>JAMXDD010000005.1:23034382-24236046 GCA_024733475.1 Syzygium grande
AATTAATAAAACATGATCCTCAACAATATTACATATCACATTTGCGTAACCCTAGAGGGCGTCCACATGGGTCAAGAACACGTCTCTAGAAATAACCTTTCGCCATATAACTCATTGATCATGAGCGTGGATTTTCCCTAAATCCATATCTCGCGTGACAGCGGATTGATTTTATTTTTTAAGGAGTCGCCACTAGCCTAGGTCGGGGGTCGGCTAGAATACCCAACCGAAACGCGGGAATTTCGTTTCGGTTTCTACGAAAACCAGAGATCAAAGGTTCGGGGACTAGCTTACGTTAATATTTCTATTAACGCCCTTTTTAGTACCGCTAAACTTAACATGGTTGTTATCTAAGTCGTCATGCATTTGTTTTTTACCATTTTCATGCCAAAGTCTTAATCCACTAGGTGATCATGCATCTTGTTTTTGTATTTTCATTTGAGATTCTAAACTAATCTTATCTTAGTCTAGAAAAAGAAAGAAACAATCAATTGTATTGAAAGACATTTCTTAAAGTAAACACTCAAAGTATTGAAAAGACGAGCTAATTCTAAGTGCGAGAAAGTAAAAAGTAAGAACCCGCAACTCGTCGGGTTTTATTACAACACGAATTGAAAACCGAGACATGATCGGGGAATGAATGAATTAAGTACAAATTGAAACCGATTGGACATCGGTTTGGAACCATCATCAAATGAGTACAAATTGAGACCGGATTGGACATCGGTCAATCTCCTTGACTTTGGATTTTTCTTCCTTGGACCGCCTCTCGGGTGTTGATGTTTACATCCATAATATTCATTCATGACAAATGACACATATATAAAAAAACAATGGTGCAAACAAATCATTGAATTAAACACGGGCCTCGGGATCGGCCTTTGTTTTTCATGCGTTTCGATTCATCACCCATCTAATCACCTAACATTGTTTGATTAATGGTTAATGATAATGGGCTACCATTTGTATTCACAAAACGGCAACTCATATCAATTAACCCCTAAAGTCGGGTTCTAATGACCATGAATGGGCTACCCGCCGAACATGCACCGGGCCTAACATTCATCTAACAAACACATGCATAATCATAAAATGAACATGCATTCAAGCCCATGGGCCTTGTTTCGAAATCAATCCAACAATGAGAAGTGGGCTTTATAAAAAAACCACTTATTCAATTAAAAGCTAATTCGGATTGAATCTGTTTAAAATGATTAACTATCCTAATGACGTCCAAATGAAGTGATTCAGGTGTCATTAGAAAGCTTATGGCATGAGGATCAAAAGTCATGAAGACCATTTTTTTTCTAAATCCTAGCCAATTTTCCTGAAAATATCGAATTAAATTTCAGTGACAGGCTGGACTCGGTTCAATTATGAGTTTTAAAACAAAGGCGGGAAAAATAACAAACCTTATCAAAACAGCGCGAAAATTTTTTGTGTGCCGTTAGGATTCCCTGTGTGCAACAACTTTCATGTTTTGAGTTTTTGCTAAAAAGCCCTCAAATTTTTATAAAATTCGATTTTCGTGAGGACTCAATTGCAAATGGAAATTTAACCCGAGAAGACTTTTCAAGCAAAAATTGGTCCCTCAAAAATTGCAATTAGGTCCTCAAAATTTCCAGTTGACATAATGAGACCCCAATGAGCAACTTTGTAGTTTTGATTTTTTGCAAAAAAGGACTCTAACTTTATCAAATTCGGAGAAACATCTTTTAAACTCCAAAGGAAGGAAAATCAGATCTGGACACAGATTCTGATCAAATAATAAGAATTCCTTTTGAAAATTCAAATAATCTTCGATTTTGATGAAATTAGTATCAATAGAAAGATCTCGATCTCAGGAAGAACTTTCGTGAAGAAAATTTTTTCATATCTCGAACACACGAATTTATGAAAATCGAAGAACACACAAAGGTCGACTGAAATCAGCATGATACCAGATTCACATGCATATGACGTTGCAAATCGTACTAGGCTAACATGCTTAGAATTTTATGAAAATTTTACAGTGGACAGATCAGGATGTGTTTTACAACTCTCATGAAGGAAGTTTTTCCAGAAAATGATTGTAGAAAATCATAAAATTCATCGAACAGCACAACGTCAGTCAGGGAATCATCAGAACAGACTTAAACAACAAATTCCAGATTCTGATCCTAACTTCTAAACGTTTTTTGACATAGCAAATCAAGTCCGATTGAGGCATATGATATATCAAATCGAAGCTTAAGACGAGCTTTTACGACTCTCTAGTTTATCACTTCACCAGATTTCAACGTTAACAGGCTCAAATCAGCATCTCAAGCATGCAGGTTTTACTGGTTACGAATTTGCAGAATTGTGTTCAAGTGTTCTTACCTTGTCTCACAATGATCCAACGCTCAAGCGAGCGATCCGGCCTCCGTATTCTGATCTGGAATGACACGGAGAGACCTCGGAAAGCTCGGCCAATCTACGATAATGGATTGCAAGAGATAATGTGAGAACCGACTCGTTTTCACACAAATAGACTAATCAGTAAAAGTTGAAGATAATGATGTGATCCGGTGGCTGACAATGCAAGGCCAGACACCACAGCCGTGAGGAACGTCGAGGAAGGATGTCGGTTGCTTGAATCACCGGAAAGGTCACCGAGGGCGGTTCAGCCGGCTGAACCTGCTGATTCAATCACCGGGGCAAAGCGGTGATGCTGCCGAGAGGAGATGTGCCGGAAGGAGGAGTTCCGCCAACCAGCAAGGTAGCTGGTGTTGCGACTAGGCCTAGGACACCGTGGGGATGCCGGAGGGGCGGTGGCTCACGGAAAGCTTGCCGGCAAAGGCCGGAACAGCTGCTGCCGTGAGGAAGTTTGAGGGAGAGAGATGATCGTGGAGAGAGAGAGAAAAAAAGGATGAACGTGAGAGAGAGAGAGAGAGAGAGAGAGAGAGAGAGAAAATCAGATCTGGAAAATGAAACCCCCGATTTTTGGAGGAAAAAAGCACTATATACCCCTTCAATTTTGAATTTTAGCCCTTAAATTGATCAAAATGGTCCAAAATGCATCCTTAATGATTAAGAATATTCCTTAAGGCTAAGGATTGATGACATGGCATCATGGATGGACATGATCAATTCTAAATGAATGGCCATGATTGATTTGCTAATCCCTAATTAATTTGCTTAATCCTTGAAGAAAGGCATTTTTGTCATTCTCAATTAAGGGCATTTTTGTCATTTTTTATTAAAAGCATTTTTGTCATTTTTGCACTCAAGAGGATGTGACTGACCTTGGTTGGTCCGACCGGATTATCGATCATCAAAATTTTCGACCGGAAAATGACTAGTCCGATCGGATTAGTTCAATTTGAATTAAACCAATTTGAGTCAATTAGCTTTGAATTTGGGTAATTGCATGACCGAGCTAGACTAACAAGTTTAATTGAAGTCTAATTAACCAAATTGAGTCCCAATTCATCAAATTGAATATTAGTCTAGAGTGGGTCAAGTTGAATTGCACTATTTAGACCAATTACTCTTAGACTTCCTAATCATTGGATCACTAAATTGATCAAATTGACCCAAATTCATGTGATTCTTCCAAAATTGATTTTGAATTTGGGTTTCATATAAAAATTAGGCTCATTCGTGTCTCAATTGCACACATCATGAAGAATCGATCAAAATCACTTTGATTAGGGCTAAAATTGGGGGTTTTGTGTTTGGCTTGGAATCACAAAATTGGTTCAAAAATTGATATAAAAATGACCTCTAGATCAAATGTCGTGAAGGAAATTATCCTAAAAAATGACTAGAAATGAAGTAATTTCATTTTTGGCGATTTGAATCAAATTCCATAATTTGGGGAAAAGTTGATTCTAAATCGATTTTTGTAAAATTTCAAATGCCAAAGGTAAATTGAATGTAAAATAAAATGATTTTTGGATTTTTGTATTTTTTTATTTTTTTGGTCAAAGGTTTGACCAAAAGTCAAACCCTAGTTGACTTTTCACTAGGAGCTTGATTTTATGATCAAATCTTTAAATTTTTCTGGAATTTCCACTTCTAAAGTGAAATTGAACTTGAAAGGAATCTTTTTATGCAAAAAGCCCCAATTTGACCCGGGGTTGACTTTTGGTCAAAGGGTTGACCAAAAAGTCAACGCCAAAGTCAACCATTTTGACTTTTCGGGTTTTTGCATGAAATGAATAGAAAATCGCTTATAAAAACAGATCAACAGACAGAATTAAAAAAAAACACTTTTTATTCAAGAAATGGACTCCGTCGCGATCGGAAACCATAATTTTGAATTTTTTATTTTTAATGACGCGTCGGCTAAAAATTAGGTGTCAACAGCTGCCCCTCTTTGAGTGGGAGTTCGAAGAGGTTCCGATCAAAGACCAATTGGCACCTGCAAAATTTTTAGTCGACTCCATTTGGGAAATGAAATAAAATAAAGACAAAGACATTTGATCAGAGTCTTACCTGAAGCACTTACCGTTGGATTGTCAGATTATTCATGTGTTCTTCTCTTCTCTCTCTCATGTGATGGAATGAAGGAAGAAAGGAAACAGAAATGATTTTATGGGAAATCTATGGTTTAAGGAAAACCAAGAACCAAAGGACAAGGTTTAAGGATGACCTAGAACCTAAGGACAAGGTTTAAGGATGACCTAGAACCTAAGGACAAGGTTTAAGGATGACCTAGAACCTAAGTAAGGTTTAAGGTTTAAGGATTTAAGGATAACCTAGAACCTAAGACAAGGTTTAAGGATGACCTAGAACCTAAGACAAGGTTTAAGGATGACCTAGAACCTTTAAGGATGACCTAAACCTAAGACAAGGTTTAAGGATGACCTAGAACCTAAGACAAGGTTTAAGGATAACCTAGAACCTAAGACAAGGTTTAAGGATAACCTAGAACCTAAGACAAGGTTTAAGGATGACCCTAAAAGGTTTAAGGATGACCAGGAACCTTTAAGGGGCCTAAGGTTTTAGGATGACCAGAACCTAAAGGGCAAGGTTTAAGGATGGACCAAAAACCTAAAACCTAAGGGGTATGGTTTAGGATGACCAAAAACCAAAATGGGGTTATGGTTTAGGATGACCAAAAAACCGGGGTATGGTTTAGGATGACCAAAAACCGGGGTATGGTTTAGGATGACCAAAACCGAAAATGAGGGGTATGGTTTAGGATGACCAAAAACCAAAAAAACCAAAAAATGAGGGTCCAAAAACCGGGGGAAAGATATTTTGAAAAAAGGTTCCGAAATTGTTTAACAACAAATCAAACGGAATTTTTCAACTTTTGGTGAAAAGCACTAATTATCAAAATCCTTAAGAGAAAATTTTAACAAAATGATCTTTGAATAACCACTTAAAGAGGTTAGATAAAAATGCCAAATTGGAAATAACCTAATCAAAAAGGTCTTTCGCACTGGCTCTCATAAAGGTTTTGATTCCCATCCATTGATATGGGAAAACTGTTCAATTCTCACCGGTGATGTCTCACGAACCTATGTCAAAGGTTTTTTCTAACGTTCACATTGAATACAAATTGATTGACCAGAAAGGTCTTTCAAAAGGGCCGTAATGTAGGCTTGGTCATGGGCTTACACAAAGGGTATTTGCTTTGAGGCCAAGAAAAGAAACATACCATCAACATCTTCAGCGGGTTTACAAGTCAAGAACCTTGAAGATAAGACAAGATAGAATTACTTCCACTCCTTCTAGCGGTAGTTTCTTTGTGAAATCTTTACATTAACTCAAACCATCCCAATCGGAAGAGACTTCGGAGAGGGTTGTAATGTCGGTTCGGGTTAGGCTGAAAAGGCTTGAAATTTGATAGAATGGGTTTGAAAGAAGAATGATGATTATCTTGGCATCATTACCAAATCATTCAAGTATGACATCATTTGATTCTTGAAAATCAAATTGTCTCGAGAGTCCATTTTTCTTGCAACATAAGAGCTTTGCTCTTTCTAAACATCTTTTGCAATGAAAATTTTGTTTTCATCATAAGCATGTTGCTTTTTGTTTTTGCTTTTGCTTTTGATTTTGACACATTTTTTCATGGGCATCGGCCTTGCTTTTACCAGGCACACTGCTTTTTCATGCCCCCTAATATTTATCTTTTGAGCTCTTTGGACTCTCGAGACACTTTATACATATTCACCAATTTTTAAATTTTTCTTGGTAAATCATATGCATTGCCCCAATGTGGGAGATAATCAACATTTTGGGTTTTGAAATGAATATGCTTAAGGCTCAATTTGGCTAAGCAAATGATAAGCTGTTTTGGGTAGAGGAAAAGAATGCTCTTCTTCACTTTGGGATGTTTCGAGCTTTCCATAAAGATCCATCTGAAACTATCACAAGAAGGTTGATGCAAGTGAAAGCAATAAAATCTTTCTTAATCTTTTTGCTCCAAAATGATCAACCATAACTTCTTAACTTGCCCCAATGTGGGGTGGTTCTTGACAGGGATATTTTGAAAATTCTCCTTATTTGGCTCAAAGTGGCTAGCAAAGGATAAAATGAGTGTTTAGGATAGAGAAATGAAATGCCTTTTATCATTTCAATCCATGTATTCAATGTGAACGAACCCTACGTCCTAAGACATGGCTTTTTTTCGCTCAATTCTCTCAAAATGAGTATAGGGACGTGTTTGATCAAAAGTTTGCCTTTTATCATCCTAGGCATTTCCATTTGGCATTTTTGAGAAATCCTCTTTTTGTTTTTCCAAAGGATCATCTGGTTAAATCTCCCGTCAGTGAGGAATTTTGATAAATCAAAACATTTGATTTGATTTTTTTTTTGATTTTTTTTTGACTCCTCTGGGGGATTTTTATTTCAAACTTGAAAAACCTTTTGGACAGAAAAGGTTTTTTACACATAGGATCTACTTCCTAAATTCTAGGGAAAGATTGATTTGATGTAGCAACTTCCTTGGGCTTGACTCCTTGAGGTTTGGAATAGCTTCCACAGGGAACAGTTGAATACCTACAAAATGAACAAATATGCAAAAATGCCATGTATGCATGAAATGCATGATGCAAATGTTCTAAAGTGACTTGGATTCAATCCAAAAGCAACTCAAAACTTTTATTCAAGGAAAATATTTCTTGACAAAGATCAGCATTCACGAGTTTTGGCAACTCTCGGCCATCCATTTCTACAAGAATCAATGCTCCACCAGGCAACACTTTCTTGATGACATACGGTCCCTTCATAATTGGGGAAAACTTCCCACGATCTGGAATAATGGGTAGTACTTTCCTCAAAACCAGGTCATTGACTTCAAAATGCAGGGTCGAACCTTTACGGTTGAATGACTTAGCCACTCGCTTTTGGTAGCTTTGTCCATGGCATAGGGCTTTTACCCTTTTTCATCAATCATATTAAGCTGTTCAAATCTTTGTTGAATCCATTCTCCTTGGAAAGCTTTATTTGCGAAAGTACCCTTAATGAAGGAATTTCCACTTCCACAGTAAAAACTGCTTCCATCCCATATACCAATGAGAATGGTGTTGCCCCGGTCCAGTCAAAATGCGAATAGAAGTTCGATAAGCCATTAATGCGTATGGCAACCCGATCATGCCAATCTCGGTAATTCTCTGCCGTCTTGGACAGAATCTTCTTTATATTCTTGTTTGCCGCCTCAACAGCTCCATTCATTTGTGGGCGGTAAGGAGAAGAATTCAAGTGGCGAATGTGAAACTTACTGAGTAGCTCATCCACTACTTTGTTATTCAGGTTTGACCCATTATCCGTGATAATTGCTTCCGGGAACCCCATATCGAGCAATGATATCTCGACGAATAAATTTTGCCACACTTCTCGCAGTGACGTGAGCATAAGAATTGGCTTCGATCCACTTGGTGAAGTAATCAATAGCCACTAGAATGAAGCGGTGTCCATTTGACGCCTTAGGATTAATTGGTCCGATAATGTCAATCCCCCACATTGAGAAAGGCCATGCCTCGGACATTTGATGTAATTCATTTGGGGGAGCATTGATTTTGTTCCCATAAATTTGACATTGATAACAACATCTAACATGTTGAATACAATCGGCTTCCATGGTTAACCAGTAATAACCTAGCCTCATGATCTTTCTTGCTAGAAGATGGCCATTCATATGAGGACCACATTCTCCTTCATGTATCTCCTTCATTAATAAATTGGCCTCTTTGGTGTCTACGCACTTCAACAGGACTGAATCGAAAGATCTCTTGTACAAAGCACCTCCACTAAGAAAGAATTTGGAAGCTAACTTAGCCAAGTATTTTCGATCCGTAGCTTGACTTCCTTGGGGAAATTTCCTTCTCGAAGGTAATTCATGATGTCATAGTACCATGGTTGACCATCAGTTCTTCTTCTATAACCATGCAATATCACGGGCTCTTTTAAAACGTCGATTTGCAAAGGATCAATGTTCAATCCATCGATTACTTGTAACATTGAGGATAATGTTGCTAAAGCATCAACAAATTGATTACGGGATCTTGGCAAATAATCAAATGAGATTTCTTGAATTCTTCCACCAAATCTTTAAGATACTCATGATAAGGAATCAATTTTGAATCACGAGTTTGCCATTCACCTCCTGTTTGGAGGATGATAAGTCTTGGAATCACCATAAACTTGTAATCTCTTAATCTTCATATCGATGGCTAATTGAAGACCAAGGATGCAAGCTTCATATTCTGAAATGTTATTGGTACAAGGAAATACCAACTTTGCGACTCTTTGGATAATGTTGACCCAATGGGGATATCGGGGATCGCTCCAAAGACACGAACCGGAGAGGTTAACGGCTCCATCAAAATACATGACCCACTTGTCTTGTGACACCAAATGGATTCTTTCATCAATTTCATCCCAATCATCTTGACTTTAAGGGGTTTTCAGCCAACATATCAGCTATGGCTCGACCTTTGATGGACTTACGAGACATGCTCTGGATATCAAACTCAGAGAGCAATATTTGCCATTTGGCAAGCCTTCCAACCAATGCAGGCTTTTCCAAGAGATACTTAATAGGATCATTTTCATTCACAAGCAGGATACGATGGTGAAGAGTGTATTGTCGTGTCTGTGTAATACCCAAATTAAGGCTGCACATGCTTTCTCAACTTTTGGGTATTGAGCTTCACCAGAAGTGAATTTTTTGCTGAGGTAGTAAATAGCGCATTCCATTCCATCCTTTGATCTCTTCTGTGCTAACATAGCTCCTAAAGACTCATCATGAATGGTGAGGTACAAAATCAAAGGTATACCCGGAGTAGGCGGTACCAAAACTGGTGCCTGTGAAAGATATTGCTTCAATTGTTGAAAGGATTTACGACAATCTTAGTTCCATTCAACCTTGGCATTCTTTTTCAACAGCTTGAAGAAGGGTTTGGCTGTTTTACGATAATTGGGAAATAAATCTTGCAACATAATTCAATCTTCCCAACAAGCTTGGACTTCCTTAACAGTAGAAGGAGGTTTTAAATCGCAAATAGCCTTCACCTTCGAGGGATCAATCTCGATGCCCTTGTTACTAACCATAAATCCAAGGAGCTTTCCAGACTTTGCCCCAAAAATGCATTTAGCGGGGTTAAGCCTTAACTTGAATTTTCTAAGTCGATCAAACAGTTTCTTCAAAACTTCAACATGGTCTTCACCTTGTCGCGATTTAGCGATCATGTCA
The DNA here is from genome assembly GCA_024733475.1 of Syzygium grande. Classification (NCBI taxonomy): domain Eukaryota; kingdom Viridiplantae; phylum Streptophyta; class Magnoliopsida; order Myrtales; family Myrtaceae; genus Syzygium; species Syzygium grande. Next base: position 23,044,056 of record JAMXDD010000005.1, read on the forward strand.
TCGACGTAAACTTCAATCTCCTTATGCATCATGTCATGGAATAATGTCACCATGGCTCTTTGGTAAGTTGCCCTGCGTTCTTCAAGCCAAGGGCATAACCTTATAACAGAATGTTCCCCATGGGGTGATGAAAGATGTTTTAGTCTTATCTTCTTCCTTCATTCGGATTTGGTTATAGCCGGAGAAACCATCCATGAAAGAAAATAATTCAAATCTGCGGTCTTTGTCGACCAAGGCGTCAATATGTGGTAATGGGAAATCATCTTTGGGACTTGCTTTGTTCAAGTCGCGATAATCAACACATACCGAACTCGCCCATCTTTCTTCATGACTGGGACAACATTAGCAATCCGATCGACATAATGAGTAACTTCAATGAAATCAACTTTTAACAATTTCATGACTTCTTCCTCAATCTTCTTGGATAATTCTGGCCGTCCTCCTAAGCTTCTGTTTCTTAGGTGGAATGGCGGGATCAAGAGGCAACGTGTGTTCTACAATGTTGGGGTCTAGACCCGGCATGTCGACATAAGACCAAGCAAAGACATCCCGATACTCCTTCAATAGTTCGATCGGTCGATCAACATCTGCTTTGAGAGAGACTTGTTCCAATTTTTGTTTCTTTGGGATTTTCTGAATCGCCCAAATTTATAACGACAGTTTGCTCTTCCGTGGGAGGTGTGGATTCTTCATGTCGGATCCATTCCCTTTTAATAACACAGGAATCTTCTTCATTTTTCGGATCGAGAATCATCAGATTCGTAAAATTTTTGGACATGAATCCAAGCCATGCATATGACTATTATGGTTATGCAAAGTGTCATGCACGAGATGTAACAACAAAATGGTCAGTATATGAAAATAAGGAATGTAATGCATGAAGATGTGATGAAAACAAATTTTCAAATTCTAAATTTTCGAAAATTTCAAGGGGAACTCGTCCTCATGTCATTGGACATCCTTGTTCCAAAAAACATATTTTGAAAACTATAGATCGTGCAAAAGTCCAGGCCTCAAAGCATCATCATAGGGCTGGTTTGGTATACTTTTGCACGTCTATTAACAAAACATGCATATGTTTTTATTGAATTGAAAATGAATGCTATATAATGTTTTGGATCCAAAGCTCGTGATCCGAATTATTACAGCACTTGAAATGAACTAAACAAATGAACAAATGGAATTCCCTCGCAGGGAGAATTAAATGGATTACAATTGAAAACAACTGAAAACAAAGTAGAACACGGAAAACATCCCTTACACAGTAAGGATCGGTAGGTGGATCCTCTTCGAAGCTCTCGGAAATGGCACCCACAGAACTCTCTTCAAATAAGTCGACGGTGCCATAGGTATCTATTTCTTCATCTTGGAGGAACTTTGGCGGTCCAGAGAAGAAATCTTTCAACGGAGGGGGGAATAAACGTCGATAACTCTTTTCTTTGATGCTCGGGCTTTTCTGATTACCTTGATCTTGTTGATCGCCTTGGTAACCTAAGCCTTCTCGTTTCTTTCTCTTAGTCACCTCAATGGGTGTGAGAATGCCTTGGGACAGTTTTCCCAATCCTTTGCCAATAGTGAATCCATACTCGATCAACACTTTGCTAGACATAAGGGCCGCCCTTGAATAATGAGGCTTTCTCACAACAGTGCCCGCGGGCACATGAGATACTGACACTAACTCAAATGAGTAGTAACTTGATTCTCCTTTTACTTCTGGCTCCACATAAGGAATTGCAGTATTGTTGAAAGTTTCGGTATCCTTCTCACAATGGACAGTTATAATTTTGCCACACGCGACAAAGCGAATCATCTGATGTAGACTTGAGGGTATAACACCCCCGGTGAAATCCAAGGTCGTCCCAACAACAAACCGAAGTTACTTGGGATATCAAGCACTTGAAATTTCTGAGTGAACATAACCGGACCAATCATCAGTTGTAAGTCAATTTCTCCAAGAGCTTCCTTTTTCATGCCATCAAAGGCCCTGACTGGAGTTTTAGAAGGACGAACATTATCCATACCCACACCTAGACGGCGCAAAGTTGATAACGGACAGATATTGAGAGCTGAACCATTATCAATAAGTACTCTTGATATCCTTGTATCAAAGTGTTGAACAGAGATGTATAATGCTTTAGAGTGTGCTCGCCCTTCCGGTGACAAATCCTTTTCGGAAAAAGAAATTTGATCCTTAAGAAGGATAGCACCTACAAACTCTTCCAACTATACCTCTCCAATTGTTTGGTACATGTACTTCATTAAGAACCTTTAAAAGAGCATTTCTATGTTTCTCAGAAAACTTGAATAGTTCAAGTAGCGAGATTTGAGCCGGCATTTTTCTTAACTGCTCGATCACCTCTGATTCACTCGTTTTGAGAGTTTTGAGAAGCTGTTCCGCCTCTTCTTGATTCTGACCTTTTTCTCGACACCTTCACGAGATGGAAAACATCGGCTTTGACCGAGTAACATCATCTATTTCATGAGACTCATAATTCCATGGAACTGCCTTGGAATCATAAACATGAGGGATTCTTTCTTTCAAATTCTCATCTTTCTTGGTGGCAACTCAATCTAAGGGCCCAATATCTTCATTAGAGATCTTTATATTTCCGAAGCCATCAGCCATTAGATCTATAACCACGGGTTCCCACAATATGCGCTTGGATTTCATAAATTGCATTCAATTCAATCACAATAGGATCAATCATGGCTACCATGCCATCATCTTCAAATTCGGACCCCCATCCACTCGGGGACGATAGTCTTAGGGTCGATAAAAGCGCTTGGAGGAGAGTATTTTACCATGAAATCATATTTTCCACTTGGCTGCCGAGAGTGTCAACAATTTTGCCCTTTTCAATGGCTTTCCTAACGAACTCCCGATCCCAATGGGAGGTATGGCATTCAAATTCCGAATCAGCATCGGAAAGAACTTCTCTATTATCTTCATCATCGCTCCATCCAGTCGGAACAATGTCTTTCAAATCAATAAAGAAACTTGGCGGGGGCGAACATTTGACAAAAGTGTCATACTTCCTACTTGGTTGCCTTAGGTATCAACCACCTCATCATGCTCTGGCGGTCATTACAAATTCGCGATCCCAATGAGTCTTACTAGCACCAAGATCAGAATCCTTGTCGGAAACATACTCCTTGTCTTCATTGGCGGGTATGCTTTCATCATCCATGCTTCCCCATCCATCGGGAACGATATCCCTTGGGTCGACGAAAAAACTTGGAGGTGGCGTGTATTTGACTATGAAGTCATATTTACCACTAGGCTGTCCGAGGGTATCAACAATTTCACCTCTCTCGATAGCCTTCTTCATAAATTCCACGATCTCGACAGGGCATTCTTACTCTCACATTCCGAATCACTATCGGAATAAATGTCAATCAAGGTTCATCAACATCTGCTCATACCCATCATCTTTTGGCTTAGAGCATGAGGCTTCACTTGCGAACTTGAATGAGAATTTTTCGGACGACAAATCAATTCAGCGGTCTCGATGGACTCTTGAGGCTTCCTTTCTTGAAGAGGCTGAATTATGCCTAAAGCAACCATTTTGGCTAAACAATACATTTTCTCCTCCGGGATACATTTCCTTCTTTCGGTTGATCTCTAGCTATAGTCAATAGCTCTTCCAACTTCCGTCACATCGAACAAGAAAGGTTTCTCATTCTCATCACCAAATATCACGTTAACGGCTTGGTATGATTAGGGAGGCGGATTTTTGCTTGAACATTTGGCGTGGCATCTTTGAATGACAAGATCTTCTTATCCAAAAGGTTACGAATCTTGACCTTGAGAGTGTAACAATTGTTCACATCATGGCCCTTCTCACCCATGTGATATACACAAGATTTTGCCAAATCAAACCCAGCAAACTTTGGTGGGTTGTCTCTCGGGATTTCTTTTTGCTACGAGTCTTTGTTCAATCAACATCGGCAGCAACTGAGACATAGGTCTTGGTAACGGAGTGAATTGCCTTTGCGGAGCTTTTCCTTTTCGGTCAAAATTCCGGGAAGAACCCCCTGTTTCCACAACGGACCTTTGAATTGGTGTGTTTAATGGCTTTTGAGCATTGGGATTTTGGATATAGGCAACCTCCACCATTGGCTCCTTATCCTTCTTTAAGGTAAATCTGCGAGTCGTTGTCTCGGACAATCGACCATCTCGCATGATTCCTTCGATACGTTCTCCCAATTCTACCATTGCGGGAAAATTAATGCAAGTGTTATTGAACATCTTATCGAAGTATTCTCGAGGTAAAGCTCGAAGAAACAACTGCATGATTTCTTTCTCGGACAACGGGGTTTGACTTGAGATGCCATAGTTCTCCACCTTTGGGCATATGCTCTAAAAGTTTCATTCCTCCTTTTGTCAACCCGGACCAGCTCTTCACGGGTTGGAGCAATTTCGGTATTAAACTTGTATTGTTGGAGGAATTCATCTGCAAGATCTTCCCAAGTGCAAATTTTCTCCAAATCCAATTCGATGAACCAAGTCAAGGCGGAATCAGCCAAGCTATCTTGAAAATTGTTGATCAACAGCGGGGTGTTATCGGAATAACGAGCCATCTTGCTCAAATAATACTTCAAGTGGGTTTTAGGGCACCCGTTCCATCATACTTCCTTGAAAATTCGGGCTCCTTGTAAAAATCAGGGGACTTTCACCTTTGTAAAAGGCGACAACTTATCAAAGCCTTGGGTTGGTAACCTTGCAACATGCATAGGCGTTCCTCCAATTTTGCAAGGCGTCTCGCTCTCTTCTTCATCCATGTGAGCGACATGCGACTCCTTAGATGGAGCTTCCAAATCGATGCCGGTGGGAATGGCATTAACGGGGACCTCTTCAGCAGGTCCTTTGTCAACAGGATCTATCACCGGCGCATTAGTGGGCGCATTAGGGAGTAGAAGCCGCGGCGGCGGGGAGCCACAGGCGTGAAGTTCTTTACTTGATTTGCAAGATCGGTTAAAAGCGCCATCATTTGTGCCATTTGATTCTCGATGGTAATAACACGAGCAGTGTGTCTTCGTTTTCCATCCTTGTTTGGCGACGGGTGCGTATAATAAAAGCGCGATTCAGCCGTATTTTAATACTCTCTCTATAAAACACAGAAATCAAATTAGTATCACGGAAAATGAATTAAGATGAAAATATAAAAACCTTCAATTTTATATTTTCTTTAGATGAAATAGAGATAAAAAATATTCTCATGATCCCAATATCACGTGAATAATCTCTTATCATAATTTCTTCACAAGAAATTATACAATTAAAGGGGTAACAGCGATGATTAATCAAGATGCCCCATCTATATTCCATTGGAATCTCGGAAAAGAAAGTACACACAAAGGGAAATTTCACTATTAACAACAAAATTTGTGAAATACAATCCCTTAAAAACTAAAGACAAGAAGAGAATCCTATTACATCATTACTAAAATGAGTAAAAAGGAAACCCTATACATCAAATCTATAAAATGAAAATTACATGAAAGGAGACTTCCTCATGGAATATAGCCAAACTCTAATGGATCTTCTTTAGATGCGAGGCGAAATTCGTTTGTTTTCTTGGGTCAAACGTTCAACCTCGGCTAAAGCTTCATTCTTTTCCTTAAGAGCTCTAACGGCTATAGCTTGCTGTTGAGTTGGCTTCTCGGGGACATCAGGGAGATCTATTTTAAGCTCGGGCTCGAGACGACGGTGTACGTACTCCGGCAATGCGTGATGTATCTTCATTTCCCCTTCCAATTCCGACTCATCGGTAATGAGAATCGACTCTGGGCAACATTTGTACCACATATCAATGATAGACTTGACCATTTCCTTCACATCCGTCATTTGGTCCTTTTGGATGACATCTTTGCGATAGTCAAAATGATATAACCCCAGCTTGAGGAATGGTGGAATCTTTTGAAGCCTTGCGATATTGACGGATCACCCTAAAAGGGTAATATAGCGTAGACCCGTAAGACCCAAGAGTGGGATTGGGTTGTCGGATCCGTTATTAAAGGCGCACCTCGGGATTTCCAAGCCAACGAACATGCCATTGGATTTGATTTGGAACAAGGTTCTTGAAAAAATTAAACCAAGTTGAAAACGACCAATAAGGAAAGATTTCTTCCTTTTCTCGGAAGAGCGAGATAGGATGACAATCTTTGGATACATCTATGATTTTCAAGCTCAAACCAAAATCTTTAAGGTGAGAGACCAACCAAATTTGGAGTAAACCTATTGGGGCTCTAAAGATACCATTTTTGTTTTGTTTGAACCTATTGGGTGATCGAAGGTCTCACCTAAGATCATATTGGAGAATCTTTTGAACATACACACTTGATTGACAATGTGAACTACCAAAGGATCCATGGTCTTTTTGGTGAATGGAAAAACCACAAAACCAAAGAAGGCTAAGAGAAAAACTTGAGGAATTTGATTACCCGATTCTTTTGGCAAGCTAGAAAAATGTCGTTCTAAGAATGTGAAAGAGAGTGCATTGGAATTTCCTCTAAGAACGCCTTTGATTTGGAGAATATCGATTCCTAAAATTGGCTCAAAAGAGTTATAGGATCTATATCTATCGGAGGACTGACTAGACCAAAAGACCCGACTCTACCAATGGCAATATCGTACTCCTCAATTGTAGGGGTCAACTCATTTCGACCAAACACAAAAGTGGATGTCTTTGAGTTCCAAAAATGGGACAATGCTTTGATCATGGCGACACGAGGCTCGATGTATAAGAGTGCGGGAAGATATCCGATCCTCTTTTCCACGTAATCCTTATGCTTTGACTCGAGACTTTCCCACATGACTCACAAGAGCTCTTGGAGCAGGGATGATTCGAATCTCCGACATATCCATTTTGACTAACCCTAATTTGGGGCATCGAGATTAATCACCACGCATTATAGAAAAGAATATAACATGGAATTGAAATGGCGTAATTGAAATTGTAGAATGATACAATCAACCTTACCATGAAGATAAAATGGCAAACACATCGACACATCGCATGAGGACATGTGAGTTTTGACATCTAAGGGTAGGATTCTAAAGGTTTAAGGTCCCCATCTTAATTAGATAAGAAGAGTTTACCCACCGCTACTAACGTCGGTCGGTGCACTTCTTACTAATCAAGATGAGCGGTATTGAAGAATGGATTACCACATGGATTCACATGCGGATTCCACTCTTAATACCTCCTAAAGGTGCCCTAAAAGCGATCCGGGGTTTTAGACCGCGGGATGTGGGTGCATTGTGTCGTGCTAAAGCAAGTAAACATGCATTTAAATCTAAAGCAAACAACACTTCAATATAATCTCATACATTCGACATTCACCCGAACACCACCTACAAAACAAAGGGTTTTCATTCACTCCACCCCTTATGGCTCCCACCTATAAAACCATTTAACACATGGTTAGTGGACTAACCTCATTTTCCACGCGACTTTGACATGCAGTCGATGCTACAAAATGTAGACAAGTGAGATAACAACCAACAAGTTTATTATGGCTTTAATCCACTTAGGTTTGTAACCTAGTCCCCAGTGAAGTCGCCAAGCCTGTCGCGACCTACCCCTCGAGGGCCGAGCTCGGATGAGGCGGGTTTAGAGATAAGTGTTCATGAGATGGTTCATATGGCACTTTTTAAAATGATTTTACTGAAGTGTAAATCTTTTGTTTAGCCATATAACTCATTGATCATGAGCGTGGATTTTCCCTAAATCCATATCTCGTGACAGCGGATTGATTTTATTTTTTTTTAGGAGTCGCCACTAGCCTAGGTCGGGGTCGGCTAGAATACCCAACCGAAAACGCTGGAATTTCGTTTCGGTTTCTCGAAAAACCAGAGATCAAAGGTTCGGGGACTAGCTTACGTTAATATTTCTATTAACGCCCTTTCGTACCGCTAAACTTAACATGGTTGTTATCTAAGTCGTCATGCATTTGTTTTTTACCATTTTCATGTCAAAGTCTTAATCCACTAGGTGATCATGCATCTTGTTTTTGTATTTTCATTTGAGATTCTAAACTAATCTTATCTTAGTCTAGAAAAAAAAAAAAACAATCAATTGTATTGAAAGACATTTCTTAAAGTAAACACTCAAAGTATTGAAAAGGCGAGCTAATTCTAAGTCTTGAGAAAAGTAAAAAAAAGTATAAACCCGCAACTCGTCGGGTGTTTATTACAACACGAATTGAAAACCGAGACATGATCGGGAATGAATGAATTAAGTACAAATTGAAACCGGATTGGACATCGGTTTAGCTCCATCATCGTATGAGTACAAATCGAGACCGGATTGGACATCGGTCAATCATCTTGGTTTTTTTTTTGATTTTTGGATTATTCTTCTTTGGACCGCCTCTCGGGTGTCGATGTTTACATCCATAACATTCATTCATAACAAATGATATATGGAAAAACAATGATGCAATCAATCCACTAATTAAACACGGGCCTCGGGATCGGCCTTTGTTTTTCATGCGTTTGATTCATCACCCATCTAATCACCTAACATTGTTTGATTAATGGTTAATGATAATGGGCTACCATTTGTATTCACAAAACGGTAACTCACATCAATTAACCCCTAAAGTCGGGTTCTAATGATCATGAATGAGCTACCCGCCGAACATGCATCGGGCCTAACATTCATCTAACAAACACATGCATAAAAGTAAAATGAGCATGCATTCAAGCCCATGGGCCTAATTTCAAATCCAATCAAACAATGAGAAGTGGGCTTTATAAAAAAAAAAAAAGCCCACTTATTCAATTAAAGCTTAATTCGGATTGCTTCTGTTTAAGAATGATTAACTATCCTAATGACGTCCAAATGAAGTGATTTAGGTGTCATTAGAAAGCTTATGACATGAGGATTAAAAGTCATGAAGACCATTTTTTCTAAATCCTAGCCAATTTTCCTGAAAATATTGAATTAATCTCAGTGACAGGCTGGACTCAGTTCAGTTATGAATTTCAAAACAAAGGCGGGAAAAATAACAAACCTTATCAAAACAGCGCGAAAATTTTTGTGCCGTTAGGATTCCCTGTGTGCAACAACTTTCATGTTTTGAGTTTTTGCTAAAAAGCCCTCTAAATTTTTATAAAATTCAATTTTCGCTAGGGACTCAATTGCAAATACAGTTTTGACCCGGGAAGACCTTTCATGAGATTTTAAGCAAATTGGTCCTTCAAAATTGCTATTAGGTCCTCAAAATCTCCAGTTAGTATATTGAGACCTCAATGAACAACTTTGAAGTTTTGAATTTTTGCAAAAAAGGGCTCTAACTTCATCAAATTCGGAGAAACACTTTGTGAACTCCAAAGGAACAAAAATCAGATCTGGACACAGAACTGATCAAATCATGAGAATTCCTTTTGAAAATTCAAATGATCTTCGATTTTGATGAAATTAGTATCAATAGAAAGATCTCGATCTCAGGAAGAACTTTCGTGAAGAAAATTTTTTCATATCTCGAACACACGAATTTATGAAAATCGAAGAACACACAAAGGTCGACTGAAACTAGCATGATACCAGATTTACACATACATGACGTAGCAAATCGTACTAGGCTAACATGTTCAGAATTTTATGAAAATTTTATAGTAAACAGATCGAGATGTGTTCTACGACTTTCATGAAGGAAGTTTCTCCAGAAAATGATTGTAGAAAATCATAAAATTCATCGAACAGCACAACCTCAGTCAGGGGATCATCAGAACAGACTTAAACAGAAAATTACAGATTCTGATCCTGACGTCTAACAGTGTTTTGACATAGCAAATGAAGTCCGATCAGGGCATATGATATATCAAATCGAAGCTTAAGACGAGCTTTACGATTCTCTAGTTTATCACTTCACCAGATTTCAACGTTAACAGGCTCAAATCACCATCTCAAGCATGCAGGTTTTACTGGTTACGAATTTGCAGAATTGTGTTCAAGTGTTCTTACCTTGTCTCGCGATGATCCAACGCTCAAGAGAGCGATCCGGCCTCCGTATTCTGATCTGGAATGTCACGGAGGGCCTCGGAAAAGCTCGGCCAATCTCGATAACGGATTGCAAGAGATAATGTGAGAATCGACTCGTTTTCACACAAATAAGCGAATCAGCAAAAGTTGAGGAAAATGATGCGATCCGGTGGCTGTTCAATGCGAGGCCAGCCACCACAGTGCCGTGAGGATGTCGAGGGAGGTCGTCGGTTGCTTGGAATCACGGAGGAGGTCGCGGAGGGGCGGTTCAGCCGGCTGAACCTGCTGATTCAATCACCGGCGGCAAAGCCGGTACTGCTGCCGAGGAGGAAATGTCGCCGGAAGGAGCTGTTCCGGCAACCAGCAAGGGCGGCTGGTGTTGCGACTAGGCCTAGGACACCGTGGGGGACGCCGGTGGGGCGGTGGCTCGCCGGAAAGCAGCCGGCAAAAGGCCGGAAAAGCTGCTGCCGTGAGAGAGAGCTTGAGGGAGAGAGATGAGCGTGAGAGGGAAAGAGAGGGATGAACGTGAGAGGGAAAAAAAAGGATGAACGTGAGAGGGAGAGAGAGGGAGAGAGAGAGAGAGAGAGAGAGAGAGAGAAAATCAGATCTGGAAAAATGAAACCCCCCCCCATTTTGGAGGGAAAAATTATATACCCTTTTTAATTTTGAATATTAACCCTTATATTAATCCAATAGCCCCAAAATGCATTTTTAATGATTAAAAATCTTCTTTAAGGGCTAAAGATTAATGACATGGCATCATGTATGGACATGATCAATTCTAAATGAACAGCCATGATTGATTTGCTAATCCCTAATTAATTTGCTTAATCCTTGAATGAGGGCATTTTTATCATTTTTTTTGTTAAGGGCATTTTTGTCATTTTTGCACTCAAGAGGATGTGACTGACCTTGGTTGGTCCGACCGGATTATCGATCATCAAAATTTTCGACCGGAAAATGACTAGTCTGATCGGATTAGTTCAATTTGAATTAAACCGATTTGAGTCAATTAGCTCTGAATTTGGGTAATTGTATGACCGAACTAGACTAACAAGTTTAATTGAAGTCTAATTAATCAAATTGAGTCCCAATTCATCAAATTGAATATTAGTCTAGAGTGGGTCAAGTTGAATTGCACTATTTAGACCAATTACTCTTAGACTTCCTAATCATTGGATCACTAAATTGATCAAATTGACCCAAATTCATGTGATTCTTCCAAAATTGATTTTGAATTTGGATTTCATATAAGAAATTAGGCTCATTCGTGTCTCAATTGCGCACATCATGAAGAATCGATCAAAATCACTGATTAGGGCTAAAATTGGGGTTTTTGTGTTTTTGGCTTGGAATCACAAAATCGATTCAAAAATTGGATATAAAATGACCTCTAGATCAAATGTCGTGAAGGAAATTATCCTAAAAATGACTAGAAATGAAGTAATTTCATTTTGGCCGATTTGAATCAAATTCCATAATTTGGGGAAAAGTTGATTCTAAATCGATTTTTGTAAAATTTCAAATGCCAAAGGTAAATTGAATGTAAAATACGATGATTTTTGGATTTTTAATTGCTCAAATTATTAGTCATTTCTTGGAAAACTTAAACGTGATTTGACTTAGTGTCGGTCAATCGAGAATTTTGAAAGTTACAATTTTGGTCGCGATTGCTCAATTTTAGTCATTTCTTGAAATTCGTTTTTTGAAAGTGACAATTTTGGGCCAACCTTTCGGCTTTCAACCTTGCCACCCATTTCTAAAAAAATGGATTTCATTTTGGGAATTGGAAAAATTATGGTTTTGCCCCTGTAGACACCGAGATTTGATTTTGAGCCCGTTTGAGGTTATTTTTCGAGGCTAGCGTCATTTTGGGGTGGCCACACGCATTTGGAACAGTTTTGGACAAAATTGGAATTTCAACAAAAAATGAAAAAAATAATATTATTTTATTCCCGAACTTCGCAATGGGTTTTCGAGGGCTTAAAAGTGAATTTCGCAATTCCGACGACATATTATGTTGGACACGCACATATGGAACCCGTACGTGCGAAAATTGGAATTTCGCCCGGACCGGAAAATTATCATTTTGCCCCTGGATCTTGTATTGGGAATTCCGAATTTTGGACAATTTTGGGCAATAATTGAGGACTAAAATAAGTGAAAAAGAAATTGAAATTATTGAATTACTACTTTACCCTTGAATTATTGGATAAAGACAAACGAGGACCGTTGGATCAAGGGTATTTTGGGAAAAATTGCGGATCACTGACATGTATCCCCACCAGCCCACTATATCTGACCAGCTCTCTCTCTCTCTCCTCTCATTTCTGACCAGATCACTCTCTCTCTCCTCTCCCACGTTCTCTCTCCCTCCCTCTTTCTCATTCTATTCATCTTTGTTCCTCCCATCACTGTTGCTACTGCTGTTCCGCCCGTTTCAGCCCATTCTTCTCGCCTTTCTTAGGTAAGTGACCTCCCCAAATGTCACCTAGGATCTCGGGTATTGTTAGGCTTGTTTAGGGCTCGGTTTAGGGTGAATTTAGTGGCTGGTTTGCTCGGTGGTGTGTGTTGGCTGATTTCCAGCTAGGTTGTTGTTGCGTTGCTGGTTTTTGTTATATTTACTGTGACTTATGTGGCCCGAATTTGAGGAAGTGTTCTTCATAAAAGTTGTTCCCAACATCTTGAAGTATAACATATTTTAATTTAGGAATTTTTGGAAATCATTTGTTACCATTCGGAAGTCCATCTTTGGACCGAAATAAAACTGTCCGATTTACTGTTCACTCGACCTTCGGGTCTGTTCGAATTTTTATAAATTTTTCCAGGCCTATTTTCAAAATACTTCCTTCATGGAAATTGTTGGAGACATTTGTGGTTATAACATATAAAAATTTCAAGATTTTCCAAAATGATTTGGATACCGAATGAGTTGTATTTTGATGGCCTGAGGGGCTGTCTGAGCGAACCGGATTTCGTCTGACTTTGAGTGTTAAAACGAGGTGTTTACGGTTAGAGCTGGGTTTCGAGTTCTTCACAGAAAATGTTCATTGAGATGTTTTGTACAACATATTCAAATTTCATAATTTTTGGAGTTGGTTTACTATTTATTTCAAATGGATTTCTGTCACTGTGTAAACTGCCCAGTTTGGACCCGATTTTACATATTCTAGGTTTTTCTCTCTCTCGAGAATTATTTGGTATTATCGTGGCATTTTGACGGGTAGTTTGATGCTTGAATGAGCTCGTATGTGTGATTGTGTGGCTGTGAGGTGTGGTAGTGTAATTTTGTAATGAGCGCGTGTGCTGGAAATTGCTGTGGGTTGATTATGCGTGACTGTGTGTACTATGTGAGTGGCTGTGAATTGTGGTGGGGTGTCTTGTGTATGTGGCCGTGTAGTGTGGTGGTGTGGTAGCGTGATTGTGCATTGAGTTCGCATGCTAAGCATGGGTGTTCGTGTGGTGTTTGTGTGATGAGGTTGTGTAAATGGAAAATGTGTGTGAAGTGTGTATGTTTGGCAGTGTGTTTGTGTGGTGACGTGGTACGTGTGGAGAGTGTGGAACGAAGGTTCGTGTGTGTAAGATTGGTTGGAGAGGATCCGTCCTGAGGCGTGTACATTTACGCGGGACAATGCCGTCCTTAACGAGGTGACGATGCCCGGCCTGACGAGGTGTCGGCGCTCGACGTGGTCGTACCGCTGGCCCACGCGCTTTACGCGGGCGCGGTAGAAGGAAAATGTGTGTAGGATTCCGCCCCGAGGCGTGTTCTTACGCTGGACGATGCCGCCCCCCGACGAGGTGACGATGTTCGACGAGGTCAAGACCGTTGGCCTTATGCGTTTTACGCGGGTGCGGTAGTGGTGAAAAGGTTGAGAATGAGCAAGAATTAGCGGGGACGAGTGAAATTAAGAAAGTGACGCGTGGTGTGAGTTGGTATGCGAGTGTGGTTGTATCGCGTGGTGTGATGCTCGATTATGGGGTAAAAACTGCTAGGCATAGTATGGGACGTGCCCAAGTGGGTTTTGCTCTATAATCGGGGCACGGGCGCGGCTGTGATGTTTTTTTGTGGTATACTGGCTATGTGATTAACTAACGTGCAGGGATGCGCATGAGGAGTTCCAGGTAGGTTCGTATGTGTCTGTTAGCTTGGTTGATCATTGTGTGTTATGTGTGTTTTCGTCTGGCGGTACGTGAGTGCCTACGTGGGGTTTGGGGTTGTACACTTATTGAGATTCGTCTCACAGTTATATAACCGCTACTTTCAGACCCCCAGCCTTAGACTTGGGAAGTCCGCCTCCTCTTTTTGAAGTTCGAGGAACCGTTTTTAGTGCCGGTGGAACTGCAGGTGAGTGTCCAGAGGCTCAAGCCCAAAGAATCAGGAACGGAATGGAGAAGGGCAACCCTTAGGTTTTTCCCTAAGGCATTTTAGCGGTTGTATAACTTAGGATATCCGATAGGAAAGTTAAGTTAACCAGACCCTGATCTTGTATTATGACGGTGATTCCGGATGTTGGCTTGCTGTACATGTCTGTAATATGATGTTTGTATATTTGGTGTTGTATGAATATGTGGTTACTGGATGGTTCTGCTGTTCTACCCTGTTGTCGTCATTATTTGTTCGGGGTTTTGTTATTCGCTTCCGCATGTGGCTCTGATGTTTGGGTTAGGTCGGCGACGTTCCTGGGACGTCGCATCATTTCGACCGGAGCAGGGGATGTCGCGAGCTCGTAGGGGTTCGGGGTGTGACATTCCCGTTTTGAATTGGTATCAGAGCAAGGTTAGCTCGATACTGGCAAGGTCGAGACCTGGAGTGATAAGGAGCGACGACTTCAGGGTAGCTAGTTAGGGAGCCCTTTTGTAGATGCATGTTTATGTTGATTGTGCGTGTTTTGTGAGTACGCGCCTGTGATTGTTGTGTGGTTCATCATGATTGTGATGTTGGTTGAGACGAAGGTGCGGCAGGACTTGAGGTGAGTACAAGAACCCTGTTGAGTGCTTAGTGGTGTTGATTTGATGTTAGGTGATTGATTTGATGGTGGGTTGTTGGTTGTTGAATGCTGGTTGTCGAGTTCTGTGCTTAAGGTTTGGACTAGTGTAGTTGGCCTAGGTCCCTGATACCGTGTGGACTTATAGCAGAGTAGAAGAATAGTAGGAAGCTGATACAATGAACAGCCAAGGAAGAGGTGCAGGAAGAGGTGCAGGAAGAGGTACAAGAAGGGATGCAGGAAGAGGAGTACGGGGTCGAGGTGGTGCTAGAGCTAGAGTCGTAGAGGATTTGGGTATGGATGCTAGAGTGGTAGGAAACCCGGGAGTCGATGTTGGAGCTGTAGTGAATCCCAGAGCTAATGTTAGGCTCATGGAAGATCCTCAAGATGGAAGGAGTTCTTAGGGTGTTAGAAAGGATTGGGAATATGTTGGATGATAAGCCCAAGAGCGAGATAATGCGACCGCCTAAGTCACCGAGGGCTGCAACTGTTGTAGAAGTTAATGAGAATGCTGGTGTTGGAGGAAATCAAGCCCAGCAAGGACAGGTTCCACCAGCAGGGGTTAGACAGATGCCCCAATTAGTGGAAAAATTCATCAAATTGAAGCCGCCTCAGTTTCATGGTCGTGGTGACCCCAAGACTGCACCGAGATGGGTGGAATCATTGGAGAAAACTTTTAAAGTTTTGGGGTGCACCGATGAGGAGAAGGTAACATTGGCGGTATATCAGTTACAGGAAAATGCTCATGATTGGTGGAAGGCCACTGAAGGTAGAATATTCCCCGAAGGAACGGCTCAGACTTAGGCTGCGTTTGTTGAGAGTTTCTATGAGAAATATTTCTCGGAAAATGCTCAGGAAAGGAAGTTGATGGAATTCATGCGATTACACCAAGGACAGATGATAGTTGATCAATATGAAGCGGAGTTTGCGAGGTTGGCAAAGTTTGCCTCGACAATGGTAGAAAATCCACGGGATAGGGCTCGAAGATTCCGGGACGGGTTGAAGCCGGATCTTCGGAGTCAGATATTGTCTCACGATCTTAAGGATTATGGAGAAATGTATAGGCGGGCTCAGATTATGGAGCAGGATATGACGGAAAGAGCCGCCACGTCTGGATCACAATATATCTCAACAGGGGACGATCATCAACAGGGGAAAAGGCCAGCGATAGAAAATCGACGTTTTGTCCCACCGGCGAGAAGAAATATTGGAAAGCCGGCACATCAGTCTAATTCTGCCTGTAGACAATGTGGGAGATACCATGGGAATGGTCCCTACCCAAGTGTGACTGAGGCATGTTTTGGGTGCGGTGGAATGGGACACCACATAAGGAATTGCCCGAATCTTCAGGTTCGACCACCCCGTCGTCATGCAGACACCTCGGATTGGGAACCCGACTGGTACAGCTCCGCCGGCTAGTTCGAATAGGCCGCTGGCACAAGGACGTGTGTACGCCTTGACGCGAAAGGGAGTAGAGGATGCGCCAAGCGTAACCCTAGGTATGGTTTCTTTGCATAATTATGTGGCATTTGTTTTATAGATTCGGGGGCGTTGCACTCATTTGCGTATGTTTGAATTGTTATCTGGCTGGATTGAAATGGTTTTAAGAAGTACAAGCGTGTGTGATTATGCCGTTGATGAATAAGATGTGTATGCTGTTGGGATGTTTAGACGGTGAAATGGTGTTTGGTGGTATAGAAAGCGGAATAGATTTGGCTTTGTTGGTTATGTGTGATTTCGGTTTGATTGTAGGCTTGAATTGATTAGTCGAACAGAATGCTGTAATGGAATGCAGCATCAAAGTGATTTAGTTTAGTCCGGCTGGATACATTAGATTTGAGGTTGTAAAGAGTCAAGAAGGAACCTCGATAGTTGCGCTGTTAACGGATTTAAGTAAGAGATTTGATTGAATGGCTAGTTTGGAAGGACTATACGGACTGTAGAGGATATGTTGGGAATATGTATATAGGATTTTAGGGGCAAATGGGAAGGAACCGGTTTTAAGGATTAAGACGGTCCCATTGGTCAAAGATGTTTGAGATTATTACGGGACAAAAGGTACCATTTGGGAAAAAGGATAATGAGACGTCATCTCCCCCACCTGTTTGGATAGCAGGTATAGTTGTAAATTTCGAGGACGAAATTTTTATTAGGGGGGAAGAATTGTAACAGTCTGAATTTTCGATCCTTTTCCCGGGATTTAAGAAATGAAATTGATTAATGCACTATAGTGAGATCTCACCCGAGACCCGCGCATTCTCGGGATGCTAACCTTAGGGGTAAGGCCAGTACGGGATTGAGTTCGCACGACCAAAGAACTCGACCTGAGTTCGATCTTCGACCATATAGATTGATGAGCGAATGTTTTGAGCCAACCGAGACCAGTCTATTTGATTGATCGTATCCGAAGGGCACTAGTAACGGACCCTCGTAATTATATGACAGTCGAGGTCGCCTTGGTTCGAACAAACTTAAACGTGATTTGACTTAGTGTCGGTCACGGTTCGAGAGCGCATAATCCCAATGAGCCACCCGTTAGCCAGAAATAAACTAAAGTCGCGATTACTCAATTTTAGTCATTTCTTGGAATTCGGGCTCGGGAATCGAGAATTTTGAAAGTGACAATTTTGGGCGGCCGATGACGTTTTTGGCTTGGCCAACCTTGGGGCCATCCATTTCTGCAAAAAAATGGATTTCGGTTTGGGACTGGAAAAATTACGGTTTTGCCCCTGTAGACACCGAGATTTGATTTTGAGCCCGTTTGAGGTTATTTTTCGAGGCTAGCGTCATTTTGGGGTGGCCACACGCATTTGGAATAGTTTTGGACAAAAATTGGAATTTCGACAAAAATTGAAAAAATAATATTATTTTATTCCCGGAATTTCGCAGTCGGTTTTCGAGGGCTTAAAAAGTGAATTTCGCAATTCCGACGACATATTATGTTGGACACGCACATATGGAACCCGTACGTGCGAAAATTGGAATTTCGCCCCGAGACCGGAAAATTATCATTTTGCCCCTGGATCTTGTATTGGGAATTCCGAATTTTGGACAATTTTGGGCAATAATTGAGGACTAAAATAAGTGAAAAAGAAATTGAAATTATTGAATTACCACTTTACCCTTGAATTATTGGATAAAGACAAACGAGGACCGTTGGATCAAGGGTATTTTGGGAAAAATTGCGGATCACTGACACGTGTCCCCACCAGCCTACTATATCTGACCAGCTCTCTCTCTCTCTCCTCTCATTTCTGACCAAATCACTCTCTCTCTCCTCTCCCACGTTCTCTCTCCCTCCCTCTTTCTCATTCTCTTCATCTTTGTTCCTCCCATCACTGCTGCTGCTGCTGTTCCGCCCATTTCAGCTCGTTCTTCTCGCCTTTCTTAGGTAAGTGACCTCCCCAAATGTCACCTAGGACCTCGGGTATTGTTAGGCTTGTTTAAGGCTTGGTTTAGGATGAATTTAGTGGCTGGTTTGCTCGATGGTGTGTGTTGGCTGATTTCCAGTTATGTTGTTGCTGCGTCGCTAGTTTTTGTTATTTTTACTGTGACTTATGTGGCCCGAATTTGAGGAAGTGTTCTTCATGAAAGTTGTTCCCAACATCTTGAAGTATAACATATTTTAATTTAGGAATTTTTGGAAATCATTTGTTTCCATTCGGAAGTCCATCTTTGGACCGAAATAAAACTGTCCGATTTACTGTTCACTCGACCTTCGGGTCTGTTCGAATTTTTATAAATTTTTCCAGGCCTATTTTCAAAATACTTCCTTCATGGAAATTGTTGGAGACATTTGTGGTTATAACATATAAAAATTTCAAGATTTTCCAAAATGATTTGGATACCGAATGAGTTGTATTTTGATGGCCTGAGGGGCTGTCTGAGCGAACCGGATTTTGTCTGACTTTGAGTGTTAAAACGAGGTGTTTACGGTTAGAACTGGGTTTCGAGTTCTTCACAGAAAATGTTCATTGAGATGTTTTGTACAACATATTCAAATTTCATAATTTTTGGAGTTGGTTTACTATTTATTTCAAATGGATTTCTGTCACTGTATAAAATGCCCAGTTTGGACCCGATTTTACATATTCTAGGTTTTTCTCTCTCTCGAGAATTATTTGGTATTATCGTGGCATTTTGACTGGTAGTTTGATGCTTGAATGAGCTCGTATGTGTGATTGTGTGGCTGTGAGGTGTGGTAGTGTGATTTTGTAATGAGCGTGTGCTGGAAATTGTTGTGGGCTGATTATGCGTGACTGTGTGTACTATGTGAGTGGCTGTGAATTGTGGTGGGGTGTCTTGTGTATGTGGCCGTGTAGTGTGGTGGTGTGGTAGCGTGATTGTGCATTGAGTTCGCATGCTAAGCATGGGTGTTCGTGTGGTGTTTGTGTGATGAGGTTGTGTAAATGGGAAATGTGTGTGAAGTGTGTATGTTTGGCAGTGTGTTTGTGTGGTGACGTGGTACGTGTGGAGAGTGTGGAACGAAGGTTCATGTGTGTAAGATTGGTTGGAGAGGATCCGTCCTAAGGCGTATACGTTTATGTGGGACGATGCCGTCCCTGACGAGGTGACGATGCCCGGCCTGACAAGGTGTCGATGCCTAACGTGGTCAGAAGACCGTTGGCCTGATGCATTTTACGCGGGCGCGATAGAAGGAAAGTGTGTGTAGGATTCCGTCCTGAGGCGTGTACGTTTACGCGGGACGATGCCGTCCCTGACGAGGTGACGATGCCCGGCCCGACGGGGTGACGATGCCTGATGAGGTCAGAAGACCGTTGGCCTGATGAGTTTTACGCGGGCGCGGTAGTGGTGAAAAGGTTGAGAATGAACAAGAATTGGCGGGACGAGTGAAATTAAGAAAGTGACGCGTGGTGTGAGTTGGTGTGTGAGTGTGGTTGTATCGCGTGGTGTGATGCTCGATTATGGGGTAAAAACTGCTAGGCATAGTATGAGATGTGCCCAAGTGGGTTTTGCTCTATAATCGGGGGCACACGCGCACCTGTGATGTATTTTTGTGGTATACTGGCTGTGTGGGTGACTAACGTACAGGGATGCGCATGATGAGTTCTAGGTAGGTTCGTATGTGTCTGTTAGCTTAGTTGATCATTGTGTGTTATGTGTGTTTTCGTCTGGCGGTACGTGAGTGCCTACGTGGGATTTGGGATTGTACACTTATTGAGATTCGTCTCACGGTTGTATAACCGCCTTTTTCAGACCCCCAGCCTTAGACTTGGGAAGTCCGCCTCCTCTTTTTGAAGTTCGAGGAACCGCTTTTGGTGCCGGTGGAACTGCAGGGTGAGTGTCCGGAGGCTTAAGCCCAAAGAATCAGGAACGGAATGGAGAAGGGGGACCCTTAGGTTTTTTCCTAGGACATTTTAGCGGTTGTATAACTTGGGATATCCGATAGGAAAGTTAAGTTAACCAGACCCTGATCTTGTGTTATGACGGTGATTCCGGATGTTGGTTTGTTGTACATGTCTGTAATATGATGTTTATATATTTGGTGTTGTATGAATATGTGGTTACTGGATGGTTTTGCTGTTCTACCCTGTTGTCGTCATTATTTGTCCGGGGTTTTGTTATTCGCTTCCGCATGTGGCTCTGATGTTTGGGTTGGGTCGGCGACGTTTCTAGGACGTCGCATCATTTCGACCGGAGCAGGGGATGTCGCGAGCTCGTAGGGGTTCGGGGCATGACATCTTAACTACTTTTCGATGTGCTTAACCAGGATATAATTGATATCGGCTCACTAACCCCATAGTATGACATATGTTGGGTCGAGCACACATCATAGCATACATCAAACTTTCAACAGCACTAGTATAAAGGAACAATTTCCATTTATTTCTTTTCTTCTAGAGTCTTAGGACACATCTTAGTATTCAGGCATTTGCCTTGCATGACAAGGGTATCAATGGGATTATAGTGCTGCATATTGAAGCGTTCAAGACTCTTCATTACATAAGACTCTTGTGATACAGTAAGGAGTTTCTTTAATTGACCTCTTTCAATCTTAACTCCCAATATATATGCAATTTCTCCCATGCCCTTCATTTCAAAATTAGAGGACAATCATTCTTTTATGGTTATAACCAAACCCTTATCATTCCCAGCCAATAGAATATCGTCCACATAAAGAGATAAAATCACAAATTTATCCTCGGACCGTTTAATATACACACAGTAATCCTCTTCGATCATCATAAACCTAAAAGAAATTATAGCTCGATGAAAACAAAAATACCACTATCTAGATGATTGTTGAAGGTCATATATTGAGCGATGAAGCTTGCAAACTTTACTCTCTTGACCTTCAGCTATGAAATCTATCGATTGCTTCATATAAATTTTTTCATCTAGTTCTTTATTTTAAAATGATATCTTTACATTCATTTGATGTAATTCTAGATCCAAATGCGGACGATGGCTAGGATAAGACATACAAAGGCAAACCTTACAACTGGTGAAAATGTTTCCTTATAATCTATACCCTCTTGTTGAGTGTAGCCCTTTGCCGCAAAACGAACCTTATACTTTTCGATGGATCCATCTGCCGTTCGCTTAATTTAAAAACCCATTTGTTTCCAATAACCTTACGATCGGATGGCAGATCAACTAAGTCTCAGATGTGGTTTGTCCTCATAGACTCCATTTCGTCTTCCAAACCTTTTCTCCATTCTTCCTTGTCAAGAGATAAGAGAGCCTCTTGAACTATCTTAGGCTCTGCGTCGTCTTGTGCAGCAATCATAAATGTTTTCCCTTCAATCTCAAATCAATGACGGGGAATACTTTTACGCAATTGAACTTCTTAAGAATTTAGTTTGCCAGGCAACACTACACTCCCACTAGTTCTTATATGTTGAGATAAATCTGTATTTTCCTCAATAACATTAATGAGTGTATTATCGAGATCTTCCATCTCATATAATTGGAAGTCCTTATTGATCTAACCTCTACTAGGAAAACCGTTCTCCAAGAACGTGACATCTCGTGACTTCATTTTAGTCACACTTCAATCAGCTTGTTCACCTATGAACACATATCCCTTGGAGTGTTCAGAGTATCTAATAAAGATACACTTCTTCCCTCTAAGGCCTAATTTTCCATATTTATGGGAAGAATTATGAACATATGTTGCACACCCCTAGGGTCGTAGATTACTTAAGTCTAGTTTCCTACCAGTCCACAATTTATAGTGGGTGGAAGCAATTAACTTAGAGAGCACACGATTAAGTATATAGGCAACAAACACTAACGCATCTCCAGAATATAAAATAGGTAGATTTGCTTGAGCCATCATAGACCTAATCATTTTCAATATGGTTCTATTCCTTCTCTCTGCAACTCATTTTATTGTGGAGTACCAGGAATAGTCAATTGTCTTACAATTCCCTTTTCATCACAAAGAGTCTTAAATTGCTCGTATAGATACTCACATCCACAATCGGTTCTCAATGCCTTTATTGTTTTATTCAACTAATTCTCTACCAAAGCTATAAATCGTCTAAAGCAATCTAATGCTTCGAACTTATGGGAGATCAGAAAAACATAACTGAAACGCATGAAGTCATCTATAAAAGTGATGAAATATGAGGTTTCATGCCTCACCCTTGCATTTAATGAACCATAAATGTCAGAATATATGAGTTGCAATAGAAGTTTAGCTCTGATTCATTTACCAAATGGTTTTCTAATTGTTTTTCCCGTTAGACAATGTTCACATATGGGTAGTTCAACATTAACGAGTGACTCCAAAAGGCATTCTTTTGCTAATCGTTTTATTCTTTGTAACCCAATGTGACCCAGTCTAGCATACCAAGTACTTGCATCAATCTCCACTTTACTAGAAGATGCAATTAAAGAAAAATAACCATCAACATTAACTTTGTACATGTCATAGTCAATATCTAATACCATAAAACCATTCAATACATGACCAGAACCATAATATACTGTCCTAAATAAAATGTTAGCATAATAACTACGAAAATTAAATACATAACCTAAGTCAAGAAGAATAACTATAGAGACTAAGTTTTGTCGAATATCTTGAGCATAGAGGATATCATGCAGGAATAGGTTTCAACCACCACGAAAGGTTAATTTATATGTGCCGATACCCTTCATTTCAACTCTTGAGTTATTTCCAATATATATCCATCTTCTTCCGGGCTATATCCAACAACACTCCATAAATGCTGCTCGATCTCTAGCTACGTAGTTTGTTGCTCCTGAATCTGCGGTTCATATTGGATAAGATTCAACAAGCATTACGGTGTTAGAAACAAAAGCATTACTCAAAATAATAGAGTAATGTGGTACCTCTTTTGGCTCAGTGCATTCACGAGCGAAGTGGCACAGTTTACCATAATTATAGCACTTCATCTTGGCCTTGGCCTTCTTCTCGTCACGCTTCTTGCGTCAAAAGGTCTTAACTCTCTTGGGTACTTGCTCAGTTTCTTTCCATTTGTTGTTGAATTCATGGTTCCTCTTGCACTTAAAACCCAAAGTCTTACTCAAACCTGATTCAACAACATAAGCATGAGTAGAGGATTTTGCAACCTCTAGGCACTCATATTTTAATTCCAAATGATGCGCAATATCGTCAAAAGTGACGATATTCTCATTGTGCGTCAAATTGAATTTCATATTTTCCTAGCTGTCGGGAAGAAACCTTATAATAGCTTGAACTTGTTGTTCATCAGTAAGGGTATGGCCTACTAACTTTAGCTCACGTATCATGTTTGACATCTCCCAAAGATACTGCCTCATCGTTAGATTTGAGAACTTTCGGTGTGTATCAAACTTGATTGTAAGCCTCCTCAACTTAGTGGCAGACGCACCCCCAAACTTATATTTCAAGGCAACCCACATTGCTTGAACTTTGTCATAACTTTCAAACTCACACATAAGATCATCTTACATACACCTCAACAACGTGATGCAAACAATGTTATTTTTCTTTTTCCAAGCTTGGCAAGCTTCTTGATCTCTTCTATGTTCAGCAAAAGTTCCATACTCAGGTTCATCCATGGTATGATTGAGGGTTTCCAAAACCTCTTACTCCTCATAGATATACTGAACTTTTCGATGCCAAATATCGTAATTGTCACCATTTAGCTTCTTACCCTTGTTGAGGTCAGCCACAATGGTCTTGGATGCCGAAGCCATAATCAATTTCTACTACACATTAACATAAAAAACGCCGAATCAATACTAGCACATTTTCCACATAATCATACATATTTTAATTTGCAACAAAGAAAAACTAAATTAATAATAATTCAACAAAATACATCGAAACAAAAGTTTACTATGTTCCCAATCAGCATCGTTGTACAATTGTTCTACTATCATTAACTTGTTTAATTTGTGCAAATTTAAGTTCTAGGTGATAACTCGTTTGAATTCTACCAACCTACAAACTCCCACTAGAAAAGATGATTACATGACCTCACGTAATGATTACCAACTTACAAATAATTCATTACATCAAATATAATCATATCCAGAATTCAAGACATAATGAAAAAACAATGATCCCCGGCCATTGTTCAAGTATGCTCGAAATCAGGAAATTGCAAGCACATTAAATCATATATATGCGATCATTGAACCAACCTCTACACAACATACATGTGGCCATTTACATGTAGGCTAACTTCTGTATTTCTAAAATCCACAGTGAAGTACAGGTTAGAGGGAATAAACAATGCACTTATACCCAAAAAATACGCGTACGTAGGGTTTCATATGTATTTTTATACCTTTAAAAGCCTCAAACATGTAAAATAATTATACCACAATATAGAGGACGTCAATGCGAAGGCAATGACACCAAAAACATGCCAATCCGACCTTCCATGCGCCCACATGTGCTACCTTTGTGCGCGGCGCGTGGGGCGCAGCCGGCCATTCTGGCTCCTGGACAATCCGACTAGTTCAACTGGTCAATGGTCAAACGGTCTGACCGGTTGACTGGTCAATCGGGTCGAGTTGTCGGCTGGTCGGTCGTCGGAGGGTTGGTTCGCTGGCGAAATGACGCCATCAATGACGTCAACATATCGATTACCAACAATTTTGCTAACGTCATCAATGACGTCAGCATGCATCAATTGGCCGACACGCACATGGCGCCCACGAGCGGCGACTTCTGGCCACACGTGTGGGCGCGTTCAGCGTCTTCCGACGGCGTGCCACCTACTATTTTGATCATCTCGATAAGTACTTTTACCCTATATAATCAAAAATGATTTTCTCTAGAAAAATATTTCGAAAGACGATCAGAACAAAATCGACATTTAATCCTCCAAACCCGTTCTTCACGTCCGATTTCGTTTTTGGCTATTCATGCTGCAATTTCCGAGCAATGAACATCCGGATGATATGAAGTTCATCCTCTCAATTCCCATATCAAATAACAAGCGTAAAAATTCGACAGGAAAACAAGGCAAAGATAATAACCTTGGCTCTGATACCAACGTAGGAAGTAAGTTTAAGGAGAATCGACTAATCTGTTCAATGCACAACGAACAAATTTTCTAGGAACGGCAATAACAGGTCACGCGTTAGATTTTTAACTTGAGACCTCGTTTTGGGATTAGTTTGCCCCTCCAAGACTCGATTTCTAGATTCATCCACTTGAACAATATCATTGCCAATAACAAGGGAAATAGAATTAGGGTTTCATAGAAGGCGTTGCACAGTGGAATAATAGGAATGGGAATGGCTTCTACTGCTTCCCTCATGCATCGTGAAGGATCATGTCGAAAGCATCAAGCAGCGAGCAGGTGTACAGCTCGGAGTTTATGAAGCCTTGCTCAGCTCGCACAGCTACTCTCAGATTTCCCGCATAGCTGAAGATCATTACACCAAGACTCTGCAAAAGTTAATCGCAAGAATAGA
Source organism: Syzygium grande (assembly GCA_024733475.1). Classification (NCBI taxonomy): domain Eukaryota; kingdom Viridiplantae; phylum Streptophyta; class Magnoliopsida; order Myrtales; family Myrtaceae; genus Syzygium; species Syzygium grande. Next base: position 23,069,941 of record JAMXDD010000005.1, read on the forward strand.
TTTCATGTGTTCATTACATTTTCGTTTATGGAGAAGAAGGCCGCTCACAATCTGATTATGTGTTATGGTAAATAAGGCATATCGATTCTTGAATTCGACATCCTGTCGACTTCTTGCGGATGGCATAGGAGAGTAATTGTTGCAAAAAAATGTATTACGATATCATGTAGAAAAGTTTGTGCTTAGATCTGTAGATGTCTCAAAAGTTGCAATCTATATCAATATTTCGGAAGAAGATGCATGTAACGAGTTGGAAAATGAGGCCAAGTACCAAAACTTAGACCTATCAATCAAGCATTGGTATTTTTATGCTCTTGGGTCCAAAATCAAAATTAACGATAACTAGATAAATACCGCGGGTGTGCCGGCGGCAGTGAAGTACATGCCCCTAGTAGGATGATTACCTAGAGACAATTTCTCCACTGGCCCTATAACGTTGGAGATGACCGTGCTCGAGTTTCTCGATGTCCTGCTGATGTGCTTTGCTACGGCCTGCGAGTACAAGCAAACAAGAGTGCATTCATATCAATTTTGTAAATCAGACTTAACATATTTAGCATTTTTGATTAATTAATTGTCTCGACGTGCATGATAGATTAATTAAATATTAAATTGTACTTTCATCAAATAGTTGACAGAGGTCCCGCAAAACCTTAAATGGTAATATAGCAGGAAAATCGTTAGTTGGAATAGTGATAAAATAATTAAATATTAAACTGTGACTTTATCTAACAGCTTGAGCTTTTAAAACAGTTAACAGTGGTCCCACAAAATCTTACGCACATACCTCTGCATCTCTACATTTCATCATGATCTGAAGTAGCTTGCCCATGAGGACTCCACCAAAGGAGCTCCGTTTCCTCTTGATCACCTCATGAGCTTTGAGGACAAACTTCAAAGGATTAGAGAACTGAGAATCGCTTGGTTTCACTTTCGGTATCGGCACATGCAAGAAAGCAAAATGGTTTCCCCACGGTGACTTGGAATTAGGTTGGACCATGTCTCTCACTGGCTTGTAATCACGCAAATTCCTCGTATTCAGTAACACCAGTGCCGTGAAGTTGGTGCTTAGCTGCAAGTTTGGGCTCGCTCTATGCATGTACAATCGGGTCGCCAAGAAGATTGTTACCTACATCATTGACGGTCTATTTCAATGAAGAAGAGAAAATTTACGTGAAAAGAACTGATGGTATGCTAGTTTTTTGCCCTCAAAGTCGATGCATAATCGTTTATTTCCACACCTTAGGATAATTAATCCATTTTTGTAGAGTAAAAAGGCAAATATACCTAAAGTTCCAACTTGACCTAGTTCAAGAAATAATGTTGCACATGTATCGTCGAATACTACTAAAGATCTTATCATTTGAGGTTGATTCACGTCCACTAATGCAAATGTTGATATATTTCTCGGTCAAATGTCTTAGTCATGCTTGTTAAATGTGAATAAAGTCAAACAAAGGGAAAATTATCCAAAAAGTCATAAATCTATTGCACTTTTGTTAATTCAGTCTTAAACATTTTATTTGTGCCAATTTTTTATTGGTCTAGTTGTTTGTGCCAATTTTTTTTTCGAAATTTGTGCCAATTGAATCATAAACATTCACAATTTGTCAATTGAGTCCATCTAATCAATTTTGGCATAAAATCGTTGACGTGAACTTTAGCTATCTTACGTGACAAGGCCGACACTGATGTGAACAAATTTTAATAATATTTTAATTTTTTAGATTATTTTTTATTTTTGTGTTTTTTTTTTTTTTTTTTTTTTTTTTTACAACTCTATTTGCCAACCATCGCCGACCACAGGTTAGGGCCAGCAACCCTCCCTGGGCTAGGCAAAGGCGTCGCAGCCCTTGCTGAGCACAGGCCAAGGCCTTCTCCAGATCCACGTGAGGGCCACGATGCCCTCGCCTAGTCTGGGTGACGATGTCACAGCCCTCACCAACCACAAGCGAGGGCATGAAGGCCCTCACCCAGCCACAAGTTGGGTAGAGTTGTAAAAAAATTGAAAAAAAAATTGAAAAAAAATTAAAATATTATTTAAAATTGTCCACATCAGAGCTAGCCATACCACAAAGGACTGCTAACATCCACGTCAACAATTTTTGGCTAAAATTGGCCAAATGGACTCAATTGGCAAAATGTGAAAATATTTATGACTCAATTGTCATAATTAAAAAGTTTATAACTTAATTAATAAAAGTGTAATAAGTTAAGGACTTTTTGGTCAATTTTTCCTCAAAATTGTCCTTTTGTTTTCAAGGATTTCATGTTGCGCTCTATGGCTAGGAATATCGTCACAAAAAAAATTAAAAAAAATATTATGCAAATCCATGTCATTTTCCTTGATTAACCCTTGTAAACCCTGAATACTAGCTATATACTAATTTACGGACTGAGTATAGTAAACGTCTAATATAAATATCACCTAAACTACAAATATTTTGTGAATACGATTGAAAAAATAAATACTTTTAGCTAGTCATGTGAAGGCGACCACTATGATGCAAAAGATTAGAGACGAAAGTATAACCTAAAAAGTAAAATGCTATAAGATCAAGTAATGCATGTGTGATGCAAGAAGCTAGATTTAGTATAGTCTTCAAAATGATATTTGTTACCACTCGAAGGCAAGATTTGATCTCTTTGATGCAATCCAACGAGAACGTGATCGTTGACATTGAAAATGGCTGGAAGCTCTCCGACCCACATCGAATCGGCGACAAATCATCATCAACACTAGTGCTTTTCAAGTCGCTCCAACCGAAATCTCTTACGGTGTCTACGAGCAGCAGAAAACATCTGCTAACCACCTTCCGAAGTCCAATGTTTCTGTCATCTTTATTGGCTGAACTGAAGTTATTGACTGAGGGAAAGGTTACTGGAAGAGAAGGATCGTCAGCTCTTTGAAGGCAAGACAAGAGAGCACCCACAAAAGAATAGCCATCCCCGAGCGCATGGTGAAGCTTGAAAATTAGGGTTCCTTGTGCTTCACTGGTTGGACACTTGACAATATGTATTTCCCACAACGTTGGCCTTGTGGCAATGGTTGCATAGCTATTTGTGAAATGTAAATTTCGAGGAAACTGTCATTCTCGGATGGAGATGATAAGCCCTTTGGAGAGAAAAAACAGGGGAAGTGCTCATGGTTTTCCACATTCGCTTCCACCTTCTTCCATTTTCTTCCTCCCTTCTTCCCATCACCTATCCAAGGCAAAAGAAAACTTGTATGGCTTGAAGCAAGCTCCTCGGCAATGGTACTTAAAGTTTGATGGTGTCATGGAGGAAAATGGATTTGCACACTGTGAAGCTGATCATTGTGTTTATTTTTGCAAGTATAGCGATGATGATACCGTATATCTCTACTTATATGTGGATGATATGCTGGTGGCTAGTTCCAATATGAAGAGAATCACAGAAGTGAGGAAGATGTTGGCATCGCAATTTGCTATGAAAGACTTAGGAGAGGCCAAGAATATCTTAGGCATGAAAATCATTAGAGCCAGGAAAAATAAGAAATTATGATTGTTGCATGAAGGCTATGTGAATAAAGTGTTAAAGAGATTTAACATGGATAAAGCAAAACCTATTGCAACTCCTCTAGCAAATCAATTCAAACTCTCAAAGGATATGTGTTCGAGTACTTGGGCTTTGAACCTTTGACCTCAAAACCTTTAGGTTGCGCTATGTATAACTCTTCATCTAGGTGCCCATGCAAAAACGCCGTTTTCACATCCAATTGCTCGAGATGAAGATCCTCCACCACAACTATACTCAGCAACACTCTAATTGATGTCATCTTTACTACCGGTGAAAATATTTAAGAGTAGTTGATTCCTTCTTTTGAGAAAAGCCCTTGACCACAAATCTCGCCTTGTATCTGATACTACCATCTGCTTCATTTTTTATCAAGTAAAACAACTTATTTAACAAAGCCTTTTTGCTTGTGGGCAACTCGGTTAACTCCCAAGTTTTGTTATGAAGTAACGAGCTCATATCGTCTTTCGTAACACGCTCCCACTGCATGTAAGATGTGTCTTTCTTTGCCTCGTCATAAGTCTCCGGTTCTCCCGAATATGTATGTAAGACAAGGCTCAAAACAATATTAGTTGATGGATTAAAAATTGTGACATATTGAAATTCGAACCACTTGAGATTTATGAGATGGATGATTTTATGGACATGCTTGTAGTTAGATTTCGTCCGGAACTGATCATTCCTAGGATACTAACCAACAAGGAAAGACTAATCAAGGATTTAAATTTACGCGACCAAAGAAACTCGATCGTGAACCGACTTTCGACCATAAAAATTGTCGACGTGACATTTTGAGCCAATGTAGGCCGATCCAACGATAGTTAAGGATCAATTCGCCGCTGTCATACGAGTGGATCGCAAGTGATTCTGCTTGACCACTAGATGAGTTAACAAATGATCCTAAACTTATACCAAACGATGGTACCTGTCGGAACTAGTGATCGATCCTCGCGATTACGTGACAACCAAGATCATCACGATCCGAGTGAACTTAAACGTGGCTTGATTTAGTATTGACCACGAGTCGAATATGCAAATTTTCCGAAAGCCACTCGTTAGTTCGAGATACAATCAAGTTACATCATTTAAATTTAGTCATTAATTAAAGACCAAAATTGGACATTGGAAATTATGAAAGTCGCAACAGGGTAATTGGACGACGTTGTTATTGCCTTAGTCAGCCTCAGATTTGTCCAGATTCTTCTGAAAATTCGAATTCTAGCAAGAAATGGAAAATGACCTTTTTACCCATGGGACTTTGTTAAGGCCAAGTATAATGTGAGAGAGGCATTTTGGTCATTTCACACTAACTTTAGAGATAAAAATTTTTGGATAATTTTGCCTTTAGAAATTTTGTGAAATTTCAATTTTGCCCCTGAATATTTTTTATAAGGATTAATCTTAGCCATCGATCTTAGGATAAGATTGAATCGTGGCCGTTGATCTGGAAATAGAGAGGAGGGTAGGATGGTCATTTTGTAGGGGGGTGGACACCAATTATTGGTGTCATGGGTATTTCTTCCCAGTTTCTCTCTCTCTCTCCCTCTCTCTCTCTCTCTCTCTCTCTCTCTCTCTCTCTCTCTCTCTCTCTCTCTCTCTCTCTCTCTCTCTCCAATCTCCCTCTCACTCTCCCTCTTGGCCGAGCCCTCTCCTCCTCCCACCATGACCGTGGCTGTCGCGACCTACCTCACGAGGGCCGAACTCGATGAGGCGGATTTAGAGATAAGTGTTCATGAGACGGTTCATATAGCACCTCATAAAAAATGATTTTCCTTAAGTATAAATCTTTTGGTTAGCCATATGGCCCATTGATCATGAACATGAATTTTCCCTAAATCCATATCTCGCGTGACAGCGCATCGATTTTATTATTATTTTTTAGGAGTTGCCACTAGCCTAGGTCGGGGGTCGGCTAGAATACCCAATCGAAATGCGGGAATTTCATTTTAGTTTCTACGAAAACCAGAGATCAAAGGTTCGAGGACTAGCTTACGTTAATATTTCTATTAACGCTCTTCAGGTACTGCTAAACTTAACATGGTTGTTATCTAAGTTGTCATGCATTTGTTTTTTACCATTTTTATGTCAAGGTCTTAGTCCACTAGGTGATCATGCATCTTGTTTTTGTATTTTCATTTAAGATTCTAAACTAATCCTATTTTAGTCTAAAAAAAAAGAAAAGAAACAATCAATTGTATTGAAAGACATTTCATAAAGTAAACACTCGAAATATTGAAAAAACGAGCTGATTCTAGTACGAGAAAGTAAAAACCTGCAATTCGTCGGGTGTTTATTACAACACAAATTGAAAACCCGAGATATGATCGGGGATAAATGAATTGAATTTGAAACCGGATCGGACATCAATTTATCGCTACCATCAAATAAGTATAAATTGAGACCGGATTGGACACCGGCCAATTGCCTTAGCCTTTTTTCAATTTTGGATTATCTCCCATGGACCGCCTCTCGGGTGTCGGTGTTTATATTCATAACATTCATTCACGATAAACAATATACAAAGGAACAACCAAAGAAAAACAATGGTGCAAATAATTCACTAATCAAACACGAGCCTCGAGATCGGCCTTTGTTTTTCATGCATTTCGATTCACCACCCACCTAATCATCTAATATTATTTGATTAATGGTTAACGATAATGGGCTACCATTTGCATTCACAAAACGGCAACTCATATCAATTAACCCCTAAAGTCGAGTTCTAAATTACCACAATGGGCTACCCACCGAACATGCACCGGGCCTAACATTCATCTAATAAACACATGCATAGCAATGAAATAAGCATGCATTCAAGCCCATGGACCTGATTTCAAAGTCAATCAAGTAATGAGAAGTGGGCTTTACAAAAAGACCACTTATCCAGTTATTATCTAATAAGGGTTACTTCTGTTCAGATATGATTAACTAACCTAATGACGTCCAAATGAAGTGATCCAGGTATCATTAGAAAGCTTATGACATGAGGATCAAAAGTCAAGAAGATCATTTTTTCTAAATCCTCATCGATTTTTCCGAAAATATCAAATTTGATCTCAATGACAAGCTGGACTCGGTTCTGTTATAGATTTTAAAATAATGGCAGGAAAAATATCAAACCTTATCAAAATCACGTGAAAATTTTTGTCTAGTTAGGATTTCCCCATGTGTAACAATTTTCATGTTTTGATTTTTTACTAAAAAGTCCTCCAAATTTTTATAAAATTCGGTTTTCGCGAAAGACTCAATTGCAAATCAAATTTTAACCCGTGAAGATCTTTTATGAAATTTTAAGCAAATTGACCCTCCAAAAATTCTATTGGGCCCTCAAAATTTCCAGTCAACATAATGAGACCCTAATAAACAACTTTGTAATTTTGGTTTTTCACAAAAAAAGGACTCTAACTTTATCAAATTCAGATAAACATCTTTTGAACTCCAAAGGAATGAAAATCAGATTTGGACACGGATACTGATCAGATTGTGAAACACTACAAAAAAACAAGGATTCAGCCACGAAAATTTGCGACGAATAATTTTTCGTTGCTAATTTGCGACGGACTTTGCAATGAATTTTTTATCCGTCGCAAATTTGCGACGAAAAATTATTCGTCGCAAATTAGCGACGAATAAAAAATTCGTGTCTAATTTGCGACGGAATTAGCCACGAAAAAAATTCGTGGCTAATTTGTGACGGAATTTGCCACGAGAAAAAAATTCGTGGCTAATTTGCGACGGAATTTGCCACGAAAAAAAATTCGTGGCTAATTTGCGACGGAATTTGCGACGAATTTTTTCCGTTGCTAATTTGCGAAGAAAAAAACATTTTGTCGTTAATTTGCAACGGAATTTGGGATAAAAAATTGTTCGTAGCTAATTTGCAACGGAGTTAGCGATGGATTTGGCCGTTATTTAGAGCCCGAACTTTGATGTTGAATTTCTCGGAATTCTGGGACGAATTTAATTGGACGGTGTCGATATTATTTTGGCCAGCCGCGATATTACTCGGGATAGGTGAAAAGTGAATTTTTGACCGGGTGCTGATTTAGACTGATAGACCTCTCTCGCGGTATATTGTTGTTAATACCATTTGATGAAATCCTAAATTATTAATTAAAATTTTTCGGAACCGTTAGATTGTTTTTTAATTCGAATCGTTTCCGTTGGATCGCAATTATTGCGATCTAACTTTTCCTCTCTCTCTCTCTCTCTACCCTTTTTCCACACTGGTCCTGCCCTCATGCGCCTGACACCACCTACCCCCATCATTTCCCCTTTCTTCCTTTTCTTCCTTTTCTTTTTCTTTTTCTTCTTTCCTTTTCTTCCTTTCTTTCTTCTCCTTCTCTCTCTACCCTTTTTCCACGATGGTCCCCCCCTCATGCGCCTGACACCACCTACCCCTACCCCCATCATTTCCCCCCCATCATTTCCCCTTTCTTCCTTTTCTTTTTCTTCTTTCCTTTTCTTCCTTTCTTCTTCTCCTTCGTTCGCTGGTCCTCTTCTTCCGCTTGGCTTCTGCTTGTTGCCGCACCTCTTGCCGGCCTGCCCTTCGTCGGACCAGCTCCGCCAAGCGCTGCCTTCTTGCCGCCAAACCGCCTCCACCCCGGCTAGCCCGTCGCCGCCCACGATCGCCATTGCTGGCCTGTTTCAGCCAGCACACGGGTCGCACCTCCCGCAACCCAGCCACCGGTCTGCCCACGCCCGCCCTCGCCGCTTGCTGCCGTTGTCCCGACTGCTGAGACCACCATCACCAACCTCCATTTCTGCCTGACTTTGCCTCCAAACCGCACCGGACAGCCACCCACATCAGTCGCTCCCTTTGCCGTGCTCGTTTGCCGCCGTTCGTCACCCGTCCACCGGTCGCCGAGCCCGAGCCGGAGCATTCCGCAGGACACCACGGACCGCCCTCGTTGCCGCCCTTGTCCTCGCGTCGTCGCCGGCGTTAGCCGAGTAAGTTAACCTCTAATCCCGTATTTAGGATGTTAAACTTGCTTAGGTTAGTTTAGATTATGTTTAGATTAATTTATTAATTGTTTAGTTAATTGGGATTAAGTGACAGGGTATTGGTAGATGTGCGATAAGTTATCGTGAATGTGGTGATACACTATCAATTATAATATTATTGTTGATTATGTTATTAATATTAATATTTTCAGAATTAAATATTATTTTATTATTTTCGAATTGAAATATTAATATTTTGGATGATTTTCAATATCGAATTGTGATATTATTTATTATTTTTGAATATTTATTATTTTCGAATTGAAATATTATTTTATTAATAATTAAATTTCGAAAATTAAATATTAGTATTTTGGATGATTTTCAATATCGAATTGTGATGCCAATGTTGGATTACGCCGTATAAGTTGGCGTATTTTGAAAATGATTTGAATGATTTCGATTTGAGAAAATATTTTGAATTTTGGAAAATAAATTATTTTAGGATATTATTTAATAATTAATTTTCAAATTTATTTATTATTATTTCAGAAAATCTTGAATCTCAAATTATGATTTCCAACTTGTATGGTGATGATTATGTCGTCAATTGTTATATTAAATTGATTATTTGACAAATTGTTTTCAATGGAAGTTTCCAAGGAAAATTTATGGGATTTTTGGAAATAATATATTTTTATGGTTATGCCAAGTAATTATAGTGATGCTTCTCAACCTCGCCGCCCAGATCTGACCGGCGAGGTGACAACGCCCATGGCCAGCAAGGTCCAACTCGCTGGCCTCAGCCGGTCCCGGAGAAAAATAAGTAGGGAAAAAAATTCGAAAAAAAAAATTACTAAAAAAATTTTAAAAAAATTTCGGGAAAAAAATTATTATAAAAAAATAAAATATGAAGTCAATTTTTTTTTGTAGGTACGTATCCATTTAAAAGTCTCGCAGATGAAGTGAACGTTGCAATTCTCATCAAATTGAGCACTTTCTACTACAAAGATTTCAGTCAAATACTTGGGTAAGTCTTCTTGACATGGTAATTGTTTTATTTTTTAAAATCTCAAAGTAATAAATTTATTGATTATTTGTTGGTTGTAATATTTTACGAGATTTTGTTATTTTTATATAGACACAATGCAAAGAGACAGGGCTTGGATGTATAATAAGAACTTACATGGACGTCGAGGATTGACCGATGAGTTTTGTACTGGGTTGGAACTATTTTTGGACTTCGCTAGTAGTAAATATGAGTTGATGGATGGAAATAAGTTAAGGTGTCCGTGTAGAAAGTGCAATAATGGTAAATTTTATGTGTGTGATACAATTAGAGAACATCTTTGTAGATTTGGGTTTACTCCGAACAACTATAATTGGACTTGTCATGGTGAACCTTTTATATCTGATGAAGGATATCGAATAAGTGATCAATTTTCAGTTAGGGAAGAATGTAGGTATTATGACCAATTGAACCCATACCAGAGGATGGTGATTGATGCAACTGGTCAGAATGTTATTTCAGATCCGAACCATGCAAGTACTAGTTTTACTCCTACACTTGAGGAAGAGATAGGAGTAACAGGTTTTGATGAGAATGTGTATAATGAAACGTTTCCATCTAATCAGTTCCGGGAAGTGTTGAAAGCAGCAGATGAACCTTTATGAGCAGGTTGTAACAATCATACTCAGTTATCAGTGACAGCAAGATTGTTAAATATCAAGGCAGAGCATAATGTGTCTGAGAATTGCTTTAACTCTTTTGTTGAAGTAATGCGAGAAACAATGCCTCGTGATAACATCATGCCAAGTGATTTTTACGATATGAAGAAGTTAGTGAATAACTTAGGTCTTCTAGTTGAAAGGATTGATGTATGTAGTAGGGGTTGTATGTTATATTGGACAGATGATGAAAATGCAGAATCTTGCAAATTCTGTAGCCTTCCCAGGTACAAGATTAACAGGCCGCAGGGTTATAATCGGAGGCAGTGTCATAATCAGAAGCGTAGACCATGCAAACAAATATTTTATCTGCCCTTAATCCCCAGATTGCAAAGGCTTTATGCGTCTGAAGCCACTGCTGAACATATGACTTGGCATGCAAATCATGAAACAGAAGAGGGTCTAATGTGTCATCCTTCAGATGCAGAGGCATGGAAACATTTTGATAGAACATATCCTGAGTTTGCGATAGAGCCTTGAAACATCAGGTTAGGTCTCTGTGCTGATGGATTTGCCCCATTTGGAAAATCAGGGAAAAGTTATTCATGTTGGCCAATTATCGTAACTCCGTACAATCTTCCACCTGGATATGTGCATGAAGACACGTTATATGTTTTTGACATTGATCGTGTCCGGCCCGCAAAATCCGAAAAAGTTGATAGATGTTTATATGCAACCATTGATTGAAGAGTTACAATGGCTATGGAATGAAGGTGTCGTTACGTATGATGTTTCTACTAAGCAAACATTTGTAATGAAGGCTGCTCTTCTTTGGACGATAAATGACTTTCCAGCATATGGAATGTTATCTGGATGGAGTACAGCTGGGATCTTAGAATGTCCGATATATTTGGAGAGATCGAAATCATTCAGATTAAGACATGGTAAGAAGCCTTGCTATTTTGACTGTCACAGACAATTTTTGCCGATGAATCATACATTCAGAAGGAATAAAAAAGAGTTCATCAAGAATAGGATTGAAAGAACTCATCCACCGATGAGGTTGACCGGTGATCAAATATGGGAGCGAGTGCAGGACTTTCTAACTGTTGTTGAAAACCCTCATGGCACAACTATTGCGTATGGAAGTGCACATAAGTGGACTAAACGCAGTATATTTTGGGATCTACCATATTGGAAGGCCCATCTTATTCATCATAATCTTGATGTCATGCACATTGAAAAGAATGTTTTCGACAATGTCATAAATACAGTGATGGATATCACGGGAAAAATAAAAGACAACTTGAATGCAAGAAAAGATATGAGAGATATTTGTGATCGGCCGACATTAGATGTGGATGCAAGCAGCAGGGGACCAAAACCAAAAGCAGTTTCTACGTTGGATAAAGAGCAGAGACGAGTCGTTTGTCAATGGTTGAAATCGTAAACTTTCACGATGGATATGCTTCGAATATCGGGAGATGTGTTGATTTGAACGAATGCAAGTTGATAGGATTAAAGAGTCATGATTGTCACATATTTATGGAAAGACTAATTCCAATAGCTTTGAAGGAACTTCTACCAAACTTTGTATGGGGTGCCATTACAGAGTTAAGTAATTTCCTTCATGATATTTGCTCAACAGTGTTAAAAGCATCACACATGGAGAAACTAGAGAGAGACATTCCAATTATTCTTTGCAATTTAGAAAGGATATTTCCTCCATCGTTTTTCAATTCAATGGAGCATCTCTTAATTCATTTGCCTTATGAGGCCAAAGTTGCAGGTCCCGTCCAATTTCGATGGATGTATCCATTTGAGAGGTAAAAAAATTTTCAAAATAAATTTAAAAATACTTTAGCAAATATTATGTTCTGATAAACTTCTTTCTATTGCAACAAGGTTCTTATATCATTTGAAGAAAAAAGTGAAGAATAAGGCATGTGTTGAAGCTTCAATTTGTAATGCATATATTGTGGAAGAAGTGACAACATTTGCACCATTCTATTTTGAGCCACACGTGCAGTACAAGAGGCGGAGAGCAGGAAGAAATGATGAGGGTCCCATCAATCCCAATTGCAAATCATTCTCTATTTTCAATTATCTCGGTCGACCAAGCGGCGCATGTCAATTTCGTTGCTTAACAGGCGAAGAATGGCAGGTTGCCCATACTTATATTTTACTGAACTGTCCAGAAGTGGAGCCATACTTCCAGTAAGTGTATATTTGCAAATATATGTATTGCTTGTCAAATATTTACTAATATATAAATGTAATTTGTTAATAGGATTTTCCAAGATTCAATGTATGGACTACCACCAAATGAGTTTGACCGTTTGTGCGATGAACAATTTGCAGCATGGTTCAAAACATATGTAAGTTGCCTATAGACCAAAACCAAGTTATTAATATTTTATACATCATTTAAATATATATTATTGACTTTACGTGTGTAATCTTAGGTTCACCGTAATCATGATCAAGTTGAAGAGCAAGGATTGCTATATTATCTGTCATGGGGTCCACAAGCAACCATACGCACTTGGCCAGCATATTTCATAAACGGGTATAATTTTCACACTCAAGCATATGGAATGGAAAAAGCCACAATGAATAGTGGTGTGTGTGTTCGGTCATCCAATTGTGGTAGTTCAAAAGATGATTTTTATGACTTGTTGGATGAAATCATTGAGATAGAGTACCTCGGACCATTACTGCGGGTTGTGTTATTTAAGTGTATGTGGTTCGACCCCGTCAAAGGAATGAAGGTGCATACGAAGTTTAATTTGGTTGAAATAAATCACAAGAAAAGGTATAAGAAATATGAACCATTTGTGTTGGCACAACAAGCAATTCAAGTATATTATGCATCATATCCTAGTTTGAAACGTGACAAAGCTGATTGGTGGGCTGTATGTAAAATCAAAGCACGAAGAAAAATCGAGGAACACAGGAAGGATACAGCCTATCAACAAGAGGAAGTTTGTAACGTGGTTCAAACCGAGGAATATAACATTCCTACTCTACGAGATCCATGTGGAGCAATGATAGACGTAGATATAACTGAAATTCGTGAATCAAATTTAGAAGGTATTGCAGAATCAGATTTTGAGATAGAGGATGATGAGGATGAGGAGGATGATAAGGAGGATGAGGAGGATGATGATGCTCAAGAAGAAAATCAAGATGAAGACGACGAAGGTGAAGATGAAGATGAAGATTTTTTAGAAAAGTTTATTGTTGTTGTCATATTTATTATTATTGTTGTTTTTGTTATTATTATTATTGTAATTGTTGTTGAATATTATTATTGCTATTACTGTTAATGTTATTGTCCGGACAAAAAAATGAATTACGCGGGTGTGGGACAGTAGAAAGTAGAAATGAAATCCGTGGCTAAAATCCGCGGCAAACTAGCCACGGATTTTAGCCACGAATTTCATAAAAAAAAGCCCACAAAATTCAATTTTTGATGAAATTCGTGGCTAAAATCCGTGGCAAATTAGCCACGGATTTTAGCCACGAATTTCATCAAAAAAACCACAAAATTTGATTTTTCATGAAATTCGTGGCTAAAAATCCGTGGCTAATTTGCCACGGATTTTAGCCACGGATTTGGATTTAACAAAAAGAATTCGATTTTTACGAAATTTGTGGCTAAAATCCATGGCAAATTAGCCACGGATTTTAGCCACAAATTTTCCTTAAAAAGCCCAAAAATTCGATTTTTACGAAATTCGTAACTAAAATCCGTGGCAAATTAGTCACAGATTTGGATTTAGCCACAAAATTCGATTTTTTCTACGAAATTCGTGGCTAAAATCCGTGGCAAATTAGCCACGGATTTTAGCCACGAATTACGTGAAAATGAAATTTTCTTTCCGGCTTCTTTTTTTTGAAATTTCGAATATTTTTTGTTAAATCCAAATCCGTGGCTAAAATCCGTGGCTAATTTTACGCTTACGAATTTCGTATATCCAAATGGAATTTTCCACGGATTTTAGGAAATTTCGTTTTCTGGCTTAAAAAAACCGTGGCAAATTTTAGCCACGAATTTTCGTCAAAATCGAATTTTTTTTTGTTATATCCAAATCCGTGGCAAATTAGCCACGAATTTTAGCCACGAATTTCTTGAAAATGAAATTTTCTGAGCTTTTTTTAGGAAATTTCGTGGCTAAAATCCGTGGCAAATTAAAAATAATTTTCCACGGATTTTAGCCAAATTATTTTTTAGTAAAAATCAAAAAAAAAAAAAATTTTAAAAATTAAATCCAAATTTTCTTAGCTTTTTTAAAAAATTAGCCACTAATTTTAGCCACGAAAAAAAATGAAAAAATCAAATTTTGTGGGTTTTTCTACGAAAATTCGTGGCTAAAATCCGTGGCAAAACTCATGGCAAATTTGCCACGGATTTTAGCCACGGATTTGGATTTAACAAAAAGAATTTGATTTTCAGGAAATTCGTGGCTAAAATCCGTGGCAAATTAGCCACGAATTTCATGAAAAATCGAATTTTGTGGGTTTTTTTTTGATGAAATCCGTGGCTAATTTGCCACGGATTTTAGCCATGAATTTCCTGAAAATGGAATTTTCAGGGCTTTTTTTAGGAAATTTTGTGGCTAAAATCCGTGGCAAATTAGCCACGAATTTCGTAAAAATCCAAATTTTTTTTAAATCAAAATCCGTGACTAAAATCCGTGGCAAATTAGTCACGAATTTCCTGAAAAATCGAATTTTGTGGGTTTTTTACGAAATTCGTGGCTAAAAATCCGTGGCTAATTTGCCACGGATTTTAGCCACGAATTTCGTAAAAAATCAAATTCTTTTTGTTAAATCCAAATCCATGGCAAATTAGCCACGGATTTTAGCCACAAATTTCATGAAAAATCGAATTTTGTGGGTTTTTTTTTGAAATTAAATGGCTAAAATCCGTGGCTAATTTGCCACGGATTTTAGCCACGAATTTCGTAAAAATCAAATTCTTTTTCGTTAAATCCAAATCCGTGGCTAAAATCCGTGGCAAATTAGCCACGGTTTTAGCCACGAATTTCATAAAAACCCACAAAATTCGATTTTTCATGAAATTCGTAGCTATAATCCGTGGCTAATTTGCTACGGATTTTAGCCACAAATTTTAAAAAAACCGCGAGAATTTTACATTTCGATTTGAATTTGTCATGAGAATTCCGTTAAAAATCGTGAATAATTAAGTGTCGCGATGGAATTAGCCACTTTGAATAAAATTGCGGGCTAATTTATGATGGAATTAGCCACACTTGAATTTGAATCTCGTGGCTAATTTCAAATGAAATTTTCTAAACGACGTTCTATGCCTTTTGAGCCGGTAGAAATTAGGGTTCTTCACACTTGTGAACATCAATGCAATGGTTCTGGTTTCTCTTACTTTTAATTTGAATTTGATTACGTTAGGTAAATAAAGCAGACCCAATCTGTTTTGCCCACGAAACAGAATCAAATAGTTGATGTTTAAGTTGAAATTTGGTTAGATTTAGGTTGAAATTTGATCGGAATGCGATGAAATTTGATTAGATTTGGGTTGAAATTTAGTTGAAATTTGTTTGAAATTTGGTCGGAATGAGCTGAAATTTGGTCGGTCAAGTGGAAACGGCCTGCTGATTCAAACTCACCGCCTATGGCCATGATGCAAGTCGTTTTTTGGCATTTTGAAGTCGTTTAGATGGGTTTTTTGGTGAAAAACGATTCTGGTGAATAGTGTTTTTTGTGACATTTGTGTTTTTTTTTTCTTTTGAGTCATTTGAACGTCAATCTGTATTTTTTTGGCATTTGGACGTCATTTGAAGTCGTATAGGAACCATACATGTTTATATTGAGGTACTTATCTTAATTTTATGCTCTTCTGCAACACGGTTACTTAAATTGTTATAGGCTTGAAATCTTTAGAGGGGTCTCGTGTGTCGCCCTTGCGCTCTGCCGCACAGAAGCGCGTTCTTCGGAATGGAGAATTCCAATACTCAAGTCATTTGGCCCGGCGGACCGGCCATGTACATATCTTGATTGCCCCCTTACTTTGTTTGTTTTCAGCATAGCCTAAAAGCTTTCTTTGCTAGTATTGTATGTCTTGATGAGTGAGAGAGACCGAAGAGTCTTTGAGACTAGTGTTGCAGTGATGGGTATGGCAGGCTTGTGAGAAGTAATAAAGCATTGTGATGACTTATGGTATTGAATATATGAGTGGTAGTAGTAGTAGTAGTAAGAACATGAGAAGAGCTAATCTGAAACTGTCATTAGATGTCTCTGTTTGTGGCCTCGGTTGTGCGGCGGAAATAGAACTACTTTTGATATCGAGACGAGGATGTTTGATTTTCATTACGTTCGACCGGGAGAGATTTAAGCTAATCCCCAGCTTACGTCCTGGCGGCGACGGCTGAGCTTTCGTTGATCCTCTTCATAACAGAAAAATTTGATTGCCCGAATCGAATGAGATGGAGGAGATTGATTGCAAAATGCAAACTTTCTAGAATAAAGATCACGCATGCTAAAACTAAGGAGTGTGGTTGGGGCAATTGGGACGAGCACAAATTTCATGAGAATTTCCCCACTTCTTAATTTTAGATGCCTATGCGAGCTACTGATTTTTATATGTGGTGGTGTACAAATGGTTTTCTTCGCTAAGGAAAGAAGGTCCATCTCTAGTCATATTAACTTTTTTGTTTTGTGTATGTTCAAGTTGAACCAATCAGGCTTCTAACTGCCCCCTTTTTTCAGGGGCCAAGTTTCTCTCTTGCTCTCAATAACAAAATGGTAAGCTTCACGACGTACATCATTATGTTCTTTAACACATGTTCATAATTTTTTACATTTTTATCTAACCTTGCAATTTTTAGTATAAACGTGGAGGTCACATGCGTCGTGGTGATGCTTCACAAAGAAGACTAGGCCTTTCCGCTTCATCCCCGTCCCTTTCCACTTCCCCTACCCCTGCCCTTTCATCTAATCCTCAACTAGTACATGGACACATTGGCCCTTCCTCCGACCCTCAAATGCCGACTGAATTCCCTCAAATGCCAACTGAATTTACTTCAGTTCCATTGCCTTCGGTTCCACCTTCTTCGTTTTCAACGCAACACTCGAGATATGAAGAAGATACCCGATTCATGATAACCCCATTTGGAGATTCGTAAGTATTTCATTATTTTAAGTATATGTGAATTATTATGGATGTCAACTGAATTGTCCGTATGATGCTACGTATGTTGACATTCTTTGTTTCTATAACCCGTTTGCAGATTCACATTGCTATGCAAGTTGTAAGGATACTTAACAAAATAATCAATAACCATTGGATGGGGCAATATAGTACTTGGACCACCGCTCCAAAAGAAGTAAAGGAATTATGGTGGAATGAGTTCAAGGTAAGTTTTGTCATTTTATTTCCTCACAAACTAAGTTTGATTTAGTATATTAAGGGAACAATTATTTTTCTATTGATTGGTTGCAGCAGAAGTTCAGGTGGGATGAAGTGGAAGAGAGAGAAATTAAAAGAATTTTTAAAAAGAAAGCCAGTGATCACATGCGAAATGTGATGAATAGAGCAAAGAGAAAGCAAGAAAAGCCGGATTTTATTACAGCTGACAATTGGGCGGAATTTCAGAGAACTTGGGACACCGAAAAGCATAAGAGAATCAGTGAAATTAATAAAAAGAATCGAGCTTCTAGTTCTAGTGAAGGGTCTGCCACATATGCTGGGGGCTCTATCAATATCGGGGAGCATAGAAAAAGAATGGTAAGTCTTTTAAACATGTTGTAAGTTAAATCAATAATTACTCATTTACGTTTATATTTTGTAGGCAAATGAATTGGGGATAGAACCAACATTTATGGTTACATTTGAACGCACCTTTCGAAAAAAAGATAAGACATGGACTGGCAATCGAGCAAAAGCTATTAAGGTATGTATGTAAGGTTATATTTTGTATTTATATATATGAATTTTTTTTTATTTTTATCTATATTGTTAATGTAGGATAAATATGATGAACTTGTAATGAGCACGGTTGCTTTGCTAGTGGTAGTGGTAGTGGTGATGGTGATGGTGTTCTTTGCGTCCCGAGCCATCGGTTGACAGTATGGCATTATGGATGGAGGCATCAGGTGGAATGAGAAAAGGTCAAATATTTGGGATGGGATCCTTGTCAAGGATGTACAAAACGCCGGTTGCTGCAGCTCCATCCTCCAGTACGGCTTTTTCAAGGGCACAATACGAGGAGCAAACGGACCAAGAATTGAACCGCCTGAGACAATTACTGGTACAGAAGGATGAAGAAATGATAGGAGTGAAACAACATTTGCAATTGATCATGCGACAACTCAACCCCCAAGGTTATGACATTCCTCCAGTAGGTGATAGCCACAATGATGATGATAATGAGATTCCTGCTGATGATGCTGATGACGATGCTGATGACGATGCTGATGATGCTGCTGATGATCCTTGCTAGTTTAACTTTCCAAGAGGTACTTATATTTTTATGCTTTTGCTATTGAATAGATGTGAAAAATTAACAGGGGTTAGGAGTTTGATATTGTGATGTTTGCGCTGCAGATGGACAGGACTTCGATTCTTGGAGAACACTATAGACAACATGGATGGAAGAACTTCTTGGCAAGATGAACAGTTTGCGAACTGACTAATTTAGAACTTTGTTTCATTTCTTTCTTTTTGGGATTTGTTCTTGTATTGACTGTGATTTTCTATCAATGTTAATTAGATTTCAAATCGAAATCGTCCCTAAACAACATTTGTTGCTAAATTATTCATTAAAATTCGTCGCCAAATTTGTTTTCGAATAATGTCTATCGCAAAAGTCAAAATTTTTTCGTGCAAAAATACTGACCCAAAAAAAAGGGCAAATTAGCCACGAATTTTGCAAATAAGTTCGTCGCAAAAAAAAAATTAGTCACGAATTTTAGCCGCGAATAAGTTCATCGCAAATAATTGAAAAAAATTTTAGCCACGAATTTTGCCACGAAATTTTTTTGTGGGAAATTAGCCACGAATTTTAGTCACGAATATGTTCGTCGCAAATAATTGAAAAAAAAAATTTGTCGCAAATTAGCCACGAATTTTGCCACGAAAAGTTTTTGTGGCAAATTAGCCACCAATTTTGTCACGAATAATTTCGTGGCAAAAAATAAAAAAAATTTGGTTTTCGTAAATTAGCCACGAATTTTCCCACGAAATGAGAAATTTTGCCACGGATAAGTAGCGACGATTTTTGCTACGAAAATATTTCGTCGCACTCACAAATAATGTTCGTGGCAAATTAGCGACGGATTTTTGCAACGAAAAATGTTCATGGCAAATTAGCCATGAATTTTTGCCACGAATAATATTCATGGCAAATTAGCCACGAATTTTTGCCACGAATATATTCTGTCGCAAATTAGCCACGAATATATTTCGTCACAAATTAGCCAAGAATTTTGCCACGAATAATTAGCGACGAATTTTTTTCGTTGGAAATTAGCCACAAATTTTGCCACGAAAAATTAGCGACGAATTTTATGACAATTTTTTCCGTCATAAATTAGCCACAAAATTGAAATTTTCCGTGGCAAAATTTTTATGATGACCTATTAGCGACGAATTTTTTTCCGTCGCTAATTTCGTCGCAAATTCATTTTGCCACGAATTTTGCCGAATTTTTCGTGGCAAAATTTGTGGCAAAACCTAGCTTTTTTGTAGTGAAAATTCCTTTTGAAAATTCAAATGACCTCTGATTTTGATGAAATTAGTATCAATAGAAATATCTCGATCTCAGTGTAAACTTTTGTGAAGAAAACTTTTTCATATTTCGAATACACGAATTTATGAAAATCGAAGAACACACAAAGGTCAGTTTGAAACTAGTCTGTTACCAGATTCATGCATACATGACGTTGCAGATCGTACAATGCTAACATGCTTGGAATTTTATGAAGATTTTATGATGAACATATCAAGATGTGCTCTACAACTTTTATGAAGAAATTTTTTCAAAAAATGATCGTAGAAAATCATAAAAAATCATCAAACAGCACAACATCAATCAGGAAAGTATCGAACAGACTTAAGCATCATATTCCAGATTCTGATCCTAACTTCTAAAAGTGTTTTGACATAGCAAATCAAGTCCGATTGAGGCATGCAATATATCAAATCGAAGCTTAAAACGCGTTTTATGATTCTCTAGTTCATCACTTCGCGAGATTTCAATATTAACGAGCTCAAATCAGCATTTCAAATATGCAGGTTTTCCAGGATACGAATTTGCAGAATCACATTCAAGTGCACTTACCTTGTTTAATGATGCTCCGACGCGCAATCGAGAGATCCGGCCTCCGTATTCAGATCAAAAACAGCACAGAGAAGTCACGGAAAGCTCGGCCAACCTATGATAATAGATTGCACAAACTATAGTGGGAATCGATCCGTTTTCGCACTAATGAACTAGTAATGGAGAATCAAATCAAAAAAACACGATCCGGTGGCTGTTCAACGAGCAAATGGCCACCACAGCTGCACGAATACGCCGAGGAACGTTGCTGGAGGTTCGGGATCACCAAGGGAGACGCCGATCACCGGTTCACCAACAGCCAGGTCGGGATCACATCACCAACAAAGAAAGACCGGTGATGTTGCCAAGAAGAAGATCGGGCCTGAACAGCAAGCTCCGGCCACCAGAGAAGATAGCTGATCTTGCGACCAACCTTGTGTCGCCGTGGGGGATGACGGTGGAGCGGC
This sequence comes from Syzygium grande, assembly GCA_024733475.1. Classification (NCBI taxonomy): domain Eukaryota; kingdom Viridiplantae; phylum Streptophyta; class Magnoliopsida; order Myrtales; family Myrtaceae; genus Syzygium; species Syzygium grande. The sequence continues at coordinate 23,090,858 of JAMXDD010000005.1, forward strand.
GGCTCACCGGAAAACAACCGGCGATGAGGCGGAAGGCCGGCGGCCGAGAGAGAACACAAGAGAGAGAGAGAGACGTGGACTAGAGAGAGAGAGAGAGAGAGAGAAGAAGAGAGAGAATTCAGATCTGAAAAATAAGTGTCCCCCCAAATTTTGGAGGGAAAAAACACTATATACCCCCCTCAACTTTGAATCTTAGCCCTTAGATTAATCAAATGGCCCAAAATGCATTTTTAAAGATTAAAAATATTCTTTAAGGGCTAAGGATTAGTGACATGGCATCATGGATGGACATGATCAATTCTAAATGAATGGCCACAATTGATTTGTTCATCCCCTAATTAATTTGTTTAATTCTTGAAGAAGGGCATTTTAGTAATTTCTCTTAGGGGCATTTTCGTAATTTTCAATTAAGGGCATTTTTGTCATTTTTGGGCTCAAAAGGATGTGGCCGGCCTAGATTAGTCAAAATAGATCATCGATCGCCGGATTTTCGACCGGAAAATGGCGAGTTTGATCAGACCGTTTGAATTTGAATCAAACCGGGTTGAGCCGATTAGTCTCAAATTTGGCCTGATTGAATTGGTCCAATCCTTGATTCCATTTGTTCCTATTTTGTACAATTTGGTCTCTATCATGATTAATTGACCTAGATTGACCCCATTAATATCGAATTTGATCAAATTGGATTGAACCGATTTGAAATTCATGCACAAATTGATCCAATTTAACTTGTTTGTCTCAATTGCTCTTAAATTTGGGTAATTGCATGGCCAAGCTAGACTAACAAATTTAATTGAAGTCTAATTAATCAAATTGAGTCTCAATTCATCAAATTGAATATTAGTCTAGAGTGGGTCAAGTTGAATTGCACTGATTAGACCAATTATCCTTAGACTTCTTAATCATTGAATCACTAAATTGATCAAATTGACTCAAATTTATGTGAATCTGCCAAAATTGATTTTGAATTTCGATTTCATATAAGAAATTAGGCTCATTCGTGCCTCAATTGCGCAAATCATGAAGAATCGATCTAAATCACTAATTAGGGCCTAAATTGGGGGTTTTTGTGTTTGTCTTGGAACCACAAAATTGGTTCAAAAATTGAATATAAGATGACCTCTAGATCAAATGTCGTGAAGAAAACTAACCTAAAAAATGACTAGAAATGAAGTAATTTTATTTTTGCCCGATTTGAACCAAATTCCGCAAATTGGGAAAAAGTTGATTCCAAATCAATTTTTGTAAAATTTCAAATGCCAAAGGTAAATTGAATGTAAAATAAGATGATTTGTGGATTTTTGTATTTTTCAATTTTTTTGGTCAAAGGTTTGACTAAAAGTCAAGCCCTAATTGACTTTTCACTATAAGCTTGATTTTATGATCAAATCTTTGAATTTTTATGAAATTTTCACTTCTAAAGTGAAATTAAACTTGAAAGAAATATTTTTATGCGAAAAGCCCCAATTTGACTCGGGGTTGACTTTTGGTCAAAGGATTGACCAAAAAGTCAACTCAAAAGTCAACTATTTGACTTTTCGGGTTTTTACACATGAAATGAATAAAAAATCGCTTACAAAAGCTAGGCCAACAAACAGAATTAAAAAATGACACTTTTTGTTCAAGAAACAGGCTCTGTCGCGATTAGAAACCATAATCTCGAATTTTTTATTTTTAATGACGCGTCGGCTAAACATTAGGTGTCAACAGTGGCTAGCCGCCCAGGCTAGCTAGCGTAGCCGTTCCTTCATCGTGCACGGTTGCCACCGTCCAGTCGCCTTTGAAGCCGCGACCCCGCCGCCACCACCGCCTCACCGTCCCTCTCTCTCTCTCATATTTTCCCTACACCAAACACCATCACCAGCCTTCATTCGGTTCAGCCAACCAAGGTAGATCAGTCGCTCGTCCGGCCACTGCCGCCTGCCGTTCAGCCGCCGTCATCGCCGTCCACCCCCCCGCCGTGAGACTGCCGGCCTGCCGCCCCCTTCTGCCCGAGCTAGCCTAAGACTTCGAATAAGTGGCATCCTAAACTTTATTTAAGATATCGTGTATCGATGGATTGATTAGGTGCTTATTCGGATTAATTGGAGGCTGATTTGGGCTAATTAGTGGCTGTTTAAGGGCTGTTTTGGTAGACTAAATTGGAGATTGATCTTGGCTGATTTGCGGGTGAAATTGTGATGGTTTCGGGACCGATTTGATGCTGAATTGAGTGCTAGAAATTGTGGTTTGAAATGACAAGTATATGGTCCGATTTGGAGACTAACTGTGTCGGTTTGATGTGTGGTATCGTGGCTGGTTGTGGTGATTGTTATGGCTGGAAATATACATGGAAATGTTGAATTTATGCTCATATTAGTGGCTGTGATTGTGGGTCCATTGGCCACCTTGCGTGCTCATTGAATTGTGAGGTAATTGATTGAAATGTGATCCCGTTATATGCGTGTATGGGCTGAATTGAATTGGCTGGAAATTAGCCATACTTGTGTGTTAATTGAGCATGTGAGATGCGCGGGTTTCGATGCACGCATGGGCTGAATTGGATCGGCTAATAATTTGGCACGTTGGTGTGTCAATCGAGCGTGTTCATATGATGTCTGAACGAGTGAATGGGTTAAAAATGTATGTGATAAGTCGTGCAAGCGGTCACAAAAGTCCCTGAGGCGTGTACTGTAACGCGGGGAATTGTGCATCCTGAGGCATGTACTATAACGCGAGACAATGCCCGGTATTACTAGAAGACTGCCAACCTGAGGCATGTAATATAACGTGGGTTGTGCTGTAAGCGAAGGATGTTGAACTTGAGGTGTGTATTGTAATGCGGACAAGAGATATAGCCTGAGACGTGTACTGTAACGTGGGCTAAGGAGTGTTGTGAACATGAGATAGTCGTGTGTGGACCGTGAATTGAAAGTGGACCCGAGGCATGTACTATAATGCGGGTTGCTGGCAAGTTGAATGAAAGTGATATGGTAGTGCATGAATGAGTGTATGTGAAATGTCGAGCTTGGAAATGACATATATTCGACCTTGTCTGTGGGAATAGAAATTTATTGGCAAAAGTACACCACAAGTGCCATAACTTGTGTACAGTGATCACTTTGGTGCCATAACTTTTTTTCGGATCACTTTGGTGCCAACTTTTTAAAAAACGATCATTTTGTCAATCGGATGTGGCTCACTTGTGGTGACACAAGAGATCCCACGACTTTTTCCAGTCGGCAAAAAGCAACGATAGCTTTTAGTGTATTTTAAAATATAATATAATATATTTAAAAATACACGTTTAAAAATAGTTTTTTTTTAAATTTAAAATATAATATAATATTATTTCCACGTGTACAAGTCATATTATTTTTTTTAATATAAATGCCAAGTCAGCGTTTTGGCCGGAATTTTGGCCGGAGTCACTAAAGTGATCTATTTTCCTCCGACTTGGCACCAAAGTGATCCGAAAAAAAGTTATGGCACCAAAGTGATCGCCGTACACAAGTTATGGCACTTGTAGTGTACTTTTGCCAAAATTTATTTGGAATGTGCATGTGGTTGGGATGTGTGTATTTGAGACTAACGTATAAATTGTACGCATTAAAAGCCCAGGTAAGTATAATTATGTGCATGTTGTGTGTTTATTGAGTGATATTGTGTTGGACCTATCCGGAGGTACATGTTAGCCTAGGTAGGGTTTAGGGTGTTTACTTGCTGAGATGTGTCTCATGTTTGTTTAAACTAAACCTTTTCAGAGCCCCTGCCTGAACCATGAATCTTCCACCACTGCCGCCTCAACGTTTTGGTATTCCGATGCACACCAACCATAACGCTGTAGAGTACCCGATAGATGGCAATATAGTCTGGATCAAGCATACTACCGTAGTCTGGGTAGACACAGGGCAACCCCTTTGACAGGCCCACACCTATACTGCCTGGTGTTTTCGGAATGGGATGGACGAGTTTAGTCCTATTCAAGGCTTTGATGTCCCTTTTGACGGAGTAGGGGATTGGGATCCGTCAACCATACCCCATCTCGATGGTGAGATGACTAGCCTGGATACTAGTTTCGCATAGTCAGGACATCAGCATGTACCTGTAGCACCCGAACCTTCAGTGGCTGAACCTAATCTGGAACCGGAGGAATCATAAGCCGAATTCAACCCGATGTATGTGGACTTGGGTGCAGTGCGAGAGGAAGAGCCCGACGAAGAGCCTAAAGAGGACCCAAGAGAGGAACCAAAGGAAGAGCCTGAGGAGGAACCAAAAGAAGATATAGAGGCAAAATCATAGGAGGAACCAGAGAATGAGCCAGAGAAAGAGCCAGATGAGAAGACTGAAGAAGAGGAGTGAATTGAGGTTTCATTAGAGTCGGATGATAAGGACAACCCAATTGAGATCGAGGCAAACTCTGAGCCCTCAGAGGAGCAGGTGGCTCAGGGGGAATCAGATTTGAGTTCAGGGAAGTCTAACTCGGAATGGACGCCATCCAAGAGACGTAGGGGCTAGTTTAGGGGTAGAGTGAAACTTTTAAAGTGTCTCATTTTTTGAGCTAGATAATACCCGGACTACTAATCCTTTTTGTTATTGACAGAGTAAACTTTAGAAGCCGGTGTGCATATATTTTAAGTGTATTGTAAATGGGGTGTATTGTATAAGTTTGACTCGGTGGTAAATGTATATACTCTCCCTATTACCCCTCTCTAAGTATTGTCTGGGAGTATATTACTTCCGCTAGTGCTTTATCTCTGATGTATGGGATCGACGACATCCTGAGACGTCGTGATATTCGACCGTAGAGGTATGTTGCGATCTCGATGTGGTTCGGGGCATGACATCACCTGGTTGATTTGGTATCAAAGCAAAGTTAGCTCGATCCAAGTTGGTTGAAGTCTGGAGTAATAAAAAGCGACGACTTTTGGGGTAGTTGACTAAGGAGACCTTAGCGAGTCATAGGTGTGGAATGAGCTACGTATGTCTTCAAACTATTATAATTGCTGAGTGAATTAAGTGTTATAACGATTGGAATACATGTGCGTCTGGACCTGAGGTAAGTGCACAGACCTTATTGATTGTGGCCTTGTGCTGTTGTGATTACTTATCTGCTGAGTGAATTATTGTACTAATTCGTTGCCTAAGACTAGACTGGTATAGTTGGTCTAGATCTCTAATTCCTGAGTGAAATTATAGCAGGTAGGTGAATGATAAAAACCGTAAGGATAAGTTCGAGAGGTAAAGGGATAGGGGGTCCATCAAGTTCACAAGCCCAACCTGCAGGAGATCCGTGAATGGATGCAGTCATGAGGATCCTAGAAGAGATTGGTAATATGATAGGACGGCAAACTCCTGAACGAGTTGCTACTATTACCCAAGCTGCTGAGGTCGCTATGGCCACCGTCGCCAATAATAATAATGGGAATCAAGGACAAGGACAAGGACAAGTGAATATGAATAGGCAGATGCATCAACTAGTTGAGCAGTTTTTGAAATTGAAACCCCCTAAGTTTGATGATAAGGGCGACCTTGAGGTTGCATTGCTTTAGGTAGAGGAGTTAAAAAAAAAGGCCTTTGAAGTATTAGGATGCACCGAGGAAGAGAAAGTGACATTGGCGATATACCAACTCCAAAGAAATGCAAGTGATTGGTGAAAAGCCACTAGAGGAAGGGTGTTCCCTATTGGTGTCGCCCAAACTTGGGCAATGTTTGTTGAAGTTTTCAATGGCAAGTATTTTTCTAAGAGTGCCTAGGAACAAAAGTTAACCGAGTTTATCAGGCTTCGTCAGGAATAGAGGATAGTGGATCAGTATGAGATTGAGTTTGCTCAGATATCTAAGTTTGCTCCAAAGATGGTGGAGGACCCGTTGGATAGGACTTTGAGGTTCCAAAACGGTTTGAAGCCGGACCTTCGAAGCTAAATGATTTCGCTAAATTTGAGGGATTATAATGAGATCTATGATCAAGCCTAAGCGATCGAACGTGACTTAGCAGATAGGGCTGCCATTTCTAGGTCAAGATTTGCCTCGGGTAGGGACAATCGCCACTTCGGGAAGAGGCCCATGGCGAATAATCGACGTTTCATCCCTCCTATTAGAAGGAATATCAGGAAACCGAACCATTTCCAAAATGGTCCATGTCGGGTGAGTGGGGAAAGACATGGAAATGGACATTGCCCGAACAAGTGCGGAGCATGTTTTGAATGTGGTAGGTGTGGCCATTAGATAAGGACTTGCCCCAACATCAGGCAGAATAGGTCGCCTGCGTTACCGCCACCCCAGAACGAGAACAAAATTGGAGCTGCCCTGTCGACTAATCTAAATAGGCCACCGGCCCAAAGACGAGTGTACGACATGGCAAGGAGAGAGATTGAGAACGCGCCAGGGGTGGTCACAGGTACGGTTTCTTTATGCAATCATGCTACATATGCTTTGTTTGACCCTGGAGTGTCACATTCATTTGTGTCAGAACAGTTTGTTAAATTGACTGGTATATAGCCACAATTGCTTGATGTTGTGTTGTGTTGTGTTGTATTTTACCACTCCACTGAATGATAAGGTGCTAGTCTCATTAGGGTGCCCGAACTATAAGATTGTGAATGATGATAGGGAGGAAAGAATAGATCTAGCTGTTTTAGCTATATATGATTTCGATGTGATCGTGCGTATGGATTGGTTAGTTAAGCAGAGGGATGTTATGGATTGTAGTAGCAGGGTGATCCAATTTAATCCGGTTAGACATCTAAAATTCGAATTTGTGGGAAATCGAGGAGGGACCTCGATCCTCTGGATTTCGTCGCTAGAAGTGACTAAGTTGTTGAATAAAGAGTGTCAAGGATTTCTAACGGCCATGGTTGATTCGATGGTTGAGAAGCCGAGGCTAGAGGACATAGCCATTGTGCGCAATTTTCCCGATGTCTTTCCTCATGAATTACCGGGATTGCCACTAGAAAGAGAAGTAGAGTTTGTAATCGAGTTGGCCCCTGGGACTGAGCCAATCTCAAAGGCACCTTATAGAATGTTGTTGTCAGAGTTAAAGAAGTTAAAGGTGCAAATGCAAGAGTTGTTAGACAAAGATTTTATTCGTCGAAGTGCATCTCCATGAGGAGCATCAGTCTTATTTGTGAGGAAGAAGAATGGGTCATTAAGGTTATATATTGATTACCGGCAGTTAAATTAAGTAACAATCAAGAATAAATATCCCCTGCCAAGAATAAAAGATTTGTTTGATTAGTTACAAGGGGCTTCGGTATTTTCTAAGATTGATTTTAGGATGGGATATCATCAGTTGAGGATTAGGAAAGAGGATATACCGAAAACGGCATTCAAGACGAGATATGGGCACTATGAATTTACAGTAATGCCGTTCGAATTGACTAACGTCCCTGCTGCCTTTTATGGACTTAATGAATTGGGTGTTTAAGGAGTTTTTAAATCAGTTTGTTATAGTCTTTATAGACGATATATTGGTGTACTCGAAAAGCTCAGAAGAGCACGAGTTCCATTTGAGTAAAGTTTTATAGATTTTAAGAGAAAACGCACTATATGCCAAGTTTAGTAAGTGTGAGTTCTGACTCAATCGAGTAATATTTCTTGGACACGTGATCTTTGGAGAAGGAATTTTAGTAGATCCAGCAAAAATTGAGGCTGTAATAAAGTGGCTGAGACCAATGACGTGACAAAGTTTCGAAGCTTTTTAGGTTTGGCAGGATATTACCGGCGTTTCGTGAAAGGATTTTCAGCAATAGCAATACCTTTGACACATTTGTTGGAAAATGAAACCAGGTTCGAATGAACCAACAAATGTGAAAGGAGTTTTCAAGAACTAAAACATAGATTGACCACGGCACCGGTATAGACTATTCCGTTAGGGCCCGGAGGGTATGAGATTTATAGTGATGCTTCATTGAAAGGATTAGGATGCATGCTGATGCAACATGGACGAGTGATAGCATACACGTTAAGGCATTTGAGGCCGCATGAGTTGAACTACCCGACGCACTATTTGGGATTAGCCGCAATAGTATTCACCCTTAAGATTTGGCGACATTACTTATGCGGAGAGAAATTCCATATATATACAGACAATCAGAGTCTGAAATATTTGTTTTCTCGAAAGGAGATAAATATGAGACAGCGTTGTTGGATGGAATTACTAAAAGATTATGATTGTGATATTTTGTATCACCCCGGAAAGGCAAACTGGGTAGTCGACGTGTTAAGTCGGAAGTTAAGCATCGCATACTTGATGGTCAAGGAATGAACTTTGTTGGAAGGAGTGCGAGACTCGGAGTTTAAGTTCGAAGTAAATCAAGTCTCGAGCTTGTTTGCCACTTTAAGAATAGAACCAGAAATCCAGACTAAAATTAAGGCTTTACAGTCTACAGATCAAGAAATTCAAAGGATTCTAGAAATAGATGCTACTAAGAGAAAGTCAGACTTCCAAATGTCTAAGGATGGGATCTTGAAGTTCCGTGGACGGTCGTGCGTGCCTGACGATACTAAACTTAAGGAAGAAATCTTGTCAGAAGCGCATCGTAGTAATTATAATATTAATCCAGGAAGTACAAAAATATATCAGAATTTGAGATAGTATTATTGATGAAATGGCATGAAGGTAGATATAGCTAAGCATGTGGCCAAGTGTCTGACGTGCTAGCAAGTAAAAGTGCAACATGGTAAGCCCGAATGATTACTGCGACCTTTAGAAATCCCAAAATGGAAATAAGAACATATTACTATGGATTTTGTAATGAAACTACTAAGGAGCCAAAGAGGCCATGATTCCATCTGGGTGATTGTCGATAGATTGACAAAGTCAGTGCACTTCTTGGCCATGCGAAAGGACTTCGCATTGGATCGATATGTTGACTTGTATTTACAACAGATAGTTCGTTTACATGGGGTGCCAGTGACGATTACTTCAGATCATGATCCTAGGTTTATCGCCAACTTTTGGAAAAATCTGAAGACGGCATTAGGATCTAAGTTGCATATTAGTACAACTTATCATCCGCAAATGGATAGCCAGTCTGAGAGAACGATTCAGACTCTAGAAGATATGCTTCAGGCATGTGTATTGGATTTTCAAGGTAAGTGGGAAGAGCAACTGCCCTTAGCGAAATTCGCGTATAATAACATTTTTCAGCAGAGTATTAGGATGCCGCCATTTGAAGCGCTATATGGCAGAGCATGTAGAACACCCATATATTGAGATGAAGTTGGAGAAAGGAGTATAACTGGGCCAAAATTAGTTCAACAGTTAGTTGAGGCGGTTAAGACCATTCGTGAAAGGTTGAAAACAGCTCAAAGCTGTCAAAAGAGTTATACAAACAGAAGGCGAAGATCTTTAGAATTTCAAATATAGGATCACTTATTTCTTAAGGTATCGCCCATGAGAGGATTACCCCGATTTGACAAGAAAAGAAAGTTGAGTCCGAGGTATGTGAGACCCTTTGAGATTTTGGAAAGAATTGAAGACTTAGCTTATCACCTTGTATTACCGCCAAATTTGTCGCAAGTGCATAATATATTCCACGTATCGATGCTGAGAAATATGAACCGAACCCAACTCATGTGTTGAACTATGAAGAGATAGAAGTTGACGACAAGGTGTCGTATGTCGAAAGGCCAATAAGGATCAAAAATCGGAAAGAACGAGTTTTAAGGAACAAAACGAACCCGATAGTCAAAGTTATTTGAGAGCATCACGGGACAGAAGGCGCTACTTGGGAAAGTGAAGAGCTAATACAATATCAATACCCCCACTTGTTTGAGTAGTTGGGTTGAATTGTAAATTTCGATGACGAAATTTTTATAAGAGGGGAATAGTTGTGACATTCTGAAATTTGAACCAATTGAGATTTATGAGATGGATGATTTTATGGACATGTTTGCAGTTAGATTTTGCCCGGAACTGATCACTCCTAGGATGCTAATCAATAGAGAAGGGCTAATCAAGGATTTAAATTTACGCAACCAAAGAAACTTTATCGTGAACCGACTTTCGACCATAAAAATTATTGACATGACATCTTGAGCCAATGTAGGCCAATCCAACGATAGTTAAGGATAAATTTGCCGCTGTCATACGAGTGGATCGTGAGTGATTCCGCTTGATCACGAGATGAGTTGACGAATGACCCTAAACCTATACCAAACGATTGTGCCCATCGGAACTAGCGATCGATCATCGCAATTATGTAACAATCGAGATCGTCACGATCCGAGTGAACTTAAATATGGCTTGATTCAGTATCGACCACGGGTCGAATATGCGAATTTCTCGAAAGCCACCCGTTAGTTTAAGATACGCTCAAGTTACGTTATTTAAATTTAGTCATTAATTAAAGACCAAGATTGAGCATTGAAAATTATGAAAGTCATGAAAGGATAATTGGACAACGTCGTTATTGGCTTAGTCAGCCTCAGATTTGTCCGGATTCTTTAGAAAATTCGAATTCTAGCAAGAAATGGAAAATGACTGTTTTACCCCTGGGACTTTGTTAAGGCCAAATATAATGTGAAAAAGGTATTTTGGTCATTTCACACTAACTTTAGAGATAAAAACTTTTGGATAATTTTTCCTATAGAAATTTTGTAAAATTTCAATTTTGCCCCTAAATATTTTTTGTAAGGATTAATCTTGGTCATCGATCTTAGGATAAGATTGAATCGTGGCCGTTGATTTAGAAATAGAGAGGAGGGTAGGATGGTCATTTCGTAGGCGGGTGGACACCAATTATTGGTGTCATGGGTATTTCTTCCCATTTTCTCTCTCCCTCTCTCTCTCTCTCTCTCTCTCTCTCTCCTCTCTCTCAATCTCCCTCTCTCCTCTCCTCCCTCCGAGCCCTCCCTCTTCCTTCCTTTGTGACCATGGCCCGTAGCCCGGGCCCAGCCATTGCCCGGCGCTCCCTCGTGCCCACGGGTGCGATTCTTGCCGTCGGGTCGTCTTTGAAGCCCATGACCCACCACCACCACCGCCTCACCATTCCTCTCTCTCTCTCCTGTTTTCCCTGCACCGAACACCATCACCAGCCTTCATTCGGTTCAGCTAACCAAGGTAGATCAGCCGCTCATCCAGCCACCGCGCCTACCATTCAGCCGCCGCCGCCGTCGCCATTCACCCGCCCACCATAAGACCGCCAACCTGCCGCCCCCTTCTGCCCGAGCTAGCCTAGGACTTTGAATAAGTGGCATCCTAAACTTTATTTAAGATATCGTGTATCGACGGATTGATTAGGTGCTGATTCGGGTTAATTAGAGGCTGATTTGGGCTAATTAATGGCTGTTTAAGGGCTATTTTGATAGACTAAATTAGAAACTGATCTTTGCTTATTTGTGAGTGAAATTGTGATAGTTTCGGGACCGATTTGATGTTGAATTGAGTACTGAAAATCGTGATTTGAAATGACGAGCATATGGTCCGATTTGGGGACTAACTATGTCGGTTTGATGCGTGGTGTCGTGGCTGGTTGTGGTGATTGTTATGGTTGGAAATAAACATGGAAATGTTGAATTTATGCTCATATTAGTGGCTGTGATTGTGGGTCCACTGGCCACCTTACGTGCTCATTGAATTGTGAGGTAATTGATTGAAATGTGATCCCGTTATATGCGTGTATGGGTTGAATTGAATTGGCTGGAAATTAGCCATATTTGTGTGTTAATTAAGCATGTGAGATGTGTGGGTTTCGATGCGCGCATGGGCTGAATTGGATCGGCTGATAATTTGGCATGTTGGTGTGTCAATTGAGCGTGTTCATATGATGTCCAAGCGAGTGAATGGATGAAAAATGTATGTGATAAGTCGTGCGAGCGGTCACAAAAGTTCCTAAGGCATGTATTGTAACGTGGGGAATTGTGCCATCCTGAGGCGTGTACTGTAACGTAGGACGATGCCCAGTATTACCAGAAGACTACCAACCTAAGGCATGTACTGTAACGCGGGTTATGCTATAGGTGGAGGATGTTGAGCCCGAAGCATGTATTGTAATGCGGACAAGAGATATAACCTGAGGTGTATACTGTAAAGCGGGCTAAGAAGTGTTGTGAACATGAGATGGTCGTGTGTGGACCGTGAATTGAAAGTGGACCTGAGGCATGTACTGTAACGCGGGTCGCTGGCAAGTCGAATGAAAGTGATATGGTGGTGCATGAATGAGTGTATGTGAAATGTCGAGCTTGGAAATGGCATATATTTCGACCTTATCTGTAGGCATGGAAATTTTTTTGGAATATGCATGTGGTTGGGATGTGTGTATTTGAGACTAACGTACAAATTATACGCATTAAAAGCCCAGGTAAATACAATTATGTGCATGCTGTGTGTTTATTGAGTGATATTGTGTTGGACCTATCTGGAGGTACATGTTAGCCTAGGTAGGGTTTAGAGTGTTTACTTGCTGAGATGTGTCTCATGGTTGTTTAAACTAAACCTTTTCAGAACCCCTGCCTAAACCATGAATCTTCCATCGCCGTCGCCTCAACGTTTTTGTATTCTGATGCACACTGACTATAACGTTGTAGAGTACTTGATTGACGGCAATAGTCTGGATCAAGCATACTACCGTAGTCTGGGTAGACATAGGGCAACCCCTTTGATAGGCCTACACCTATACTGCCTGGTGTTTTCAGAATGGGATGGACGAGTTTGGTCCTATTCGAGGCTTTGATGTCCCTTTTGACGGAGTAGGGGATTGGGATTTGTCGACCATACCCCATCCCGATGGTGAGATGACTGGCCTGGATACTAGTTTCGCACAGTCAGGACATCAGCATGTACCTGTAGCACCCGAAGCTTCAGTGGCTAAACCTGATCCGAAACCGAAGGAATCACAAGCCGGATTCGACCCAATGGATGTGGACTTGGGTGTAATGCCAAAGGAAGAGCCCGAAGAAGAGCCTAAAGAGGACCCAGTAGAGGAACCAGAGGAAGAGCCTGAGGAGGAACCAGAAGGAGATCTAGAGGTAGAATCAGAGGAGGAACCAGAGGATGAGCTAGAGAAAGAACCAGATGAGGAGACTGAAAAAGAGGAGCGAATTGAGGTTCCGTTAGAGTCGGGTGATGAGGACAACCCAATTGAGATCGAGGCAGACTCTGAGCCCTCAGAGGAGCAGGTGGCTCAGGAGGAATCAGATTTGAGTTCGGGGGAGTATGACTCGGAATGGAGGCCATCCAAGGGGCGTAGGGGCTAGTTTAGGGGTAAAGTGAAACTTTTGAAGTGTCCCATTTTTGGAGCTAGATAATAACCAGACTACTGATCTTTTTTGTTATCAACGGAGTAAAGTTTAGAAGCTGGTGTGCATATATTTTAAGTGTATTGTAAATGGGGTGTATTGTATAAGTTTGACTCGGTGGTAAATGTATATATTCTCCCTATTACCCCTCTCTAAGTATTGTCTGGGAGTATGTTACTTCCGCTAGTGTTTTATCTCTGACATGTGGGGTCAATGACATCCTGGGACATCACGATATTCAACCATAAAGGTATGTTGCGAGCTCGATGTGGTTCGGAGCATGACAAAATCACCTTTGGCTTTTCTGACACATGTAGACCTCCTCAAGACAGGTATTTCAAGGTCGTTCATTTGTTCTAGATCACCGTGTTCCTCTTGAACTACCTACTCATTGATAATAGGTTCACCTTAAACCTCTCCTCAAGTGCACTTTCATTTGTTGAAACTATTTTCACAGTTATTCTGTCCAGCTCAACATATTTTGGTTCTACTACCTTCTCATGCTTTGTCTGATTATCCTTGTACATCTTTTCTTCATGGAATACCATATTCTGACTGCGAATGACTTTGTTATTCTCATAATCCGAAAGCCTATAGCCATACTCATCGCCACCATATCCAACAAAGATGCACTTCTGAGATTTAGCATCAAGCCTCTTCCTATTCTCCCTATCAATTAGAGCTTATATAATACAACCAAAAACTTTTAAATATGAATAATCAATCTTTGTACCTGACCACTATTGTTACGGTATTTCTCCCCTATTAATCAAATAAACAATTGCATCAATTGTAGCAACCCATAAGTGTAGCAAAAGGCCCGCATGTAGTCTCATGCATCTTGTGCGCGCAAAATAGTCCTGTTCATCCTCTCTGCTACACTATTCTCTTGAGGAGTTCTAGGAACAGTTTTCAACCCGTGTATGCCTTCCCAGTTCAAGTATTCTGCAAATTCCTTGCTCATGTATTACCACCATTATCAAATTTTAGAGCTTTAATCTGATAACCTATCTCTTTTTCTATCATGGTCTTCCACATTTTGAACATCTCGAATACTTCTGATTTTTCTCTAAGAGCATAGACCCAAGTCTTCCTTGTCGCATCATCAATGAATATGACAAAATATCTCTTATCACCATATGAGAGTTCCTAAGTTGGTCCCCACACATCCGTATGACTAACTCTAACTTTCGACCTTTATTCTGTCGCCCATTCAACTGAAAACTAGCTGCCTTTTGTTTTCCATAAATGCAACTCTCGCAGAAATCTAACTCAACTTTCTGCAAACCGGGAAGTAACTTCCTTGAGTGTAACTGCTTTACACCCTTTTGACCAAGATGTCCCAAAAGATAATGCCAAAGAGTAGACAAATTACCCATAGCCACTATAGTTGCAACTACATTACCGATATTGTCTCCGAGGAAAAGGTAAAGTGTACCCGTACGCTTTTCCTTTACTACTACTCTTGCCCCTAAGGTTATCTTCCACTCTCCACATCCAAAAGTTGTTACCAAACCTTCTTGGTCAAGTTTACTAGTTAAGATCAAATTTTTCTTTAATTCTGGGATATGTCTAGTTTCACGCAAAACTAGACGTCCTCCACCTAAGATGTTCACAATCATAATTCCTTTTCCAACAATCGGACACATGTGGCCACTTCCCATAACCACTTGCCCAAACTCTTCACTGGCATAATCAGCAAATATGCCTCTTTGCAAAGTGCAATGAAAAGAGGCACCGGAATCAATAAACCACTTGTTTGTTGTCAAGTTATACCCTGCAAATAAACATAAGTTCTCTAGCGAGGGTTCATTGCTAACCACAGTAGCTCCTAAATTCTCATCCCGCTACTTCTCTTTGTAGGCTTCACACTAAAACCTCCGATGTCTAGTCCAATGACAAACTAACACTCATCTTTTGCAAACTCTCTCTTTCCCCTTGACTGTGACCTGCCACGCTCCCTGAATTTTCCTCTGCTTTTACTTCTCCCACAGTTCTCCACTACTAGTGCCATGGAAGATGTAGATGGCGAAAAATTATTTCCACTTGAGACTTTCCTTCGCATCTCTTCATCGATGATGCTGCTCACAACATCATCCAGAGTCAAATCATCCTTCATGATGCTTGAAATTCCTTACATTGTGGTTTTGTAGATTTTCGAAACGAAACATAAAAATAATAAAGCTTGAAGTTCCATATCCAAATTTATGCCAGCAGATTCCAACTGACCCATGACTTGCGTAAAATTATTAATATGGTCTGCCATAGACCCTTTATCAGATAACTTCACATTAACTAACTTCTTTAGCAAAAATACCTAAGTTGATTTGGACAGCTTCTCATATATATTCGTAAGAATATCCATAGCTTCTTTTGCAGTTTTTGCTTTCGCAATGTGGTACCCTGTCTTTTTCGTCAACCTTAGACAAATCGCACCTAATGCCTTTCGATCAAGAATTTTCCATCCCGATTTTGCTGTCGAATCCATTTCCACTATTTCGGATTTCCAACCCTCAAGTGGTTCATAGAGATCTTTCTGATAAAGATAGTCCTCGATTTGAAGTTTCCACCATCCAAAATCCTACCCGTCGAACTTATTGATTTTGATTTTATCTTTTGCCATATCATTTGCTTTTAATCAAATGTCATAGAAAAACCCTTGATGTTCTTGATTAACCAACCAAGCTTTAATACCATTTGTTGGGAATCGTACACCGATTCCAAAAAAAATAACCCAAGCAAACAATCATCACTAGCAAAATATAATAATAAAATAATAGTATCGAAAGAACACACCAAAGAATTTGTTATCAAAATTCACCCAAACCTTAGCCACATCTCTGTGCATAGGCACTCTACGAATCCACTAGACTTCGAAAAAAGTAGGAATACACTGATGATCTTCTCTCAAGATCGGGGCACAAAGAGATTGAAAACACTCACACAAAAAAACTTGTGTTGTTGGGAATTGTACACCGATTCCAGAAAAATAACCCGAGCAAACAATCCGCATTAGCGAAATATAATAACAAAAGAATAGGATTGAAAAAACACACCAAAGAATTTGTTATCGAAGTTCACTCAAACCTAGGCTACGTCTCCACGTAGAGACACTCTGCAAATCCACTACACTTCGAAGAAAGTAGGAATACACTGATAATCTTCTCTCAAGATCAAGGTATAGAGAGATTGAGAACACTCACAAAGAAAAAACTAACTTTTTCTTCTCTCTTTTCTTTTCTCTCTCTTTTCTTCTCAGCGCTTGACAGCTAGCTTCTATCAATAGCTGATATATAAAGTGTAGCTTTTAACCTAAAACCAAAATTAATATCAAAGACAAAAAAAAAACCCTTAATAATAAATTTGGCTTCATCCTCCAACACCCAGGCTCAAGAATCCCTCCCCCCAAGGGTGGCTCTCACCTAAGGTTGGCAACCTCTGCTGACCATCAATGAGGCCTAGCTATGGCCAGCGAAGGGAAAAAAAAGGAAAAACAAAAATAAAAAATGAAAATAAAACGAAAGGAAAATAAAAGAAAAGAAAAGGGCAAAAAAGAAAAAAATTATAAAATTATAAAAATTGTCCATGTCAGTTCCGACCGTATCACATAGGACAGCCGACATTGACTAGACTATCACATCAACAATTTCCAATCAAAATTGATTGGAAGGACTAAATTGACAAATCATTAAAAGATTTAGAACTAAATTAACAAATTATCAAAAGATTTAGAACTAAATTGATACAATTGAAATGTTTAGGACTGAACAATAGATTTAAAAACTTTTGAATAATTTTCCCAATAAGCTATTGTCCTCTATTTTTTCTTTTCTTTTTCAGTTTGCCTCAAATTCAAGCATAGTAACTAACAATAACGACATGATCATGAAGATGTAAGCTCATGTTTGCAAAACTTAATCTTACTATACTGACAAGCATCATTATTAAGCGAGAAAGCAGTACTTCAATTATAGAAATTAATACGATTTATTATTTTGTAATACTTACAGAACTTGCCCCGCAAAAACTTTCTAAATCTATTCCTATTTGAACTCTTAATGGCTCTAAAAAGAATGCTCAAGTGTTACGATAAAGATCTATTACTTTATATCATTTACTCTTGTTAAGTTTTCACCATAGTCAACAACTCTCCAGTTTGACCAAAAAATAAAAAATAACTCTCCAGACTTCGTATAATTAGGAAAACAGCAGCATTGACATCTAAATTTTGACGACATAACTTAATCATTTATTGCATAGTAAAAATTAGGAGCCACTCTTGATCCATAAAAAAAATATTAGTTAAATTGCATATAAATATGAAGAGTATATTAATTAAGATTGTACAATCGTTCTTGAGTTTGTTCGGTGAGATTGGTGAGAAAATATCTGAAAGTATGCCTTTGACATTGAAAACCGAACCGGTCGGCCCGTCAGATCAAGTCAAGAGAGCTCAACACACGGTCCCGCAAAAATGGTGAGCACGCATTTTAGTTCTTCAACCCCACCAAAAGAATCGAGCATCAAAGAAATAGAGACCCAGGGATGATTCGACGATGAGCTACCAACTCTCACCGAGCCCAATCCTTGGTCATGATTCACACCAACTCTGATGATCAGCTCTTTCGACGTTCCCAGCTGCCACTATGATCTCCTCGCCGTCACTGCCTTAACTGTCATTCCCTCACCACGGTATCACCACCTGCCTTCTCCGATTCTCGTTGTCAAACTTTCGCCACGGGCCTCGTTAGAGTTGTAAATTAGGTAATTTCTCAAACTCAATTTGAATATTTAGGTTCCTAAATTGGATTATATTGATTCCAATCTTGATTTGTCTTGAAATTTTAGATGATTCCAGAATAGGAAATTCCTCGTTTGAATTGCATATAGTCGAGGTTTCGATCTTTAAAACTTAAGATCGGATCCCGATTATCTTTATTTCCTAATTTGGGTCAGAGTGAATATTCGATTATGTGGGCTCGTTATATTGCATGTTGCTAATTAAATAAGGTTTCATATTATGAAAAGTACAAGAAAAAAATTGCATTACTTATTGAATAGATTGCATTCATATTATTTTCCTAATTTAGAATTGAATATTTAGGAATCATGTACTTAATTAGGATATTACTTAATTTTAGAATTGAATTTAATATAAATTATTTCTTAGTTTAAATTAGATAATCACATGTTTTAGGTAGTTTTCTATTTTAGTTTAAAAGAAAATCACAAAAAATAACATGCATATATCATATAGAATTAGTTGCATCAATTCCACATCATCATCATTGCCATGTCATCATTGCCACATCATCATATTGATATGTCATGTTTACACCTAAATTTTGACGGCCTAGTTAGTCATTTATTGCATTGGAAAATTAGGGATCGACCCCAACCCCTAAACAAAAATATTAATTAAAATTTCATGTAGATTTTTGGAGATTTTTTTTAATATTGATATTGATAGGCCCATATAATTGCGTTTGCATTGAACCGCCGCAAATGGACTTGAGTGAATGGTTCTTGACTTAATTTAATTAAGCCCAATAAGTGAAAGATTGGAGCAAGCTTGTTATTTTCGTAATATGGCCAAGTTTGACACAAATTTGGGAAAGATTGAGTATAAATTTCGAATGCAACCTTAATGGGGCGTGAAAAATCTTTGAGAAATAAATGTCTTTACTGGCAAAAGGTAATCTCGGTCATGGATAAAAGTGTCACATTTAAGCTATGTTTGTTTCGCGGAAAATGTGACATTTTTTTAAAATATTTTTCGAAAAGTTAATTTCTAAGAAAATGACTATTTTTCAATGTTCGGCTTTCGGCTAAGACCTGGAAAATATTTTCAGTGGTATGAAAAATCTGATTTGATTTTCTACCTTGCACTCATTTTAGTATTTTATTTTATTTTATATAAAAAATCGAATTGTTAATTATTTTTGAATTTTTAATTTTTTGATAATTTTTTATATTTCTTTTTTTTTCTTCTTTTCTTTCTTCCTGTGCTGGTCCCCACTGGCGAGGCTCGAGCTCGCCGGCCAGCGACCAACGGAGAAAAGAAGAAAATAATAGAAAAAGAAAAAGGAAAAATAATTAAAAGAAAAGGAATGTGAAGGAGCGAAGAGAGGAAAGAGAATGGAAAATGATTTCCTCTGTCTAAAAAATAATCAGGCCGCGCCCAACGGCGTCCGATTTCCTGCCACTTAGGTCCGACACTGCAAACTAGACGGAGCTGCTTCTAGCCGAGAGCCTAGCACGCAGCCTCGCTGTTGCCTTCTCATCTGCACCACACCTTCCACCTGCAAGTCGAGATGCCTCAGTCCATCGCCGTGACGCTGTAGACCAATCCTGATGACAGAGCTGCTCCCAACCGAGAGCCTAGCACCCAGCCTCGCCGTTGCTGTCTCGCCTACATCGAGAATTGCAGTTAATCCCATCAATCTGGCGAGCTCTCTGTAGCAATGACGACTCCCCTTGCAACAATCTTAACAGTCCCGGCGGGGTTCGTCTCCGCGGAAACGGTGAACCACCGTGAGTAACATCATTGCCGTGAGCACCACCGAGCAGCCCCTCCTCGGTCTCTTCTTTGTTTGTCTCTCGTGTTCATTAGAATCGTCTAGATTGGACTAGAGATCTCTATGTCAGAAATCGGATCATGAATTCCAACAACGACGAAGGGAAGCGAGTTTTGCAAAGATTGAACTAACTTTGATGACAATCGCAACAATGTTGACCATTTTGTAGATTCACATAAAAAGGTGCGTCCCCAGCACACGAGGCTTATTGCCACGAGAGGGTTGGTTCCGAGGCACGTGTGGTTTGATTGCTATCAATTAATATGATTCTGCCTCCTTCTGCAAGCGTGTAGAGTAAGCAGAAGGGCCGCTTTAGTTCGATGCTTGCGAAAGAGATAGAGAAGATACAGAAGACCGTAGAAAAGTATTGATGTTGATCTGCAAGTTGACCGGAGTTTATCCGTGACAAATGTTGCCAATACAACTGCAACTTCTCATCCATTAGAGATGAGTATTAGCAGCAAGTTGACCACAATTTCGCTCCAAAGGGAAAAGATCTGGTGCATACTCTTAAAACAATCATAACTTCAAAAAAAATGAAGTACAAGGTCAAACATTTAACAAAAGAAGTGAGATAATTCCAACCCCAACCTTTGAACGTCGCCTTCACAAGCCATGTTTTCAAAAGTTCCACACACAAAGACATATTCCAAACCATGGGTAATGAGATAAGAAACAAGAAAAAAGTTTAGCACCAATGACTAAAATTTGCCAATGGAATGAAACATTGTGTGATGAATCCCATTAACCTTCAATTTCGATAGATATTGACTTCTAGTTGACTCAGCCCAAAGTTACTTGAATGAAAGCCTCCAAATCTCACGAAGGTTGGATGAACCATCAGCCACTTCAGCTACTATGCTGCTTGCCATTACGCCTGGCCAAAGAATGAAACACAAACAGTAGCGGATTCCGTCATTACTGGAGACTATCTTGAATAAAAAGGAAGATTCTTCGGAAGGTTTTGCTTGGAAAACAGTATTTCCAGGTAAGGAAAACCTGATCCGTAGATAAAAAAAAATGTGAGTAGCACTAGCTATTGTGGTACACGTCACGTGATTCCATCTAAAGGCATAATTCCCTAGAAAAAGGTGTCAAAGCTCAAGGAGTGTCCATGTCACTTTATTAAACTCAAAGGATTCTGCCAATGAGTACCAAACCATTTTCTACATGATGAACATTATCTACAAAACACAAAGCAAAAATTAAAATTAAAATTCAGTCCATAAAGGCAGCTTCAGTCAAGGTGTTGAATTTTCCAAAACTTACCATCTTTCTCCACCAGAGACAGAAATCTCCGTGTTCCCCCCTCCAACTCCAAAGTAATGCTTCTTACCAGCCATGTAAGTAACTCCATGAGGACGACTCATGCACTGTTTACAAAAAGCCAATACAAGAAGAAATGAGAACTGCGTCATTGCAGAAGGCACACTATGCACAGATCCAAACTAACCTTCTTTACAAGTTCATAGAGATTTTGGAGAGAGGACACTGAATACACGGTCTCAGCCATTAATATAACATCGTAACCCCCTGAGGCCGAGCCATTATCTCCATCTGTGTGCTCTTCATTATCTTTTACGTATGGAAGTATTTGGTGGACGCTGCTCCAGTCACCACCAAAGAAACGAATATCTCTTTCTGCTAGGCTACATCCAGGAGCTTGGGATTTCTTCAAATTTGCATCCACATTTGGAACGGTTAGACATCGCAGTACCTCTGCATTGAAGTCTTGTAGGTGAACGGTAGGAGCACCCTACTACAGCGAATCGAAGTCATTGTATGAGATTCAGCTAACCCATGACAAGCATCAACTTGGCCACAACTAGGTGAAATAAAAGATGAATACTTTACCTCAAGGCATGCAAAGATTGCCGGAAGTCCATGACCGCATCCAAGCTAAAAATAATGCAATTTCATTAGTGAAAGCAACAGAAAAGAGAAGAATTGTTTGCTCGACTTAGATCAGTAACGATCAATATAAAAGGGAAGTCGGATTGGTAAATGACATGGAAGGAAAATATTACCACAATTGGAACTTGACATAAATCAGATCACAGTGCAACTAGCTGTTTTGGAACTTAACCCAGTATGCAACTTAATATCCTTACCCTCGTGACAACCAAAAAGCAAACCACCAGAAGGTCATGGCAGCCTATAGAAATCAGTGCAGACAAACGCAAAATAAACCACTCAACATTGCGCACCTATGTTTCATGCAGCCTCCTTGTAAAAAGACTAAAATTAGTCGATTCATGAATGAACAAACATAAACATGCAAAACAGAGGAACTTGATTAAGATCATCTTAAAGCATCGCTAGCCAATAGCCACCAAAACGGTCATTTGGAATAAGATCATCATCTTAGCATAGGAAGGCATTCCATTTGAAGCAATTAAGATTACATTTGGAGGCTAATCTTTCAGGGGAAAGTGGTTGAAGACTTGAAGTTAGAGTTGCTACAAATCCTGCATTACAAGTCAGTGAGCAAACTGCTTGTATAAAGTAGGCAAACAACCTTTGATCAACATACTCTGCAACAACGTTCATCTACATCATTTCTATTCCCAGTTAAAGCACAAAGGGCTCAAAGAACAGATTTGAACAATTCTTAGGGACTGCAAACTTTTGAGCTTCAGATAGATCGAAATATATTTACAGAGGCAAAAGCAAGAAATAGTTGCTCCAAAGTCCAAACCGCTAGGAAAAGTCATGGAAGTGTCAAAGATGGTAAAAATACCCAGGGTATTATGCAGAGAGACAATACCTATATATGGGTACCTAAGAAGCTAATCACATGATGCACAAAAATCACAACTGATGCGAAACTTGAAGGTTAAAAAAGTATTAACCTCGTGTCTAAATTCCAAGCTTCAACACTGCTTAATACAGAGTAAATATTGGATCATTGAGTGTGCTTAGAGTTATGTAGTCCTAGCACCTCTAGACCAAAAGCGCAGCACACTTCCCCACTGGCAAAGCAGAATTTTAATGTGCAGAAATTTTTCATTCGACACTGTAAAATCAGCAACCATATCAGTTTCCTAATCAAGAAAGTTCAAAAGCTGGATATCCCATGGCCGCAAGAAAATGCAAACTTGTGCTATACTACAGTGATCTCTTTCCTACAGAGGAACACAAATGCCCATCGTGCAATGACAAAGCAGCATTGTGTACGTCCTAAATATAACACTCAAACTCTGACACGCAACACTCTTAAGAACAATCAAATTTATCAGCACTAGTAACATTTCCTTCTATCCCCTAGCACCTAAAATTAACAACATACAAGCCTCCGGTCCAAGCACCAGATTTAGTTGGCCTCCTAATTGGCCATACCACACACTACTGTTCGTGAAAAGAACAAACAAGACTTTTCTTTCATCTGTCATTGTGCACATAAAAAAAAACAGAAATGCATGCATGGGCTTCTAAAATTTCCAAATATGGGTGATGTATCAACAAGAAGCAAGCTATTATTACTCTTACTACTAGCTTTTCCATCCACGTTCCACAATGGCTACAAAGTGAATCACCTGAAATTATAAGCCCACCTCTAGCACTCTCTTTCCACTAAATGATAGATGCCCAGCTTGGATTTCTGACTGAAGGGCTTTAACCAAATCTATCGAGCCTTCCCATAGCTTCAGTCCTCCTACACACCAAATCCACTAGTCATGTTTACGTGCAACACTCCAGTCAACAGACCACGGGAACTAGAATGTGCGTGAATAACAGAATTTGATCTTTCATCTGCAAAGACAAAAGTGAAGAATTGCGCGTTTTACGCACCTTCATATTTCCCGGGCACCAAGTCCGAATTTGACAAGGAAAAGACCTCTTGGGTGCTGACCCGGCCCTAGCACAGACAACAATACAGCGCTCAGACCACCAATTTTACAAGCATTAACATCTTCAATTACTTTGCCCAGCGAAATAAGCGAACCTTTCAATCTTCAGATTGATCATTCACGACTACCAAGCTCAAAAGAGTCATTTTATTTCCATTCTCATGCTCTCCAATCACTTCAAAACGAAACAAGTCTTCTCACTCTCCGTGCAACTAAAGAAGACCGCAGGCAAGCTTACCTTGAGCAACGTGAGTTCTCCCAGATTGACGGGCTCCACAGTGTACTTGACATTCTCCGAAACCTAAGCGACACAAAATAACATCAATATCAACGAAACCCTAGAAAAGGTTCGATCTTGGGAAACACCATCGATCGATTTTTGATGGGAAACGATTCGGACCTCCGAGGGAAGCACTTCAACGGAAGGAGGAGGTGGGTGAAGCGCCTCCTGTGGAGAATCGCCGGCGAACCCTAACCCGAAACTGGCGAAATCGCCGGATGATGAGAACAACTGGAAGCCCAAGTTCGCCGCCATTAAAGCTTCAGAGCTCTCTCTCTCTCTCTCTCTCTCTCTCTCTCAAATGCTCAAGAGAACGACTCCTTGACTGTGCTCGTGGGGAGCTTTTGGGTAGACTGGGTAAATATTACTTAGCCTCCTCTTGTTTTTTTTTTTAATTAACGTCATGAAAAATCTTTAAACTGATACACGTATAATAAATTTATCATAAATTAAATTTTTAATTACAAAAAATCTCAAACAGATACACTTATGATAAATTTACTTTCTGTTAGTTTTCCGTTAAATTTGACCTTCAAATTACTAAATTGGATGATACGTGACAATTAATGAGTGTATCAGTTTGGGATTTTACTCTTTTATTTATCACTACTTTACCAATTTATGGCTTTTCGCGATATTAATCAAATTTAATGGAAGGTAAATTTGTCACAAATGTACCAATTAAGGATTTTTAATGGTCAAAAAATTAGTTTGGGATAAATTTGTCACGAATGTACCAATTTAGGGTTTTTAGTAGTCAAATATTAGTCCAAAGTGAATTCGTCACAAGTGTACCAACTTAGAGTTTTTCGTTGTATTAACACTTTTTTTTGTCACAATTGGTTAGTTTCGCGGAAAATGTAACATCTCTAGCAAATATTTTCTATGAAATCATTTTTCAGGAAAATGACAATATTTTCTAGTATTTAACTAAAACCTTCAAATAATTAGAAAATATTTTCCATTGTTTCATATGAAAAATCCGATTTGATTTTTATAAATAGATATAGACTATTTAGGCGCTAGTAACTTGCGCAGGGGTTGCTAGAGAATCAATTATGAGCACTAGAGTCGAGGGTCCAACCGCGATGGACCCCGACCTAGGTGCCAAGGATCAAGGCACAAGCACCTGGGTCAACGGACCCAAGCCAAGATCCCAAGCCCAACTTCCAGTGTCCAACCTTGATGGACCCAAGCACGACCTTTGTGGACACGGGCCCAGGTATTGGGGATCCGAACTTATGTACCGAGATCCCGTGTTCGACCTTTATGGACCCAAGCCTGAGTGTTGGGTCATCGAGTAGGAGCATCAAGGTTTTGGGCTCGGCCTCAATGGACCCAAGCACAAGCATCAGGGGCTCGAGCACAGAAACTAAGGTCCAGGGGCCTACCTTGATGGACCGAGGCAAAGGCACCAAAGATCCGTGTATAGGCATGAAGGTCACAGGCCTAACCTTGATGGACATGGGCCCAAGCGTCGGAGATCTAATCTTGGACAAAGGGGACTTGGAGCCGGCATTGGGGTTTGCGTGCTCAAGCATATAGTTTTGGGCCCAAATGCTAATGTATAGTCATATTTTGGAAAATGATTTTCGATTTTTTAAGGAGAAAATTATTTTTCTAAATTTAGGTATAGGTTTTCCATAGACTAGGAAAACATTTTTTATCAACTAATTTTCCTAAGTGATGCCGGAAAATGAGGAAAATATTTTCCTCAAAACAAATGAATTAATCTTTGGAAAAGTGACACAAATGGTTCTTGAACTTTACTTAATGTGCAATATAGCCCCTAAATTTTTAATTTTTTCAATATGATCCTTGAGTTTAACTCAATGTGTAATGTCGCCCCTAAACTTTTAATTTAGTCTCTAGATTAGACAATCTAGGGATTAAATTGAATCCATCGATATAATTTTTCATGGACTAGATTGAACATTTACGAAAAAGTTTATAGACCACAATGAATAAATTTTACACATTTGGGCTAAAGTTCAAGGATTATATCGAACAAAATAAAAGTTCAGGGACTACATTGCACATTAAGCCAAAGTTCAAGGATTTTTTGTGTAATTATCCCCTTAATCTTTCAATCAAGTCATCCTTTAATTATTAGTTATGATTCATATGGTTATTTTATATGCCTATTTTTAGCATTTTAAAAGAAGTGAGAAAAATCCTTCTAAAATTTAGTTTAATAAAGAAAAAACAGAGCCATCACTAGTCTAAATTTAAAATAGAATACTAGGAACATCATTAGGAGAAAATATATTTTTCCCTCAATTAGACTAAATTTAAGAATTCTAAATTTTATTATATTAGACACGTGAAAAAAAGCACATTAACAAAATTAAATGTAATAATTCGATTAAGGACTTGAGTTCGGAAAATCAAGTTAGAGGGCCTGACTCGCACTAAAAAGTAGGTCAAGAATCCAATTACAAAAGAGTGCACAAGTTAGAAGAATAAATTTTAGAATTACCCCTTAATTATTTTAGGTCTAAATGTTTTGGACAAAAAAATGCGAAATGAATGCCTTGATATTCCGGGTGGCTCTCGACTACAAGTCCACTTACGTTTTCCCTAATTTCACATGTCTTATTTTGTGAAGCTTTATCTATTCCAAAGCGTCATTTCATTTCAATTAATTTATAAAAATAATCCCTTATTTCAATTGAGTATTTAATATATATATATATATATATAGAAAGGCATCGATGGACTTTTATGATTAAAATCTTAGAACCGATTGAAGAGTTAAATGACTATAAAACACGGGCTCTTACGTCCACTTGAAAATGATCCAACGAATCTTGTTCCTGTCTTTTTTTTGGTCGGAATCCTACGACTCTCGTGGAGTCATAATAACGATGTGTAAAAGAAAATTCTCTATTTTGATAATTAAAATTAAATAAAAATTGAGATTTCATGAAGTTGCTCCCTTCCAAACTCAATGAGTACATTTGGTGGTTAGGATAAAAGCTGGAAAAATAGATTCATTAACCATTATTCAATTCAAATAAAATGGACCGGGTCAAAATGGCTCGCTTGAAAATTTAAAAACGTGTTTAAAAAGTTTCACAATATCAAAGCCCAACTAGATGCGAGTCTTAGGTAGTAAATGATAACCATTCTGTTCCGAAATGAGTTCCTAAAACAGAAATAGATTTTTCTATTTCTGGTTCCAGGATGAGTTTTTGAGAAAAAAACCCATTTGATAACGACCAAAGATTTATATTTGTGGAACATAAACATGTTTGATAACAGCATAAAATTTCTATTTCCTATAACAAAAACTCGTTTGATAAACAAAACAAAATTCTATTTCCAAGAACAAAAATCCATTTTTTAAGAAATGGAATAAAAATAATTAGAAAATCCAAAAAATTCCTAAAAATCTCAAAAAAAATTCAAAAAACCCAAAAAAATTGAAAAATTCTAGAAAAATTCATCACAATTTCCCAAAAAAATTCAAATTTCGAGAAAATAGGAAATTTGTTGAATTTTTTCAAAAATATTAAAAAATAAAAAATTTCAAAACTTCATACAATGACTTAAAATACTTGTGGCCATCCACTTTTAGTGAAATTTAAATTTTTTTAGGTGCCCAAAAAAATCAAAAAATTAAAAATTTCAAAACTTCACGGAATAGTTTAGAATACATTGGCTACCCACTTTGAGTAAAATTTAAATTTTTTAAGGTGCCCAAAAAAATTCAAAAACTCAAAAATTTCAAAACTTCACATAATGGCTTAGAATACCCGTGGCCACCCACTTTAACTGAAATTTTAATTTTTGGAGGTGAAAAAAAAGTGATAATATCTTACTTGCTCAAGAGCTTTTTGCTGACTTCAACCATGAGCCTTACACGTCTAAGTATGCTATTAAGGTCGATTTTTAGAAGGCCTACGATACTGTTGATCGAGTGTTTTTGGAATCAATTATGCAAACTTTTCGTTTTCCTCCGAGGCTCATTAAGCTCATTATGGAATGTGTTACACCCCCAAAATTCTCTGTAGCCATTAATGGGGAACTCCATGGCTTCTTTGCTAGCGAAAGGGGGATCCGCCAAGGGGACCCTTTATCGCCCTATCTATTCACCCTGGTGATGGAGGTACTCTTTGGAATCCTCAATGCTCAAGCTCGGCTCCCGGGCTTCAAATTTTATTGGCAGTGTAAATTTATTTGCCTTACCCACCTCTTCTTTGCGGATGATGTCCTTCTCTTTGTGGAGGCAAATGTGACTTCAGCAAACCTTTTGAAGGACGGCCTAACCCTATTTTCTCGATGGTCCGGGCATATTCCAAATCCCAATAAAAGTGAGATTTTTATTGCTAATGGGTCGATGAGCTTCGGGATCAGATTCGGATTATCTTTGGTTTTAATGAAGGTAAGTTACCCTTTCGGTATCTAGGAGTGTCTGTTACTGTGACTAAGGCTAAGTAGGACTGATTGCAGCTCTTTGGTAAACTTCATTACTACTAGAGCTCGATCTTGGTCTCAACGGTTTCTTTCCTTTGCCGGTC
The DNA here is from genome assembly GCA_024733475.1 of Syzygium grande. Lineage (NCBI taxonomy): Eukaryota > Viridiplantae > Streptophyta > Magnoliopsida > Myrtales > Myrtaceae > Syzygium > Syzygium grande. The sequence goes on from JAMXDD010000005.1 coordinate 23,119,310, forward strand.
GGTTACAACTGATTAAATTGGCCCTCCATTCCATTCATGTTTTTCGGGCTAGTGTCTTCACTATCCCCCTCTCTATCTTAGCGAAGATATAATTAATTCTCAAACAATTCCTTTGGAAGGGCCTAGACTTGGGTGTTGGTGGGGCTAAAGTCCCTTGATCTGAAGTTTGTCAACCAAAAAAGGAAGGTGGCCTGGGTATACGCAGGCTCATTGACTGCGACAAGGCGGCTATGCTTAAGCACATTTGGATCCTCTTCATGGATAAAGAGTCTTTATGGCATAAGTGGATCCATTCCACCTTTCTCAAAAACAAGAATTTCTGGGTTGCGCCCAAGCCGACTTTGTGTTCTTGGGCATGGAAGAAAATCCTTGACCTTCGAAAGGAATACCATCTTCAGTTTAAATGGCGGATTGGTGATGGAAAGTCGACTTCTTTCTGGTTTGATTTTTGGCATCCCAAAGGCCCTCTTTTCGAGCTATTCTCTAATAGAGATATATATTGTTCCGGTATCCCGAGGAATTCCTTTCGTCCGACTGGCAATCTTCTAATATACTGCAATGTTTTAGATCTTAGACAGATACCATCCCTATTCTTCACGGGGAGAGGCCGAATCAATTAATTTGGCAAGGACATTCCTCAGGCATTTTCTCGACGACTTCAGCTTGGGATTTGATTATGAACAAACACCCAACTATCCCTTGGAGCTCGTTCATATGGGATCTGTGACATTCTGAATTTTAGCCCATTTTTTGGATTTATAAAACGTGTAATTCGTCAATGCGCTTATAATAGAATTTCGCTCGGGAACTGATCACTCTCGGGTTCTTGTTTTTAAAAATAGAAATTTTGCTAAAATTGCACTCGATCGAATTTGACTATTATTTAAACCCCGAACTTGGCAGTCGATTTTCGGGAGTTTTGGGACGAAATAAATTGGGACGGTGTCAATATTATTGTGGCCAGCGTCAAGATTATCAAAAATAGTGAGAAAGTGAATTTTTGGCTGGGTGCGAATTTGGACTAATAGACCTTCCTCGTAATGTGTCTTGAGTTATTTTATTTTGGCCATTTGCCCTATATTATTATTAGGATTTTTCGTGAACTGTTAGACCATTTTTCGAATTTGAATCAGGAACCGTTAGATCGATTTTTAGTTTAAACTGTGTCCGTTGGATCGCGCTCGAGAAATATAAATTAGTCCTTTTTCTCTCTTCTCTCTCTCTCCTCTGCGACCCCCCCCCCCCCCGCGCGTGTCTCTCTCTCTCTCTCCCTCTCTCTTCCTTTCCTCTCTCTCTCTCTCTCTCTCTTCCTCTCTCTCTCTCTCTCTCTCTCTCTCTCTCTCTCCCCTATGCCGTGCACGCCACCCCCAATGCATGTCCCCTCCCCTTGATAGACCCATCTCTCTCTGTCCCCTCTCTCTCTCTCTTCCTTTTCTTCTTCCCTTCTTCTTCTTCTTCTTCGTTTTTTTTTCTTCTCTGGCTCTCTTCACCCCGATCCGCGCGTTGCCCATCCGCTCGCCCGTGCGCCCCAAGCACGCTGCATGTCCGCCACGCCCGCGCACCACGCACGCCGATCGGCCCTTATGCTCGCTTTGGCCGGTCAGTGCGCCCGTTGGCCCGTGCCCACGCCTAGTTCGCACTGTTCACCAAGGCCATTTTGGGCCTAAGCCGACTTTTCCCGGGCCAAAACATGATAAGTGACTTCCTAAACCCTACCTAGTACATTGGGTATTATTAGACTTGTTTAGGACATTATTAGTACCGGTTTAAGGGCTAAATGTAGATTATGGTCAATATTCGTATGTGCGTATTTGTTAGATTAAATTGTGATAATCGTGAAGTTTAATTAGTGGCTAATTTAGTTACTGATTGAGATGAATAACATGACTGAATTGTCGTGGCGCGTGTGATCGACTTGGATTAATTAAGTGTATCGACTTGAATGTCGGGTTAGTGAACCGATGTGGAGAGTATGAGTTGAATTGAGTGTGATGGCGTGTTAGATTGACATTTGTGAAAGTGTGGTGATTGAATTTAAATTGTACAACGTGTTGATTGGCGAGTTGTGAATATGGATTGTTTGATGCAATTGGCGTGAAATTGATTGAACTGAATGGCGTGTACATGCTGGTCGATTTTAAGCCCGGATTGATCGGAGGGCTACGAACTTGGGACGTGTTGACGGTGGTCCGTGTGAAGGCTTGACTGGCTGGTGTGCCAAATGGAAAGACGGACTTGGAACGTGTTGACGGCGGTCCGTGTGAAGGCATGAATGGCCGATGTGCCAATTGGAATGTGGGCTTAAGACGTGTTGCCGGTGGCCCGTTAAAGGTGTGATTGGACCGGGACGTGTTTACGTCGGTCATTGGAATTGATTGAATAGTGTGGCTTGGGACGTGTTGACGGCGGCCACTGGAATTGATTGAATGGTATGGCTTGGAACGTGTTGACAGCGGTCATTGGAATTGATCGAATTGTGTGGCTTGTGTGCCTGTGAGAATGGACTTGAGGTGCTGTAGCTCGGGTCGTGAGAAAGATGTTCGGACACGCATGCAATTTGAGTGTGATTGAATTGGCTGGTTGAGCGTGTGACTGATTTGGCTAGTTGAGCGTGTGATTGAATTGGCTGGTTATATTAGTTGGGTTGATTGAGTGTAAGTGTGGTTGGTATTTAAGCGATTGTGATGTATTATTGAATTACTATTATTGCATTGTCACGTTGTGACTAACGTGCAGAGCTGGCAGGGGCTTGATGACGAGGTAAGTATTACGATGCAAATTATATATGTTATGGGGTAGATTGCATGTACAACTTGTCTGGGTACGCATTGGCCTACGTGGGGTATAGGGGGTTTCTTATTGAGACTCAGTCTCACGGTTATTATATAACCATTTTAGACCCGTAACCATGAGTGATTGGAGACGCTGCAAGAGTATCTCGGAGATCGAGGCGGGTCAAGTACTCGGTATTTTGAGTCCCCCTTTGTAGAGGAGTTAAGTTGCGGATCTTTGTCCCTTTTGAGGAATGTGGTTCTGTTGTTGTGGCCTAGCTCAAGGATTGTCTTTTGTGGACGTCGTATATATCTGCTAAGTGTGGGAATCACAGCTATTATTTTATGCTATTGTTACCCCTTGTCATTATTAATTGTCCGGGTTGTTTCTATTTGTTTCAGCGGATGCTTAATCTCTGATGTTTGGGTTGGGTCGGCGACGTATCTGGGACGTCATATTCAATGTTCGACCATCGAAGGATGATCGCGCGCGGGGCGTGATATTCCCGTTGATTTGGTTTCAAAGCGAGGTCAGCTTGAACCAAGATGATCAAAGCTTGGATTGATAAGGAGCGATAACTTTGGGGTAGCTAGTTAGGAAGACTTGTGTGCCATGCGTACCCTAGACTGTGCGATTGTGATTGCTAAGTGATTTTATGCAATATATGTGAAGTGAAGTGCAAGGCGTTTGATTGTGATTGCCATGTATTTGTAATTGTCTAATGAATGAATTGTGTTGTGATTCATTGCTTAGGGCTTAGACTGGTATAGTTGGACTAGGTCTTTAATTCTCAAAGGGAATTATAGTAGGTAAGTGGGTGGTGTGAACCCTGTGAGTATGAGTAGTCGAGGTCGAGGTCGAGGTCGGGTAGGTCCGCAAGTTGGAGTTGTGGGGGATCCCAGATAGGATGAGATTTTGAGGTTTGAGGAAGTTAGAATTGTAATGGGAAGGCAAACTGAGGAGTGAAATGCTATTATTGCTACTGATGCTGAGGCCATTACTGTCGTCGTCAATGGAAATAACGAGAATCATGGGCATAATGAAAATGTTGGGAATCAAGGTCAATGGCAAGTTAACGCAATCAGATAGATGCGTCGGCTGGTTGAAAAATATTGGAAATTGAAACCTCTAAAGTTGATATTAAAAATGACCCTAAGACTACATTACTTGGATAGAGGAAGGACTTTTGAGGTATTCGGGTGCACTGATGAGGAGAAAGTGACCCTGGCTATATATCAACTCTAGGGAAATGAAAGTGATTATTAAGAGGACCCCGGAAGTAGGATATTTCAGAGAGCATATTTCTAAACTAGGGTGTCGTTATCGAGGTCTTTAATAAGAAGTACTTTCAGAAAGTGTGCAAAGACGGAAGATGATGGTTCCTTTGGCTTCACTAAAATCGAATGTCAGTCGATCAGTACGAAGTCAAGTTGTAAGGTTGCCTAAGTACGCACTAAAGATGGTCAAGGACCATGTAGATGGGACAAGGAGGTTTCGGGATGGATTGGAATCAGAATTTCGTAATCAGTTGGTACTTTTGGGTCTTAAGGAATTACAACAAGTTGTATAAAAGAGTTCGATGGTTAACACAGATATGAGTGAAAGGACTGCCGCTTCTGGATTGTAGTTCGCGCCGGCTAGGGACAATGGGAACTTTGGAAAGGAGCCTATGACAGAGAAACGAAAATTATCCCTCTAGTAAGAAAGAACTTTGGAAAGCCGAACTATTACTCCAATGCTGCATGTCGGTCTTATGGAAAGAGGCATAGAAATGGCCACTGCCAAGGTAGAAGTGGAGCATGTTATGGATGTGGACAGTAAGGTCACCAGGTGAGAAATTGTTGAATCGACAGGTTAGGTTACTAATGCAATCACAGCGACCGTAGATAGGACATTAAGCGAGAGCTGCTCTGCAAATTAATCAGAATCAGCTAGGACATAGGGAAAGATGTACGTTGTGGTGGGGAAGGAATCAGAGGATGTGCCGCGAAAGTCTAGAGGTGTTACGTGTTAATATTGGGTGCAATAGGCGATGATTTTGAAGTTGTAATTCTAATGATTATGTACGATGTATTATCACTTATGGTGGATAGGCACAATCGATTTATAGATTTCTGATTTACTAATGACATTCTTGGACGAGTTTGGAAAGATGAGTTATGCTTGGAAATTTCGGATTTTATAAAGAACCGGGGTGATTTGTTTTGGCAGACTGTTGGATTGAAATTAGATGGATTGATCTTATCTTGGAGGTGTATAAAGATAATTAATTTGTGGCTGATTAGTTGGTTAAGGAATCAAGGCTAAAGGGACATAGTCGAGGTGTGTAATCTTCCCGATGTCTTTCCTTAGGAAATTGCCGGGATTGCCACCTGATAGGAGAGTCGAGGTTGTGGTTGAGTTGGCCCCAGAGACAAAACCGACCTTGGGAGCGCTCTACAAGATATCACTATCGGAATTGAAGGAATCGAAAGTCCAAATGCGGGAGTTATTGGATAAAGGTTTTATTCGTTTGAGTGGGTCTGTATGGAGAGCGCCAATTTTATTCGTGAGGAAAAAGGACGGATTGTTAAGGTTATGTATTGACTACAGATAGTTGAATCAGGTAACTATTAAAGATAAACGCCCATTGCCAAGGGTAAATGATCTGTTCTACCAGTTACAAGGAGCATCAATATTTTGTAAGATCGACTTGAGGACTGGTTATTACCAATTGAGGATCAAGAAGGAGGACATGCCGAAGTCGGCATTTAGGACGAGGTATGGACACTATGAGTTTACGGTGATGCCATTTAGACTGACGAACGCCCCTGCAGCCTTTATGGATTTAATGAATCGGGTATTCAAGGAATTTTTTGATCAATTTGTTATCGTGTTCATAAATGATATTATGGTGTATTCGAAGAGTTCCACAGAGCACGAGGTACATTTAGAAAAGGTTTTACAAACCCTAAGAGAACATGCGCTCTACGCTAAATTCAGTAAGTACGAATTCTGGCTTCATCGAATGGCATTCTTAGGACATATGGTATCTGGTGAAGGGATCGCAATGGATTCGACAAAGTGAAGCCGTCATAAATTGATCAAGACCGACAACAATAATCGAGGTTCAGAGCTTCTTGGATCTGGCAGATTATTACAGACGTCTCGTGAAAAGGTTTTTAACATTAGTAACATCGTGGACGCGTTTGCTAAAAAAGGAAGCGAAATTTGAATGGACAGATAAGTATAAAAGGAGTTTTCAAGATTGAAACAGAGTTTGACGATCACGCCAGTGTTGGCGATCCCGTTAAGTCTGGGAGGATATGAAATCTACAGTGATACGTTGCTAAGAGAACTCAAATATGTGTTGACACAACGTGGAAGAGTAGTGCCACACGCATCGCGACAAATGAGACCGCATAAGCTGAATTATCCAACTCATGATTTGAAATCAACCGCAATTATTTTCGCTCTTAAGATTTGGAGGCATACTTGTGTGGGAGAAATTTCAAATTTATACGGACCATCAAAGTCCAAGGTACTTATTTTCTCAAAAGGAATTAAATAAGAGACCGCATCGATGGATGGAACTCCTTAAGGACTATGATTGCGATATAATGTACCACCCTGAGAAAGCTAATAAGGTAGCGGATGCTCTGATCCGGAAATCAAGCATTGTGCATATGATGGTCAAGGAGTAGACTCAGTTGGAGGGAGTCCGGGACTCGGAATCTAAGTTTGAAGTAAGTCATGTCTCGAGTCTACTTACCACATTGAGGATTGAACCAGAAATACAAACTAAGAAAAAGGCTCTACAATCATCGAACCCAGAGATCCAGAAGATTCTAGAAATGGATGTCACAAAAAGGAAATCGGATTTTCAGGTATTCGAGGATGGGATTCTAAAGTTACGTGGTCGGTTATGTGTACCCAGTGATGTAGAATTAAAAGAAGAGATTTTGTTGAAAGTACACCGTAGCAATTACAGTATTCACACGGGTAGTACGGAATTGTATCAGAACCGGCAACAACATTATTGGTGAAACGATATGAAAGTAGACTTAGCCAAACATGTGGCTAAGTGTTTCACATGCCAACAAGTGAAGGTGCAACATTGCAAGCCGGGTGAAATGTTGCAACCATTGGAAATTCTCGAGTGGAAATGGGATTACCGAGGAGCTAGAGGGGCCATGATTCGATTTAGGTGATAGTGGATCGGTTGACAAAGTCAACATATTTTCTACCAGTACAAAAGGATTTTCACCTTGGGAAGGTATGCCGATTTGTATGTACGACACATAGTCCGTCTCCATGGAGTACCAGTGACGATCACCTCGGACCGTGATCCTAAGTTTACTGCCACTTTTTGGAAAAGTCTTCATACGGCATGAGGAATGAGGTTACAGTTTAGCACGGCCTATCATTTGCAGATGGATGGCCAGTCTGAGAGGACGATTCAGACTTTGGAAATATACTGCGAGCATGTGTATTGAATTTTGGGGAAGTTGGAAAGAATAATTGGCCATTGGTTGAATTTGCCTATAATAATAGCTATCAGCGGGATACTAGAAGGTCACCTTATGGGGCATTGTATGATAAAGTTTGCAGAACACCGGTTTGTTGAGAGGAAATTGGTGGGAGGAGCATTACGGGTCCCGAGTTGATTCAGCAATCAGTCGAAACAATCAAGGTGATTCGGGATGGGCTTAAGACTGCTCAGAGCTACCAAAAGAATTATATAGACCGGACACGTAAGCCTTTGGAGTTTCAAGTAAGGAATCACATTTTCTCAAGGTATCGCCGGTGAGAGGATTATCACGGTTTGGTAAGAAAGGAAAATTGAGCCCGAGGTACGTGGGCCCATTCGAGGTCTTAGAGAGAATAGGCACATTAGCTTATCGTCTCACGCTACCGCCAAATTTATCTCATGTTCATAATGTGTTCCACGTATCTATGTTGAGGAAGTACGAACCAGACTCGACCCACGTGCTAAATTATGAAGAAATAGACGTGGACGACAAGGTGTCATACGTGAAAAGGCCAGTGCGGATCGAGGACAGAATAGAAAGAGTATTGCGGAACAAGAAAATTCCGATGGTCAAAGTAATTTGGGAGCACTATGGGACCGAAGGTGCGATGTGGAAAAGTGAAGAGTTGATGCGACACCAATACCCCCATTTGTTTGGATAGTTGGGTTAGGTTATAAATGTCGAGGACGAAATTTTTGTAAGGAGGAAAAATTGTGACATTCCGAATTTTGGCCCATTTTTGGGATTTATAAAACGTGCAATTCGTCAGTGCGCTTATAATAGAATTTCGCCCGAGAACTGATCACTCTCGAGTTCTTATTTTTAAAAATAGAAATTTTGCTAGAATCGCACTCGATCGAATTTCGCCGTTATTTAGACTCCGAACTTGGCAGTCGATTTTCGGGAGTTTCAGGACGAAATAAATTGAACGGTGTCGATATTATTGTGGCCAGCGTCGAGATTATCAGAAATACTGAGAAAGTAAATTTTTGACCGGATGCGAATTTGGATTAGTAGACCTCCCTCATAGTGTGTCTTGGGTTATTTTATTTTAACCATTTGCCCTATATTATTATTAGGATTTTTCTTGGACTGTTAGGCCATTTTCCGAATTTGAATCGGGATAGTTAGGTCGATTTTTAGTTTGAACCGTGTCCGTTGGATCGCTCTCGAGAAATATAAATTAGTCCTTTTCTCTCTCTCTCTCTCTCTCTCTCTCTCTCTCTACCTAGTACATTGGGTATTATTAGACTTGTTTAGGACATGATTAGTACCAGTTTGGGAGCTAAATATATATTAGGATCAATATTCGTATGTGCGTATTTGTTAGATTAAATTGTGATAATCGTGAAGTTTAATTAGTGGCTAATTTAGTTACTGATTGAGATGAATAACATGACTGAATTGTCGTGGCGCGTGTGATCGACTTGGATTAATTAAGTGTACCGACTTGAATGTTGGGTTAGTGAACCAATGTGGAGAGTATGAGTTGAATTGAGTGTGATGGCGTGTTAGATTGACATTTGTGAAAGTGTGGTGATTGAATTTGAATTGTACAATGTGTTGATTGGCGAGTTGCGAATATGGATCGTTTGATGCAATTGGCGTGAAATTAATTGAACTGAATGGCGTATGCATGCTTGTCGATTTTAAGCCCGAATTGATCGGGGGGCTACGGACTTGGGACGTGTTGACAGCGGTCCGTGTGAAGGCTTGACTGGCCGATGTGCCAAATGGAAAGACAGACTTGGGACGTGTTGACTGCGGTCCGTGTGAAGGCATGAATGGCCGATGTGCCAATTGGAATGCGGGCTTGAGACGTGTTGATGGTGGCCCGTTAAAGGTGTGATTGAACCGGAACATGTTTACGTCGGTCATTGGAATTGATTAAATAGTGTGGCTTGGGACGTGTTGACGGCGGCCACTGGAATTGATTGAATGGTATGGCTTGGGACGTGTTGACGGCGGCCATTGGAATTGATCGAATTGTGTGGCTTGCGTGCCTGTGAGAATGGACTTGAGGAGCTGTAGCTCGGGTCGTGAGAAAGATGTTCGGACACGCATGCAATTTGAGTGTGATTGAATTGGCTGGTTGAGCGTGTGATTAAATTGGCTGGTTGAATTAGTTGGGTTGATTGAGTGTAAGTGTGGTTGGTATTTAAGCGATTGTGATGTATTATTGAATTACTATTATTGCATTGTCACGTTGTGACTAACGTGTAGAGCTAGTAGGGGCTTGATGACGAGGTAAGTACTACGATGCAAATTATATATGTTATGGGGTAGATTGCATGTACGACTTGTCTGGGTACGCATTGGCCTACGTGGGGTATAGGGGATTGCTTATTAAGACTCGTTCTCACAGTTATTATATAACCATTTCAGACCCGCGACCATGAGTGATTGGAGACGCTGCAAGAGTATTTCGGAGATCGAGGCAGATCAAGTACTTGGTATTTTGAGTCCCCCTTTGTAGAGGAGTTAAGTTGCGAACCTTTGTCCCTTTTGAGGAATGTGGTTATGTTGTTGTGGCCTAGCTCAAGGATTGTCTTTTGTGGACATCAAATATATCTGCTAAGTGTGGGAATCACAGCTATTATTTTATGCTATTGTTATCCCCTTGTCATTATTAATTGTCCGGGTTGTTTCTATTTGTTTCTGCACATGCTTAATCTCTGATGTTTGGGTTGGGTCGGCGACGTATCTAGGGACGTCGTATTTAATGTTCGACCATCGAAGGATGATCGCGCGCTCGTAGGGTGCGGGCGTGACAGGATCATAATATTACGCCAAGGTATGGGTTTCTACTTTGGCTCATCGCTCTAGATAGGCTCCCAACTCATATTGTTTTGCTGAATTATCGTAGATTTGCCCAAGGTCTTTGTGCATTCTGTAATTGTAAACCGAATTCTATCGATCATTTATTTTTTAGGTGTGCAATCACGGGTTCCCTAGCTCTTTTCTGGGCAACAAACTGTAATCTCTCTTAGCGTAATAGATCGTGACAAGAAAACCTACGGTGGGCTGTCAAATCCTTAAGTGGAAATAGCTTTCGTCGGCATATTGCTCGGTTCTCTCTTGGAGCGCTTTGCCATATCATTTGGTCGGAGCGTAACCATATCCTCTTCAGGAATAACCCCTGTTTTTGCCGGCTCTTCGTGCGCACCTATCCAAGCTCGTTAGGAACAAAAGGCTATCCTTCAAGACTGTTCAAGACTCCCCCCGCAATAGAAGGATCCAATCTGATTGGGGGATCTCGCCTTCTATCTTTATGTAACCCCTTTACGGTCTAGTGATTCCTTTTGTTTTCTATTGGCCATTGGTTGGCCTTCTCTTGCAGCCCTTGTATATTTAGGACTATCAATATTACCGGTTTGGACCACTTACGCGTATTTATTAGATTAAATTGTGATAATGCGAAGTTTAATTAGTGGCTAATTACTTACTGATTGAAGATGAATAACATGACTAATTGTAAATTAGGCGCGTGTGATGAATAACAATTAAGTGTACCGACTTGAATTGTCGTGGCGCGATTGATTGGTATGGTTGGGATTACCTTGGGGCGTTGATTAATGGTATGGCTTGGGGCGTGTTACCGCCAAATTTATCTCATGTTCATAATGTGTTCCACGTATCTATGTTGAGGAAATGCGAACCAGACTCGACCCACGTGCTAAATTATGAAGAAATAGAGCGTGGGCGACAAGGGTGTCATACGTGAAAAGGCCGGTCTTGGATCGAGGGCAGAATAGAAAGAGTGTTGGAACAATGGAAAAAAGACTGGTTTAAAACTTTTGGGAGCACTATGGGAACCAAAGGACACGTTTAAACAAAAAAAAAAGCGATCTAACCATCCCCATTTAAATTGGATAATAATCTTGGGTTCACGAAAAAAATTTTTTGTAAATAATAATATAGGACAATTTTGGCCCAAATAAAATAGCACAAGATACATTGTACGAGGGAGGTCTACTAGTCCAAATAGAATTTCGATCCAAAAATCCACTTTTCCATTATTCCCGAAAATAGAAATTTTGCTAGAATAATATTCGACACATTCAATTTATTTCGTTCGAAACTCCCCGAAATCGATTTTAGGGAAGTTCGGGGTCTAAATAAATTGAGCAAATGTCGATCGAAAAGTGATTCTAGCAAAATTTCTATTTTTGAAAATAGTAAATTTTTGAGTGATCATTTTGGATTAAATTCTATTACAAACGTGTGTCTTAATTATTATTTTATAAAAACCCAAAAATGGGCCAAAATAATGTCATGCCAATTCTTCCCCTTACAAAAATTTTTCTTGGGAATTTACAATCGAACCCAACTATCTAAACAAATGGGGTATTGTTAGCATCAATTCTTCGTTTTGAACCGTGTCCCTTGGATGTTTCAATTGACTAATAAACCAACTTGGGACCCTCTCTGCCTCTCTCTCACCCACTCTCGCTCCAATAAACTCGGTTCGCAAACCCCGCCCATACAATGCCCCAAACGGTGCTATTCTAAAACTCTCTGATAGCTATCCTCTCATAGGCAAACTCAACCAAAGCAATTATTCCTTCCAACTTCCCCAAAAATCCAATACACATGCTCGCATATATCTCCCAGTCTTAATCGTCCTCTCAAACCGGCCATCCGTCTTAGTTTTTTTGATAGGCCATTTTAAATCAGAATCTCGTTCCCAATGCCGTATGACCCTTTTCCAAAAAGATAAACTTAGGATCACGGTCCGAGGTGATCGCCACCGGTACTCCATGGGGCGGACTATGTATCGTATCCCCCTTCCCAAGGCAAAATTCTTTTCGAACTGGTAGAAAATGTGCTGATTTTGTCAACTGGCCCACTATCACTAAGATTGAATCGTGGCCCCTCTGACTTCTCAGTAATCCCACTTCCACTCAAGAATTTCCAATGGCTGCAACATTCCTACCCGGTCTACAATGTTGCGCCCTCACTTATTGGCATATGAAACACTTAGCCACATGTTTAGCCACGTTCACCTTCATATCGTTCCACCAATAATGCTGTCGCAAGTTCTGATGCATTTTCGTGCTACCCGGGTGAATACTATAATTTCTACGGTATACTTCCAACAAAATCCCCTTTTTTTTATATTGCACGCTGTGTACACATAACCGACCACGGAACTTCACAATCTCATACTCGAATACCTAAAAAACCGCTCTTTTTTTTTTACATCCATTTCTAGAATCTTCTGGATTTCTAGGTCCATCGATTGCAAGGCCTTAGTCTTAGCCCCGATTTCCAGTTTAACCCTCAGTACGGTAAGCCGACTCTAAACATGACTCGCTTCACACTTAAATTCCGAATCTCGAATTTCTCCCCCAACAGAGTCCATTTCTTGACCATTATATGCGCGATGCTCGATTTCTGGCTCAGTGCATCCACTACTTTGCTAGCTTCTCCGGGATGATACATAATCTCGCAGTCGTAGTCTTTAAAGAGTTCCATCTAACGGCGATGACTCATGCTAAGGTCTTTTTGGAAAAAAAACAGATACCTTTAAACTCTGATGATTTGTATAAATCCGAAATTTCTCCCCACACCGGTCATGCCTCCAAATCTTAAGAGCGAAAATAATCGTGGCTAATTCCAACTCATGTATTGGATAATTCAGCTTATGCGATCTCATTTGTCGCAATGCGTGTAGCACTACTCTTCCACGTTGTGTCAACACACATTCGAGTCCTCTTAGCGATGCGTCACTGTAGATTTCATATCCTCCCGGTCCTGACGAGATTGTCAATACTGGCACAATCGTCAAACTCTGTTTTAATCCTGAAAACTCCTTTTGTACTTATCCGTTCATTTAAATTTCATTTCCCTCTTTAGTAAACGCGTCCACGGTGTCGCTAACGCTAAAAACCCTTTTCGCGAAACGTCTGTAATGACCTGCCAAATCCAAGAACCTCCGAACCTCAATAACCGTTGTCGATCTTAGCCAATTCATGACGGCTTCAATCTTTGCTGGATTCACTGCAATTTCTTCCCCGGTATCATACGTCCTAAGAATGCCACTCAATGAAACCCGAATTCGCACTTATAAAACTTAGCGTAGAACGCCACTCAATTTCTTCCCCGGGTATAATTCCCTTCTCTTTTTTTTTTTTTAGTAACTCACCCTCGGCAGAACTCTTTGAGTATACCAAGATACTGCCTATGAATCACGATTACAACTGATCGAGAAATTCCTTAAATGCTCGATTCATTAAATCCATAAATGCTGCAGGGGCATTCATCAGTCCAAACGGCGTTACCGTAAATTCATAGTGTCCATACTTCGCCCTAAATGCTGACTTCGACACATCCTCCTTCATGATCCTCAATTGATAATAATCAGTCCTTAAATCGATCTTACAAAATATGATGCCCCTTATAACTGGTCGAATAGGTCATTTATCCTTGGCAACGGGCGTTTATCCTTAATAATCACCTGATTCAACTGTCTGTAGTCAATACATAACCTTAACAATCCGTCCTTCTTCCTCGCAAATAAAACTGGCGCTCCCCATGAAGACCCACTCAGACGAATAAAACCTTCATCCAACAATCCTTGCATTTGAACCTTCAATTCTTTCAACTCTGACAACGACATCTAAAAAGGGTGCTCTCTAGATTGGTTCCATCCTAAGGCTAACTCGATTACAATTTCCACTTCTCGATCAGGTGGCAATCTCGGCAATTCCTGAGGAAAGACATTGGGAAGATTACACACTTCAGCTATGTTCTTTAACCTTAATTCCTCAACTAACAAATCAGCCACAAGATAATTATCTTTTTACACCTCAAAAACAAAGTTCAATCCATCCAAATTTTAATCCAACAGTCTCCCAAAACAAATCATCCCAGTTCTTTATAAAATCCAAAATTTCCAAGCCTAACTCATCCTTCCAAACCCGTCCAAGAATGTCATTAGTAAATTAGAAATCCATAAATCCATTGCGCCTATCCACCATAAGTGGTAATATGTCGTACATAATCATCCAAGTAATAATTTCAAAATCGTCTCCTATTGTACCAAACACCATCTCTTAACGCATATAAACTTTCAAGGCACATCCTTCACTTTCTTCTCAGCCACAACATACACTTTTCCCTTACGTCCTTAGCAGATTTTGATTAATCTGCAAGGCAACTCTCATTTAATGTCCTACCTGTGGTCGCTGTTGCATTAGTGACCTAACCTGTCGGTTCAATAATTTTTCATCTGGTAGCCTTTGTCCACATCCATAACATGCTCTACTTTTACCTTGGCAATGACCATTCCTAGGCCTCTTTCCATAAGATCGACACGCGACGTTGGGGTGGTAGTTCGACTTTCCAAAGTTCTTTCTTACTAGAGGGACAAATCTCCGATTCCCTATCATAGGCTTCTTTCCAAAGTTCCTATTGTCCCTAACCGGCGTGTACCACGATCCATATACGGTAACCCTCTCATTCATATCCCTTTCCATTGTTTAAACCTTGTTATACAGCTCATTACAATCCCTTAAGTTCATTAGCATCAACCGAAAGTTATCAAGTCCACCATCCAAACTTCCTTGTCCTATCCAAAAATCAAAAACTAAAATTTCTAAACTTCACAACCTTTTAGAACCTCTAACCACCAAATAAAATCCAATTTTTTAGATTGCCCAAATGGTATTTTTTATTTTTTTTTCCTTTTTTTCAGCACCTAAAGAAAATTAAATTTCAGGCCTCAAAGTGGATGGCTATATGTATTCTAAGCCAATAGCCTACTCTGTTTTGAAATTTTTGATTTTTTTTTTTATTTTTCTTGATATACTAAAAAAATAAAATTTTGCTCAAAGTGGGTGACTCCAGGTATTTTAAGCCATTCTGTAAAGTTTTAAAATTTTTTCTTTTTTGCTTATTTTTATTTTTCTCGACACCTAAAAAAATTAAATTTCGTTCAAAATGGGTGGCCATAGGTATTTTAAGCCATTCTGTGAAGTTTTGAAATTTTTTATTTTTTTATTTTTTTCAGCACCTAAAAAAAATTAAAATTTCGCTCGAAGTGGATGGCCACATGTATTCTAAGCCATTCTGTGAAGTTTTGAAATTTTTTATTTTATGCTTTTTTAAATTTTTTTAGCACCTAAAAAAATTAAATTTCGCTCAAAGTGGGTGGCTATAGATATTTTAAGTCATTCTGTGGAGTCTTAAAATTTTTTATTTTTTTCGGCACCTAAAAAAATTTAAATTTCGCTCAAAGAGGATGGCCACAGGTATTCTAAGCCATCATCCCAGAAAATTTTGAAATTTTTTATTTTTTGCTTTTTTTATTCTTTTTGGCACCAAAAAAAATTAAATTTCGCTCAAATTGAGTGGCCACAAGTATTCTAAGACATTTTGTGAAATTTTTAAATTATATATTTTTTTATTATTTTTTATTTTTTTAGCATCTAAAAAAGTTTAAATTGCGCTCAAAGTGGGTGGTCATGGGTATTTTAAGCCATTTTGTGAAATTTTTTAATTTTTTTAATTTTTTAATTTTTATTTTTTTGGCACTTAAAAAATTAAAATTTCGTTCAAAGTGGGTAGCCACAAATTCTAAACCATTCTGTGAAGTTTTGAAATTTTTGATTTTTTGCTTTTTTTTCCCACCTCAAAGATTGTGACTTCCAGATGAACATGTGTTGTCACGCCCCGGGCCCCGCCGAGCTCGCGACATCCCTCGATGATCGATCATTGAATACGACGTCCCAGATACATCGCCAACCCAACCCAAAACATCAAAGATCAGTACGCGCGGAAACAATTAACACAACCCAGACAATGAAATTCATGACCAAGGGATAGACCAAAGTAGATTAATACACACGAGGCATAGATTCGAGTTCACAACATCTACACTAGTCCGCAAAAGAACACTCCACCTTTAACATAAAAAAGGGGCAAGCGGGCGGTTAAACTATGGACGAAACCAAAACGGGACCCTACCAAAAGCTTACAAGCCCCACACTAAACGTCCCTACGGGGCCCAATCCGAATCGGACCCTGAGGAATCGGACTCCGAGTCCGAGTCGATCTCAATCGGGTTCTCCTCATCCTCTCCCTGCTCGGCCGCCATGGGCTCCTCTTCGGGCTCGGACTCTCTCTCGGGCTCGGGCTCGGGCTCATACTCCATTTGAGCTCGGGCTCGGGGCTCGGGAGCTCAAGCTCCACCGGGGCTCGGGGCTGGGGTCGGCCCGTCTTGGGTGGGGGCTCACCATCGGACTCACTGGATTCGACACTTCTCCGTCGAGAGCGAACTTGTCCCAGGGTTCACAATTGACCGCATCCTCGTTGTTGAATCGCAGCCCCTCAAAACCTCGAATCGGCCCAGTGTTCACTAATCCGATCCTATGGGACCATGCTAAATAATCGTGGCGCTCCAGCTGCTCTCGCCCTACGTCTACCCAAACATACGTGCGATGCCTAGTGTACACCTCCTCCGGGTTTAGCCTTGGGTACTCGTTGTCATCGTGCACCATGTGCACGGGACACCAAAGCGTCTAAGCGATCGTGCTCATGGGCGGGGATCTGAAAATGGTTATATAATAATCGTGAGACGGAGTCTCAATAAGCAACAACCTAAACCTAACCTAGGCTAATGCGCATCCGCACGATCTAACATACGAACTACCAAATAATACAATCAATTTCGTATGAGAGGCTTACCTCGCCTCGATCCACGTGTCAATCCTCGTGATATTAGTTCAAGCATAATAATGCAAGAATAAATCACGCCCACATCACGATCACCAAAGACACACACTTCCACTCGAAATCATTCAATCCAAACAAGCACTCAACCCATCCAACCAATCATCCACATGCACCATCAGTCAGTTCGATCAACACCCACACGCTCAACCAGTCAATCCAGTCACACTCAATCAGTCAATTCAATCACACTCAGTCAGCCATTTCAATCACACTCAAATCACATGCGCATCCATCTAACTTTCTCACTGCCCGCATCAACACGCCTCAGGCCCGTTCTCACAGCCCGCGTAAACACGCCTCGGGCTCATTTTCACTTGCCCGCGTAAACACGCCTCAGGCCCAACTTTCTTTCCACAGCCCGCGTAAACACGCCTCAGGCTCAACTTTCTTTCCACAGCCCGCGTAAACACGCCTCAGGCTCAACTTTCTTTCCAATGACCCACGTAAACACGCCTCAGGTCCAATCACACCTTTAACGGGCCACCGCCAACACGTCTCAAGCCCGCATTCCAATCGGCCCATCAACCATTCCTGCCTTCACACGGACCGCCGTCAACAAGTCCCAAGTCCGTAGCCCTTCCGATCAATCCGAGCTTAATTTCTCACAAGCAAGCACACGCCACTCGATTCAATCAAATTCATGCCAAACAACTCACATTCACAACTCAGTCCAATTCACACCTCGCCACTCCAATTCAAAGACCCGACGTTCAAGTCGGTCACGCACAAATACCCACTCAAGCACTCTACTTAATCCAGTCTAATTTAACCAAATAAGAACACCACATAATCTAATTTAATCATAAAATAATTAAATTAAATACACGCCCTAGCCGTTCTAGCCCGAAACTGGTCAATGAAATACCCAAAATACTAAGTAGGGTCTAGGAAGTCGCTTACCAAGTTTTGGCTCGGGAAAAGTCAGCTCGAGCCCAAAATGGCCTGGGCAAGAAGTTCTGACTGGGCGCGGGTGTGGGCCACATGGGCGCTGACCGATAAAAGTGGGCACAATGGCGATCGGCGTGCCTGACGTCATAGGTGTGACGCGGCGTGCGCTGGCGCTCATGCCCGGGATGGGCAACGGCGCTGGGCTACGGGCGCAGGCATGGACGGCGCTGGGCAGCAAACAGCTGGCGACGCGCAGGCGGCGGGCACGGCCCGACGGGTCAGTTCAGGCGGCGGGCGGCGGCGGGCAGCGAACCGCAGGCGGCCGAACTGCAGCCCGGCGAACAGTGCAGGCCGGAGCGCGGCGGCGGGTAGCGAACGCGGCGGCGGAAAAACTGGCAGCAGCGGTTAACTAGCGTGGCTGGCCGGCCAGTGGCGGCGGCGGCGGCGGCGAGAGAGAAGGAGGAAAGAGAGAAGAGAGGAGAGAGAGAGAGAGGGATAGGGAGGGGGTAGGCATGCAGAGGGAGGGAGCGGGGGAGGGGATGTGCGGCAGGGGAGGAAGAGAGAGAGAGAGAGAGAGAAAAAAAGGAAGAGAGAGGAAAGAGAGAGAGGGGGGACACATGCGCGAGGGAGGGGGGTCAACCAAGAGAGGAGAGAGAAAGAGAGGGAAAAAAAAGGAAAAAGGACTAATTTAAAACTTTTCGAGCGCGAACCAAAGGACACGATTTAAACAAAAAAAACGATCTAACGGTCACGATTTAAATTCAGAAAATAATCTAACTGTCCACGAAAAAAATTCCCAAATAATAATATAGGACAATTGGCCAAAATAAAATAGCACAAGATACACTACGAGGGAGGTCTACTAGTCCAAATCTACATCCGGTCCAAAAATCCACTTTTCCACTATTCCTGACAATCTCGATGTTGGCTACAATAATATCGACACCGTCCAATTTATTTCGTCCCGAAACTCCCGGAAATCGACTGCAAAGTTCAGGGTCTAAATAACGGCCAAATTCTATCGAGTGCGATTCTGGCAAAATTTCTATTTTTGAAAACAGTAACCCGAAAGTGATCAGTTCCCGGGCGAAATTGTATTACAAGCGCACTGACGAATTACACGTTTTATAAAACCCCAAAAATGAGCCAAAATCCGGAATGTCACATGTGTTTTGAAGAAAGAGTTCTCTTAGAAATAATTCTCATTTTTGGTCTAAAAATAGAAAACCTACTTTTTTTTTTTGTTCTAATTTCTTATTCAGAATTGGTTATGGAACAAAAAGTTGTCCTGGAATAGAAAAATGATATTGCGTTACCAAACGGGTTTCTACTCCAAAACTAGTTCTGAACAGAATCAGAATGGTTATCATGCGCTACCTTAGTGAATTCAGAACAAACCCATTTTAAACCTATTTCAACCCAAAAAAGTAATTAGCTTAAGAAAAATAAAAAAAAAAAGAAACCATTTATTCTTTAATTGTAAAAAATTCCTCCCACCTTCGACAAAGGAGAAAGGGCAAAGAGAACCGTCACCGACGGTGCCCCTTATATCGCTGGTCTTGCCGGCGGCATCTCCAGCAATAGCAACAGTCTTGCTGGCGGTAGTCTCTCGAGCAAAAACATCAGTTTCAATTTCAATCTCTCTATCTTGTTAGCGATAGTCTCTCGAGCAAAAACAACAGTTTCAATCTCTCTCTCTCTCTCTCTCTCTCTCTCTCTCTCTCTCTCTCTCTCTCTCTCTCATCCCAATCTGACCGTCATTTTTAGCCACCTTCTCCCTCGAGCGATGGACGGGTCAATCGCGATTGTTTGCTAAGCCACATGGTTTGCATCGGATGTCGATGCTACGTGGTTTAAATGAGGAGAACCAACCACATCATCAATCGGCAGGGTACGTCGAAGGAGCCGTGGGAAAGGACTGGCCGGAGTTCAGGTGCGAGCCAAGAGGAAGAAAGGGCGGAGGACATCTATTTGGCCTTTTTGTCTTTTAAATATGCTTAATTTTTACTGTTTTAAATTTACTGAATGCCTAATTGGTGTAGTTTAAAAAATGCGAGTTATATGAGTGGGTTTGGTTTGAATCTGGATTGGATTGGATTGGTATGGGCCATCTAAATTATTTAGAAAATAAATTGGCCGATGTGAGTTAAATGGGCAAATTTGAGTTAAATTATGACTCACCCAAACCCAACCCATCCTACCCATTTGCCACCTCTAGTCAAGATAAAAGTCGGGCTAGGTTTTCTCGTGTCCGTAGTATAAAAGCTATTTTCTAGAGAAACCCTATCATTTGCGCCTCCTCCTCCACAGCGAGAAAGACGAAACTCTTTCTCCTCCATAGCTCTCTAGTTCATGTCGAATCTGAAAGCAATGAGAGAGTCGAAGCACTAAACTTTTCGAAATCGCGAAGGTGAATAATTATACTTTCTCTCTCTTACTAGATCTGGATATCTCTAACTGATTTATCTTGTCGATGCCGTTGTAGTCCATTTATAATTCTTATGGTATTCGGTTTTGTAGCTTTAGAATGATATAATAACTTTAATGCTTAGATATTGATGCCGGAAGATGTTTTCGATTGTGCAGTTTCAATTTCTTTAGTAGTAAATTAAGAGAAATTTTTATGATTTTCATTTGTGTATTTCCAGGTTCTTTAGAATTGAATCTGAGAAATGGTGGACAATACTTCCGGCTTGGTGCACTTCCAGCAATAATCATGGATTGATTCAGTGAGAATCTGTGTCCTCCCACTTCTATCCTAGGCCTGCCTTTTTATTTTTTTTTTATTTAGCTTTTGTTGGTTTGGGAAAGTTATATTGTGGGGTTTTGTAGGATTTTGCTATTATCTCACAATTGGTACCGCATGTTTGCTCTTTTTTTTTCCTTATTAGATATGGATCATAATAACGGTGAATAATTCCTTGGCATTCAGACACACCATCAAAGACATAGAAACAATTGATATTGTTGAGTCTTCGTATCACTGGAAAACATGGAGGGCAGTACAAGGATGTAATGAGTGACATGCAATCAGAGGATATGAAGAGGTGCCTGATTTGACATTATTTATAAAATCATTTGTTTTCATGATTGTAAGAGTTGTGTTGTAAGATTTTTTTTTTTTTTCTTGCCATTGGACACGAGGAATTAGGTGTTGGTTTGTCATTATTGAAACAATTAAGAATAGTGACAATGATGGTCTCCGTCTTCCATTCCTTTTGCGTTAAATTTAGAGGAGAAGAATGTCCATTGTCAATTAAATCTATCATGCAAGAGTCATTCAAAAGTAACTGAATTGTGTTCATGTATGGTTTGACTTCATAATTTGGTTCCGCTTGCTCATTTGCTAATATTATGAAAAAAGTTTAAAGAAAAAAGGAACATTTCTTTTTCCTATTTATTTTTCTCCAAGTGAAAACCTTTCCTACATCTTGAACGATAACATCTCTTTTTAACAATTAATATGCAAATTGTTTTAAAGTAGTTGGATTTGAGAGTTTTAATTTTCCTTTCTTTCTATTGGAAATGGCAGGTAATGATGATAAGAAAGGCAGTATCCTTCAATGGACAACGCATAAAGGTATATTTGTCATTTACACTAATATGCAATTCATAGGATATAAAAATGAGAGTTTAATTTTGATTGTATGCATTTATGAACAGGATAAGATATGATGAGAAGTTCAGATACTTTGCTATATAAGCTAGTTCTAGTAGTTTGCATTTTTATTGATATGCAGTTCATTTGACATTAAAATATCTAGCTTATATGGCAATATATCTGAACTTCACATCATATCTTATCATGTTCATAAATTCAGACAGCCTAAATTAAACTCTCTATATTCCTTTCTTTTTATTGGAAATGGTAGGTAATGATGATAAGAATGGCGGTATCTATCCATGGGCAGTGCATAAGGGCATATTTGTCATTTGTACTGATATACAGTTCATAGGATATGAAAATGAAAGTTTAATTTGGGCATTTTGCATTTATGAACATGACAAGATATGATATGACGTCTAGATTCTTTACTATATAAGCTAGATATTTTAATATGCTATAAACTGCATGTAACATTAATGCAGACGGCTAGAATTAAACTCTTCAGCTTATATAACAAAGTATCTAGACTTCACCTCATATTTTGTCATGTTCATAAATGTAAAAGGCTGAAATTAAACTCTTATTTTCATATCTTACGAATTGCATATTAGTGTAAATGACAAATATGTCCTTATGTGCTGCCCATGGACAGATACCACCATTCTTATCATCATTACCTACCATTTCCAATAAAAAGAAAGGAATATAGAGAGTTTAATTTCGGCCGCCTGCATTTATGAACAGGATAAGATATGATGTGAAGTCCAGATATATTGCCATATAAGCTAGATATTTTAATGTCATATGAACTGCACATCAGTAACAATGCAAACTACCAGAACTAGCTTATATAGCAATATATCCGGACTTCTCATCATATCTTATCCTGTTCATAAATGCAGACGGCCGAAATTAAACTCTCTATATTCCTTTCTTTTTATTGGAAATGGTAGGTAATGATGATAAGAATGGTGATATCTATCCATGGGCAGCACATAAAGGTATATTTGTCATTTACTCTGATATGCAATTCGTAAGATATGAAAATAAGAGTTTAATTTGGGCCTTCTGCATTTATGAGCATGACAAAATATGATGTGAAGTTTGATACTTTGCTATATAAGCCGAAGAGTTTAATTCTGACCGTCTGCATTTATACTACATGCAGGTTATAGGATGCTAAAATATCTAGCTTATACAGCAATATCTCTGGATTTCAAGTCATATCTTGTCAAGGTCATAAATGTAGAAGGCCGAAATTAAATTCTCTATATTCCTTTCTTTTCGTTGGAAATGGCAGGTAATGATGATAAGAAAGGAGGTATCTATCCATGGGCAGCACATAAGAACATATTTGTCATTTACACTAAAATGCAATTCATGGGATATGAAAATAAGAGTTTAATTTCGGCCTTCTGCATTTATGAACATGATAAAATATGATGTGAAGTCCAGGTACTTTGCCATATAAGTCAGAGAGTTTAATCATAGCTGTTTGCATTTATATTGCATGCAGTTTATAGGATATTAAAATATTTAGCTTATATAGTAAAGAATCCAGATTTCACATCGTATTTTGTCATGTTCATAAATGCAGAATGCCGAAATTAAATTCTCTATTTTGGTATATTTGTCATTTACACTGATATACAATTCGTAGGATATGAAAATAAGAGTTTAATTTCGGCCTCCTGCATTTATGAACATGACAAAATATAATATGAAATCCAGATACTTTAGTGTATAAGCCGGAGAGTTTAATTCTGGCTATCTGCATTTATACTGCATGCAATTCATAGGATATTAATATATCTAGTTTATATAATAAAAAATCCGGATTTCACGACGTATTTTGTTATGTTCATAGATGCAGAAGGCCAAAATTAAATTCTCTATCTTTGGTGAGTGATATTAGAGGAAATTGAGATTCGACAAGGTCGTTCGAATTTAAAAACCTACTTGTCTGCACAGTCTTCGAGAGTCTACCATAAGCTGTCGTACCTGAGTGAAAGAGAGAGAGAGAGAGAGTGAGAGAGAGCGCGCTCCGCCATTTTCAACTGAATCCTTCCTCAGCATGTCGACGTCGCAGACAAACAACCACAACCAGGTGAGCGACGCACTCCCCGCTCGACGCGATCTTTTCGCTCCTTGTTCTTGCGTTTGGCGTATGATCGCTGCGAAAAATATGATGTACCCAGTAACGGGAAAACGAACTAGATTGTCTCCAGAGCTTCGATTTCTCGAAAAAAAAAATTTTTTTGCAGAAAACGCCGAGATTTTTTGTATAATTCGTGCTTGCATGTCCTCGTTTCGACCTTCGGAGGTCTTGGGTTTGGGGGGTTTAAGTGCCCAGAAAGAGTTTTGCATATGCAAATGGTATGCGATCTTGGTGGAGCTGGCCGTGGATGATTCCATATCATTCGAGTTTGGTATTGTCTGTCGGAAATTCGGATCGTAATAGCAAAACATGTGTTCGGATTTGACAATGTGTTTGATTACTTGGAAGAATCCTGGTAACAATTGTAGAGGTTACTCGTAATTATGCTCGTGAAATTTCAAACCTTTCGAGTTTGTATAGCGTATTGGGCGAATTTCGGAGAGACGGGCTGTTGCAAAGGTATATTTAATCTCGGCAAAAGTTAGGAGCTTGGCGGGAATTTAATGCAGAACTGAGGACTCGCTGTGTGGGTGTTGGACCAATTGGTTCGAACATGGGTATAAAGCAGATGACTCCCTTAGCCGGTTACATTCATTTATTAGGAAGATCATTTTAAAGTTGGAACATTGCCAATTCATTTGTCACCTAGATTTTTTGCTATTTATCAATATGGGAAAACCTGCATATCATTCTTTGGGCACGATCTAAATTTGCGAACTGCTATAAGCTCCACACTTTTTATCGAACTTTTGATTCTGATGCAACAAAGAAAGTTCATTGTTGCAATCATGACAATCTGCTGAACTTACTGGAAAGAAGTGGGTAGATACTGCGATGAGTTCAGGAATGAAAAGTTCTGTTCTTTGGCTTCTCCGGTTACATGAGAAGATATCTGTTCAAGCACATATTTTTGTTTCTCATTACGGTAGTATTGACAGTCTGAAGTAAGAAAAGTCCAAACGTTTTCACTCAAATTATGCACCGTCACCTTGAATTTCTCTGTGTACGAGTGACGGTTATATTCTTATTTTGATACTTACAGCTCAAGTATACTCCAAATCGCATGACCTGCATTCTTCAGCTTGTGTTTGCAAAGATGCACATAATTAGCTGATGATGTCCACCTCTTTTCAGGATTCTGTCAACACAACAGCATTACCCGGCCAAGACTCATTGGCATTAGTGGTGGTTGATCAGAATGAAGGACCCGCTAATGCGAACAGCGGAGTGCTGAGTGGAGGTGTTTTACAG
Organism: Syzygium grande; assembly: GCA_024733475.1. Lineage (NCBI taxonomy): Eukaryota > Viridiplantae > Streptophyta > Magnoliopsida > Myrtales > Myrtaceae > Syzygium > Syzygium grande. The sequence continues at coordinate 23,144,235 of JAMXDD010000005.1, forward strand.
GCAGATGCGTTAATTAGCAGTTCTAAGGTTTGTATTTGAAATGGGTAGTGATTTTGTTGGTGAGTCATACAGGTCAAACATTCATCTACATCTAGGCTATTAGGAGCGATGATTTTTACCTGTTCAGTCTCTATTGACTTAGTGCACAGTCAAATACAGGGATGAGAACATATTTTAGATTGAACAGATCAATCCAAGTGATATTTGCCTGTGTTTCTGTAGAGACTTCAAGATGATCTACAGTCTCTCGGTCTAAAAATCAAACAGCACGAGGATAACATAAAATCTCTGAAGGCTCAGAAAAACATATTGGATGACTCTATTCTTGATAAGCAAGGTATGTTATCTGAAATCTGATACTTCTTTAAATGGAAGTCGAAATCTGGGCTTCTTTCCTTGCAATATGGTTACTTATGATACAGAATATTATTGAAAAGAAATCAAAAGGCAAGACCTTGAAGACAGCCTCATATATTCGTACTGGTTTAGCATACTATGCACATCGTCAAGTGGAGTGAGGTCACAGATTTTCTCAAATGAAAAGCAGAGCACAGCGGCCACTTCTTTGATTGTTACGGCATCTTCTAACATGTTTCTTGCTGACTTGTCATTACTCAGTCATTCTTGGGAAGTATCATTCTTCTGCCCCACCTACTACTGAAGATAATAGCCTTTCCAATGGAGGTGATGAGGAAACAACTGAGCAAATATTGAAGCGTGACCAATCTGCTGCTGGAATATGGTGCCAACTTAAAAATAGTCATGGCACTCAGGATCCAGTTCTTGCTTTATCCAAGGATGTCGTTGGCATAGTTGCTACTCTAGGCAAAGTTGATGATGAAAACCTTAGCAGGTTTGTACGGTTTGTCATCAATCGTTAGGAGTTAGAACTGAAATTCCTATTGTCAAAAGTGATTGAATCATTTGTTTTTTTGTTAGAAGTCACTGCACTTGTTGATGTCTTTTGATCAATATTTTAGATTGTTAAAAGAGAAGCAGTGAGCCTTGTCTCATGAATGCTCATGAGATATGGCTGCAAGTAGGGTAGTTCAAACTCACGAATTCTAATATCTCGCACTTGCCGTTGCATTTCCTAGATTGAATTTGTATAGTTTTAGTTCATGATCTTGCTCTAATCTCAATTCATCACTCTCCTTGACTGGGGTTTAGGCTTCTCTCTGAGTATTTAGGAGCGGACACCATGCTTTCCATTGTTTGCCAGACTCGACAAGGCCTCAAGGCTCTAGAAACATATAATAGAGAAGGCAGTATTGATAAAAGTGCTGGTCTTCATGGGCTTAGTTCTTCCATTGGGAGGACTTTAAATGGAAGATTTCTCGTCATTTGCTTAGAAGATCTAAGGTGTGATTCTTATCTGTCTTAATGGACGGTGTGGAGTTTAACCTTTTACAGAAACTAATTTACTTCATTTAATGTTGTCAGACCATATGTTGGTGATTTTGTAGCTGATGATTCACAGAGAAGGCTTGATCTCTTCAAGCCCAGATTACCGAATGGGGAGTGTCCGCCTGGTTTCCTTGGCTTTGCAGTCAATATGGTCAACATAGAAACCACCAATCTGATTTGTTTAACACCCAGTGGTCATGGTCTCAGGGAAACTCTATTTTATCATCTTTTCTCTCGGACTCAAGTATATGGCACGCGGGCGCATATGCTATGTGCTCGTCCTTTAATCAGTGGCGGAGCCATCTCTTTGGATGGTGGAATAATTAGAGGTCCTGGCATGTATTCTCTAGGCAACCGGTATGACAACTTTGCCCATCATCAATGACACTGTGCATCCTTGTACAAATTCTGATGTATTTTTGTAAGCAATTCCTGAACATTGGGAAGGTCTATTTAAAAAAAAAAGTATGCCACAAAAAGTGGCCATTCATGGTCCTTCATGATCTTGATGGCTTCTTTGGTTACGTCAGCTCATCTCTAATCATTTCTGTTCTCATCAATATTGTGTCTTCTTGCTCAAGTCTTGAACATGATTCTCAGAAGAATCAAGTTGAGTATGCTTGTGGCTACAAGTTAATACTTGCATGGATAAATAGTTAGATTTAAAAAAAGGTCTGTCATTTGTTTGCATTGGGAAAATATCAACTTGCTTGTAATATTTCCTTTTAGTCAGGTTGGAGAGTGTGTTTTTTTCTCTGGCTAAAAATAACTGGAATCTTCTTCTGCTGCATTTGTAACTGCTATCAATTTTAAGGGAGGATGTGGATGTGAGATTTGCAGTACCATCGGGTGCATCCAGTCGTCCTGCAAATTACCATGAAACAGAAAACCAGATGAAGGACTTGAAATGGAAAAGGGAAAAACTGCTGGAAGATTTGCAACGAGAGCGACAAATGCTGGATCACGCCAAACTGAATTTTGAGAGAAAGAAGCAAGAATTTGTTATGTTTCTTGCTCAAAGCTCTTCTTATGCGAACCAGGTAATGCCTGATCCATTTTAAAAGTGATGCATTAACCTTATAACTGCAGTCAAAATATATATATATATTTATTTTTGGAACATTTCTCCACTGATTAGCACATGTTGATGTGTCTATGGTGCTAATTTAGTGCGTAAATTAGGTTCTTGTCATTCTTATATATAGTGGAACTTGTCCAGCATACTGTTCAATTAACCAAACTTAAAACCGACCGAATGTTCTAATGAAAATATATGGCAAATGAACTTTTTAGTCAATACAAATTGAAGGTTCCTATTATATATTACCATGTTCAATTGGAACACAAAATAAAAATACATAGATTTAGTGCATCTCCGAACTTTTTTTTTACCCATTTTTGGTCAGGAAGCATAAGAGATGTGGGGATTACTTTTGACATTTAGGAAAGCTTTTGGTATAATTCTTCTTGATTGCCTTTATATATATATAGTACAAATTCTAACAAATTGTCATTCTATGGTTGCATTAGGTTCATCTGGGAAGCAACCCAATGGCCCCCAGATGAAATTTTTGTTGACGGAAGAGATCTTTGCAATTATTCAAGCGGAGTAAACCGACAGAATTTCAAGATGCTTCTACTCATCTGACTTCTTGTCTTCTTTAAGCTTTCGGCAAGACTTATTTCCTAGTTCTATGGATTGGACTATTTCCTTCAGTTTAATGCGGTTTAATTGTATTTGGGATGTTGTACTTTTGACTTGGTATAAATCTCTTTCTTCGAACATGCATGCTAATTCCTTTACAAGTCCAATATCTGGTTGGCTTGCCTATGAGTGATAGCAGTTGATCTCATCCCTTTCCATCGAGGGCTGCTTGAATCTATTTGGCCGTCCTAAAATAGAGTTAAAGCTAGATAACAAGTCCAAGCTAGAAAGGCCCACATATGCATATTGCAATCGAATGTTTCCTAAGAAATCTTTATTTTTGTGACAAATGCAAAGATCTCCTATGGAAAGGTGGATATATGATCGGATTGATGACACTCGTACCACGTTAATTTATGTGGTATGCTATTTTTTTTTGGGGTCATAATGTGGTATGCTATATATTGAGTACCTTTTTTTCTGATTCAAGTATTATATAGAGCCTACCACACCAACGAAGAATGCAGCATTAGGAATTGTGCCACGGTCCGATAATTTGGACCTAAAGTACAAGTTGACCATACACCCTGGTCACAGGGTCACTGGTACATGTGAGCAAATCGACGTGAATTCCTCTCATTCACTCAGATTATGAATCGTTTTAGGAGAAAACACATACTTTGTTCGAGTCGGAATCTAGATCATATCTATTGCTCGATCAATAATGTTTGTCATGGTAGTTGGACGAAATTATGAACATGTGGTGAAACCAAGAGATTTTGAAGCTCTTATCGAGCAATAGGCATATCCTAATAAAGAGTGTCAAGCGCCACTCGGAAGCAGCACCTGTTTGCTACCATCGATTACTGTGGGGCGCTACTATAGATTACTGTGGGGTGCAGCACGTAAACTCTATATGTATTAACATACAAAATAAAGCAGTTTTGTTCATGACAAAGAAGAAACATATGAAGGAACATTTTACCAAGCTAATCCAATCATCAGCTTGAGAACAATTTGTGAAGCTACGACTGTTCCATTCAATTCAGTTCATGCTAGATGAAATATGACTAACATTTAACAGCCCACATGTCTGACTTTCCTAGCTAAAATGGATCTTTATGTAACTCATACAACACTACAAGATGTGACAAAAACACTGTAGAAAATGCACATTATCTGTGGAAGAGAGACAGTCGCATAGAGTACGACTATGGTTTGATGCCAACCTAGATAAACAATATACATATTGAGCCTGGGAAAGCGTGCTCGTCCTGCAATAAGTGAAGCTAACTGGATATCTGCACATATTGGCATAAGGAGGAATTCACTCTACATGTAATTCAGCTCTTCTACATCTGCATGCAGAATTACACTATCACTCAAGCCACTCCTGAGAAAGATGCCGCTGAGTAGTACATGAGCCATTTCATGTTCTTTGCAATATAGTCAAACCAAATGGAATCAAATGCGCAATTGTCAAATGATAACAGCTATGCAGTTTATCAAAGAATCAGTCCTATCCATTCAGCTTGAAGTTAGATGATCAACAACAAAGAAGTAACCACCAACAATCATGAAGGATGCAATCCCACTACGAGCCATTCGAACCCAAATTCCACGGAAGAGAAGATTCCTGTCAGAAGGGTGGATACCAGTTGCTCTCTCAAATCTGTTACCTGGTGTATTCCATTTGAGAAGCTTTCTTTCCATAGTGATATACTGACAACAAAGCAACGCAAAACCATCAGGATCAGTCAGCTAGGCATTATACAAAAGGTAGAGCCGCTCAATGGCAATATGCCTAACAAAAAAGAGTGGTATATACCAAGGTTTCCCTAATAAGCCAATGAGACAACAAAGCAAGATAGGCACAGCCACAATATATAACACTATGTTGTGCAAGAAAGTAGCTGAGCTTACACTAAAAGTCAATTTTCCATGATAGAACAATGACAATGAGTATTTCCTATCAATTTATACTTAGAGCGGGTCAATCCAAGAAGTTGTAGTATAGTTTCTGACACCTTTTTTCTCAAGCCTGATATTGTCCAGGACCTGCATATTTATCTTAAAGATAAAACTGCAACGTAAAGTCATCAAACGTAGGCCCAGGTATCCAGATCAATACTATTTATGTTTTCCCTTCGCCTAATTGGCTGGGGGAGGCGTGGCAATGCTTGGAAGGACCTAGGTTGGGTTGCTGACTGGGGTGAGCTGGATGGGGGTGGTTGGGAAGGAGCAATGCATGAAAACTAAATGTCAAGACTCGGGAAACCCTTGTAAATGGCAGGGAGGAATAATTCGTCTTCCACGTTAGGGCAAGCAAGTGGCAACTCTGATGCTGGCCAAAACAAATGTAGCAACTTCTGAAGTGCCAAAATATATGTATAAAAACATAAAAAATGGCCAATGTGATCCCGAATTTCAGATGAAAGAAGAGGATAGACCTCATACTCACGCAATTCCATGCACCATAAGAGAAATGAGTTTCCATCTTGTTAATTAAAGGGGACCTTATAACATCAGAAAATGGGAAGCAATAGTTACTATAAAGAATTTCCAACCCAGATCTAGAGTAAGCAAAGTTAAGTACCTGAAAAGATGTAAAAACATTTGCACAAAATAACACCATCAAGAAAACAATAAAGTGAGGCTACTTTCATATGATTTTGATCTCACTAATTTCATGTTTGTCAATTTCTGTCTTCTGAGTTGTAAACTAACATAATAAGATCCCAAGAATAAAAACCCGTGAATTCAAAAACAAAGCAACACAGGCTGAATAAATCACAATTTCTCAGAATATGACCAATGGTCTATCATACTCATATCATCAATAAGAATTGCCAAATCAAACACCAAAATAAAATGTCTCTCAGTAAAGAGTAATCTACCTTAGGTAGCACAATACATTGAGATCGACTCTTGGCAGTGTCAAAACAGTGAGAACCTGCAGCAGCCACCAATCCAGAAAATCCAGCCGAGAGACTAACAGCCAGAGGAGACAAAGGACCAATTTCTTCATCAGAACTGTAGCAACATGAGAAGAAAATGAAAAGACAAGTCAACACCAGAGCAATTTGAATAATATTGAAGTTGAATTCAATTAATCCAATTAAAAGCACTCCCTGAAGCAGCATACAATAGCATGGTTAAATTATTAGTACATAAAGACAGCAGAGCAAGTTACCCTACAATAAAATTTGCCTATTGTAAACACAATTTTCAAGGATAAATAAATGGGTCTCCTGCATTGGCTCAGCAATATATTTTTAATTTCACCAGCAGCCCCAAATCAGGCTTGTAAAAATGCTAATTCAGTCAGTACAAGGAGCTAAATTCTTTATGCATGCTCTACAAATAGCACGCTAAGGAGTAATTGCCATGCAGTTGCTTGCAGTGGGTAAACAGAAAGCAAGTAATGTGGATTAATAGAAGAAGACTTGAGTACCACTCAATTGCTCAAACCCTTCTCTTATACTTCTACAAACCCAAAAAAGCTAAATAATTGAGGCAGTATGAAACAATCTTCTCCAATACCTCTATCCAGACACCCCTATCAATAAAATAGTGGAAAACCCTCAGGAAGGGCTATGGAGATGCATTAGCACACTAGAGCCTAAATGTGCGCAAAATACCATGGAACAGCTAAGTTTGAATGATGTTACAACAAAGCTATCTCTACTTCACATTCAAATTTCCCTTTAAGGAAGAAACCTGGATTGCGATGAAAAGCAAGATATCTTTACCAATTCAATCATCTATCAGCAATGAAAATTTCCCAATCATATAAACCCTTGAAAGACAAGTGGAACTGAGTTTCAAGACCTTGGTTCAGGATCCATCCCTACTGCCTTCCAGTCAAGCATAGCTCGGTGCATGAACTGCCAACTAGAAAAGAATATGCCGGCATAAAAGGAATCTCGAGCAATTCCAGATCGGAGCCCTCTCCATAGTGCTGACCAACCTTCCAAAGAGATGATGTCTGATAGCCTCTTTACATCACATAGAGAAGGTGGCCTGCCAGACCCAGTCATCATCCATGGGTACTCTTGCAAGGCGGCTGCAATATTGGGATGCCTGGTGGTTAAGGTGGACAATAGGCCAACATACTCGCTCAAAATTCCCTTATCTGGGTTATATCCACGTAGCAACCTTTCAATTACGGGTGAAGCAGCTGGCTTTGCTCTGATGTACGTAGACGACGAAACACGAGAAGCAGTGGTCACTTGTGAACGTAGTTTGAGTAGTTCAAATGGAGAGCTTATGAGTGATTCTGCTGCACCAGCAGCAAGTCCAGCCATAAGGGCCTCAGAGACATACACATAATTGTCTTCCCGACCATCTGCAGTGAAAATATTTATTACTACTTATTATACAAGTTATACAAATCAGGTTGCTAGCCAAACTAAAAAAGGAATATAAAACAGCTGGCAAGTATAAATAAAAGCATCTCATAAAAAGTGTTATTGTATATAGATGACTCAAAGGAAAGCTAGGGACTAGAAGATCACTAAGTGGTTAAAAAAAAGATTGGTATCAAAATATATTTCATTTCAACTCAAGATAATACGTGTCATAATGTTAGATAGGTCCCTATGCTTTTAAAAAGTGAAGAAGCCGAAGCCATCATCGAAAAAAAACAAGGTATACTCAACAACGGACATGAAAGAAAATGAATATACACTTCCGGGGAAAAGAGAGAATGATAAACAGAGGACAGATATAGCATAGTCATACTCAGAGACAGACATCTGAAAGAGAAGATAGTGGAAATGAAGTACCTTTACAAAATGCTGTTAGAACTTCGTAAACCCCAAAACGAGCTCCTAGACCGAATGTTCTCCCCAGCGTCAGCCATCCAAAGCCGCTGTAAAGACCTACAATTAGAGAGCAATAGTGGAATCAACAAATTCGAACCGCATGTACAAATATTCAGTTGTTTTTGTTAAAAAATATTATGGATAAAGCGCTTGATCTTCTTCTGGACATGCAGTCTACTAAAAAGGAGGAGCAACAATTCTCAAGCAAGTTGCCATATACTGGGACAGATATCCCTTTCCACCAGTAGAACTTCAACTGCCACTTCCATCATGAAGAAGGTCTTTACTAAACGGATAGTCTCGTCGAAGAACTCTCAGCAAATAGCATAATCCAAAAACAAAAGGTTTTTCCACAGAGTAATTTTTTGGAAGTGGGGACGTCTTCAGTTTTTTACAGTATTTGTACATGATTTATGTTGAATAAGCAAAGTTTTCATGGAATTGAAGTAATGGACTCCGACAGAACTACTCCCTCAGTCTTCTTTTCTGTTCTTTTCCATTTTATGCCAGAAACGGCTAACCAGCTTTGAACAAAACCACAGGATGGAGTTTACAAATTCCCATCCATTTTCTGAGCTAGTCGAAGAATTACGCGATGAACCGGAGAAAAATCGAATAAAGATAAGATAAATGGACCGCAAAAATGGCTGCATTCCCGAGGTACCTCCAAAACCTCCAGACAAAGTCCGAACTCTTTCCACAGCCTGAGTAGCAGTCAACTGCTTGGTTGAGCCAGAACCCACCTGCTTTGCACCACAGAGAGAAAAATGTGATGGCAATTCGAAAGCCCCACTATTCAGAAGGGAAAGAAGAAAACAAAAAGGCATAGCTTGTATCCCGATACGCGCACGCAGCACACCCAACCTGGATAAGGGTCTTGATGGTATCGAGAGGATGAGTGAGAGCCGATCCTAGAGTCACCGAAGAAGCCGCGGCGACCGCGTGCGTTGCAAACATTCGGTCCTTGAAGAGTTCGTCCATCTCGAACGCGATTCAGAACGCGAATCCCACTCCCGCAAATCGTCGAGCAGGTGATGCGCACTGATCCCAGAATGCGTTCTCGAGATCTTTTCTCTGTGAATTTGTTCAAAACATCACGGAGAGGATGCGTGCTCACCGGGTGTTCGACGAAATGCGCAAGTCGCTCGCTGAAGCTTTAAGGTAATCAATGGCCGGATCGCGGTAGAGGTGTGCACGGAACAGAGGTCGCTTGCATGGAGACAGGCAAAAATTTTGCTCGTTCGCATCTCACTGAGCTTGCGTACCAACCCAAGGCACGAGTCAAAGAACACCGAGAAAAAAATGAATATGAATTGAAATTTTAAAAAAATAATAATTTCATTTTGGATAGAAAATCATATTTAATGTTTTCATCGGCGACAAATAAATTTTTTGTAAAATAGACAAAAGTTTCATCAACTGAGCATAATACACCAACCCAGAGAAAAATAAAGAATAAAAAATGATAATGTTTGGCAGAAGTCATAGATGTTATGTTATAGTGTATACAAGGCAATAAAATCTTAAATTAATATTACGAAAAACTCCAAATTAGTACATATGTGATCAATTTGCTCCAAATTAAATTGAGGTGTATGTACCCATTAATCTTAAGTGTGTTTTTTTACTTCATCGGGTCAATTGACCGATTTCAAGATATACAACACCATTCTATTTAATACGAACGTGATTAACATGGACCCAATTTCCATAGATTGTTGTTGGATCAAGTGATCTTCTTGTGTTCCATTAACATAGATTAAATTTTTTTTTTTTGAGAGAGAGAGAAGGACATGATTGGTCCTTGAATTATTAGTACCCGTTCAATCGAGTCCCTAAACTATATAAAAATATTTAATATCGGCATTCCATTAATTCAAATTAACCAAATTTGTTGATTGTGGCTTTCAATGATTTAACCGGATGCGCTAATGTGACTTCCAATCCGTTAAGTTTGAACGGTAAACAAAAAAACATTACACGTGCATTATCCAAATAACATTTTCATCTCAAATCAGGATATTATAATCCACGTCATCATATAACAATTGACATGTTAACACCATTTTTTTTAACTTTTTAGAGAAAATAGATAAAAAGATAGACATGTTAACTCAATATTTTTAAAATCCAAATCACGTCGTCGAATAAAGTCTGATTTGCCATTTCAGCAAATCGAATGAAGAACTACATTGGACCAAAGTTCAAGGTCGATATTGAACAAATTAAAAATCTATAGACAACATTACACATTGAATCGAAGTTTAAAAACTATTTATGTTTTTTTTTCTCGAGTTTTTTTAAATATAAGTAATTATGCAAGTTTGTAAATTTCGGGTGCAGATCAAATTTGTGTCGTAGCGCCACCTCCATGTCCCGACGATACAAGAAATCATCTACATGGTCACTGTCAATATAGACTCGTCCAACGACTCCGACTATGTAACAAAACATATGAAAATATCAGGGCGTGCATAGAAATGGCCAACGAGCATGGCGCGGCCGTCCGGAGACGGAAAAAATATCTCGAGCTTTCCGGAAGCTTTTTAACTAGTTATATAGCTACTACATTGAATGCCGGTCAGCTAAAGCAGAAAACTAAGGATTACCTTGCAATGACTTAATTCTCCATTGGGTGTGCAAAATGGGTCTTTCAAAGTTGGGGAGATGCAAAATTGAAGTAGTAGAAACGCGACAACAATATTTGGTACGAAAGACAAAGATAAGAACGGTTTTACAATTATCCAAAACAAAAAAGAACCCATGTATAATGTGACCTAACAGAGTTAATTGATAGTGTTGAAATATTGTGCCATATTAATAACGGATCCTAGTTGTTCTTTATATTCATATGCTCTCTCTCCACCTATCAGCTAATTCTTTTGAATTGGACTTTCTAACATAGTATCAGATCCTGTTATCCCTTACGCGAAGCTGCATGGCAAAAAATTCCACTTGAATGTGCATAGTCAATTTCAAATGCAGCTCATAAATCTCCACCTATCAGCTTAAGTTTTTGGATTAAACTTTTTAACAGATAGACTTCACTAGATAATGGATTTATATCAACCAATGCACCTGTGTACTTAAATCGATGGACATACTCAATATAGACTAATATAAACTCGCCAAACATTAAACAATGTCCATGGAATGACATGGATTTTAATGTGCGGAAGAATGAATAATGGCATGATACAGATTAGGATATCAGAATATGTTTGAGAGTGAGCTTGACACAATTTTGGATCTGGTAGCGCACAACCATTGCCTCGGCGTCTCTAAATCGTCACCCGTGACTGTTGGCACATGCCAACTACCAGTTTCTGACTCCTGCAAATACGTAAGCTGCATTCATGAGTCAAAGAGAGAGAGAGAGAGAGAGAGAGAGAAGGGCATTGAACCAAAGAAGAGAGAATTATGCGATTGCATTACAGATGACAGAACAGACAGATTAGGTGCAGAGTATGACCTGAATGACAATTGAATAAGGCGGAGGCATGTGAAGTTGAATACTGCGTTTTGAGACTGATATCCGAACCTATACAAAGAAAAGCTTCACACTGTTACTAATTTAAACGTATCCAATAAATATGATAGATCCCTTGCAACAAAGGAAGCTGGTAACCGTGAGACGGCTATTTAAGATATTAAACCTTTTAGAATTATACGCATAAAAAGCGCACCAGTCAGCCAGCTGTCGAAATTAAAAATCCAAAGGATGGTAAAAGATTGTCAAAACTGACAGCATTTTTAAATTCTCTTAAAAGATATTCAGAGGCATAATAGCAAACTACCGTGTTTCTGTGTTTCCTTCTGATTTACCGTTACCCACATGTTAAGAGAAATCAGTAAAGGGGGATATAAATAAGTGTCTCTCCATGAATGTTAGAAATGCTGACTGATGCTTCCAATTGTACAGACCTTCCCTGTGATAGTTTATGAGGTACTTTGCCATCTAAAAGATAATATTATTCCCATACCGAAATAGAAGATTAATCAAAATATTATTCTACTTTTTCCAGTTCTTACTAGGTGTACAGAAGAAATACAGGTAACTTCAATTACTGAAGTACTTTGTTGAGGAAGATACGAAATCCATGAGATAGAGTGGAACCTATAATATAAACTTTCCAGAATATTCTTCTTGATTAAAATTGTCTGAAAATTTTGATCTTCTTTTTACGACATTTTTCTGGCTTTTGAGCACCCCATTACATCACCTTTGATCAAAAAACACAACTGCAGAACTGTGAGAGCACAAAACTTATGATTATTGAGACTATTCGATCCATGTCTATGAAATGGCATCCGAATGAGTGGCACACTAATACAGAACCCAACATCGACATTATGTCAACCGATATTCAATCAATCACTCCATCTTTAAGCTCAAGTATATCATATAAGCTGATGTCTTTTGCATCAGCTTCACCATCTGGGAACATGATGTGCATAAATTCCCCGATCCAAAGAGACAAATTTGAAACATGCAGATGAATGATCAATAGAATCTCAAACCCAAAAGAAAGAAGACATGTAATGAATATCAACCTGATGCTTTTCTTTCCATCTTGGGAAAAAGCTAGATCCAAGCAACTGAAATAGGTGATCCCTCATCTCATCGTTGGTGACAAGCAAACAGTTACAATGGACAGCAGCATACAACCAGTACCTGGACACAACAGAGGAGATCTGGATTGGTGAATAACACACGAGACAAGTCTTGTCATTTATGATGGTTCCATCATTAACTTTATCATGGTGTCTATGGTTTTGAATTTTTCAAGCTCTTGAGGTAGTTTCTATGTCCCCCCGCCCTCCTCTTCCCCAAGACAGTTTCTATGTCCCCCCATGCCCCTCTTCCCCCAACAAGACTGGATGCTTGTCAAATTGCCTAATAGTAATTTGTCTTCGACCTTCTATCCCCTTAGTTTTTTTTGTATAAATTCATTAAATCACATCCCATTGACTTCAAATCTCAGGTCCACTAATTGGAAATTTTTTATCTGATGTATCACTCCCCAAATAGTGGTCATTCCAAAAATAAGGTCAATGACCTCCGAAAGCACAACTCCAATAAGACTCTCATGAACTAGTATGCTGCTGACAGTTCTGCCAAACAAAATGCATAGCTTCAAGTTGGAAAATGGACCAGAGAAGAGAAACTTAACTAGTTAAAGATGCACTCACTAGACTCGCATTTAGTAAAACCTTACCAATCATCATCTGAGCCTAGGGGAGTTGCATATAGTGCACCACACTTCTCCCATGTCTCCAACAATTTTTTGTGTCTAGGATCTTTATCAGGTTTTCCATGCACACGCCTTTTATGCAATATAAGTAGAGGGAATCTCTTTGATGGGCTCATCTCCCGTAACTTGTTCATAACAAAGTTGACCTAGAACAAAACAACAATTCAGCATCAGAATGTTGTTCCAAGGAACATTAATAGATCAGAATGAGAGTCCTGCAGGACTAATCTGTACCTGGAAAAAATTGAAATGATGCTGGTTGACAAGACCCACATTTGCACCATCTATGACAGCATCAAAAGGTCCATGCTTCTGAAGCCAAGCCTAGAAGAGTTTGTCACCTCATTCAGTTACCATTACATGACACAAGAACATAATAGTTTGCCAAAGCATCCAAACATCCTCCAATGATAAACAATGCCATAACCACAGAGAAAATCTACAGTTAATGGGTAACATATCCTTAAGTACTTATGATGAATCCCCACAGAAAGGGAGTGAATTGGATATACACAGGTACCTAGCCCTGAAAGATACATAATTAATCTAGTAAAAATTGATCTCATTCTTTACCATTTATTCATGAGAGCACCAACCCAATCAGTTAACTGTTCACTTTCCCAAAAACTGGGGGAACATCTTTTGCACGATGGTACTATCTTAATCTAGTAAACCAGTCATTTGCTGAAAACTGGGGAATAATACATCTTAAAATCGTTCTACACATCTTATCTGATATAGCACTTGAACAGCTACCAGAGGAATATACTTGAACATAAAAAGCCAGACAACTTAGTTCATTTCTTTTCAGCAATTATTGATGCTATTATCTTCTATTCCTTCACATTAAACTCTTTCATTCTGTTAATGCATTGATTGTATCAACCCACCAATTTTAGTTGAGAATTGAAAGTCGATCAATGACATCTCCAAAAATGCAATGAACAGTTTGAGTGCCAGATAAGGGAGACCATTCCCATTTGACTTATGTATAACACCAGAATAGGATAGACGATATCCTTCTGAATTTTGAATAGCAATATGCACTATAGAATTTGACACATGTGAAGAACTGAAGCTAGATATAAAATGATTTCAATGGTCAAGATCCAATGAGGAAAGATGGTTCCACACCTGGAATTTTGCAAAACCAGTCTTAGCTTCTTTTTTGCAAGCTAGTTTGGTCAATGAGCTGGCAAACTTTTTTGTCTCCTTTGGATCAATATCAATACAAACAAGCTTCTCACCACAGGATTGACACACACCTTTCTTGTCCATTTGAGTCCTTCGAATCCTCCAGTTACCAGAGCCAAGCCAGCCTTGTCCATGCCAACCTCCTCCTCCCTTTACTACTCCTTCCTTAATCTTGTTAACATCCCAACTTTCTACGCCAACACTAGCAGCAAAATTAGATTTGAACCAATCCTCAACAATTTGAGCAGATGATTCAGAAACCTGCCTCACAGTAGCACGTATTCGGTGCAGCAACTCATACACCTTGTCAGCCTTCTTTGCATCCACACTAACTTTCAGAAGTGCTGACAGCTCAGACTCTTCAGCCAAAACTCCAGAATCAACCATGTGTTCATCTACCTCATAAGCTTTATCAGCATTTCCCTTAGTGCAGAACCCAAACAAGGCAGGTCCATAGGACCTCAAGCGTGGTGGAATACCAAAATTCTTCATCTTTTTAACCAAATCAAAAGCCATTTCAGGGTCTTCCCTAGCAGTGGCTAACCTTGCAGCATTGGTAAATGTTGCTTCATTTGGGGCAACATTATAAATGGCCATCTGCTGAAATATTTCAAATCCCCTTCTCATACCCAAATCTTTTAGATTCTCGTCATTTTCACTGCCATCTTGTCCAAGTGAACCACTTCCAGCAGAAGAGCACAAATAAAGCATCACATTGTAATGGTATTGTGAAAGTGGAACCCCATTTTCCCGAGCCTCATCATAAAGTTGAAGAGCTTCAACAAGTTTTCCATGTCTTGAGCACATATCTAGCTTGTACTTGAGCAACGACTCAGGTAATTCCATATGTTCTTTCTTCTTTCCTTTCCTGGAAAGCTTTTCACCAGAGGTCTGATGAAGTGGTGCCGAGGAATTAAGGATTGCTGAGGTGGAAAGGCAGTTTATTCTCTTCATAGAATGCAGATTGAAAGAATAATTTTTAACAGTTCTCGTGATGAAGGAACTAGGACAACAAAGCAGGGGAAAGAATCTTTTCTGATGTTTTAATAGAAATGGGATCTCTGATTTCGTGATAAATGACAAGACAGGGCAACTTTTAGCAAGCACCATCTTTCTCAACTAATTACGATAGCTTGACTGTTTATAATATTCACCGAAGCAAACCGCAATGGAAACCACAGTGAGATAGCTCATACATTAAGAACCCAAAGAGAAGCTCAAGTCCCTCATTCATTATTGAGAGCGTGAAAAAGACAATAAAATTTCTGGTTCGTCTCCAGATATCGGCAGTCTTGGCTTGCCTTGGTCTGAAGACAGTTGACAAAGTTCAACAGCACAATGGATATGGCTCTAACTCGTCAGTGAAGTCCCAGTTCACTACTTTAAGTTTAAGAAGATATCTGCAAAAGAAAATCAACACGCACCACGTAAGCTAGAGGATATCAATGCACACCAAAATGGCACAGTAATTCTAACAAACACCTATCTTACGACACTGATACTTTTACACGCATCCAGTCATGAGATTTGTAAACGAGAATTATGAAAACCCAACGTAGCAGAAGATAAGGAAGGGCACTCCATTACTGATACTGGTGGTGGCGCTAGAAAGATCATTCAAAATGTCCCCAAAACAAAACCCACGAAAACCCATCAAAGAAGAGACCCAAATACGAAATCTTTGTCATGCAGATGATACATAAAAGACCAGGGCATCAGATCATGGGAACAACAACAAAGCAGAGAACTTCATCAAACAGCTAGCAGACAGCGCCACTGGCAACGTACAAGCACGAGGCACGGGGGTCACGGTACGCATCTGAAGAACCCACCTGGTCCTGAAAGTCACAGCCCAGGGCCCCTTCAAAACGATTCATACATAGTAGTTTCGTGTCGCATTCACGGGAGAAAGAGAATTTAAGCATTACAGGGAAGAGGAACAGAAGTGGGGCATTGAATTCAAGAGACCCTGAGGAGAGGAGATGGCAGATTCGCTCCCAAAATGGTCGCTTGGGGAAGCTGAACACCGAGCTCGTCACCCTGCCTGCCGGTGGAGAGGGGACCCATGAACGGTGAAGCTGCTTTTGGAGGGGTAGTCAATGAGCCCGACAATGCAATTTTGTAGGCTTTGTAGCATGGTTTGCTTATCCATCCATATTTATATCTTCTATCTTACCTTAAGAAGACATATAAGGGTCATAACTCTTAATAATGTGAATGTAAAGTTGATATATTTGCAAAAAAAAATTAAGGGATTAAGGTACTTTGGGTCTCTCAAATTTTATGAAAAGTTCAATTAGATCGTTGAAATTTTTTTTTTTTGTAACTGGATCTCGATTTGATTTTGTGTTCAAGTGGATCCTAATCATCAAAACGATGAACTTAAATGCTGACTTGGCGTCATACATGACATTTTAAAAATTTAAAAGACGGTTTAGAGTTACGAAATATTAAAAAAAAATAGACGGTAAAAAAGAAAAATGTCAAGCCTTGGTCGGTGACTCCCCGCCAGGCATTACCGAGAGTCACACGACCCCGGCGAGGCGGCGTCACAAGTCCTACGGCCCCAGCAACACCTAGAGGGGTGCATGACGCCAAGCCATGTCAGGTCCTCATGGGAGTTGGCACCATCGTTGTCAGGCGATGTTCAACATTTCAAAACCTTGTTGATCGAAAACCGCGGCTAGGGTGGCCATATTTGGCCTTTGTGTTAATCTTTTGGGTTAATATCACCAAAAATCTTAAACCGGTACACTTGAAATAAATTTATCACAAACTAATTTTATGACTACTAAAAACTCCAAACGAGCACACCCGTCCCTTTGTTAGTTTTGGTTAAATTTTACTGTCAAATTGCTGAGTTGAATGACATATAACTATTAACAGATGTATCAATTTAGGTTTTACTCTCCTTTTATCACAGGTGTACCAATTTGTAATTTTCGTGGTATTAATCCAATTTAACGGAAACTAATGAAAGATAAATTTATTACAAATGTACCAAATTTTAGGTTTTTGTGATTTTGGAATAAATTTATCACGAATGTACTAATTTGAGATTTTTCATTATATTAACCCTAATCTTTTCTTATTCGACTGTGCAAGTTATCAAAAAATTGTAATGGATAATGTTAAAGGAATGTTCCACGGGCACTTATTAAGTCTTTAAACATAAAATTTCCTATATGCAGTAGGTTATTTTACCAAAATTTGTATTTCTTTCGTTTCGTTTTTGTTTTGACATTTCGATAACTTAACTAGTACCATAGGAGCTCTCATTAACAAGACCCGATTGAGATTATATTATCTTTGACCATATGGCATCAACAATGAACCCCCAATACATTTGCAGTACCCCCAATGAGACATCCTCTTACGCATACGAAGGACAATTTGAGTTCTTAAGTGTATCATCGGTTTTGAGCTTCCTTACTCACACTTCGTGGAGCTGTAGTGATTAGCCCAGTGAATCATTAGTCTTTCGTTGGCCTTTTAAAACATTCCAGCAAAGGCATCCAAAAGAAAAAAAGGGAAGCCTCAAACAAATCAAAAGGTCCTAGAAACTCTTCTTCCCTTCGGTGTTTCACAAGTACACGAGGCAAATCATGAGGTAAACATTACGCTTCTGTGAAACTACGAGTGCCAACGAGGGCTGACATAGTTCTGCCACTCACCATAACTTCGGCTCGCATCTTACGTGGTCCATGAAGTTAGTAGTGTGTTCATGGTCCTTGGTTTACTTAAGGTGCCATCCCGCGTCATTGTTAAAAGCAACGAATTGCTTCCAAGTTCTAACTGTGCCATCGTGTGTCGATGGTTCTCCTGAGAGTTAATCAATCTGGCAGTGCCACTGATGTCCCGACTTTAACCGAACTGCCACTAACAGAAACAAAAGCAGAGCCAAACAATTCATGCGTGAACAGCAGAAACAGCCAAGTGCTCACGCCTATCGTGGATGAACTTCTCTCGAAATCGTTCAAACTGGCCTTCCTTAATTGCTTCTCGTATCAAGCGGAAGAAACCAAGAAAATGGTGGGTATTATGGCTGCAACAGCGATGAAAGAGAGGGTAAATAAAAAATGACCCTTAAAAAGAAGCGGAACCTTTCATGAAAAAGTCGAGGGGAAGAGGAGTACATTTCCAGTAGAATCTGCGCAAGCATCTCGTGAACGTTGAGAAGGTGATTTATATACGCTTTCGTATGATTCTTGCATGTATAGCAGCCGCAGCTTTGGACTATAGGTGTAGCGTCTTTCCTGGAGCATACGAAGGTAATCAGTTCGGAAATTATGCAATGTGGACGTGCCTCCATTATGACAAAAAGAGAATAAAAGGAGAACATGCAAGCTAAAGCACCGGCACACATGTTCAGACAAGAATGCCGAACTTTCTCAGATCATGCTAAAAGGACAACTAAATGGGGTCTCCCATTTGATGCCAGACATAGACTAAGAAGTGAACTTCTCCAATAGATCAAGTTGTCATGTCTATAAATCAAAATGGAGCAAGCAAGGATCTGATCAATTACCGGTAAACAGTCGCCCTCAGATTGATCTTCGTCTGGTCACTTCCTATGTCACTCGAATAAGGAATTGATTCACTTGCTCCAATTTTATCAAGTGGAAAGGTAAGTGCAAAACCTCCAATAGTAATGTGGTAAATATACCTGCCAACATTCATTTGAACAATCAGTTCTCAGCCAAATCATGACAGCAAACGAAGAAGTTCCAGAGTAGATGGCTAAGTTGCGTACATAGTGTCAAATAGATCAATTCCAGCAGCAACACCCTGTAGAACCTCCTCTGCACAATGAATAAGTATAAACTTTCAATTTGCAAGGATTTGTTGCTGACAATTAATTTTTTTAAAGCATACATATCAAAAGGAGAATAATATCACAATAAGGTTTCAAATTCTGAACTGAAATGATCATAGAATAGCTGATAGTCTAACACTACTCTGAATATAATCTGGGACTGCCAGAGAGCAGCTAGCATCACTGCCCAATTACAAGGATAACTTCTTTACAAACAGCTGACACTTGAATGCTTCCCAGAACAATAAAACTACAGGAGACAAGCAAGAAAAACTGGAGGGAATGAACCTCATACCAGGTAGCCCGAGACCACAGACTAGACGAGGCTTTTCTTCAGGCAAGTTATCCTGATGACAGTAGCAGGATCAAAATCACCAAGAAATAAAAAAAAAAAAAAATCATCCAGCATCGAAACCAAATGCTTTTTGGGAGGTTTCCTAGAACCATTTGCCAAAAGCCATAAAAAAAAAGTTGCTCCATTTAAGGACCAGGATGAGAATACAAATCCACTCGGAGAAATTAAATTGCAAAGGATAATCACTTTGCAGGAATTGATCACCGTTTAGAAACTAAGGTCTCCTCAAGGGACCGTACTATGCATCCTAAGCGATTGGAGCAAGCAGCCAGTTGTGGAAAGTGTTGGCTCGCACTTCAAATAAATGAACCAACATCGAAGATCCAACACACATTGAGTCTGGAAGATTTAATCCTAACAGCAGTAGTTAACAACAAAAAGCCTTGCATGTCACACCGAGCTCTTCTGATCTCAAATCATGGGCATCAAACACAGCGTGATGAATTAATCAGATATAAGGCAAGCTGGAAGTTACCACAACATACATATATATAAGATGTAAAGGAGATAAATCTAGCTGTAGTTTCACATAATTATAACAGAATTCGTACAAACTTCATGACTTCAATTACCGAATATAATCTAGCCTTTTACTCACATCTTCTACGTGATTGTGAGCCAGATAAGAGTTGGAAAGAGAAGGAAGCAAAGGAAACAGAAACTGCCACTCATCATACTCACAAAAACATACATGCCTTAAGGATTACCAATTGAGCATACAGACTGCCCAAATTTAGAAGGAAATTTCCTCTGCTTAGTCTGTTGAGTTTAGCCATGAAAATTTATGAAGCGAACCCAACAGTAAAAGCAGATCAGCAGTATAAAAGTAGACCAGATTGTACTCTAGACTCCACAGAGTCAAAAGGCAACCACCACAAATTCTTCCAAGTTAATTCATGTAGAAAGTTGGGAAACTAGAGTAAACAAGCTCTTACACAAACAGCTTTAAGCAGAGCAGGACGCTCATCCATGCTCTCTCCGAGCCCAAATCCCCCTATCCAGTAACCTGTGGACAGCAGAATTTCTAACTATTCAAATAGGAAATCAAGAAGAATCTTTGATCACAACGAATTAATCTGAACAATAAAAATTAGGAAGAAGTGTAAGTATGAGCAAAACACAGAGCCCCTTGTAAATTGACATAAACAAATGTTCTAGCAAAAAAAAAAGTTGGCTTAAACAAATAAGATATAACCAGTGCTATTAATAATGGATAGGAATAGGCCATGCGATTTTCTACAAGATGCTTGCCTTAACAGGTCACTGGTATCTCACTGGTAGAAGCTATCGCAGAAGAATTAGCAAGTACCTGATACATTTCGTTTAGCAACTTCTTCAGCACATAGTTGTCGCTGCTGCACATTAGCTCCACCAACAATGGAACCAAAGATGTCTCCACCTAACTACACATGAATTTTAGAGCGATTTTCGTTTTAGCATCATTCTGAACTAATCTCAGAGTCTTCTAGAAGCAAAATTAAAATTCCCCAATGTAACATTCTACCGTTCTTGAAAGCGCATAAATGATCAGCAGAAGAGATGGCTGGCAACTTAGCAAGTTGAATGTCCAAACGGATAAAATAGATTTTTATTTTTTTGGCGAAAGGATAAGCTAGATTGATCAGGCCATGAAACTAATGAGAGAAAAAGCATAGCATACACAAATATCTACTGAACTGCCCAGCACAAAAAGCTGTTTACCTAAAGCAGCTCTTGTCGCTCAAACTGCTTATTTTAGTATAGAGAAAGTTGCACCTTGGTAAGGAAAAAAAAATCATTTTGCATTTCATGTTTTCAGTCCAGAGTAAGGCCGCTTCTTTTCATGCTCATTAATTCCAATCAAGAAATTTCTGATTCACAGTAGTTCAAGATACTAAAATAGGAAACGAACATTGCATTTGTACCGGCCTCAATGCGATGCATTCATCAAGCCACCTGATGGTTCGATCCACGGAGGAACTGTTTCGCTTTTCAGATACCCAAATTGGCACCTCATCGCCAATGTGACCCAGATGTTGGGCCTCATTGAAGAAATCATTTCCATGTATTCTTTTGGTTTAATCTGCAATACCGCAATCATGCAGCGACTTTGGAGCCAAACAATTCATGCGTGAACAGCAGAAACAGCCAAGTGCTCACGCCTATCGTGGATGAACTTCTCTCGAAATCGTTCAAACTGGCCTTCCTTAATTGCTTCTCGTATCAAGCGGAAGAAACCAAGAAAATGGTGGGTATTATGGCTGCAACAGAGATGAAAGAGAGGGTAAATAAAAAATGACCCTTAAAAAGAAGCGGAACATTTCATGAAAAAGTCGAGGGGAAGAGGAGTACATTTCCAGTAGAATCTGCGCAAGCATCTCGTGAACATTGAGAAGGTGATTTATATACGCTTTCGTATGATTTTTGCATGTATAGCAGCTGCAGCTTTGGACTATAGGTGTAGCGTCTTTCCTGGAGCATACGAAGGTAATCAGTTCGGAAATTATGCAATGTGGATGTGCCTCCATTATGATAAAAAGAGAATAAAAGGAGAACGTGCAAGCTAAAGCACTGGCACACATGTTCAGACAAGAATGCCGAACTTTCTCAGATCATGCTAAAAGGACAACTAAATGGGGTCTTCCATTTGATGCCAGACATAGACTAAGAAGTGAACTTCTCCAATAGATCAAGTTGTCATGTCTATAAATCAAAATGGAGCAAGCAAGGATCTGATCAATTACCGGTAAACAGTCGCCCTCAGATTGATCTTCGTCTGGTCACTTCCTATGTCACTCGAATAAGGAATTGATTCACTTGCTCCAATTTTATCAAGTGGAAAGGTAAGTGCAAAACCTCCAATAGTAATGTGGTAAATATACCTGCCAACATTCATTTGAACAATCAGTTCTCAGCCAAATCATGACAGCAAACGAAGAAGGTCCAGAGTAGATGGCTAAGTTGCGTACGTAGTGTCAAATAGATCAATTCCAGCAGCAACACCCTGTAGAACCTCCTCTGCACAATGAATAAGTATAAACTTTCAATTTGCAAGGATTTGTTGTTGACAATTAATTTTTTTAAAGCATACATATCAAAAGGAGAATAATATCACAATAAGATTTCAAATTCTGAACTGAAATGATCATAGAATAGCTTATAGTTTAACACTACTCTGAATATAATCTGGGACTGCCAGAGAGCAGCTAGCATCACTGCCCAATTACAAGGATGACTTCTTTACAAACAGCTGATACTTGAATGCTTCCCAGAACAATAAAACTACAGGAGACAAGCAAGAAAAACTGGAGGGAATGAACCTCATACCAGGTAGCCCGAGACCGCAGACTAGACGAGGCTTTTCTTCAGGCAAGTTATCCTGATGACAGTAGCAGGATCAAAATCACCAAGAAATTAAAAAAAAAAAATCATCCAGCATCAAAACCAAATGCTTTTTGGAAGGTTTCCTAGAACCATTTGCCAAAAGCCATAAAAAAAGTTGCTCCATTTAAGGACCAGGATGAGAATACAAATCCACTCGGAGAAATTAAATTGCAAAGGATAATCGCTTTGCAGGAATTAATCACCGTTTAGAAACTAAGGTCTCCTCAAGGAACCATACTATGCATCCTAAGCAATTGGAGCAAGCAGCCAGTTGTGGAAAGTGTTGGCTCGCACTTCAAATAAATGAACCAGCATCGAAGATCCAACACACATTGAGTCTGGAAGATTTAATCCTAACAGCAGTAGTTAACAACAAAAAGCCTTGCATGTCACACCGAGCTCTTCTGATCTCAAATCATGGGCATCTAACACAGCGTGATGAATTGATCAGATATAAGGCAAGCTGGAAGTTACCACAACATACATATATATAAGATGTAAAGGAGATAAATCTAGCTGTAGTTTCACATAATTATAACAGAATTCGTGCAAATTTCATGACTTCAATTACCGAATATAATCTAGCCTTTTACTCACATCTTCTACGTGATTGTGAGCCAGATAAGAGTTGGAAAGAGAAGGAAGCAAAGGAAACAGAAACTGCCACTCATCATACTCACAAAAACATACATGCCTTAAGGATTACCAATTGAGCATACAGACTGCCCAAATTTAAAAGGAAATTTCCTCTGCTTAGTCTGTTGAGTTTAGCCATGAAAATTTATGAAGCGAACCCAACAGTAAAAGCAGGTCAGCAGTACAAAAGTAGACCAGATTGTACTCTAGACTCCACAGAGTCAAAAGGCAACCACCACAAATTCTTCCAAGTTAATTCATGTAGAAAGTTGGGAAACTAGAGTAAACAAGCTCTTACACAAACAGCTTTAAGCAGAGCAGGACGCTCATCCATGCTCTCTCCGAGCCCAAATCCCCCTATCCAGTAACCTGTGGACAGCAGAATTTCTAACTATTCAAATAGGAAATCAAGAAGAATCTTTGATCACAACGAATTAATCTGAACAATAAAAATTAGGAAGAAGTGTAAGTATGAGCGAAACACAGAGCCCCTTGTAAATTGACATAAACAAATGTTCTAGCAAAAAAAAAGTTGGCTTAAACAAATAAGATATAACCAGTGGTATTAATAATGGATAGGGATAGGCCATGCGATTTTCTACAAGATGCTTGCCTTAACAGGTCACTGGTATCTCACTGGTAGAAGCTATCGCGGAAGAATTAGCAAGTACCTGATACATTTCGTTTAGCAACTTCTTCAGCACATAGTTGTCGCTGCTGCACATTAGCTCCACCAACAATGGAACCAAAGATGTCTCCACCTAACTACACATGAATTTTAGAGCGATTTTCGTTTTAGCATCATTCTGAACTAATCTCAGAGTCTTCTAGAAGCAAAATTAAAATTCCCCAATGTAACATTCTACCGTTCTTGAAAGCGCATAAATGATCAGCAGAAGAGATGGCTGGCAACTTAGCAAGTTGAAAGTCCAAACGGATAAAATAGATTTTTTTTTTTTGGCCGAAAGGATAAGCTAGATTGATCAGGCCATGAAACTAATGAGAGAAAGCATAGCATACACAAATATCTACTGAACTGCCCAGCACAAAAAGCTGTTTACCTAAAGCAGCTCTTGTCGCTTCAAACTGCTTATTTTAGTATAGAGAAAGTTGCACCTTGGTAAGGAAAAAAATCATTTTGCATTTCATGTTTTCAGTCCAGAGTAGCGTCGCTTCTTTTCATGCTCATTAATTCCAATCAAGAAATTTCTGATTCACAGTAGTTCAAGATACTAAAATAGGAAACGAACATTGCATTTGTACCGGCCTCAATGCGATGCATTCATCAAGCCACCTGATGGTTCGATCCACGGAGGAACTGTTTCGCTTTTCAGATACCCAAATTGGCACCTCATCGGCCAATGTGACCCAGATGTTGGGCCTCATTGAAGAAATCATTTCCATGTATTCTTTTGGTTTAATCTGCAATACCGCAATCATGCAGCGACTTTGAGCAGTTCCCTTGGTGAATGGTCCGAATCAAGTGAATACATGGGAAAACCATTAGTTTACCAAACGACGGCCACATGGAGTCTCGAACGATGCTCCGAATTTATTACTTGCTTCAGATGCAGGAAGGCATTGAATGGAATCCCTCGGAACAGCAATCAACGAATACTCATGCAAACCAAGCATCTGGTGGAGACCTCCAAGATTCGATATTGTCTGCGTCGAAAGTCCGTCTAAGCTACGGTAACAAAGATCACAGGCTTCAATAAACTAGATCCCCAGTGAAGAAGATTCGCACGCGACCACCCACATGCTAAGCTTTACACTTCCAAAGCCACTACTTTAAACTACTCAAGAATCAGAGACAGCAACTGAAAAGTCGAAACAAACCGAAAATGATGAACATCACTAATACCGACTTGTTTCCACAAGCAACGTTAGCTTTCATCCACAAGCATAAGTAACAACACTTTCCGAGACACTTTAAAAATCGACAAAAGGCACAAACGTTAAGCAAACCAACTAGTTTGAACACACAATTTTACATACCCACAACAAATTCAATGAGACTTAACGAGGGCCCCTACAAGTTTCGCTTTCTTTTCTTTCCCAACCCACAGTACCATCATCAGCAGAAACGAGAACGACCACACACACACACTCAAAACATGTCAACAGCATCAGGGCATTCTACAGTGAAAGAGATAAAGGAGCCAAAAAGATTAGACACGAGGAGAGAGAGAGAGAGAGAGGGAGAGGGAGAAGCACGTACAAGTGAAGAGGGCTGAACTGGAGGAGGCGAGAGTCGGGGGAAGGGAGAGAAGGGAGGAGGTCGGGAGAGATGAAGAGGGGCAGGCCTTTGCGGGTGGGCAGAAGCAGAGACGGCGTCTCCACCTCCAGCGGGCACGGGCAGCCGCTGCCCAGCTGGAGCACTCCCGCCCGCGCCCTCCCGTTGCTCCATGCCTTCACTGCGTACTTCATCGCCTCTCTCTCTCTCTCTCTCTCTCCGCCTCCAGTTATGGCCGGGAGGAGGAAGACAGGGTTTTGGGTTTTTGGAGTTTCCTTCCTGTCCGTGTGCGAGTTTCTTTGGTTTTGTGGATCCTTTTAAGGAAAAAGGTTGCCGAAGGCTTGAAGGCTTCAAAATGGATCATAAACTGATATGAGCTAATTTATTAAATGGGTTAGTTATGTTCGATGAATAGGTCATAAATGTGTTTCGTATGGGTGTTAAATGGATTCGCAAGTTATTTAGACTCAACCGATATCTATGAATTTCTCTTCACTCTCTCTTGCCCTCACTCTATCTCGTGCTTCGCTTGCTCACTCCATGTTTTCACTTAAATTTAGTATGAATTTTCCAAAATTGAGTTAACTATAAAAGTATTTTTAGTAATATGAATCGGATCGGATATGTATTTGGTAAGATATGGGTCACTCGATTTGTATTGCATGGAGAAAAGAAAAGAGTTAAAACAGGTTTTTTTCAAAACAAAAAAAGTTCGTGGCAGAATTGAAACTAAACTTAAAGTTGGGGTTTTTTTAGGAAATTAACCCATATTTATACATGACTTTCCAAATATACCAGCCTGCCTGACAAACGCTTCATCTCAATGTCTCCACGCTATGCAAGTTTATAAGTGATCCCTCAAGACTGTTTCGTCCTCACTAATGATTCCCCGCAACCCCAACTACCAAAACGGCAAAGTCCCACTTCCTCGCTGTCCCCGACAAAATCCCCACTCAAAGAAACCAGAGCGAGAGAGGCATGCTCAAGCTCAACCCTAAGCTCACCTCCATCACTTTCTTCCACCTATCCCTCCTCTTCATCCTCACCCACCTCGCAACCTGCAATGGGGCGTCCATTCTAGGCCTCAGTTCACCGAGAAGCAGCGGTCTTGATCTTCTTCTGGAGAGGTCATCATGCTCTGAGGCCGCCATTGGCGAGTGCGTGACGGAGCCGGAGACCAGAGGGTGCTGATGTACTTCGCATTGCTCTGCCAGAGACCAGGGGCTTCCCACTACAATTGCCCGGGTGGGCAGACCAATCCGTACAACAGAGGGTGCGCTGTCATCACTGGGTGTGCACGAAACGTCAGAGACATCAAGACTTGAAAGAGTTCGTCTCGGAGAAAGAGAAAGAGATGGTGATTTGATCATTGCTCTGTGATCTAATTTGAAGTGGTGACATAAGATGTTACCCTTTTGATTTGGCTCTATGAAAATAAAGAGAAACTGGTGTTTGGTCTTTCTTGGCTTGGTGTTTAGAGCCTTCTTCGTATGCCATAAAGCAGGACTGTATGCTACAATCTGTAACCTAACTGCATGTTTCTCATGCTTTGAATCACGATCTAAAAGTTACATTTCCAAGGGCGTGATCAGTAAGGACTTTCTCCTCTCTTTTTTTATGTTTTCCATTTCTAGTCTCCGGAGAGAACTCGTGCTTGAAGAACAGAAGTTTTTGCTGATTCACTCCTTCAAATCAGTTTGTCCAAGGACAATGTCATTGGTTAGTGAATTTTCTCTCTGTATAAGCAAACTTTCAGGCTCTACTAAGCCTGATGAGAGCGAGATTAAACATCGGAGCACAGTTGATTCACAATGTAAAAAGTACTCGAGGAGAATCTAGGCAGCCAAGGACTGGGGGCCGGTGGTTGCATCTATCCTCTCTAGTCTCTGTACTCACGACGGTCCATGATTGGAACATGCGGTAAATCACGTGAAAAGTTGTTTTGCCACTGCTATTTCCAACCAGCTTTCTGCAGATGCATATAACAAAGCAACAGAGCCGGACTGTAAATTTTTTCATCACGTCTGCACAGTTAGATTTTGAGCTTTTCCAATTTCAAATGAGAATGCAGGAAACCCTGGCTTCAGATGGACACTAGGCAGAGTCTCAAGGAACAATATGGATTTTGCAACAGAAAATGATGGGAATTTTACTCATATTTATATCGTCAAGAGTACACTTAACTTCAACAAATAGTCATTTACAGAAACCCTCTATATGGTCTCGTAATTAAACATTGCAAGGTCAGAAAATGCATTGCATACCAACCCTCGCCGAACTCACACCTCGAATTTTCCTGCCTCTTCCAGTTCGACATGACCAATTCAGTTCTGAAACCTTGAGCATGACTTGGTGTTTCCCTGTACTTAATGATCACAAAGAAAATTACTCACAGGTATCGTTATTCCACTTTATTAAACATGCCATCTTTACTGAAGCATGAGCATGAATAACTCCAAAAATTCAAGTAAGGACAAAAGGCAAAAGTATAAAAGTGAACATACATAAGCTACTAGAGAGCTCATGTCATCCAAGGAAACGGATCGTAAACATATACTTCACATGAATCCTGAGAAGACCTCTTCTATGAGAACCAAATCTTCATCTTCAGTCAAATATCTCCTGGGCTTCAATTATACTGTGCTGACTGATAGTGTGACTCAAGAAGTTAAAACAATAGTAGACAAGATGACGAAATAGAAGAGATAGGAGTCAACAAATTCAAAAACTTACTGATCGTCCTTTGAGACGCGGTAATATTTCTCTGCATGCTGTCGTTGACCGATAAGTTGCGCAAACCGTTCATCATGCGTGATGACAATCAGCTGAAAATTTTCCTGTCCCTTTCTGTCCTCCATAATTCTGGAGAAGTCGAACAAAAGAAAATGAATGATTGCAAGATGTGGTCCAGTAACCCCGACATGATCGCTACTTATGCTCACCCATTCTCACCAACATAGAAGATCGGTAATACCTCACAAGAGCTGCTGCAAGACTTTCAGCATTAGGACCATCCAGATTGGTAGTTGGTTCATCAAGTGCTAGAATTCCACAGTTGAGGCAAAAGGTCTCAGCTAAAGCCAAGCGAATGATAAGTGAAGCAAGAACCTGAAACCAATTATTAGTTGTAGATTTTCTCCTACACAAACAGCATGATGGAAGTAGACAAAGTGATCTCTTCTAAGTTGTGCACCTTCTGACCAGCACTACACCGTCCTCTCATTTCTAACTCTGCATCACCAGTTAGCATGAGAACCTGCATAATTGACAAAGTTCATTGGTGAGATGTTCATCATCTCACTGAACAGATTAAATTAATGTCAATAAAAAAAAAGGTTTGCATGCCTTGTAGCTGTAAGATCGAGTCCCAGCACCTTCCGAGTCCGAGTGTATTCTGATGTAGTCAATATCTTGTCCCCTATAAGTTTGTTGCCACAGTTCCCTTATAATTTTATTTATTTCTTCCATTTTCATAGTGTGGAATCGCATAAGAGCTCTGTCAAAGAAAAGTATCACGGTCATGGTCCGCAGTGAATAAGCCATTTGTAAAGACAAGCAAGGTCAACTTTCAGCCTTCGCAACCATCGTCCCAAAAACATGTCCCTAGAGAAAGGTTCCTTGGCTAGGGAAAAGAGGATAGAGTAAAGCACCTCAAATTCACAAAATATGTAAATAGAAAGGCACGGGATCAAGAAGGATGATGTCACAAATGACGCTTCATGAACATTTGGATCTCCTTTTGCGCAGGTAAGACAATGCCATAAATAGAATCCAAAGGAACGAAGAAGCAATCATAGAGCGCACTCTTTCTCAAGAATATCAAGAAGAGAACAAACACGATCCCAATTACTCAGTAGCTACAAGTGAATATATCATCTAAGGAAGCTTCTATTGTTACCAAGAATGTTTTCTCCAGCAAATTTGGGAATCAGGTCATGTCCAACATAAATAAATCTCAGTCAATTAAGTATCTTGGACTAAGAAGTTCGGTGAGGACTGGTCATTTTCACCCGCTTGAAGCCATATAGAGGCAGCGCTCATACGAACACCAAACAATTAACAACAAAAGTCGATCAATTTGAGTTAATGCACCTGATAGGAAAAGTGAGGATAGAGAAAATGGGCACAAATGCAGCAGTGACAAAATGCAGTTGGACAATCTAAGCTCATTTGGAAGATTGTGGTTCCATGCTGGAAAAGAGGTCATGTAAAGAGATAAAGGAGTTGAAAAAGGCGCTCTTAAATCTAAGAGACCTCTTCTCTCTTTTGCAAATAGAGCTCTTATGCATAAGGGTTTGCACCCTCTTGATGCCACCCACTTCTATAAATATTTTGGCTCTAAAAAACATGTGGCCAAACTCTTCGGCGTAGGGAATGTTGCATCAACAGAAAGTCAGAAAAAAATACTCCACAGACATTACATAACTGTCAAGGGGCTCCCCTCACCAACTATCAAATCTGCTATTCTTTATATGACCCCAGTAAAGAGTCAGATTTCTTCACCCATCTCAGGGTTAATATCTCTTGTTTTTCCATCTTCTTCGCTTTTCTATCCTTTTTCTACCACTTTGTCTTCCAGTGTTCTTTTGGGTGCTAAAAAAATTCGCTTAAGAAAAGAAACTTATGGTTGTATAACCTCAGCAGAGTGCCTTTCTCTACTACAAATCTGATTTTTTTCCCATTAAAATCCTTAATAATTCATTGAAACGGCACCAGTGGGTGAAGAACCATGTTGGGAAAAAAAAAGAGCTCAGAGCCCCAAGTAAAACTCATTTAGGAGAATGAGAGAGACAGAGAGAAAGAGAATATATAATGTCTACAAAGCATTCACATCACATCTATGGAGATCCTTCTACTATGCCAGACGTTTCAAGTTTCAAACCATCAACCCATATAGACAAACATCCAAATAACTCTTTTCCGTCAAATTCCCTTCTGTTCCTCACTCTCCAAATTAACATTTACAGCAACATACTTACCTATACCAAACTCTACTTCAGATTTTGTATTTATACTTCCTAAGCACATTGCATGAACACAATGAGAAAAGGCAACATCTGAAACATTTAAGTTTAAAAGGCAATGGAGTATATTTGGAGAGCTCACTTGTCAAGGGCATTGTAGTATCTGTCCAGATCCTTGTTTGCCATCTCCGTGGTCTGCCAAAAATTGGTTCATTTATTCTCCAGCTGAGAAATATAAAGGACACCAACTACTACTCATAAACTTTTTACCTTGAGCTGTATTAACTGGTCAAAATATCGCTTGTCAATGTCTTTGTACTGGGCTTGCTTAAGATCTAATTTATTCTTAGAAATGTTGCTCTGATAGACAGACATCGTTCCTTGACACCTGTTTAGCTGTGGCAAGAAGAAAAATGAGAAACTAATTAGTTGTACCGTATATAATTCAGATAGAAATATATACCCATTATACCATATACATACACAAATTAAGTATGCGAATAATACAACGAAAGACAGAAGAGGGAAACCCAAGGCTCAAGAGTACTGTTGTCTCCATAAACAAGGATAATTGCTTATCAAACAAAAGAAAAGAATAATGACGCCCTTTAACTGAAAACATACTTTAACACCGAGCTAATGCGAGATATGGGAACAGAACCGCACGTCTCTGATAAAGAAGCACATTGTATGATGGATTGAACAGACCAAAATAACCATATAGCACCATGAGTTCATATATTCTCCTTCAATATGGAATTTCAATAATGGCTCCAGCATCAGTACAGGGTAGCAAGCAAATACTCATCACTATTGGTTTTGACTTCTATGATGATGATGAAGCCCACCTCAATAGGCAAAGCACAGGCCTTAAAATATTTCTAACCTCATGGATTAGATGAGACACGAAACAAAACCCAGGTGGGTGGCCCAAGATAGAAGAGTTTTATCAGAAGTATGAATACCTCAGAAAGTTGCCTCTCTCTTTCTTGTGACAGTTTTACAAGTTCAACTTCAATGGTAGAAATACCACCAATTTTGAGTATTCTGTCTTCTAGAGATTCAATTTCACGGGTGAGGTCATCTACTTCAGATTTTGTCTTTCGGTAGTTTAGGTTATCCTCGATATTTCTTCTAAACTGATCCTGATTCCTCATCGAGTCCTTACTTTTGGTAAGTTCTTCTGAAATTTCTCGTTTCCTCTGATCACAACCTTGAAGCTGAGATTCTGATGCACCTTGCCTTTCTTCCAGCTCTTTCAACCTGTCTCCTTTCTTGAGATCATGGTACCTAGTACAGCAGTCTGCAGATTAAAACACAGGTATTGGGTCCACACAACTATCGCTAAATTCAGAAGAACATACTCCTTGATTTTGGAAGATAACTTGAGTAGTGAATCCACTTCTTGATGATAGCTTCTTTTCTGTTCAGCCTGTTCGTCGTAGTCATGATTAAGTTTAGCCTTCAAATCATTGTACTCATTCAAAAGTCTATCTCTGTCCTTGGATATATGGCCAAGAGCCTCCATCAAATGCTGAAATCAGCACAAAGAGAATACAAAGTCAACAAGAGGATAGATGGCAAATCATTAGTAAGAAAGCAGTGAATACATGAAAATATGCTTAAGAAGCAAGCTCAAGTTATGAAAACCTAAACATTGAAAAGAGAAAGTACATAAAGGTACAGTCAACAAAATTCTCCTGAGCAACACAAGGAATTTAATGAAGAATTCAAAAATTATGAGAAGCAGCTAGCCAAAAGAAAGCAGAGTGGGTGATCTATTATCTACACAAACTACCCCTTTACTCATTGTATTATCAAAAATAGCGAAAAGTATTTAGTGCTCATTTTGGCCAACTTTCCATTATCTTTCTTTGGCTGTGTGGCATGTATTTCCATGGTGCTCATTTTTCCAATCATGAAGCAATATGCACAGCAACTAGTATCCACTGTTCCGCATCAATCTTCTCGTTTACGGTCAACAACTTCTGGAATCTTTTTTGAGCGAATATATTTCTGACTTTTCAAGTAATTAAATATTATTTAATGGATGAAAATGGGAAAGGCCTTTTTATTCTTCACGTCCAGGATTACATCCCTTGTGAATTACAACCCTTAAAGGGATTGTTAGGGATTTGATGGCAGACTTAAAAAGCCACCTTCCACTAGAGAGATTTCCTTATTAGGCACCAAGGAGATGCTAATTTGTGTATGCAAAAGACCTTGAAGCTAAAAGCAGCTCAATTACAAGAAAAATTAACTGTAACTGTAGAAATTCACTCCATCATTCTACTTCAGTGTTATATTATTTTACTAGATCTTGGCGAAGGAAAATTCTATTAGTAGACTACCTTCTCATCGAGGTCAAGTTGATTTCTCTCCTCCCACAATCGCTCTAGCTCCTCTTCCGCCTTTTTGACATCACGGAGCGTATTAGCTGCAGTTACTTTTTCCTCCCTCAGAGTATGCCAGCGAATTTGGATATTGGATAAATCATTCTCCATGTACCTTTGCTCATCCCTGAGCTTCTCCAATTCGTTGTGCAAATTATCCCTAGAGAGAGGGAGGTCGAGTTTTGAAGTTAAAACCATAAGCTCAAATCAAATTTGACACGAAGATCTCTATAACCAAACAATCAAGTCAAGTTGGCAAAGAGAGACAGAATAGTCAGACTTACACAGCGCAATTTCTCCAGACAACTGGTGTATAAAGTTTGGGATATCTCATGGATATGCCATGGGAAGAAAGGAAAAGAAGCAGAAAGAGAATTAAAATAAAACAAATAGCTGAAGGTCATGTACTTTGTGCTCTGCAAATCATTCAGCTCCAATTGGATCTCTTCCATAGTTCTCACACCTTGTCCCCGGAAATCAAGCTTATACTCTAAATCATCGACTTGCTTCTGCAAAGTCTGGACCTCTTGGAAAAGCCGATCAGCCGTATCAACAGGTTGCAGCAAGGCCTCAACCGAATCTTTCTCAGCTTTTATTTGAGCCAAAACCCCTAGCACCTGTATTTGCAAAGTATTATATCACCAATACTCATAATCATGCAGAGTTAATCATCTAGATTGGAGGCTGGAAATGAATAGAGATAATTCTTTCTGTGTTCATCAAGAATCAAAGAGAGAAGTAGATTTCTGTATGCTTCTTGAAAAATGAAGTGTGCAGATATTCTTCTCAAGTAAGCCATTCTGTGATCTTCAAACGAAAGGGGTTACTTGGAGTATTTCTTTACAAGCATGCTGCTTGACTTGCAATGGGAAGATTCCACACCTGGATCTCTAATTCAAAAAAGAGGATCAAAACTGACCTCGAGCAGAGAAACTTAACCATAGGTCCTACTGCCTTTATATTCTGCTAAGAAGCAGGGAATAAACGATTTCCCCACAAACATGATTTGGATCTGTGTAAGGATGCTTTTTCTCTTGGCAGTCAGTGATGGAAGCGTCCTAAGAATACCAATGTCATGTCTGTGTAATTTCTAAATATTATACCCAAATTTCTCGTACTTTCAAGCCCAGGGCAGAGGCAACACCATTATTGATTCACTTACTGCTTAAAGACATGCTTAGCTGAGTAATAACACAGCCCCTTTGTTACAATGAATGACACCCACTTATGTATTTATGTAAGGCTAAATAGTAATCATAAAGATTTATACTTATGGGGTCTATACAGATAACATTTAGCAGTAAGCATAGGACAAGAAGACCATTAATAGGCACCTGGGTATCAATGTCCTATGGATTTTAGACTACAGGAAAAGCACTCAAGAAAATCACATCCAAAGTACATTCAAGCTTAGATAACCAAGAAGTGATAGAAAGACAAACAGATTAAAAAAATCGCTTTACTAATGCACCAAGTAGTCAGAAATTAATTGACACCCTATCAAAGCCAGTTTAGGAACTCAAATCCTGTATCAACACAACAAGAAACGAAGACTACTTCTCACATCAAAAGGAACCATACTAGATGCAGACCAAACACATAAAGCTCTCCATTGAGTTGTCTTAGAGGATAAGAACTCTAGTCCTCATAAGTCAGAAGGCAGGAAAGAGGAAATACTTAAGGACTTCATCTTGCATGTATAGGATAGGAGGCATCAATAATATGTAAGAAACAAATGACTTTTTATGCCTAATGTACTGAGAAACATCATCATATCTTGTATAAAAGTAGTGAACAAGTACATTATCCTTCTGTGACAACCCACCGGAGGATATTGGATACAAAATCTCACGCAGGAAAAAAAAGAAAAACCATTTCAAAAATGTTGTAAAGAATCCTGAAGCCAATCATCTTCACCAAAACGAAAACATTATAAAGCTAATGGTTAGAGAAGAGACAATTACATCATCAAGGGCCTGGGACTTTTGATCCAACTCTTTAGTAAACTCATCCAAGCTTTTTTCTGTGTGCGGGATCGTTTCCTTTTTAATTTTAGTATATTCTTCATAGACCACACGAAGCTTGTCCAATTGCTGAAAATATGAGTCAGCGTTTGAGGATTCCATGGCCAGCACCTTCATGTGTTCAGCAGAACTAGTAGCCTTTACTCGTTGCTATAATTTCCAAATGCCAACAGAGTCAAAAGTATCAAGGCAATAAAATATCAGAAATAGAAAAGTCCAAGCAACAAACTAATGGATAAGCAGCTTGAAAGCATGGCAAGAGATACACCAACCTTCTTGACAAAATCATCCTCTTCTTCTGCAGAGAAAGGACGCTCGCAGCAAGGACAAACATGATGAGCACGGGCCACTCTTTCAAAAGGATCAAACATTTGCCTCATACCATCAGCAATATTATATTTACTGCAGACAGCATGTAGTGATTGTTAGCTCTATCCTCACCAGAAGACTAGCTTATTTATGATCTTGACTGCAAAATTAATGACCTTTTCTGGACATCTCTTTTCTCCTTCGCTGACTCCAGTACTCTCAGATAAGCATCAATATCAGAAGATTGCCGATCCAACGACAGCAGCTTGGACTCTATAAATCTCTTCCGTGCTGCAATAAATTGAACAGGAAAATCCTCATGTAACGCAACCTGGCTAAAATGACCAATAAAGAAAAAGGAAAATCACCAGGAATTACTTCCATCGTCTATTCACCACAAAGAGAACTTCAGTTCTTTCTTCTCCATCCTTCAACATAGAGTCACTAATTTGATTTTCTTTGTCTAAACAGCTATTATAACATCTTGATCAATCAGAGATACTTTCTGCCAATTTTTATCACTTAAATAAGTTCCATTAACTCATAAAGCCGTGTTAGGATGACTGCTGTCACATCCTAATTTTTGAAGTTATTATGAAGTTCCAGTAGCTTACTCATTTCAATCCAGTGGAAAGACAACTTATGCTTCTGCCTGTAGACCAAATAACATTGAACCTGGAAAAGTCAGAGCTATTCTATCCTATGTGATTCCCGGGGCCCTAAGCATTGGGTATTATCCTAGGAATGGCTAATAACACTCCAAAAAATCAGACCAGCACGGCCAACATTCAAGCAAATGTCAACTTTAGTTGAGCATATTAAGTCCCCACCTATACTTACATAGTGCAAAGAGTTCCTACATTCCAAATCCTTGCAATTACACTCCTAAAAATCAGACAAGCACAGCCAATATTCAAGCATATGTCAACTTCCTTGTTTTTTTTTTTTTTTTTTTGCCACAAAGCATATGTCAACTTCAATTAAGAAAAATGAGTCCCTACGTAATTACAGATTATAAGAATAGAAAGATTTCCTACATTCCAAATCCTTGCGAAGTTTAGACAGGCTATCATTAGCTTCTTGTATTTTCATCTGCAACATATTCACTTCCTTCTCAGCTTCACGGGATTTCGAGCCCAAGTCATCAAATTCCAAATTAATAGCCCTGCAGCAGGAACATCGACCTTACGGACAACAAACACAACAGCAACCAAAGCAACAAACCAACTATTTATCCTGGGTTCCGCTACATAGATCATCTTATGCCATCTCAATAGCAAAAACAACTAACACTCTCTAGAGCACTTCCAAACCATGAGCTAGCCCCATAATGGTCCTGCTTTGTAATGTATGATGATAGAGCTTATTAACACACATTTCAGGAATAAACAAGACAACAAAAGAAAGTGGAGGGTTTTATCAAATATTTTCCACCAAGAGTTTGCATTGACATCCCCTTTCCATATTGTGTCATATAAACTTGTTGTTAATTTCGATTCTCAAGATAATGCCTTTTATGCCATAAGGATAATTTCACATTAATGCACAATAAATAAACAGTAAACACTAACATGCTCAGGGAATTGCATCCTTCAATCGACAGTACAAGATTTACCAGAAAGGTTGATTTACTGGGCAGTGGAAATCTGGAGGAAGAGAAACACATAATTTTACAAAGGAAATGGTTTGGTGCTTAATATTTTCCAGCAAAATTGCCTCATTGGTTGTTGCTTGATTCCATAATCTTAATTTTTATTACATTATTACTTCCGAGACATTTTTCATTACTGATAAAATAAGATAATTACAACCTATAGTGAAATCAAACGGTCAGAAATGTTCTGTAGCCATAATGCCAATTAGGATTGATGGGGATTGATGGCAGGCCTTGGTTTAGCAGTAAAAAGTTACTCAGCTGTAGACTGAAGTCAAAGGTAAAATCACAGAAACAGCCTCTCTGAAAAATCAGGGGATACATACATCAACTTCCTCTCAGACCCCGTAATACAGGGAGCCTTGTGCACCATGACACCCTTTAATAGCTAAGTAAAGTACTTTAAATCAAACCAAGATATTTCAAGAAAAGATTAAAATTTCCACCAATAAGCACAATCATGCAGATAGGAAATTTAATTCACAAGACAGTCACCATCTAAGCATGCTCTCAAAAGTGGCTTGACCAAACGGTTGCTCCAGTGTGAGCAAGAGTAACAAAAAAGCATAAAAAGTAAAATCTTAACCAATCAACGCAGCCATTATAGAATCGCAATAACAATTCCATGCTTATAATCACTGACACACAAATACATAACATAGAATGACCTCAAAGCTTGAGTCATTTCCTTCTTCAAATCCTTGTCAGGTGGAAGCCTCCCCTTCAGGACTCCTCTAATTTTATCCTTGCAATCATCAATTCTGAAACAAAAAGGACGCCCAAAGTAAAGCTTCAACTCGTAACTAATCACACTAAACTGCAAAGAGCACATAAATGCACAATGAGAAAGAAAGAAGTTAAACTGTGGAAGAATATCCTACTTACATCTTTCTGTGTTTCTTTTTGTGATTCTCGAGCTCAGCTTTCTTCAATGCAAGTTTTACTCTGTCCTCTGAATCGCCTGCCATTATATCTTTCTCTCGATTAAGTGCCTTAATTTTTTGCTCAATGCTGTAAAGCTCGCTCTGCTTCTGCCGTATGTTAGATTCAAATTCTCTTCCAGCAAGCTGGTTTGTCTTCCTCTCAACCTCAATTCGCTACACATACGAGAGAGAGAGAGAGAGAGAGAGAGAGAGAGAGATTAGATCTGTGTATCATTCTTCTAACATGCATGGACCCACAAGAAGAGCTAAGCAGGGCAATGTTACCATGCTCTGCTCCCGCTCATCTATATGAGATAAATCAACATTAGATATTTGAAGCTCGAATGAGTCTCGCTCATCTTCCTTCTCTTTGATGCGCTTCAAAAGGCCACTCTGCATAGGATAGAAGTTCAAATGCCCCGGAAAAAATAAAAGAGTGATCTGAATATTGAAAAACCACAACAAAGCATGTAACCTTGATCTCTGCCTTCGCCTGTTTCTGAGCATCAATATTTTTCCACCGATCATTTGCATCCATGTACTGATCCCACGAAGCCTTAAGTTCCATCTCATTTGATTTCTGCAAGACAGTTTTCCTCATAAGAGCTTGAGTCCCTTTCAAATAGGTAAATAGAACAACTACCTTCAGAAAACAAAGGGGCTTTCTTCTTTTCAGACATTGCTTCTCAACAAACTAGAAGCCAGCTACTATTAGTTATTTTCAAGGTAGCAATTTAGCAGTTCATTGTGTGTAGATTCAAACTGGTGAATTAAGCACATGGAGGTGACCGTATGGCCCATGAAAATTCACTTTTTGGCAGAAAGAGCCAATAGACCATGGAATTAGAAGGCCACCTTTTTATCTTGTAAATCCTGCTCAAGATCCAATAGCCTTGATTTCACTCGATTTGTGAGGTTCAAGGCAACATCATTGTCAAATGGAGAACTTGGAAGAGACCCCAAATTGTGCCGTGAAAAAAGTTTTTGAATGGTAGAATCTCTTTCGCTTTTCAAAGAATTATGAGCCTGTAATAAAAGTTAAAGGAGTTAATATGAAACAGTACAACATCCCCAACTGTAAAAAACAGAAAGCCACATCACTTAGCTGACTTTACCTCAGCTTCAGTTTGCAGCTTGCTTATTTCCCAAATGTACTCATTAATCGTCTTCTTAAGGAAAGAACTTTTTGTCTCTGTGTCATTCATTTCCCTCTCTAACTTACCAATTTTAGATTCCAAGAGGGCAATTTTTTTGATCGAACTTGGTTTTCCATTCCATCAACTCCTCGTCGGTATCTATTTTTGCAAGAGAAACAGAAAAAAAAGGCACACTGTTTCTTAAAGCATCATCCTATCTGAAAAACATCTGCAAACAGAAGATGATGCTTGTGAAAGTAAAAGATGACAAATTTATGACTAAATGGTTGGTGTTTTTCAGTGTGGCCCATCTAATGAACAGGGTGTGAGCTTTTACAAGTGCCACTGTATTAGACAAATGCTCCTCAATTCCTCTCGAGCTGGAGCATACATTTCATATATTCCTAGCATATTAAGAATGTAATTCGATGAAGACTACAAGGATATTAGTAAATATATCAGCAAGTTGATCATTTGAGTTCATAAAGGCTGTTGCAGTTACACCAGAGATCAGCATTGCTCTAGTAAAGTGGCAGTCAATCTCAATGTGCTTAATTATCCCATTATATACTGGATCTGAAGCTATATGCAGCATAGCTTGACTATCACAAAATAATAGCATAGCATCTGCCTGCCTGAGGAGCTTCTCAACTAAATGTCTAAACTACATCATTTCGAAGACGGCTCTAAATTTCTTCTCCTCCAATGACCATTGTGTGATTATTTACAAACCAGTCTGGCTTTTGATCATTAACAGTGGCTCTTTATGAACCAGTCTGACTATAAATAATGTTTATTATTATAAATAGTTACAAGTGAGCAACTTCTGACTGAACATATGCTTAATACAGACAATCCTCAGCAATGCTAAGCAGTTTATGCCCAGCGTAAGAGAGGAGGTGCGGGGAAGACCTAAATAAAGCGGATGACTTGTTAAAGTGATATACAAACACCTTCGTTCTCCTCAGCAAGAGCTGCATATTGCTTCTGCTGCTCCTTAAACAAAGTTCCTCTTTCAGCAGTTTTCGTCGCTATCTGTTCCTGTAGTTTCCTTAAATCTTTCAGTGTTACTTCCGTATGATGAATTTTAGCATCCACGGTTTGAATACTTTCTTCCAAGTCTTGCAATTGACTTTTCAAAGATTCTGTTTTATCTTGATCTTGAGAAATGCTTTCACGTAGCTGTAAAACACATAAGTATGTCAAATTAGTAACGACAGGATATTGTGCCCCTGTTTCAGATACCAGTAGCGAAAGTGTAAATGCAGCACAGAAGAAAGCAAGAATTAAAGCACGTAGGTAAGACTATGAGCTTTCACTTAATTGTTACAAATTCAAAATGTGATGAATTCTCATAAAAAAAATAAAGGAAGGAATGAAAGAATGAGCACAAACTCCTTCTCTTTCTTCTCCTGTGAAGGTAAAGAATCTCCTCTTAGGGAAACTAATTGCAAAAGGCTGCAGGAGATTGACAGCTATGGGCAATTCACAAACTACAAGAGGCGCATATAGTCAGAACATAACAAGTCACCAATATAACAATGAGCAAGACTGAGTCCTATGCCAAGAATTCCAGATATAAAGCATGTTATATGAGCAAACTTACTTGAACCTTGACTGCAACGAAGTAGAGCACTGTTATGCTTAAGAGATGCAAAATTTGTCAACACAAAAATTAGTCACCCAATTTCTAATTCATTATCGACGAAAGCTACTCCTCGGACTTTAAAATCAATAGTCTGTGTTCTCAAAGAGTACTGTTTACACTGTGATTAGAAGATTGAATACATCATAATCGTCAAAGGATTAATTGCAACTCACTAGTCCAGAATAAGCAAAACTGTCCCTTTTCCAAGGTAAAGATAGTTCGATAAAATACATCTTAATCTTCTAGTACCTTCAGGAATTGCATTGAAAACTTCCATAACACTGATACTACAATGATTTTTTTCAGTAATCAACTGTACTCAGATGCAGTAAAATGATGGATTTAGATGATGGAATACGGCTTAGACATGTCACTATCATCAATAGACGGATACAAATAATAACCTTATACGCAGCATCTTTCAACGTCTGGAGATTTTCCAACTTCAACTTGTAAGTTTTTATCTCTTGTGCCTGGTCTTTGTGAAGTTTCTTTATGGCTTCCAAGGCCTTTGTGTACCTGTTACGTAGTACTTCAAAAGTTACATCTGCAATTCACTAATACTATATTTACCAAAAAGAAACCCCCCAAAAAAAAAGGCCAAAAAGTAAAAGGAAAAGAAAGGGTGAGAACTGTCTATGGCAAGAAAGACAGATTTCACATCAATCACAAGAATACAGAATTACATTTGATGCACAAATATTGCTGAAAGACAAATGGGGGAAAAAGGCACAGAAAAGAAATGTTTTTGATGTTCTTCTTCTGTCTTGCTAATAACTGCCGAAGAAAAACCAAAATGATCATTAAAAATAGAAAAACCGTTTAGGATTTAGATTAGTGGCCCAGTCACTATATCTAATTTACAGATACCTAAGTCGACACAGAGAATAGCAGGAGCCACTCTTTTTCTTTTCTCCCCCTTTATATTCACGGTCCAATCCTGTTGAAATCCTTGCTTTTGATAATATGCAAGGTAAAGCACAAATTTTCTGACATTAATAAACTGCTTCATAATTTACTCAATCTACTAACAGCATCCAACTTTAAGTTATCCAGAGAGATGAAATGAAGCTGGACAAAAATAGGTTGAGTCCCTTTAAATTTAAGCCTCTCAAACCAAACTAAGAACCTCCGGAATTATGATCAACAAAATTTTTTGCTGACCACCACTGTGCTTCTCCTTGAAGGTAGGGGGGAAAAACTTCCATGCAAAAACTATAACAAAAAGATATCAGGGAGAATCAAAATATAGTGAGAAAAAAGAGTTCAATCATTGATACTATCACTAATGCAGTTTACCCAGCAATGAACAGAGATAACTCCAAAGCATGAGCATTGCTTCACTAATTAGATATGAGCACAAGCAAGGTGGGTCAATCCCTAGGCTGAAACCCAAAACTAGAAATGCTGCAGTCAACTTCAGGCTAAGTCGTAACCCACTCAATTGGGGCAATTATAGGATATAAAATCAAACCCAATAGTGGCCCCTTTATTCCTCATTGAATTCAATAACCCATATTCCAAAATGGTTCTTCCAAAAAAATTTGCAATTTCAGAATTTAAACCAATTCTAACCCCTGAAAAACTAATTAAATGCCTGTCAATGAGGAATACAAAAATTAAAGCTACAAGGGGAACTGGGTATAAACATATCAAAAGAGTCGGCTATACTTCAAGAAAATTAACTGATAGAGGTGAAATGGCAAGACAGATGTCATGGAATAAGTCAGCACAAGCCAGCATAGACATAGCAAACCAAGCAAAATAAATATGTACGTTGAAAGGTTGAAAGGTAATATGGCTAAGGTGACAATTTAATCAGTTATATTACCAAACAAGTCAAAAATCAAAAGTATGATATTAGGTCAGAAATTCTTTGAGAGGTGCGCAACTACTATAATAGATCTGGCAATAACATATGCAGATATATTTCTGTATCTTATTCAATGTAACAAATTAAAAAAACATGTAAAAAGACCAACTATGAAGGGCAAAATGTAAGCGAGTCTCAGAAAAAAGTT
This sequence comes from Syzygium grande, assembly GCA_024733475.1. Taxonomy (NCBI): domain Eukaryota; kingdom Viridiplantae; phylum Streptophyta; class Magnoliopsida; order Myrtales; family Myrtaceae; genus Syzygium; species Syzygium grande. Next base: position 23,187,040 of record JAMXDD010000005.1, read on the forward strand.
AATAGCATGTTGATCCCTCACTTTTCTTTCATTACAGCATCGCAGGAAAGTGTCTAGTTGTTGATGAGACAAAATAAATACAATTAAAGCAAAACAAAAGGCAACGTCAAACTTAACACACTTTTTCAAGAGCATATTTTGCTAATTGAAAGAATGCTATGTGATAATTGAGTCGATGACACAATGGAAACGACACGTCATCCACAATGCATTTGATGGGGAGCATATCAAGTAGCGGTTAGTCAAAGAATGACCATAGCATTGAGAAAGGCTCCTGACAAATAAAAATAAAACATAGATTTTCTACCGAAAATGTGGTAGACATAATGCATGCACGTGATTATAAAGCTTCGTTAAACTTGTAGAGAAGTTGCACGAATGGTCTGCAATATACCGAGTAGCGGAGAAGATATCATCGAACTTCTTTTTCAATGTGGAAGGATCTTGCAGTGGCCAATTCGCTTCGTCTTGATGAACAAATATAACATTTTCCAGAACAGCCTTTGATACACCCATCAAAGCGGGGATCTCCCTGTCCATATCAGCACATCTGTAGCTAAGGCAAACTTTCTGCAGAACAAGAGAACACGGGAAATTTAAGCACAGAAGATCAACATGTGACGGGTTACAGCACTAGCGACATGTTTTGGGAACCCGTGGCTTCTAGGGAATACCATACTTTAAATTCGATTGCCCACAAGTTACATACTCCCATTGCACTAACCAAAAAGACACTGTACTTGAACAACGGGTAAGAGAAGTGTTTGCTAAACAGATGAAGTGACTATGTAATCATTGCTGATTACACTCATAACAGGGCAGAGATCGAAAGCAACCATCTAGCCACATAATAGCTCCATGAACAGAGAACATCGACGATAACTCCAAGAAGATACTCTCACAAATCAGCTAGGCAATACACTCACCTCTCCAGTGTGAGGATTAATAGTTTGCAGGACGCTCTCGATGGCTTTGAACTCCATCTTGGACGCCTTCTGCGTCAACTGAAACGACCGAATGCACACCACATCCTTACCGGCCGCCGTCTTGAACCTCAACTTGATCTGCCCCTTCGTCTCCGTTTCTCCCGCCACCTTCCACCACAACCCAAGGATGCCCTTGATCATTTGTCCACCGTGCTCGCCCTGCTCCGTCGGCCGAGCCTCGCTACCCATTAAAAATCATTTACAACAATTAGGTTGCACAGAAAGACCTTGAAATTTGCAAAGAGTTTAATGGGTTTAACCTCATTTTCAGTTTCTGGTGAGGGATGAGAAGATCGATCTCAGGATCATGTTCATTTCATAATCTTGCCTCCTTGAACTCTTCATGTCGTTTGGTGAGTTCACTGGGTTTGAATCTCAATTGATATCAGCTGACTAGAGTGTTGAAATATGCAAAAGAGTGCAATGGGTTTAACCTCATTTCAATTCTCTGGTGAGGGATTGTGATGCGCAAAATCATTATGTTAGAGCTGCGATGGCTTCCTTTGACAGAAATGCTTAATGCTCAGCCTCTGATCATCCCTGTTAAGAACCTTTGGACATTCATTACTACTCCCCTTCTAACCAGGGATTTTTGCCGACATCGATGAGGCGGAGTTGTCCGCCTCCGCCTCAAGAGAAACAATACAAACTACAAGAGTTTTCAGTTTTGGCGTTTGCAAATCTTTATGCGGTCATATTTGGAAAGTTTGAACAACAGGTGAAGGTCTCCATTTTTCAGTCCTTGGCTCTAGCTTGTTAGGAAGTTCCTAACTTGAAGAGCAATGTCTTAACTTGAACACAAGTGAAGTTGTATTTTCATGTTAACATATTACGATACCGATGTGTGAAGGTTGGTGGGACCAGTTCCATGAATCCACTCGTGAACCGGACCGCCTGGTCCAATTCCCGGGTGGATCTATGGAATCAACAAGCAATTTCCAGTTTCAATTTTTCGAAACCGGTCCCTAATAGGTGAGTCCTGATTTTAGGGTGGGAATCATCCTCCCGAACCGTGCTCATCTCTAAATATGAGTATACCGATTTGGAATTACTTGTGATATTGACCATTTATAAAAGGATCACGTTTTTTTCTGTCAACCCAGATAAGAGAAACATTGGTCCCTCTGCGTCAAGTACATTCTCCAAAAATTTTACAACGGTGGTGAAAGAAGGGGGCGAGGACTAGGAGCAAATGCCGTGGCGTTCTTTATCAATATAGCCAACCATCGTTCTTAATCCATAATACGTTCGCAGGCAAGGACCGGACATAAACGCTATCTCCTCGAACGGATACGGAGATTGCAGACTCCTTGTTTCGTATACATCGACCGGGTGTTATCTCTCCGGCAACTCAATAATTGGAATAACTTCTTTTCCAGAATAAAAACAGTCGATGAATTTATACATCCAATAACATCGTATGATGACGTTCTCGGAAATGGCTTGGAGCAAATAAAGCAACAGTACTATGGTAAACGCACTGCTAGCATCAATTCCAGACACAATGGAACGATTCCATCCCCCCTTTTGTATTGAACTACTTGAAAATGACCTCTCTATCCTGCATTTAAGTTTCAAAATACGACGTACTCAAATTCAGTCAAGCATGCAATCAAAACAATATTTCTTTTGGATTAGCGTTGGAGTCAGTTTTAAGCCGGAATCGAAGTTCATAGTACTAATGTCAATGACCCAATCTGAATTGGGTTTTTGATTTGCAAACTCCAGACTCCAAGAGTTTATCACCCTCTCTCATGACCCGCCATGCCACCATCACATGATGAAATGGTCGAAACGTTAGAAAAACCGGCGTCGGTCAAAAGATATTGTTCACATAATAAATCTAATAACTCAAAGACATACTTTGACACCACAATGTGTATTTACTTCTTAGCTCCTTTCATGAAAAATAAATGTTTTGAAAAATATTTTCTTAAAAGTAATCATTCATTGCACTTCAAATAATTAGTCTATCAAAAATGTTTCATTACCAACAATAATTTATATCTAAACATTTTAATAAATAATAAACCTTTTTTTCATTCATTCATTTCAATTTTGTAAGCAATACAAACGATCATTTTTAAACAAATATCTTCTCAATCATTCATTTTCTGCAGAACAAAAACACCTTAATCATTACTCATTTCACGGTAATATAGAAAGTTCTTGAATGAACCCCAACATTCCGTGGCATGACTGACAGGGAGTTCAAAGTGATTTTCAATTCAAACTCAGAGATTCAAGATCCAATCATCCTAGTCAAATGGAGATGAAAATCTAGTAATGATTTGTCTTCCTAACTGGCAAGAGTCTAAAAGTGCCACAACTCATCTCAGGAAGAACGAAAACAAGAAATTTTTTACCCCTAACAGGAATAAACTTGAGCTAAAAGTACATAGTAGCACAGTCAAACAACAAAAAAGAGCACAAACAAAGCCTAATTCAGCCAGCAAAACCTAATACCAACAATAGAAGATAATGATGATCATTCCCACAGCTGCAAACATGATGCTTCTGCTGATAAAACAATGTCTGAAAACTCGTTCTCGAGATATTGAATAGGAATACTAGGCCAAGGTTAAATGACTGCATAGACAAATATGGGGATTTTACAATCATTAAAGAGATCAGTCATGATTGGTCAGGTTTGTAAATTGGATGGCGAGTTTTCTGTCAAATGTCATATAATTGCAGGACTCAATCAGAATCGAGGGGTTCAAAACTGTGAACTCCCAACTTGGTCAGATTTGATTTCCTTAACAGAATGCGGCATAGCTGTAGAAGAAATAAAAATACATGTATATCATCCCTCAAGAAGCTTATGATGTCGGCCACAGGGCAGTGGCCTAATGGTTACAAATCCCTTAGGACAAAGGGGAGGAAGGAAATTCAACAACCCCGTCACAGGAAAGGTTGGGGGTAGGGATGAAAAACTGCCTAACAAAATGAAGGATGCTACGACCCTACGATGTCTCGACGCATGATCTCCTCTGAAGGGAACGGGTAGGGGGACATTCGCCAAGCATCTGTTTAAAGCAATGACAAAATGCAGATATCCGGCAACAGACAACAAATTATTTAGTAGCTATACCAACTTAAGGCAAATTCACAAATTGCGCACGAGACAACCCACTAAATATGAAGGAATCCAAACCAGATCCAAAAACTAGTACAGATATTCCAAAGGTTAAGCAACCTTGATCAGAGCAAGTAAAAGCTGAAAATAGGAGTAATTGCTCAATAGCCACCATCTCCGCCTGCTCTGCCACCATACCCGCTGCCACCACCAAAACCTCGGTTGCCACTTGGTCTCTCAGTTGCGTAGCTTACACGGATACTCCGTCCATGAAGCTCCTGAAAAGACTCACATGTGAGAAATGACAATGATTATGTGACAGACATGTTACATATTTTCTAAGAACAATGCTCACCTGACCATCCATGGCTGACAATGCTGAGCTGGCAGATTCATCGCTAGAGAAATTGACAAATCCAAAACCCCTAGATCTTCCTGAATCTCTGTCTGTTATTACCCTGGCTGCCAACCATGATAATAAATGAAAGACAACAAAATTACCACAAAATATCTTTGAGAAGTAGCAACTCAATCAATCTAATTTAAAATAAAATAAGCAAATCTGAAGATCTGAAGTTCAGAGTGAAGAGGGGGACGAGAGGGTGCAGGGGAAATAGTCAGTAACAAATAACAAAATCTATGGATCAAGTGCACCATCTCTAGATCCCTGCTATCAAGTTTCACAATGTAATTTCTCCTTCTAAGGCCACAAGATTCCAGCTGTATAATCACTTTGTGCTCGTGTTTTTTCTTACAAGGAGATGATGTTCTCAATGCAGGGACCAAAGTGGGTGGTAGGTAAACCAAGTCAGCAAAAGAAAGCCCATTAGAATTTATTATGCAGCAGATATTGTTGCATCGCTGGGCAGAAGTACACAGCATAAATTATATGTTAAGAAAATAAATGACCATACCAAGACAAAAAAGAGAGCCATTGACAGTTAAACTCACCTTCAACCACCTCACCAAAGCTCGAGAACGCATCCTTAAGAGAGTGGTCATCCGTTCCATAAGAAAGACCTGAGGCATGGAATAGCATATAAGGGACACGATAGCACAAATCTCATTTATATCCAAAGTATTTTGTAATCTACATTGGACAGTACCTCCTACAAAAAGTTTACTTGAGGTTGCCATGCATCGGATAGAGTTCAGCATAGAAGCAGGCCCATTTTGGGAAATACTCTGCTTCAAAAGATTTCCAGCCTTGCTGCAGAAAGCCATTGTGTCTAATGAACCAGCTGCTCCGAGAGGCTGCATCAACATAGAATCATAAAGATCCACCAACTCAAATGCTTTATTCCACAATGGATGTCACTCTCATAATAATTACAAATGAGGAAATGGGCCCCTCGACACAATTGACCGCTCCCAAAAGAAAATGATAACACAATAAGTACAGAAATCAACAGAAGGTGCTCGACCTCCTCAAGAAATGAACCAAGAACAGGAAGCCCACGACCATCTACATAAAAAAAAAACACAATGCGTACAAATGGGACGAATATATCCACCTTCGGCACATACAGACTACGCTCAGGGGAAGAACATAAAGTAAGACGGCCACCAAACATCTAGAATTTGTTTCTCAGAGCATCACTTGGCTGCTAAACCAGAAACCCGCCATTTTCATCCTCCAAGAGCACGGCCAAGAAGCACCCAACAGAGCCAACAAAGATAAAACCAAGTTCTCTTAAGTTACAGAAACAACATCAGAGCGCACTCTCACCAAATACCCTCCAACTCCATTGCTAGCGAAAGCAAAATAGCCAGGTTTCTTGCACCTCAGCATGCGCACATCTCATGCAACGTCCAATCAAAACACGGGAACCCCCCTCCCCTCAAATCACCCGACAAAGAAAACACCAAGCAACGAGCGTACCCACACAGCACAGAACAAACCCAACAAACAAAGGAACCCTCAAACACCAGACCATCCCAAGACCATTTCGAATGCAAAGACCACCTCCACACGCGACAGCACGCACGGCGCACGCCACAAGCAGGTCACGGCATTCAAGAACGGAAGAGGAGGAAGCAGAAAGCGAAATCAGGGTCGAGAGAGAGACGGCGACTTCACCTGAGAGTGGGTTTAGGGTTTTAGCGAGGAACGCAGCAGTTCGCGGCTGAGCGATTGCAGGGTCTTACCGCTCGCTTCGCCGCTCAATTTATACTCCCCTCGCTCTGCTCCCCAGAGTATCTTCGAGTTCTCGGGGCTTTGATTTTCATTTCTTTTTTCCATAAACGGTCCCCGAATTTTTACTAAATATGCAATGCGATCCATAAATTTTCGATTTACTCAATACGATTCTTGAATTTTTTATATATTCTGAACGTGTACTAAAAATTCAGGAGCTATATTGAATGAATTAAGATTCAAGGACCTTGTTACATATTAAGTTAAAGTTCATGATTCACATTAAATAAATTAAAAATTTAATGATCACATTACAAATTAGGTCTAAGATGAGTGATTATTTGTGCATAAAGTTTAGGAATTATTTGAACTTTGACTCAATATAAAATATAATTCATGAATTTTTTATATATATTTGATATAATTTTTATGATTATATTAAATAAATTAAAATTTTAAATATCATATTATATAATGAGTTAAAATTCATCGATTACGTTGAATAAATTTCGGTCGAAGATATTATTTATGTGGCTTGGTTATCCCTTTTGGATAAAAGAGAACGGAGGGTTTTGCTGCGTGAGGTCGAGCCTACCAAAACGGGAACTGTGGACGCCGTATGCGCCGGGGCCCGTTCCTGACATTCTGACACGTGGGCTTCTTCTGTTTGTTCTGTATTTTTGCGTTGCGCGTGTGCAGAGATTGTTGCTAGTAGGCGATCATTTCCTTCCTAACCTCGGGATTTATTTAATTACTTTTTTTGGGGTTGAGAGCGAGCCCAACCAAAACTGCTCGGGCCTGAAGTACAAAATTGAGTGGCAGGGTTTAACAATTCACTTCTTGGACCCCCGCTAATTAAAAATTAGGCCCAAAAATTTAAACATTTAAATTTTAGGATAAATACTTTAAAAAAACTCAAACTATGCCCATTTTGACACGAATGCCTATAAATTTTACTATACCCATTGTGACATGGATGCCTCAAAAATATTTTATGTTACCAAAATCCTAAACTCGCCAATTGTGGCTAGGGGTGCACAAAAGGAACCGCCCGGAACAATCGGTTTTGGGCAGTTTACAAGGGTACCAACTCTGTACATGGTTCCATAAAATTGGAATTGGTGAATTGCGGTTTCGTTCTCGATTCTATGTGTAGAATCGCTCACCTGAAACACCCAAATCAGATCGATTTTTTTATATTTTTTATTTCTTAAAAATTGTAAAAAAAAAAAACTCTAATTTATCTTCCATTTCACAAAGGAAGACCCTTTAAGGCTGGAGCGGCTGCATTTACTTATGCATCTAAGTAAAATGACGATAACAAATCAAAATACAACAGTAGTTGCTTATTCTAATCAAATTTCGCCATAAATTGGAAAAATATTTGTGAAACCTACATTATTCTAATCAAGAAGGATCAAACTCCTTCTACTTGATGAACTTTCCTCACATGCCGGATACACATACTCTAATTCATACGAATGACCTTGCACTCTTGAGAGCGTTAAACTCTTTCCAAAATATTAAAAGGCTCAAGATTCAATTTTCTTTTTTCGACGTGAAACCAATGATAAAATCATCACTCATTTGGATGAGGATTGACAAATACAAACCAAGAAGGGTCCATTTCCTTTTACTTAATGAGCTTTCCTCGAATGGCTGTACACATACTGTGATTTATACCAATGACCTTGCACTCTTAAAAGAGCTAAACTCCATCCAAAACATAAAGGCTTGAGGTTCAATTTTCCTTTTTGGACATGAAACCAATGGTAAAATCATCATTCATTTGAATGAGGATTGACGAGTAGAAGGACTCGATAAACTTTCCTCGAATGCCGAATACACTTACTATGATTCATACCAATGACCTTGCAATCTTAAGAGAGCTAAACTCTATCCAAAATATTCAAAGGCTCGAGATTCAATTTTCCCTTTTCAATATGAAATTAATGATAAAATCATCACTCGTTTGGATGAGGATTGACAGATACACACCAAGAAGGATCCAACTCCTTTTACTTGATGAACTTTCCCTCGATGGCGAATGTAATTCATATGACAACCTTGCATTCTCAAGAAAGCTAAACTCTATCTAAAACATTCAAAGGCTCGAGATTTAACTTTCCTTTTTCGACGTGAAACCAACTATAAAATCATCACTCTCTTGGATGAGGATCAACAAATACAAACCAAAAAGGACCAAACTTCTTTTACTTGATGGACTTTCCTCGAATGGCAATAGTCAGAGACTCGAGATTTCATTTCTCCTTTTCGAGATAAAATACATAATATGATAATCATTTTGGCCGAGCAACAATTGTCCGGCACACCGAAAAAGGGAATAAAAATCTACGAATTCAAATTCACTAGAGCGTGTTCTTAAATGCACCACCATGGTCAGCACACATGGTAAGATCAAAAAGAGAAAGATCTGCAAAGCTCAATCCAACCCAATTTGGGAAAATCCATCATGCAAATGGACAAGATTTGAAGGGGGGGGGGGGGGGTGTGTGTGTGATCCGGTGCCACGTGTACGGACGGATATGGGCGGCGATGGGCTGGGGTGGCGCCACCTGGAGATGCACCACTAGTGGGGGGAAAAACCAACCCACATGCGGGCTTTTAGGCAAATGGCTTCTCACTGTGAAACTCCTTCCCTCGTATTGGGGGGGAATGCCTCACTCGCGCTCGTAGAGCGTGGCTTCACTCTCTCTATTTGCTAGTCAATTAGTTTATCCCCGTTTTTTTTTAGAATTCAGTCTAATTGAAAAAAAAAGCATCTTTTTCTCTAATTTTTTCCCGTCAAAATATGGAAAAGACCATATAAAATTTTGAAAACTTAGAAATAGATATATGTAAATCTACTGATTAGCATTTTTATGTCGTGAAATCTTGAAGTGCTTTGGATGGAAAAAAGAGAGTCAAAGTTGGTTTAACGTGAAATTTAGACCAAGGAAAAAAATGAACAGTGCGTGAAATATTTAAAGCAAAGTTAAGTACCTGTATAAATTTAGCTCGATATGAGTAGTCTGAGATATGTTGTGTAATTTTTAGACTTCAAATCACGAGTAAAATTAAGTATTGCTAAATATTATTTGAACAATTTGATTACAACAAGTTCTTTTGAGAGAAAATATGAAAGTCCCGATTAGTTCTCAACGAGGCGGGAAAAAAAGTTTCCAATAAAAGTGCGCCGCGCTTCGCTATCGTAGAAGGAAAGAGAATGCGGCTAAATGACTCGAGATTTTTTCATAAATTATCGTAACTATCAGCACGGCGACATCGTATCGCTCGCCTTTAGCTAACTCCGGATTTAGTATCTCGTTAACAAGTGACGTTATGACATCGGTTAAGTCACAACGCATTCATTCATTAAAAGAGCCGGACGCAATTTATGACTTCTCCTTCTTCTCCACGGCCATCGGTCATCGGTCATTGCCGCAAAGACAGTAACTTTTCTTTATCCCCGACTAAACGGAGCTCGCTACACTCGCCCTCCTTGCGACAAGGCTATACAAAGGTCACGAGCGCCACCCTCGTTCATACCAATGTTCTTGCTTTTTTTTTTCCCGTGTACCAAAAGAGATGATGACGGAGGAGGAGGAGGAGGAGGAGATCATGGTCAGGGCTCAACCTCCTCAAGAAAGCCTCGATGCCCGACCGCACGAGGAGCATGGCATACGCGTTGCGAGTAAAGGGGAAGAAGAGAAAGGGCAGCAAACGACGGCGTCGGTAGCGTGCGCGCGCGCGAGCGAGAGAGAGAGAGAGAGAGGGAGGGGGGCGTAGACTCGATTCGTTGTGGGGAGAGAGACAAACACTGAACGCCCACAACGAGGAGGTCTCGCCAGTCACATATTTATATGCTCTCCTCCTCTCTCTCTCTCTCTCTCTCTTCCGTTCACTTCCTTCGCTTCGCGTCTCGCGTTCATTCCTTCGCGTGTAACTTCCGAACTCCGGCCCACATAAAACTCCCCTCCTCCCTTCCCTCCCTCCCCTCCCTCCCCGAACCCATTCGCAGAGGAGCGAGGAACGCCGCCGGCGCCGCCGCGCGGGAGGGAGAGTTCTCGACCGGCCGGAGGAGACGACGCCGCCGCCGCCGCCGGCGCCGAAGAGAATAAAAGAACCGAGGAACGCGCGCACTGACTTAAAAAGCTCTCTGTATATACTATCCCGCCCCCCCCCCCGCCTTAACCTTTTCCGGGTTCCTCTTCTTTTGTCCCCCCCCCCCTTCCTTTCAATCGCGCTCGCCGCCGCGTTGCTCGGATTCCGGAGAGATCTTCTTGTCCCTCCACTGCCGCAATCACTGTGCGGTGGGGAGCGAGGTAGTGACCTGAACCCCCGACCCCCCATCATCGAATTCCGCTCGTTTCCCACCCCCTCCCCCCCGCCGCGGCGGCGGCGGCGAATTTGCTCCGATTCGAGCTCCCCCCCCTCCCCCTTGGGGCGGCTTCTGATCGGTGCGGTTCTCCGAAAGGAGGGGACGATAACAAAGATTGCAGAATGAACAATACAATCCGGCTTCGCCGCTTTCTTCGTTGATAGTGAATTGGGCCCAAAACGTTAAGCGAAAAACCGAAAAACCTCTCTCTCGCCTTTTTTTTTTTTTTTTTTTTGTCGTCTGGGTGATTTGGATTGCGATGGGCTTGGTTTTTCAGTGTTCCTTCGGGTGCTCAGTGAGATGGTTTTTGGCTGCGTGTTGCTAGGGTTTGCGGATCCTCATCGGAATCTCCATCGGTCGGAAGTTCTCCCGGGCGGCGAGTTAGGGTTTTGATCACGCGGGGCGGATTGAAAGACGACGTAGTGCGGTCATCGCACCTGCGACGAAATGGGTGCCAGCTCCTCCTTTATCCGCAGCAATTGGCATTTCGAGCTGGACGGCACTGTGGAGGGGTCGCTCCGAAGTTGAGGTTTGCTTCGAGTTGGTGATTGACGGGCATTGGGTTTTGATGGGAATGGAAGAGGATTGCACGTACAGAATGGCGTAGGCGGTGGAAGAAGCAGCTCAAGAATTCGACTTTTTTGGTTCCTTCTTTTTGGGGGAAAATTAGGGTTTTTTGGCGTTTTCCCTTTTTCGAGAGCTTTGATCCCCCACCGGTGGATTGCTTGGTTTTGGTGACCAGGGGGAGAGAGGCGATTCCTTTTCAGGAGATCGGGCCTCATCCGCGAGCCTCATCGGATCTCGTGAGGCTGTTTGTAACTTCTATTTGAAGAATATTCCGGAGGTAATTCCACAAGTGAACCCTCGTGCCAGTGTTTTCACCTGACAAGCCCGGGTATCAGCCTGCGGTTTCGGACTGGGTCCGGGTCTAATCTGCTCAAATTGGTTACTTCCGGGGGGGACAGGAGAACTCATATCGCCCGGTTGTTCATACCTGTGGCTGCTGGAGTGTCTGAGAAGCTCATGGGGAAGAATTGACTTCACATTGTAAGGATATGGTCCATGAAAGAGCATCACCACCAGCTCATTCCCTGGGCCGGCTTTACTAGAAAGTAAATCCCAAGCTTCTTGTTTCCGGAATAGCTGGCATTTTGTGCCTTCGGGTATTGCGCAATGTCTCGCTGCTTTCCGTTTCCTCCGCCGGGCTATGAAAGGAAGGCTAGAGCAGATGATATTGACTTACTAAAGAAGGTTAATATGTTCTCTTTTTAGTTGGTCGCGTTTCATATTTGGCATAGCATGCGTGTTGGTTATGCAGCTGGGTTCCTCTTGCCGTGCTTCGCGCTTGTATATCTTTAACTTGGAAAAACTAGCTAGAGCGTCTGAATTTGCTTGCTGCCTTTGATTCTAAGTCAACAAGCATATGGCTTTCGATTATGATGGTCGCATGGAATTCCGGAAATACTATGCCAACAAGAGCTCATACTCTCAAACTCTATGTTAGTCTATAGGAAAAAGTAAGGTGGTCTTGCTTATCGAGGAGAGGAGATGATGGGAGTAATTGAATTTGGGACGCTTGGATTAGTCAAGAGGGCTTCGATTTGTTGCCACTTTATATGGGTAGATGGGTAGGTTCAAGTCATTTATCACTTGGTCTGGTCACCTTATCACCTTTTTTTCCCAGGGTGCGAGACTCTTCTTTAGTTGCTATGAGTTTGTAGTTTCGCCTTTTCTTAAGTAAGATGCATAGCTCTTACTAAGTGATGATTTGCAGTACTATGTGCCTAATTGACTAAGCTAGCATTGCCTTAAAAGGTGAATTTTCTGTTGATGCTTGTAAAGAAATGTAACCGGTTGAGACCAGAAAAGACCCTTGCCATTTACGCTTGCCTATCCGTTATATTATTGCGATCAACCCAGTATACATCCGTAGAGACGTCACTCACTGTGAATTCCAAGAAGTCATTTTCAAAACTCATATGAAAGGATATGATAGATTAATTCTAGTTGATCTGATGGCTATGTGCTGTATGCTAAAAATGTAACGGCTGATAGAGGAGGAGGATCCGGATTAACCTACATGACGTGCGGATATGGTCAATAAGTTAAACACATTTCATATTGTGTAATCATCAAGGTCCCATATGCTAGAAGTTTTGTTTTCTAGTTTATCAGGATAGGATATGGCGCTTGAATTTGCTGAAATGTTAATATCAACTTAATATTAATCTCTTGGAGCTCAGCTAGTGTGTTATGTATCATATTGGAGAACTCTGCCCATTGCCAAAGGAACATTACCATTCGATAGGTAGAACTGTCTAAGGTTGTTAAGAGCTGGTAGGTTCAGTTATGTCCTCCTGTAGAAGAATGTGGGAAATATTCCATGTACGAGGTCCTACTTTTGCATAATAACTTCGTATCCAGTTCAAGTGGATGGCTCGTTAGTCATTGCATGTCAGTGCAAATAGAAAGAAACTGAGGCAAGATGGATTTTTCAGGGGTTGAATACAGTTATTCTTACGGAAATTGATTTTGGATTTGGTTTGTCACACCTCATTTTCCTTTTCCATATTGCCTACTTATGGATTCCGCTGGGGCGAAAAGTAGTTATTTATATGAATATAGAAAGAGTTAGGAGGATAAATGGGGATTCTGGAAAATTGGATTTCAGACTTCCTTTTTAAGCAAGTGGTATAGTGATTGGTTGAGTTACCCCTTAGGGGCATTAAGACCATTATGGATCCCTAGACTTACTAAAGGTAATTAGGTTTTAAAATAGGACCGAATATGGAGTTAGCAATCTTTACTGCACCATATACCGCAGCTCTCCTTGTTGATGACCTTAAAGTACAAGAGAGTTAATCAGATTTTATATGTAGAATTGTGCGTCATTTTGCTAAAATGCTTGCTCAGTCTTCATTTGATTGCATTGAAATTTCTACGAACATTATATCTGTCCATTCTTTGCTTTTCAAAAGGGATAACTAATTCTTTTACTGCTGAAACTTATGTTTGAGTTGATGACAAAGCGAGGTGGGCATGATAGTGTCAAGTATTTTGAATCACTGTCTATTTGTTAGAGAAAACATAGCAGCACAAGATTCACGGAGCTGATTTCTCATTATAAAAACACGAAGATCAATATAGCTGATTGTGCCGGGGTGGTATGTGCACAGGCAGTTTCACGAGTTTAGTAAAGACCATGTGATCTAGGTGGTTATCGCTCAGATATATGAACTGCCTGACTGCGCCGAGAAATTCATTTCTGCATGAGGCTCAATTTTTGCAATCTTAAAGGAGGCGAATTTTTGTTGTTCATGTATTGCTCCTTATTTGGATTGAGCCTTTTGGGGGTTTTGATTGGCATGACTGGTTGATAGCATTAATTTGTTGCAAGTACCATGCTTATAAATTTTTTTTTTTGCTTGGCCAATTATAGTTTTGTCATTAGCTATGCTATGAAGTCTAGTGCTCCCCTTTTTATTCATTTCTATACTCATGTTAGAACTTATGCATAAATGGCGAAAGTTTATTTCTTAGGTCAATGTCCATTAGCCGTGGGGACAGGGATGCGTTTTGTAATTGCCCTGCATCTTGTTCTTGCCAATTATCGTTATGTGATCTTTTGTTACGGCAGGAGTGGACTTGACTCGGAATGTTTAGTTTGTCTCAACGAAGCATCAACCCGATTGTCTACTTTTCTATTGTTTTTGTTGAATGTGGTATGATTTATTGCTCTTTGTGAGCCGTCATCCTTGAATATGATTGTTTGTCTCGATTGGCGTATTTTGCATTTTGACATGGAGACGACTAGTGTGCTGCAGTTTTCTTGATACGAACTCTCCTTTAGGATTTTGGCCTAAAACTTTTGATGCTTTCTCCTTTCGGTTTTCGTAGCATTGTTTGCTGCCCTTAAGTTGTTGCCTTCTACGAAATGTGCTTACCAAAAACGATAGCACCTAACCTCTGTCTCAATTGCCGAGTCTTTTTATTGCTAACTGTTTTATGAAAGTGCTTTTTTGGCATTGCCTCGCGATATCTAATACTATCTTAGTCATAATTACCATAAAAGTTATATGACAATGCATTGTCAATACAAACACCTATTGGTATAAGAATAATGTAAGGGTGGGGCTTACTCTAGACTTGACTGGACTACCAAAATAGGGCTGTCATTTTTGGGTATCTAGCAAGAAAAGAAGGCTATAAATCAGGTTGTACTGAACTCTTGGCACCACTGGGGTCAGCAATTTGGGCATTCATAAGTTTCGTCATACTGTAGCCAAGCAGAGTTTTTCAAATTCTCCTGCTCTCTGATTCGTAAGAGACTTTTCCTAGCATGGTAAGACTGATTCTGATAGATCCATGTAATTTCTGTACTGATAGTTTTGTTGTATTTATTTCCCTTTTGATCCGTCGGGAAATTAGAACGCTGTTCATTTCAGTAGAGAGAAGTCAGGATTGCCCTGATTGAAAAAGAAAAATTCATTAATTGTGTGCTTGGTGTGCAGAGGTTTTTAGCTCTAATCATATGGACAGCTTTGTATTGGGTTTCACTTTCCATAGATGAAGTATTTAATTCGTGTCCACTTGGATCTACTGTGTCCATTTATCCTGAGGTTTCAGGTTATTTTTGTGTGACCATTAATCAGTGGATCTACGGCTACCATCGACTAAAATTTTTTGTGAGTTTTGCTCATGCGCTTATGCATCTAAGACATTAGGAGATGATTCTTCTGCTTTCCACCGTTATCTTTCACTGATGAGTACTTTCAATAGACTTCCGTCTCATTTCCCAGAATTTTCTCTGGTATCGCTGTTGTTTCATTCGATATTTTATTTGTGCTTTCTAGCCTGTCTTGCAGAATCTGGTTGGGCTCTTCGTTGCGGTGGACATTTATTTTAATGTTGCAAGTCAGTACTTAATTTTCTAGAATTGGAATTGTAGGTACAATTGTAGGTACAATTCATTGGCAGTGTTTATGTTGACCGGCTTTCCTTATCTGCATCCAAAAGCCAATCTTGTGCATTGGCACAGAATAAGTATCGTGATGACCTGACTATTGTTTATTAATGGTTCTTCATTATTAGTCGAGAAAAAGGAAATGCTTCTTCTTGACCCATCTGATATTATGCCAGTACACCTATCTGTTAGATCGTGAGGATTTTTGAGATGCTTCTGTCAGCTGAAAAGGCATGCTTATCACCAAAAGATATCGAGCTGTTATTGAAGATAGCCTCCGCAATTTTATCTTGGCATTCTTTTTAAAGGTGTTGATTTTGTTATGTCGAATGATGGGCGTGATTGGTATACTGTTTATATGTTGTTTATTGTTATTCAGCTGATTATGTCTCCCTGTACTATCAATCTAGTACAACCTAAGGTTTTTTGTGGTTTTTTTGGTTTGTGAAATTGTGCCCGATCTTCCTTGCAACTTTGGATGCGGCCAATTGCAGATGTTTTAGCATCTGTACAGGATGATAAAACTTATCATTGCTCGCATGATGCGTCATCCTTGATTGTATTTAGTGTCAACAGTTTTCATTTTTTGTCTATATACTGTTCTTTAATACCATGCATGTGGATATGTTTAATGGGAGTAGTGGATGTTTCTTATCTATGTTAGTTGGGGCGAGGGCCCTTAGTTTACACCTTTGCTGGTCCGTCCATTGATGTTCACTCTAGCCTGGTGTTTTGCCATTATATGTAGGAGAAGCATCGAGAGAAGAAGCGTAAGAAGGAGAAAAAAGACAGAGAGAAGCGGGAGGATAAAGAGAAAAAGGAGAAAGATCGAAGTGAAGGGAAGCATAGGGACAAGAAAGACAAAAAGGAGAGGCACAAAGACAGAAAGAAGGATAAGGAGGAGAGGGAAAGAGATAAAGAGAAAAATGGTGCTGCAGATGAGAGGAGGCTATCAGGACAGGCTGACGGTAACAACAAGGAGAAAAATACCGACAAGGATAGACTATCTTGGCACTCTGGAGGGCCCTCAGGCGAGAAAACAATTCAGGACGCTGAGAAAGATAAGAATAAAAATCATACTTTACATGATAAAGGAGCTGCAGCGCAACTTGCATCTTCTAGTGCAGAGAAGATAACTCAGAAGAATCAGAACAGCCATTTCGTTGGGAATTCCAATGATTCCAAGTTTGTGCAGGAGTTGGGCAAAAGGGTCAGAGATGGTGCGGGATTAGGGAGTCAGTTGGTTGAGAAGTTTACGGGTGTAGACCGGAAAAAGGACGGGGGAATGGCAGAAGCAGCGATTCCAGAAACTGGTTCTTTGCCTGACAGGAAGGATAAAACCCATGAAAGGAAAGGTGATGACCGAAAGATGGGAGAGCGAGGAATCAAGGATGAGAGAAAATTCAGTGGAAATTCGGTGGTTCTAAACTCTGGTGCATCTATTCAGACAGTACCCAGGCCAGTGGAGAAAAATGTTGACAGGAAGATGGAAGGGAAAGAGAAGATCAAGGAAAAGGAAGGTGATAACAAGGGGTGGGACAAGCGCAGTATTGTGGACATGCACCAGATCAAAATCCAAGGGAAGGACAAAGACCGGGACAGAGAGAAAAGAAAGGAGGGCAAGGTGAAAAAGAGTGAAGGCAGAAAGAATATACTGGAAAGACTCGGAGAAAGCAAAAAGGATAATGCTGATGCTACACCTACCGCTGATGTTATTGCACAAAATCTGGAGAACACAGACAAGGTTACTCTTACCGGGGTAAATCTGAAGAAAAGAAAGGACATCGAAGCAAATGGGTTTTTACATGGTAAGTCTCGAAGGGCTTCTACCCTCCTTTGAATCGTGTTGGTGCCACCAAAGCACTAATAAGTTGTCGCTTCTCTATCCTGGGATTCCTGTGGGTTCTGCAGACTGACTTGAATGCTTTCTGAACTTGAGTCTCTTCGTACTATTTGTTCTTGGGATTGTGGCACTGAACATTCAGTATTTGTGCAAGCTATTGTCAGGTGGGACATTTGCTAACATATTGACCTAACACCTACTGACCGTTGCTTTTGTATCTTTGTACAGAAAATGAAGCCGAGTTGCACAAGTTGCCAAGACCTACATCCACCTCACATCATTTGATGGAGAATGGAAGGATTTTGGACCCTTCCCAAACTCCCAGCAAGTCTTTATTGGATAGATGGGATTCCCCGGATGCTCTTAAAGCAGAGATCAAGGAGAACAAAGTAAATGGTATTGTCGATACTAAGCCAGATCCAATCTCCACAATTCATCCCTTACCGGAAAAATCTCTAGAAGATCTATTAGCTGAGGCAGCTGCCAGATCACCTCATCCTGATTCGAAGTATTTAGATGAATTACTGGCAGTTCCGAAATTGGAGGAATTGCCTGAGTTGGAGCGTGATGATGACTGGCTGTTTGCAAGCCGTCGGCAAAAACCAAAGAAGGAAGAGGGAGGATCTTCTAAGGTAGAAGAGGAGACACCCAGGATTTGGGACAAAGCCGTCTACTTGGAGTCTGCAGATATTGTCGCCCTTCCATATGTGGTGCCTTTCTAATTGGCTTGTGATGTAAATTATGGTTCACAATCCTGATTGTGGAGACACTCTTCAGGACCAGAATTTGTGAGGTAATTTTCTAGAAACTGGCGGTGGAGATGGATCTTCTAATTTTCCTGTTGGATTTATCTCCAGCCACATTCTGCAGATCTGTGCCTTTCAAGGTCTATTCAAGGCCCAGGCAACCATAACATTCTGCTGATTGACTATTTGCGGTACCGGGCATTTGGCGGCACTTTCTGTACTTCTTGAAGGAACGACTAATTCATTCAATGGGGAACTTCTATAGGAGCTAATTTGCTCAGAAAAGTGAGATGGCGTTAGCTTTGAGCATTCGATTCGCTTACAGGTTGGAGGTGTTTTTAGTTGAGATGTAAGAGAAACTAGAGCTTGTGGTCTTCGCAACTCCACCACAATTTTGGTTTGTAACATAGAAACTGTTTATTTACAGATGTAAGATAGAAGGGAAATGATAAGGAAGAAGCGCAATTCATTCATTTAGTAGGCTTCTCATTCTTTCAGATAGAACTACGAACTCGTACTGTAGTTGGTCATTTAAGAGCTTCAGTATATAATGTGCCCTTTGAAATGATTCCGAGTGGCATCTCTGTTTTAATACTTAGGGATCTTTTTCCAGCAATGGTTTCTTTTTGTACTCAAGATCTTCATCCTTATTACTTTCAGATGTGATCGCGTAATGGGCAATGTAAATTCTCTGGTCTACTTTGATGCAGACTCAATACAGTTTAGCAGGAACTGGTTTTTCATCTGGTACAAAGTTTCTCCATGCTGAATTCAACGAAATTCTACTTCTCAATGCTTTGGGCTCCACTGCATTTAAGAACCAAACAAGCATTTTTAACAGCACTACCAACTGGAGGTGAGGATCATCATGAAAAAGACAACATTCTGGAATCTCTAAGCATCGATACATTGTGATGTTCACGGACAGGTTTTCGACAGATGCTGTGAAAGTTCTTTCACCTTCTGCATAATCCATTAGAACACTGAATTTCAGCTACATTAATGGCCCTATTGATGTTTCAAAGCTCAAGTAGTCTACTTATGTTGCAAGTGAAAATTTCAGTTGGTGGTCTATGAAGAGTTCGAAGAGGATTTTGAATCGTTGTTGGTGGCGATGAAAGCAGATTTTGAACTTTGAACTTTCGAGACGAGAATGCTGGACTTATTTTGCACGTGCGTGCCTTCGATCGATTTAGCTTCACTAGACCTGAGCCTCAACGAACTATTGAACTTGCCATTACTACATACTGCTAAAATCACCGCATCTTCAATGAATGAATTAGGAAAGAGGAAACAAATTGCAGACCTACGAGTCGCTCAATGAATTAGAAAATATTTTCCGTGGTTTGGCAAGGAAATTCTCATTTGGTCAGAAATTGCTCATGCGGATGCTGGCCGTCTCCCGTGGCATGATCGTCAATGACGTGGATAATTGCTTTAGTAGGCAAATCTTTTCCGTTTACTCGTTCTCAAGTAGGTTTTTCGTATGGGCAACAATGTGATTGCAAAAGCTTCGGAGCTTGTTGGGCCAGCCCAAGCCCGATGATCAAGAACCGGATTCGGATCGAACCGGGAAACAGCGTTCGCCGAACGAAGCCCGACCCGGCCCGAGAACAGCGGGCCTAGCAACAAGACGGGCCGCAATTCGTCCGCGGCGTAGCCCGGCTCAGGTTTGGTTTTGCCCTCAACCGGGCGGAATCGGGCCGGGACCAAAGTTCGGCCCAAGATTCATCCAAGCCGGCTCGTTTATCCCTCGGGCTTCGGGTCGGTTCGGGTCGGGTCGTCGAAGCCCGTTTCGATAAACCCTCTCTCTATCTCTCTCTCCGAGTTAAACCCTCGTACCGAACGTATAATAGTTTTGCCCACGCGGCTCTCCCTCTACACCGTCTCTCTCGCTCTCTCTCTCTTCAGGCTCCGCCGTGCAGTCTCTCTCCTCCCCTCTCCTCCGCGGCTGTGGAGGATTCGCCGGCCGCGCCTCGCCGGAGGAGCAGGACCGTCCGGCGATGGCGACGTCTTCCGATGCTCAGGCCGTCAAGTCTCTCAACAAGTCGCCCGGCCGCCGGCGCTTCGTCGTGAGTCCCCCCTCTCGGACATCCTCGGCTTTTCTTTTCTCGACCGCCGCGAAGCTCGTGCTTCTACTAGCTCGGGGGATTTTTCTCGGTTGTTTAGTCGTTGTTTACCGATCTCGATTTCGTGGAAGTCGCGAGGAGCAGTCAATTAGCGTGCTGTGTTCCTGTTTTTGTCCCATGATTGCCTTTTGTGGTAGAATTGGTTGTGCCATCGGGTCGAAGGAAAGTGAATTGATAGGAGAACTGCCTTATCGTGGTCACTGCGCTATGATAATTATGTCGAGTTTATCTTTTCGTTGTTTCTCTGCTTATGTGTTGGTCGGTGGATGTTGATTAATCCGGTGATGTTTTCTTGTGGATAGTTCAAAACGTTCTCCCAGAGGTTGGAGGAAATTGAGATCGATGTCTACAAAAGCCTCGACAAAGTTAAGGCCGAGCCTTCCGAGGGATCGTCTTTTTTCAGGGATTGCCTCGTAGAATGGAGGGTATGCGACGTTCAAGTTCTTTCCTTCTTTCCCTATAATCTTTTGGGTGTCTTCCGATGGTTGTGAATTCATTACTGAAATTATCGGCAATCAATGCATGGAAGTATGGAACCGTTGCAAAAGAGCAAATTGTTTTTGGGGTCTTGAGGGACTTGATATTTTCCTTTGGTCTCAGGAGATGTCTTTATGTCCTCTGAGGTTCATGAGTGGAAACATAAAATGATTGCTAACTTTGCTTTGGGTGGAGTTTCTGCTCATACGGAATTCTTGCATGTGGAATATATGGTCGTTTCTGCTGCATGTATGAATTTAATAAGTTAGGTCGAGATAGCTCGCCTGCATTAAGCATTGCACCAAAATCAGTTCTTCTAGCCACCAAAGCATGGTAATTGTCAGAGGGGTCATGATAGTTTTCTCCCTTTTGCAAGGAAATAGATGATGTCGAATTACTCGAGGGCCAATGCTTATTATCTTCCTTTATTAGGATTTGGTTACAATGTCCTTCTCTCTCTCTCTCTCTCTCTCTCTCTCTCTCTTGTGAGTGTTTGCAAGTTTATGCTGTAATCAACGCCTTGATGTCTTTAAGTATTAGTGCTAGGGGCGGAACGGAGGTTGGCAAGTCGAGTGGGGGAAGTGAGTATAGGGTCGGATTAAATTTCAATGTGTTAGCTGTCTCTTACTCTAGGTCTGGAGTTGAAGGTTAGATGTTATAAAAGTTCATGTTATGATAGAGGATGTGGAGGTTGGTGCTTTGTTGCCATTTTTCTTAAGTTTTCCATCACTTTGGTTGGTCACGTTGGTTTTCTCCAAAATGGTGTCAATCATGTAAACCTTTTGCTTTGGATGTACCTTAGCTGGCAGATATTGAATATTTTCTACTCAGTAATTTGCTTTCATTAATTTGATGGCTCACTGGCTGGTTTGGTTTTAGTCCCAGTTGACAGTGGCTATGCATTTGTGAAACCACTTGACCTTCTAGGTTCGGGCTTCAAAATTTTCTTGGAAGGGGCATTTCCTGAAATTTTATCTCTAGGTTTAATTGCTATCTCTGTCATTCACTCCTTTCCATCAGAGGAAGAAATTGCTGTCTTGAATGGTAAACTTCTGACAGATTATGCGGTGATTTTTACTGAATCAAGTTGATGTGGTATTAGCAAATGCTTCGAATTTGTTGGGTTGATCAATGGCTGCATTTCTTTTCTCCCTTCTGATCTGGACATGGTTCCTGATATTACATTTCAGGAATTAAACACTGCGGAGGATTTTATCTCTTTTTACGAGGAGATTATGCCTTTAGTACAGACATTGCCCTTGGTTTTATTGCACAAGGAAATGATAATGTCAAAGCTTTTATCTAGATTACAAATGAAGGCGAGGTTGTCACTTGAACCAATTCTCTGGTATGGTAAAGTTTACTGCCATGAATTTCTTTTTATTTTGGTGATATTAAGCTTTATGTTGGTCCACTCATAATTCTAATTTGTGAGTCATGATTTTACTGTGTTTTGCTTAAGTTTATTCCCTTGCTTTTGATTTTCTTGGGGATGCTACGCAGACCTATAAGCTGGAGAGAGCAGATGATTTATGTCCCTCGCTGATATTAATAATCCTTGAGTCGTTCACTTACGATGAAAATGTTTTGTGGATAAGTCAGCAAGATATTGGCTCATATCACTGCGCAGGGTTTGAGTTGTGAAAAAATGGTTTTTTGGCAGAAATGAGAGTTATTAGCATGTATACCATATACACTAACATCCTGCAATGAACAATTGAAAAGGTGAAAAAAGAGAAGTAGGGGCTTGGCCCAGTAGTGGTGGTCCCCCAGTACAAATACCCAAAAGATGTGGGGTTGGATTCTTAACTTCTCTTTCTATACTTGCCCAGCCGTGGGAAAAGCAAGGGAGAAATAGGAGGAGAATAGACATGCTTTCCTAATTAGAGCACCCCAGTCAATTGCATTTTTACAGTATAAGTTTTTATCTTTTGAGGTTAACATCATTCTAGAGAGCGTTAGAGGAATTGTGTCCATACCTCTTGCTGTTTTTTTATTTTTATTTTATTTTTTTGGGTTGTTGTGGAAAGAATGAACAATTTAACAAAATAATTTGTCTCACTGAATGTACTACTTATATACACTGAATGAATACTTTCTTTGGTTTTGTTTTATAGGGACATTAGCATTTACTTGCATTCTGAAAAATTATTTGTTTTTTTTTGTTTTTTGGTTTCAAATGCGGTTCATTTTCCATCATTTGAAGTTGACAAATATTTTGTTTTACCTTGATGTGAATGCAGGTTGCTTTCGGCTTTATCTAGAGATTTGCTGGAGGATTTTTTCCCGTGAGTTCATGCTTTATCATTAATTCGTTTTGTTTGTCTTTAAGTCCTTTTCTCTTTTCAATCGTGCAACTTGACATGTGATTTCATCTCTTGAAGAAAAAATTAATCTCAACATAACCTTGTAGGGCAAATTTGATATATTAAAGGCATCCAGGGTTGCCAATTCTGATCACCACAAGATAGACCATTTAACAATTTTGTTTCACGTGAGCAATGAGTTTTCTCTTTTTCTATATCTTTCTTTCAGGAGTGCAAGAGTTAGATGTCTGTCTTAAAAGATATTGATGCAATTGACTTATATTTGTGCAGTTTGTTTTCTAAATTGATAAGAATATTCTCGATTGTAGTCAATGGAAAGTCTGTTGTTTTTAAATTACTCTTTACAGTTATCACTTGCCAATATTCTTAATAGTAGGAAGATGCATTTAGGACTTGAGACACTGATAGTTTCCTTTATGACTTCATGAAGAGCTTAAACTTAAGTCTTTGAATAACTTGTAGATACGTGCAACTTAATCGATCGATTTTAAAATATCGTTCAATCGCTATAATGAAAACCTGCTTAATTTTTTCTTATTCGTGATGGAAATAGTGAATAATAGATATATAAACTAGTTGAGTGGATTGGGTGGTAGAATTGTGGACTAGAGGCGACTGTGGCAGTGGTGGCTGTCATGCAATAACGATATTCTGATGGAAAAGTAGTGATAATTTTGTTAATGAGCTGCTGGTGATGTCTACAGTGGTGGCAAGAATGGTGGTAGTGGTGGTTGATAGTAGTTGGTAGGAAGTGCTAGTGAAATTTGTAAGATGGAGCAGTGTTTTGGACAGATAGGTGTGGAGATGAAGGTGGTGATTATGCTGGTGGCTGTGGCCAAGATAGATAGATGTAGCCTACATAATGATATTTACTTTTAGAACCTAAGCACTGCAAGTTCAAAATTTCATATCAATAAGTACTTGATAACTATGTACAACTCGTATATTTCAGATGCCAACAAAAGAATGATGCCAGCAAAAAGATTTTACATTTTTCTCAACTATTGTCTTTAAGACTTAAAATTCAGGTCTTAAATATCGAATACTTAGTTTTCAGTTTTTGTCAAATAGTGCAAGTTATTATCCTAAAAGCAAGAGGCGCAGTGCAACGCACCTGCTTACATGTCGTGTGCTGCCAGTGCTTTAGTTTCTTACTGGGATGTTTCCTAAACCATGTAAACCATTTGTAATACGAAGAAATACAAAGCAAAGCAGATTGCTCACTTAGGATTTAGCTATTGGGGCACAGAAGTTTGGAGAAGAAGGTTAAAAGATTTCTGATCTTTTCAGAATTTAAGAATAAAAATTTAAATTGTTTAATTCCCACTGATTGGTTGGGTTTTCTAACATATGGAGGAGAACTATAAGTAGAGACTAATAGATGGTATTTTCAGTGACAATATGTTGGGAAGGGTGAGTAGAGGTTTTACCATTGTGTAGATTTTTTTTAACAGGCGGACACATGCTTTTCTGCCCATAAGGTGATTAAATATCTCTTCCCTTTCATTACAGTAAAAGTAAATAGTATTTAGGTTTTGTGTATGCTCATGGAAGGCTAATCATCATAGAACCTTGGGTAACATTCGTGTTGATAATATAATTGGTTTCAAAGACCAAACATATATTGAGAAAACTAAAGCACATTTATTATATTAATGGGTTAAGAGAGCAAATTATCAACAAGGTATAAAAACTCTTTCCAGTTTTAGGTTTGAACATCAGGAAACAATTTTTCTTCAGGTTTGAAGGTGAGGGTCATTTAGAATTACTCTCCATAAGAGGTTCTTAAAGTTCACTTCCGAATTCGACCAAAAAAAAAGTTCACTTCAAATTGAGGGGTAAGGTTTTTCAGAGTTTTAGGCTCCGTTTGTTTGGCGGAAAATGAATGATTTGGAAAACATTTACCAAAAAATGATTGCTTGTACCGCTTGAATAATTAGCCAATGGAAAATTCATTATCAACAACAATTTATGTCTAAACATTTCCATGGATGATGAGAATATTTTCATTCATTCATTTTTATAAGCTATTTTTTTAGGAAAATGTTTTTCAAATCATTCATTTTTTGCGATACAAATGGAGCTTTAATCACACGGGTGTCTTCAGTAGGCATTAACAGAAAGCATATGTTCTAGACAGGTAGTTTCTCCAGTAAAACTATGATCTTGAAACCCTTTAAAGAGATGAAATATATAAATCCTTTCAGAATTTATATTTGCCATCTACACTGTAAGCAATGATTCCAAAATGTTTAAAGTAATTCACATGACTAATGTGATAAGTCTTTTAACAAGTATCGAACAGTCAAATTTTGCTGCAAACTGCATAAAATTTTTGTTATTACTTTCAATCACACTTGGTGGTAACAAGAATATATTCTTCATGGCAATATTAAAGGCTGTCAGCTATTACCATTGAAGAGCCTCGTATGCAAATATTGCTTGAGACACAAAGATAGATATGTCACAGTATGATTAATTTTTACTATTTTTTTCCTGTGTCATTTGTATGTTCTGAGTGAACATTGATAACACATGATTCTGTTCATTCTCAAGAAGTTGTAGTATTTGGTTGTGAATCAGTCCACTTCATGCAGTTTAAATTTTGCTATCGATTCTTGAGAGATTTGAGCTTTTTCATCTAAGAATTGGATTGAATTGAATGATATGACTGGCTGTCCCATGCAAAAGTTGTATCTGGAATGAGGACTTATTTTACTGTGGGCCCCACCTAAATTTTTTTTTCCATCCGTGACCCAACCTTTGTCAAATATAAAAGGGAAAAGGAAGTTGGGTTTTCTTTTGCTTTTTGGAGGACGACACCCGAGTTTGTTCTTTTCCTATACCTGCACATAGCTCTGCAGACTACAATTTACATGATCTTTACTTAGATACATTATATATTATTCCAACATGATATACTATTCCTCAAGTGCTGTGATTGGAATTCTCTGTCCCTTTTTTGGGCGATTTGGAACACCAAAATCAACAATTCCAACATTCATAAACCGTAAATGATCATCTTACTTTCAGGCGAAATTCGATATAGGAATAAACTTTAGCAAGAATTGACTAACTTTTACTATATTTGGAGTCTTTAAGTTATGGATATCAATATGGATGTTGCTCTTAAAATGACCAATTAATCATATTATGTTTGAAAAAAGCCTACTCTATTGTACTACACTTCAGAACTAGGGCATGTTCCGAAATGCCATTGCCATTTTTTGTATGAGAGCAATAATGGTCTCTATTCTACTTTTTTTTATTGACTGTGCCATCTATCGATGGCTAATAAAGGACACTTTGTCTTCTGAAATCTTATGATATCTCTAAAATCGTGCATTGGTAACTTGATTCTATATATAATCAATTTGGTATACTTTTGCCAGGTTTTTACCAAGGATTGTTGATTCATTAGTTTCTCTTCTCGAAAATGGTGCCGATAAGGAACCTGAGATTATTGAACAGGTTTCATCCATTATATTTGTGATGTTTTGAGACTGTGCTTTTCATTTTGATTGGCCATATTGATGAGCTTTCCTTCCGCAGATCTTCTGCTCATGGTCATCTATGATGATGTATTTGCAAAAGTATCTAAGACGGGACATTGTACATGTGCTCAAGTAAGTAATGTTTCATGGATTGATCTTGTGATAGACATGTAATGTCAACCTTCTGGATATGAGAGTTTGGCTCCTTTTCTTTTAGTTTCAATGGGAGATATATCAATGTCTTGGTGGGTAATTTGGTCTATATGCACTCTAACATCTTGTTTGGGAAATGACTTGTTTGTAGAAATGAAGTATTTGAGTCTGTTTGTGTGAATCATTCTTTCTGATTAAGATACTCATTTTAATCATCTCTTTCTTGAAGGATTACCATCAAATTAAGATATTATGTTAAAGAATATGTCCAAGAATTTATGGCAGAAGCAATGTCATTCTTGCTAAGGAATGCACCTGCTGAAGAGCTTATAAAAGGTATGAGAATGGGTTTGCATCCAAACATTTGTTGTTTCATTATCTGACATGAAAATCCTGTGTTGTTTGGCTGTAATACTCGACTAGTTGTTAGCATAGATCAGGATCATTTTCTTCAAAATGATCAGAAAAAAAGAGACTCTTCACATAACGAGTATGCTTCTGCTTGAACATGTAACATCTACAGCAGAATAGTCAATACAACAGGACTTTTTTGTCATCAAACTAATGCTAAAAGGGAAAAGTCATGCGATTGTGAAGTATTGATTTAATGCGAAGAAAAGGCTGCCATTAGGTCAGTTATATTTGAGGGGCTAGTCGACTCACGTTTGCTTGAAAAATGACTTGATATTTTAATGTCTGAACTCTCAAGTAGGAAGCATTGTGAAAGAAGTAATAGAATGTTCTAACCATTTCCTTCCTGTCAAATCGTATTAAAAGAACGTAATATGTCCTTTTCTCTGGTGATTATAATGTGAAAATACCCAATTTGGTATTAGATGTGCAGAGGAAAAGGTTTATAAGCAATACTATGTCACCTTGACTATCTATAATAAAAGAATTGAATCCCTCTGTTTGTGGGTAAAATGACACAAATGGTCTATGAACTTTGGCTCAATGTGTAATGTCGTCCCTAGACTTTTAATTTATTCAATGTGATCCCTAAACTTTAGCCTAATGTGCAGTGTCGTCCTTGAAGTTTTAATTTGTTCAATGTGGTCCCTGAACTTTTGGACATGTTCAATCTAGTCCCTAAACTATATAAAAATGTTCAATGTTGTCTTTCTATTAATTCAAGGATGACAATATTGAATATTTTTATATAGTTCAGGTGCTAGATTGAGCTTGTGCCAAAAGTGCAAGGATCACATAGAACAAATTAAAAGTTCAAGGATGACATTTCACAGCAGAACAAAGTTTAGGGACCACATTGAATAATTAAAAGTTTAGGGATGACATTGCACATTGACCTAGAGTTTATGAAATTTAAAATAAATCTGTCTCGATTTTTTCTGTTGCTGCGTTTGCAAAGATCTTCCATCACTCAAAACTGTCTAGAAAGATTGCTTAGGATGCTGATTGTGGCTAGATCTCCATCACATTATAGGATATATACCCTAGTTTTACATGATTGTTGATAGTTCTTTTATAGCATTGATAGTTTCGATCTAACTTTCTTCATTCTGAATATTCATTTATAAAGGCAATTAATACGTGGTTTTTACTTCTTTTTTTAGCAAAAATGTGGAGGAAATCTGCTTCCCACGTTTAATTTATTTCGTGAGTTTAATAATAAGTCCACATGTAGGTTTTATTCTTATTAGTCATGTTATTGGAGCAGGTGTAAGAAAGCTCATGTTTGAAGTTGTGAAGAAACAATCAGTTGAGAGAAAAGCTGGTGTTAGTGCACTATTGTATTATACTATGAGAGGAACATCACTGAAGTTCCATTCAAAGGCAGAGCGTGTACTGCGGATATTGCTGGATAATTCAATTTTCAGGATTGGTGATAAATTCACCAAAGGCAAGTTTCCTTTTCTTTCCTCTTTGAATAGTTGACTTCGAGTTAGGGCCCGTTTGGCAACGTGCCAAATAGTGAAAATTTCTGTTGTTTTGTTCCCAGAATCAGTTTGGGATTAGAAATCTGTTTGTTAAAATTTTGGGGCTTGGGCACAATTTTGCAAAAAATTGGTCCCGGAATCAGTTTTGAAACAGAATCAAAATACAAAAAAAAGTAGCTTCTTGATTCTGGAACAATTTTTCCAGAATTGATTCTTCTTGGTTTTCTTCTTTCTTTTTATTTGTTCTTCATCTTCTTCCCGGCCCATTGCCTGCTTGCTTGCCGCCGGTGACTGGCCATCGGAGACCGTCCACCCGTGACCGGCCATCGGCGACCGGTCAAGGCCAGCGAGGGTGGTCCTCGCCGCCCTCGGCGACGGCGAGGTCAGCCCTCCCTGCCCTCGGTGACGGCGAGGTCGGCCTTGCCCAGATTTGGCGAGGTTGAGCCTCGCCCAGCCAAGGCAAGGCCGACCTCGCCGTCGTGGGGGGTGGCAACGGCGAGGCCAGCGGTGAGGGCCACGACACCCTCGCCGGCCCTGGCTTGACGTCGGTGACCGGTCATGGCCAAGGGAAAAAAAGAAAAAAAGGGAAAAAAGGAAAAAAAAAGAAAGAAATATTAAAAAATTCAAAATATTATTAATAAAAAGAAATTTTGTGTAGTTACTAGACTCATTTCTGTTCTGTTTCTATTCTAAGAAAAGAAATTTTGGGCAGTTATCAAACGCCTTCAAATGCTTAGAAATTGTTACCGGGCACAGAATAAAAAAAAAAATTTCTGTCTAGAATCTGTTCCCGGGCACAGAATGGTTGCCATGTGCAACCTTAATATACCAAATTTTTTTTTTTGGATCGAGTACCAAAACATTTTTCTTCACTCATTAATTTTTTGCAATTTTGTTGCCTTTCTTATGACTGTATGTCTCAAGCAAGCATAAACATTCTTACTATACTGACAACCTGACACTAGACTTTGCAGGACATTGATTTCATCATTGTTTATCTGATAACTACACTTGCAACTTTTACTGTAGTTTTCCTGTATAAAAATTGGCATTATTGGTAGTAGTTTGTATTGTCTCTTTATTTTGACTTTTTTATTATTTTTATTTAGATCTTCATCTTCACTTATTCTTTTTGGAGCTTTCTTGCGTTTTCAATAAAAGAAGATTGTGCTCTTCTAGGGCTGTAAACGTGTGACTGGATTTTCCATTGAACCGAAAGGTTTCTGGTCTTGACTCTCTCTCTCTCTCTCTCCCCCCCTCCAACCCCACACCACGCAAGAGCAGGTTCAGACACTATTGTTGAGGTCATTGATACTGCCTTCCGAAGGTTATATGAAGAGCTGGAGTCCGAGGAGTTGACTTTGTTGTGGAATTGCTTGTATCAGGAGACCATTGTTGCTATAAATAACAAAAACTCTTCCTACCTTGGTAGACTCTTGACTTTATCAATCTCGAACGTCCAGTTTGATGAAGGACGCAAAGTTTTAGGTAGTTTAACAATTCACATTATGATACCTTTCTAATTTAAGTTACCGAGATACATTTCTTGATTTTGCTCAACATCTTGCAGATTATAGGCCACTTCTTGAACTCGTGACAATGCTTGTGCAAAAGCTTTTCGTTTTTCATGGTTCCACGGTAGCTGAGGATGGTCTTGTCGAGGTTCTTGATAAGGTTCTGAAGTTAATGCTAAGTATTGTCGATGGGCTACATCATGCTAATGACTCGTCTGCTCTCCAACACTGCTGTATGCAATGGACTCCTCTATTCGAGTTGCATAACTTGAGGTAATTGGTTTAACCAAATACTTTGTGTTCTCCTGTGACTTTTTTCAACTTTTCCGTTAATATCTTCACACTATGGGTCTTGTGGCTTTCAGTTTGTTGGAATTTATTGGAGAAATGCTACTGAAGGATTCTTCAATAGTGAGTGTATTCCGTGCCATCATTTTGAGGTAACATATCCTTTTGCACTGTCTTATTCCTTTTGTGATTGCATAGATTACTGCCTGTTATTTCTACCATACCCCGATTTCAACTTTGCTGGTGGGACTACAGGACACTGGATAATTTAATTGAAAATTCCCTGGAACAAGTGATCTGTCTTTGCCTCTGCTTATCTGAGAAAATGCAAGTGGAGGTTGACATGCATGGGGTATTATTTGGAGGACATTCAAGGATTCAGCTAATTGTGCAGCAAACTATTACCAGCTGGATATCTTTGATAAAGGGTTTTAGAAATGGAGATCGCTTGTCTGTCCAACTTGAGGAGACTGAACTGGCTTTGCTGTGGGGAGTCATATGCTGCTATCCCTATGCCTTTGACAGTCCGCACAATGTGGCCTTGTTAATGGACCTGATCAATGAAATTGATCAGCTTATAATGGTCCAAGATGGTATGATTTGTTTCTGTCTCAGCATATATTTCAATTTTTTGCTCTTAAATGCATCACGATGGATGGCGAGCTACTTATTTACAAGCAATAGTACATGAATATTCTTCACTTTCATTTGATAAGCTTGTAATAATTATTCTTATTTATGTTCAGATAAAATCCTAGGTTTTTCTAGGCACACCTGGCAAAGCCTAATTGGTGCTGCTATAAGTTCCCACCACAGACAATGTTGCGATACAAAATCTGGGTTTGAAGATGCAAATAAGGTCGTGCAACTTGTGAAAAGACACAAGTCATCTCCTCAAGTGTTGGTAGCTGTTGCTGATTATCTTGATTGGGTGCATGGGTAAGTTGAACAGCTTTGCTGCGTAGAATGCTCTTTGGTAATTTGTTTTTCCTTTCTCTTTTGCAATTCTTCAAAATACGTTCTTTTCCCAATCAATCAAATTTGTGCATGTGTAAATCTCCGTCGCTATCTTCCTATGATAGGCCTAAATTACAAGAAGGTAGTGAAACATACCATCAGGAGTTCGAGGCAAACAAGTTTGGAGAGGCAGTTGATGTTTTTGCAGAAAATTTGTCTCACTTTGACAAGAGGATTCGCGTCTCAACTTTACGAATACTGTGCCATTATCAGCCTCTCAGTTGTGATATCTGTACTTCAGATCAACCTGTAGGGCAGAAAATGAGTAATGAAATTTGCCAGACTTCCCATGGCATTGGTCTGGGTGGTAATGTATGTACTTTATTTTTCATCTAGTGAGTCGACTTATTCTTAACATCACTGTTGTGTTCTCATATTTCATCAATTTCAGGTGCTTGAGCTCCTCCTTTCTATTGAGACAATTCCTCTTTCAGTTTCTACCAGCAGGAAAGTGATCCTATTGATCTCTAAAATACAGACGGATTTATCTGCTGGAAGGATTGGTGAAAGCTATATACCCTTGCTTTTATATGGGATAATCGGCATCTTTTATAACAGATTTAGTTATCTGTGGGCTCCAGCGTTGGAGTGCCTTGCTTTTTTAATTAGCAAACATGTTGGAACTGTATGGGACATTTTTATAAGGTATCTCAAAGACTGCCAATTGTTTTTCAAAGCTTCCCGTGATCATCTTGAGGAAGTAACTGCTGAATTGCCTGACAAGTCAAATGGTACGTGATGCTCCAGCTTTACGATATCCGGTCGTGATACCTTGTGCGTTGTCTCCAATACTTTTGGTGCAGTTATCTATTTCAGATCATTTTTGGTGTCACTTCAATTTTCAAATGATCTGTGGTGATAGAGTAGAAACCATTGTGCATTTAAGCTTTTGATGATTTGCTGGCTTATTGGCTTATGTAAGAAACTAATGTTCAATTTTTCATGGTACTGAAATTTCAGGCTTGGTAGAGCGCTTTCATTTGTTTGCAATTCCAATGGTGGATAGGACACCTATCAAGTCGGTATTGTCACTGTTGATCCAATCTCTGCAAAAAGTTCCAACTGTTGTTGAAGCTCGATCTCGGCAACTTGTTCCTCTTTTCTTGAACTTTTTGGGATACAGTGATGACGAGCATTCAAGGTAGTCACTTTGGTTGCTAAACTTTCTTAAAGCAGTTCTTGCACCTAAACCTGTGGATTATTCTTTCACTCTGTTTGTTGCAACTGAATGCCATGTTCATGTGAGATGCAGTGTTGGTTCATTCGATTCACATGCTTGTAAAGGAAAACAATGGAAGGGCATCCTCAAAGAATGGCTGAACCTGCTAAAATCGATGCGCAATCCTAAATCCTTCTATTGGAGTCAGTTTCTCAAAGAAGTTTTGCAAAACAGGTACTTGAGGTTATCAGATTGTGCCTGCTTCATTTATCTTTGGCAATGTTTTGGAGTATGCTTGTGCAAAGATTAGCAAGCTTTATTACTAATTCAATTTCCTGTTGTTTTGACAGGCTTCTGGATGACAATGATCCTGAAATACAGATGAAGGTTCTGGAGTGCCTCCTGACATGGAAGGATGAGTTCTTACTGCCTTATGAGCAGAATCTCAGGAACTTGATTGATTCGAAAAGCTTACGGGAAGAATTAACTACATGGAGTTTATCCAAGGATTCTAATCTGATTGAATATGGTCACCGAGCTTATATTGTTCCTTTAGTCATCCGGATTTTGGTGCCCAAAGTGAGAAACTTAAAGACATTGGCCTCAAGAAAGGTATCTATCTTGTCAATCAGCACATAATTACTTGGTTTCAATAATTTCCATAATTATTTTTCAAGTACAGTGAGGCAGAATTCTTCTACGTCTTGGTGAATTGAATTTTTTTCCCTGCTTATTCTGACTCATTCAGCCGTTAGATAATTTACACCTTTTTGCTTCATGTCAGCACAAGAGTGTGTATCATCGGAAGGCAGTTCTTGGTTCCATTGCTCAGTTAGATGTTAATGAGCTTCCGCTTTTCTTCGCGCTGCTGGTAAAGCCTTTTCAAGTTATTGCCATGGGAAGTGATGGAACGCAGAATTGGTTTGTGTACTCTGCAAGCAGTTCAATGGATGACTTTCTGGCATTTAACTTTTTGAAGTATTTTACTGCCGATAATATAGCAGCCCTCTCTTGGAAGAAGAGATCTGGTTACTTGCATGTAATTGAGGATATTCTAGTGACCTTTGATGAATATAATATAAACCCGTTCCTTCAACTGTTAATGGGTTCTGTCATTCGAATTTTGGCTTTCTGTTCATGTCAATTGGACAGGAGAAAGAGCAAGAATCCATCTTCGTTAAATGGATCTACTAATCTAAACCAGGCTTGGAATGAGGACACTGGATCTGGGGATAATCTTCTGGTAATTTCTCTATTATAGGTGAAAATGTTGCATTGACTGTTCCAGATATATCATTTATTTACTTATTGATAATATCTCCTTTTATATGGAGATCAATAGAGTATAAAGATACCTTACCAAAAAAAAAAAAAAATAGAGTATAAAGACAAAAAATCAAATTGTTAGATCAGCTGTCTGCAGTAGGTGAATGTGTTGATTGGGGTGAAATTTAAATGGAAACATAAATTTTGCATCTTTCTCAAGTTATTGTCTCTAGTAATTTATCTTGTCGAATCCCTGATAAAGGCAGATGACTAGCTTGCATTCAAAGCAAGAAGATATAATAAAGCTTCTTCACTTATATAATTCGTGAGAGATCTCAGCATTAATCCCGAAATGTCCCCAAAATCGACGTAAAATATCAAAGTCCCCGCTATTCCTAATTTTATCGTAGATAGTGCCTAAGCTTACTAAGAGTCTATCAAATTGCCCGAAGACCAATCCGCCGTGAGCAAGATTCTATGGCATCAATGCCCGTGCAGCTCACATGATTCTTTGGTGCCGACAAGGAGGCTCACTCTGTCAAAAATTGGCTAACACAGATCTCATGTGACTAGTGGAAGCTGAGAGTTCTGTTCCTGCAAATGTCCTCCTTGTTGGCGGCAAAGAATCATGTGAGAGACACCAGTACTGAGTCTAAGTTACTCACGGGGGCAGATCGGTTCTGCCACTAATCGCTACACATTGGCAAGTCTAAGGGTTAACAGTCACAAAATTGGGTGCGGACGGAATTATGTCAATGTTCTTTCAGGGGCATTTTGGGATCAAGGGGTTGATATGTTCTCCTCTTTTATATAATTATATGTATTTCCTTTTCTTTGTTCATCTTTTTCACTTTCTAAAGCTCAAATTCTATTTTGAAGGTGGGTCTGGAAAGTAAGCAGGTCAGGGATCTGAGGTCTTTATGCCTGAAAATTGTTTCCTCTGTTTTAATTAAGTATGAAGAACATGAGTTTGATGGTGACTTATGGGACCTTTTCTTCCATTCGGTGAAACCATTAATTGAAGGCTTCAAACAAGAGGGTTCAAGCAGTGAGAAGCCGAGCTCACTGTTCTCTTGTTTTCTTTCTATGAGCAGAAGCCACAAACTTGTATCCCTGTTGTGTAGGGAACAAAGGCTGGTCCCAGATATGTTTTCAATGCTGGCTATTACAACTGCCTCTGAAGCGATTGTATCAGCTGTTTTAAAGTTTATAGAGAACCTTCTCAGTCTTGACAGTGACTTGGGGGAAGAGGACAGTTGTGTTAGAGAAGTTCTACTTCCTAACCTTGAGGAACTTACTTGTAGTCTGCATTCTCTTTTTCTTGGTGATTCTCCTATAAAGAGGTAAAACCATACTTTGCGCATTAGTAGATTACGCCACTTACGTCTCTTGTTAGAACTATATTTTTAGTAGTTTTGCTTAGCTTATCTTGATTAATTTGTGCTGGATTAAAGTTTTCCAGGTTGAATCTTGTTTAGTTTATGGCCAATGGATAAATCCGGTTTAGTTTGTCATAAAATCTCTTTCTCATAATTTTGACTCTTAGTCTAACACTTTGAAAGTATGTTCACCTTTTTGTCGTTGCGTTAGATTTTGGTTTACTGATGTATTTTGGGAATTGCACGCTTTTTGAAAGTGTGCTTGGACAATGTACTGCTCTCTTCCTATAAATTCTTATCATCCGAAACGGGAAAATGAAGCTACAGAAGAAAAGAAATATTGTGCATTCATGCCCATATATGCCTTGCATATTCATCTTTGCATTTTATGATTGGTCTAAGAGGCATAAGTGTCAAGTAGGCATTTTAGATGTGATCCAGAAGTGTGAAACTCTTGTAGAGATGGAGTCAACAGCTTCAAGCTGAGAAATTGTGCTTTCTAATGTGCGACTGACTGTACTGTTGTCTTGTTAGGAATTGCTTCTATTTTCTTTTTCACTTTTGAGTGCTCTTATGTGGAACTGTATAACAAAATAATAAGTGGAAATATTAAGATGCTGTAAGTTTTGTTTAAATGCTGCATGCAGTGCTGTTGTACTTCTTTAGCCATCTCTGTTGATTGTCTTGAGCTCTGCTTAACGATTGCCAATTTCTTCTCTAAAAATCTGTTGGAGTTTTAAATTTGCAATACCATGCCAAATGGTACTAACAACGAGAATTTGATGGTGTTCTGATATGTTTCCTTGTATTCTCTAGAGTTCAACCTTCTCAAAATACAGCAGTAGGATTTGTTGGACCATTTCTTTTGTTTTGGTCTCCCTTACTTGATAGGCCAGCAAATGACAGTTTTAGAGTCATGTTTTGTCCTATAGACAAAGACTCTGGTGAACATATCCAATGTTGGTTGTTTTTAGCTAAGGTGTATTTGTTTCGCAAAAAATGAAGGATTTGGAAAATATTTTCCTGAAATTGATCGCTTGTATCGCTTACAAAAATGAATGAAAGAATAATATTTTTATCATTTATGAAATTTTTTAAACATAAATTGTTTTTGATCTTGAAAAAAAATTTCATTGACTAATTATTTCAAATGATACAATTGATTATTTTATGGAAAATGTTTACCAAATCATTTATTTTCTGTGAAGCAAAGGGAGCCTAACTCTTAAATGTGAAAGACTTGTATAATATCATCTTGTCCAAAAGAATGTGCTTCTTGTTCTTAGTAGTTCATTCATTAAGTAGTAGTCTGAAGTGTTTACATCGTAAATCAATCATTTCCAGCTTTTAGTTGTTGTAACAATCATCTTTCCATACAATGATGAGCAAAATAAGAAAGAAAAAAAAATCCTTGGTAGGCTTGGTTATGCATGAATGTGGATGATACAATTCCGGTAGAAAGCCAGTTTGAAGAGGAAATTGAGATTTGGGAAATAGCGGCAGAGAATAATCAATTTTCTTTTTATAAGAAGTTATGCTATGTTCTGATTAGTCAAACCTGTATTGTGGATCTATGGAATGATGCTACTGCAAATAGTAGGCTTTCTTTTTATTTTGGAACTATGTAAAGGAAAGAAGTCCGCTCTTTATTCTAAATTCCTCCGGTTAATTTGGAAGTTAAAGTTACTCAAGATGCATGAAATCTGAGAGATTAATGATTTTGATTTGTTGTGACAGGAAATTGATCAAACATCCTGGGGAGTCTCTAATAAAAGTATTTAAATTTCTACCCAAGTATGTGAGCAATCAATCACTAGGAAGAAAGATTATGGATGTTTTACTTCTGTTCTTGTCAAAGGGAGCTCACAACCCTGGTAAGAAACTTCAATACTTACAGTGACTATAATTGTCATACACTTACATTTACTATCTAACCAGTTACATTTTTTTCAGATGTTTATCGAGAAATTCTGCATGTGATTCGAGACTTGTTACCTGTCTTGGGTGGCATATGCAATAAGGAGATTCTGGTTGCAGTTTCTCCTTTGCTTAGTTGGGTCGAGTTGGATATGCGAGTATCTATTTGTAATCTTCTCGTTGATCTTGCTGAAGCTGACCATTCTATAGCTGTTGCGGTAGTATTTGCCCTTCCCTTGAATTTTCTGTTGTATTTTTTCTAGGTGATTTCATAGTTCTTAATGGTGACTACTTTGTTGGACTGCAGGGAAAACTCATAAACGAATTGAATGCAACCTCTTCCATGGAAATAGAAGGCCTTGACTATGACAGAATAACGAATGCCTACGAAAAGATTAGCTTCGATCTGTTCTATTCTGTTGAAGTGGATCATGCATTAATAATTTTGTCGCAGTTTGTTTATGATATGTCCTCTGATGAATCAATCTTAAGGCACAGTGCTTATCGGTCGTTGCACGCTTTCATTGAATTTTCCACCAAGATCATTGACCGTGACATGAAGGGTGTAGAAAAAATGCTAGAAGGCATGGTGGTTCATGACAGTAGTTGGTGGACAAAATCATCTGTTGAGCGCATTGTTGATAAGTTCCTCTTGAAGCATTTAGGGGAGGCAATGAGGAAGAAAGCACCAATTCGTAAGGTATTATATTTTATGTCAGTGGGTATAATCTCATGGTTTTAGAATGTTGCATTTGGAACTCCATTAGTTATGCCTAGAAAGATTGCGCATGCACATTTAAAAGAGACATACATTGGCACTAAAAACGAGTTTCTTTGTGCCTTTCTGATTGTAGGATGTGTCCAGAAGAATGATATACACACGTTTAGTACAATTTTTTAAGTCATTTTTCTAAATCGATAGTTGAACTTTTCCCTTTTATGTTGATTTTGTCGAATAGCAATCAATGGTTAGGTGTCATTATTAGGCACCCTGTTTTAACTTTGCCTTACATTTTTAAAGGAATGGATGGATCTGCTACGAGCGATGGTCTTGAAGCTCCCTGAATTGGCAAATCTGAATTCGTTCAAGTCATTATGCAGTGAAGATGCTGAAGTAGATTTCTTCTTCAATATTGTTCATCTGCAGGTTGGTGTCAGCTTTCTGTCGCCTTAAATTTAAAATGGACATTTGGTCTTGGCTTCGATGTACTTGTAGTCTGACTTTTTGGTTGCACCTTCTGACTATGTAGATAAAACTTCCTTTTAGTTTTGAATAATATAGCTAGTGTAACTGTTTTTTTTTTTTTTTTGGTAAAGGCTAGTGTAACTGTTTTTTCTTTATAAAAAACCAAAAGAATCCTATGAGGGCAATATTTGCTTTCTGCAAAAGTATGTCAAGAGGATGTTCTTGTTTGATCTTCCGAGTACTTCTGATATATTGATTATTGTGATGACAGAAGCATAGAAGGGCAAGGGCTTTGTCACGCTTTAGGAGTGTTATAAGTACCAGTAGCATGTCCGAGGTACTTCTGTCCTCATGTTAGTTGTGATTTTAATATCTGATGTCCAGTATTTGAATGATAATTCTACTGTCAACTTCCAGGACATCCTTAACAAGATTTTCATCCCAATGTTTTTCAATCTGCTGTTTGATGTTGAAGATGGAAAGATAGAGCAAATAAAAAATGCATGCCTAGAGGCCCTTGCATCAGTCGCTGGTCATGTGGGATGGAGGTCCTATTATGCATTGCTCATTAGATGCTTCCGAGAAATGACCACAGATCCTGAGAAGCAGAAGCTATTGTTGCGTTTAATTTGCTGTATTTTGGATCAGTTTCATTTCTCAGAAGTCAACTTTAATCGAGAACCCATATGCCCTTCCGAAACTGCTCTACATGCAGTCAAGTTGGGTAATGCTTCAGTTAATTTAAGAAAATGTACTTCAATTGAAGCCCTGGAGATCCAGGATTCCCTCCAGAAAAATGTGCTACCTAGGATACAGAAGCTTCTTAACTGTGACTCGGATAAGCTTAATGTTAATATTAATCTAGCAGCACTCAAGCTGCTAAAGTTGCTTCCAGGGGACACATTGGATTCACAGCTTCCGACTATCATTCATCGTACGGTAAATCTCTTGAAGAGTCGTGCAGAAAGCGCCCGTGATGAAGCCAGGTCTGCTTTAGCAGCTTGTTTGAAGGAACTTGGGCTGGAATACTTGCAATTCATACTCAATGTCCTGCGTGCTACACTAAAGCGAGGATATGAGCTGCATGTACTGGGTTACACATTGAACTTTGTATTGATGAAGGTTCTTGCGACTCCCAGTAGAATGAAGTTGGATTATTGTTTGGAAGGTCTTTTATCAATAGTAGAGAGCGATATCCTTGGAGATGTTTCTGAGGAAAAAGAGGTGGAGAAGATAGCATCTAAAATGAAAGAAACTAGGAAACGGAAGTCGTTTGATACCTTGAAATTGATTGCACAAAACATCACATTCAGAAGCCATGCTTTGAAACTTCTTGCTCCTGTAACTTCTCAGTTACAGAAGCATCTGACTCCAAACCTGAAAGCGAAGTTGGAGAGCATGTTAAGTCATATTGCAACTGGGATTGAGTCTAATCCGTCCGTTGATCAGACCGACCTGCTCATTTTTGTATATGGCCTCATAGAAGATGGAATAAACAAAGAAAAGGGTCAGGGTGATAATTTGACAGTTCCTTCTGGACAGAAATATCATAAGGATAACATGAGGGGGAACAGAGTTTCTATGAGTCAGGTGTTTCGAAATGACTCTCAGGGTTCACATATGATTACAGTGTTTGGTCTTGGATTGTTGCATACTCGACTAAAAAATTCAAAAATGGACAGAAATGATGTAAATCTGCTGTCGATGTTGGATCCTTTTGTTGTGCTGTTATGCAGCTGTTTAAGTTCTAAATACGAAGATATCTTGTCAGCATCTTTAAGATGTTTGACTCCTCTGTTCAGGCTGCCCTTGCCATCTTTTGAAACTCAGGCTGACAAAATTAAAGGAGCGCTGCTTGATATTGCCCAAAGTTCTGTGGATAGTAGCAGCCCTCTAATGCAGTCATGCCTCAGATTATTAACTGTGCTTCTCCGGATGACCAACATCACACTTTCTTCTGAAGAATTACAAACACTGATACAATTTCCGATATTTGTCGACCTCGAGAGGAATTCTTCTTTCCTTGCCCTGTCTCTACTGAAGGCAATTATCAGACGCAAGTTAGTGGTACCTGAGATATATGATGTTGTAAAACAAGTTGGAGAATTGATGGTAACTAGTCAAGTGGATTCTATACGTAAGAAGTGCAGTCAGATTTTATTGCAATTTTTACTCGATTACCATCTATCTGAGAAGCGGTTGCAGCAACATTTGGATTTTCTGCTTTCGAACCTGAGGTGAGTACTTATTTGAATACAGAACCAGGTTTCCTCTGGTGGGTATCATACGACTTACTTTGTACATTTCAATGCAGGTATGAGCATTCAAGTGGAAGAGAAGCTGTGCTTGAAATGCTTCATGCTATTATTGTCAAGTTTCCTAGTAGCGTTCTGGATGAGCAGTCGCAATCGTTATTCATCCATCTGGTGGTTTCTTTAGCAAATGATCAAGATAACAGAGTTCGCTCTATGACTGGTGTAGCGATAAAACTTTTAGTTGGGCGTATAAGCCCTCATCCACTTCATTCTATCCTTGAGTATAGTCTTTCTTGGTATTTGGGTGGGAAAAAGCAACTCTGGAGTGCTGCAGCACAGGTAGATAATCAGGAATCTTTCCATAGTTCCAATAATTTACATCTTCCGTGCTAGTGTCAGGTTATCCATGTTCCATGTTCCTTTGTACTGTACTTTGCTTCCTGCTCTCTCTCTCTCTCTCTCTCTCTCTCGGCATGTTGGTACATACAAGTAAGTGGGTGAGACAGTGATGGAAGCCATGGTGGTATTACATGTTTGAGTGTGGAAATATTGGTGCTCTGCATATTGGAGAGAACTTAGGATTCTACATTACCACGTATCCATTGAAAAGTCATGGACTTTTCAAATTAGAGCCTTTGTTCGTTGATGATACCAACAAGATAGGATTGAATGTGTTGCCAGTGAAGGCCTGTTCTTTTATGGAGTGATAATTGTTGCCGTGGTCTTTTTCTCAATTCACTATCTTATCTGTCAATATATTTCTGTCTGGACTTTGTACCATCCAAAACGTAGTTGTCTTGGTTCGTTCTTTGTATTTTGAATTGAGTTTACTTAATCCAGTGTTTTTGGAAGCCACCATAGTGGCTGATGTTATTTTCTGTTTCTTAAAGAGATACATCCATACAATTGCTTTTATTTGTACAGGTCTTAGGGCTTCTAGTTGAAGTCATGAAGAAAGGCTTTCATAAACATATTTCTAGTGTATTGCCTGTAGCTAGAAGTGTTTTGCAGTCTGCTGTAAGTTCTGTTGCAAGTGACCAACTGGATCTCCCTGATGAGGCAGCTATTCCTTTCTGGAGAGACGCGTATTACTCTCTGGTTATGTTGGAGAAAATTTTGCATCAATTTCAGCATTTGACTTTTGAAGCAGAATTTGAGGTATGAACAAGTTCACTATTTTTGTCTGCATGTGCCACATTTTGTTGTTGTTTGTGACATGTCTTTATCCAATGCCATAAACATCTATGAGTTGCACCTCACTTTGATGTTTCCATTTTCCAGTCGAGTTTTTGGGGCTTTTCCAGCCACTATAGTTTTGTTTTTGGTTCTTTGAGAATAGGTTTGACTTGATTTGCCTATGATAATTTCTGCCTCCTGCTTGAACATTCTAATACCTCCATAAAACATAAAAGATAATGCCATTTTGTTTACTTCTCTTAAAGGGCATGTCCTGACGCTCTATTACCTTTCACCTTTCCTGCTCAGCACAATCTTTTCATGTACAGAACTGCCATTGCATTGGTTAATGTTGGCATTTTTATTCTTGGGGTACAATAAGACAGAAATAGCTAGCTGAATGTGAGAACTGTGGTTCCATTTAGTTACATGAATCACTTATTTATGACTTGTCAACATTGTTGATAGTTTTGAAGCTAGCATGAGTTGTGTTTATATTGCATGTAAGCTGATGGTTTGATGCATCCAGCTCTTCTTTTAGACATCAATGCATCTTGATGGTAGCTTGTTAACTTCAGGAAT
Source organism: Syzygium grande (assembly GCA_024733475.1). Lineage (NCBI taxonomy): Eukaryota > Viridiplantae > Streptophyta > Magnoliopsida > Myrtales > Myrtaceae > Syzygium > Syzygium grande. Next base: position 23,229,392 of record JAMXDD010000005.1, read on the forward strand.
TTTTCTGAATTAATATATACAGTTGAATGGGTTTGATATTTCCTTATGTTTATGTTGGATTTTTTTGGTTGACACTGTCCTTGTTTTGTGCAAATAGGCTGGCTATATTTTGAGTTGTGAAAACGAGTATTTCTAGGTCTTCTTTTTGGGTCATTTCTTTACTTTTTGTAGTTTCAGTTTGCGCATGGACATAGTTTAGGATAGGGCAGAGTGACATTATAAGAACCATCTAGCGGAACCCGTTTACTGGTAAAAGGTTCAGAACTTGTTGGGTAGTTTTGTGGTCGTGTGTTTCCTGTTTTCTTGATGTGTGTGCACGCGTGTTATTATTTTTATTTTTATGGGGGGAGAGAGGGGGGGTGGGGATGGTGCAGAGAGTCTTACATATTGCAATCTTTCAGGATATCTGGACAGCAGTGTCAGAGTTGCTGCTGCATCCACATATGTGGCTACGCAATATATCCAGTCGTCTTCTAGCATTTTACTTTGCAGCAATAACTGACGTATGCAGAGGAAACAATGAGAAGCAATTAGGAGACTTTCTTCTAACGAGAAAAAGCAGACTTTTTCTGATAGCTGTTTCCTTCTGCTGCCAAATGAAGACGCAACCTGCAGATGATGCAGCAGGACAGCTCATGATAGAAAATATTGTTTTCTCCATGAGTTGTTTGAATTCTTTGATGGGACATGTTGAGCCTCTAGCTTGCAAGAAGTTTTGGCTTACTCTTGGACAGGATGAGAAAGTTTGCTTTCTCAAAGCGTTCCAGTTACTCGAACCAAGAAATGGAAAAGTCATCTTTGTCTCTCTAACATCTGGTTTAGAAGACCATAACGATGGCCACTCTGGAGATGGTCGATATTTTCTTGTACGCAGTTTGCTTAGAAAGTTGGGGAAGATTGCCCTTCAGATGGAGCATGTTCAGGTACTTCTCTTTGACAAAGAATATGTGCAATGACACTTTAAAGCTTATCCTATGGGAGGATCTTCTTTGAAAAACTTTTTACCATAGTGTGGGAGCCTTGCTATCACTTATCTTGTGGTGTTCTGCATGGCCTCAAATTCCCAGGAGATGCTGCTAGAAGAAGGTGCTTTAAGTGCCTAAAACAGGGGCTAGGATTATTGTGACTATTTCTTTCTGCTGAAGTAATTGTAAGGAGGGAATGTCAAAACCATGGAGAGATGAAATTTTGAAATTGACAAATATTTCATTCCCAGGTTATATACTTGTCATGGGAATTGTTGCTCCAGAAAGCTCTGGAGAGATTTCAAAAAATGTCATTTAATTGAAAGTGGCAAGAAGTGTGACGGCACAAAAAATAGACAATCATGCTAAAACAAATTACAATTCATTCAAACACCCTTGGGCCTCTTACCCCTCTGTCATTTCTTGAATGATCTTAGTCCCTGTTGTGTTTCTTAATGTTCCTACTCTTTAATAACATTTTGTGTTGCATGCAGTTGAAACTTGTCTTCAGTATATTCCAGAAGTTCTCATCACAAATTGGTGGTGAAGACGCACTGCAGTATGCATATGAGTTGCTACTACCACTCTATAAAGTTTGTGAAGAATTTACTGGGAAAATCATATCTGGTAAGGATGTTGATTATGTTTTTGAGAAGTTAGGCATTTTGATAAAACAAATTGCAGAAATGGGGCTTGATTTTTTATTTTATTTTTTGGGTCAAAAGGTTAAAAACCTGTGGACTACTAAATCGTTTGGTCCAGGGGTGAGAGCTTTTCCTTCCTAGTCCCTGAGGGGGGCAGAAACTTGTATTAAGCCAGATAAAATCTTAAAGCCACGATCTAATGAGGGCTAACTTCTATGCAAATGTTAAATTAATCTTCACCTCAGTTAGTGTCATTCTTTTTGTTAAGTCTGTGATGTAGAGGTAAGGGGTCTAAGAACCCACTCTATAGAGGTGACAAGATAAGTCGATGTGCCAGCAAAGCCAGAGCTTAAAGCTGCAAAATAGGATTTTGGTCAGGTAGTTGTTCATGAGTGGTTGTGAAGCCTAATTAAAATGGATTGAAAGAGGATATAAGTTCTCAAGTTTGTAATATGTTTTTCAGGTGGTATGCTACCTACTGGAAAAATCTGACAAATCTTTCTTTTCTTTTCTGGGACTTGTCTTGCAGAAAACTCGAAACAATTAGCTCAAGAGGTTTCTGAGTCGTTACGAAGCAATTTGGGCCTCCAGAATTTTGTGCAAGTTTATGGCCAGATAAGGAAGGATCTTAAGCACAAGAGGGACAAAAGGAAACAGGACGAGAAGCTCATGGCTGTGATCAATCCAGTGCGTAATGCCAAGAGGAAACTGAGGATCTCTGCCAAGCATAGCGCCCACAAGAAAAGGAAAATAATGACCATGAAGATGGCGAGATGGCTGCATTAGAAAACAGGAGCATATCATTCATGGACAATGGATCTTCGTGGACAAGAGAGGCGATCTCCCACCTTCAAGAAGCGCCTCTGATATACAGTCTCCTTTTGGCTGTCAAATGCTGGAGGAGCAGAACAATGGTTGACACGACGCAATCTCATCTATCGTGCACGAACCAAAGAGTTTCTTAAAAACAGTTCCCGAAGAACGACTTTGCTGTCACCTCTATCTGTTTGCGAGAAACCCTGGAACCTCCCCACACCAGCTATAAAAAGGGAGATTTAGCACCTGTGGAGAAAGCGAGGTTGTGTCGTATTGCATCGAGGAGCTTTCTGCAGTAAGGTTGTGATGCTGCAGTAAGATCGGGTGTTTAAGGACCGTGTGCTGGGGCATCATGGAGAGGTCATTCTGACTTTGCTCAGTAACTTATTTGTTTTGTAGAAAAGTCCTATTTGTGCGAGCCGAAGCTGGCTCCTTAGTTGAGGAGAACAGAACGAGGTCCCTTCTCTCTGGACTAAATTACCGGACTTGGTTAACAGTGTCTTAGTTATGTGCGGGGTCAAGATTCTTCGCGAGTAAAACATCTCTTTTGTGATGTATAGATATGTATATCGTCTTGTATTAATTTATTCTTTTAACAGTGGCATAACTTCACGATGCTCGTTGCAATTCCATGTGCTTCTTGTTGCCTTCTCACCGGTAGGAACTGCTAGGAAGTAACAGATGCTTTGCTAGTAAAAGCTTCCGTTGCTGCCTTATGATAAAGAGTACAACAGTATTATCTTTAGATCTAATGACAGCTCTCAGTTTGTCTCCTCTATAGTCTTCTTAGTTTAGGACAGCTGCGATTTAAGATTATAAATTGGATTTTACTGTGGATTTTCATTGGAATTCATGAAATTGTTGAATTTGACATCCACTTCAAATCCGTGTTGTCCAAACCTTCTAGATAACGACAGCTCTCGGTACTCAAAATTTTTTCAAATCGAGTTGGTCAGCTCCATGCTTTTTCGCCAGGGCAATTCCAAGACAGGAGGAAAAGTCGTGTCCATGGTTTTTCAGGTATAGATGAAAGCTAAGAATGTCTTGATTTGCTTGCTCTCAACAATAAGATGGACTTAGGGTTTGAGTGCAAGAGATTATTTAAAATTTGGATGGAGGTATTTTTGAAATGAAAATGATATTTTTGTAAAAAAGATAACGTAATTGATGCCGAGGCATGAAGTGGTATCTAGAGTTAAAACTCAAAGTGAAAGAGAGAGAATTTCGAAAGTGGAGTTATGAAAGTGGTCTTTGGGCGAGAAGATATTCTGTTCGGTACTTTTCTTAGATATTACATCCCTGGTTATCATCCTTACAATCATCAGCATTACTTGCGATATCGCTTTCGTTTCTATACATAAAAAAGTCCCGCAAAATCTGATTACATCAAAATGGACAAAATATCACTAAGGCAGATCTATTGGAACAACATCGATCTATCATGGTGCATACTGATTCAACTTAGTTACGCAAGCAATTTACATCTCCTGGCATTATTTTTGCCAAACTATATTATATTTCATTTGATATTAAGGCTTTAGTTGTTTATCCTATCATGTAAATTGCCGATAGATCCTTCGTGACATTCTGTTATCATGTAGTAATTCATTTTCCTATTTTGCATCATAATATAATAACGAGCTTAGGATAACTCCTTTTTTAAGTATTAATCACCGCAATTTATTTTCGTTGATTGGCTGATAAATAAAAAAGAGGAGCTTGTATTTCATGTTCTATAGCATATCATATCACCAAAATATAAATTCCCAAGAAGGCGATCTCCAAATTCGTGCAACACACGGGTCCTCGATTATTATTTTTACCTACAATACTATGCACCATGCAAAAGTATTTATACATGATTTGTTAGTTTCTTATTCATTTTATCAGTAAATTTATATACAGAAAAGTAATTGTGGTAAAGGCATAAATAACAATTAAGTTACTCGATTTATTGAAAAGAATAATGCGAAACACAACGTTTTTTTTTTCAATGGGATAATAACAGAAATAGTCTATAAATTTTGGCCAAATATGCAATTTGATCCCTTAACTTTAAATTTGTTCAATGTGCTTAATGAACTTTGACCCAATATGCAATGTGGTCCCTAAACTTTTAATTTATTTAATGTGATTCATGAACTTTTAATATATATTCAATTTGACCCCTAAATTATATGAAAATGTTAAATATTATCTTTCCATTAATTCAAGTTTAAGGACAACATTCTAATGATTAAATTGAATATGTACCAAAAGTCTATTAACCATATTGAACAATTTAAAAATTCAGGGACGACATTGCCCATTAGTCTAGAACCACATTGAATAAATTAAAAGTTCACATACTATATTGCATATTGAATCAAAGTTCAAGGATCATTTGTGTTATTTTCCCTTCTCTCGAGTGGTAATTTATTGAAAAATAAGAAAATAAAATTGAAAAGTAAGAGAAAAATCGCAATCTATTCATTTTAGGGATAATGGTCCTTGAAATGGTCCTTCAACTGAACTTTTAATTTGTTCAATATGGTCATTGAATGTATAATTTATTTAATGTGATTTATGAACTTTTAATTTGTTTAATATGATTCATGAACTTTATCCTAAAGTTTAATGTGGCCTTTGAACTTTTAATTTATTTAATGTGATTTATGGACTTTTGATACACGTTCAATATAATCTCTGAACTATATGAAAATGTTTAATATAATCTCTGAATTAATGAAAGGACTACATCAAACATCTTCATATAATTCAAAGAAAAGTTCAGAAATTACATAAAATTTAGGAATCACATCAAACATTCAATTAAAGTTCAAAGAGTATATTGAACATAAGCGTAGAGCTACCGTCGGAGCGAGAGAGAGAGAGAGAGAGAGAATCGTGGCTGGCTGCTCCAGAGAGGGAAAGAGAGAGAAGCGAGGGAAAGAGGGAACTGCGACGACGGAGTCGCATGCTCGTCGGAGAAAGTGGTGGCGCGCCGGAAAGAAACCAATCACCGACCAGCTCGGGGTGAGATTTTTCCGCCTGAACTTTTCGTAGAGTCTGAGGTTTTTGTGCTTGGAAATTTTCAATCTTTTCGTACCTTTCTGTGGTTTCTCCTCGCCGGCGGCGCTCCGGTTATGTCCCCTAGCTGACCCACATCCTTATTTAGGTTACCCACGTTTCCGCGAGCCCGTAGTATTCGACGGGGACTCGATTCCTGAGTATCTGTCTGAGAAAGCTGAGATTTTGAAGTCAGATTGGTCGGGTGTTGTGTGAAAATTTCATTTTTTTGGGACCCGTTCTGCTTTCTCATGAGCTTGCTTTTTGGTTCTTGCTTTCTGGGTGTGTTTGTAGTCAGATGGAGGAGTCCGAAAAGAGGAAGGAAAGATTGAGAGCGATGCGCGTGGAAGCTGCTCGAGCTGGTTTTTCGGACAGCCCCGAGGCTCCTGCCGAGGCGAGCTGCCTCGCGAATCCGTTGATCGAGACCCGCGCACCTCAATCGCAGCACGAACCGTCGCGTGCATCGCCCAGGTTCGATTACTACACGGATCCCATGTCCGCTTTCTCCGGCAATAGGGCGAGGGATAATGCAGGCTTCCCATCTCCACAAGTGAATTTCACCACCCCTCCTCCGCCTCATCTTTCAGGTATTTCAGCCTGACATGTTGACTCTGCCTAATTCTTGTTTCACCGACTCTTTTGAAGATTGCAGTTTGTTGAATTCCAATGGGGTTGTGCTTAAATATACTTGTCTATGTTATCTCGTGGATGAGACACTATCTTGGTGCGTGATGGCGCTGTTGATTTTAGTGGTGATGATTGATGAGAGAGTGCTGAAAGTATTTGAGCCACCCATTGAACCTTGCAAATGATATAGCTGGTTTATCAAACAAAACCTCGGGAAACGATGTATTGACTCGAGCTGTTCTAGTTCATTCTGTTTTTTGATTATGCCTAGTTGAGGAACAAAGTACATGATGCATCATTCACATATTCGGGTGAGCTGATTTAGGAAAGTATTGCATATGGTTGTGTTTGATAGAAGTGATAGGAGTCGCATGGAAAGCAAGATGCTATTGGTTGAGTCCTCTGGTTCTGGTTTATGTCTTCTATGGAGATGATAAGTAACCTTAGACTGTATTATCGAACCGTTTGGCCTGCATCCAGATATCTTGGTTTCTGTTTGAGCCTTAAAAGTCACTTTAAGTAGCGTATTGATTTACGCCTAAAAAACTCTTCTTTTTTTTTTTATCTGGTGTAAAACTACGATTTTCAGGACCCGGGAACCTCGTAACAAGTCCCTCTCCTGCCCATCAGTGGCGTCCCATTTATCCACCCAACAGTGGAATCTACCAAACAGAAAGTCCTCACCCCAGATTCCCTCCCCACCAAAGTCCGAGGCGAAACATCCACCCTTTTCCAATGCAAGATGGGGCTTCTCCTCAAGCTTGGAATAGATCCAGCAGCACGGCAAGTTATTTTAGCCCATCCAGTACTCCAGGAAGTGGTACCCATAATTTCAATCAGACACAAGATTGCTCTCACTGGCGTGGCAACAATCCAGGGCCAGGTTTAGGATGGGGAGGTAATTATGCAGGTAATTATGCTACAAGTCCTGGCAGAGGCAGAGGCCAATGGTTCGGTGGCAGTCCCAGGTCAGGGAGGAGTGGTGGACGAGGTCCAGGACATCGTGGTCATGGTTATACACTGGCTAGGCCACTAGGCCCAGAGCGTTTCTTTCATCAGTCCATGTTAGAAGATCCATGGAAGGATTTAAAACCTGTTTTGTGGAAGGGCGTTGGTTCTCCTTTCATCAGTTCCAGTTCACTCGGATCTTCGAGTTCCTGGATGCCCGAGTCCATTAGGCCAAAGAAGCCGAGAGTTGCAGAATCTCCCAAAAAGTTTGGTTCTGGACAAAACCTCGCTGAATTTCTTGCTGCCTCATTTAATGAAACGGTTAAGAAGACGCCCAGCCCATGATGTTGCTATTATAAGTTCTAGAATTTCACCTGCTTGTGCTTCATCGAGAGAGAGAGAGAGAGAGAGAGAGAGAGAGAGAGAGAGAGAGGGCCTTGGGGCCACCAAGGGCATTTGTGCTGTGGCTGGACGGTTAGAAGGAGATGCATGAATCCTTCCTATTTACGTCTGGAGTTTTTCTTTCTGACGATTGTATTGTTCATTAGTGAAAAGTTAGCTGAGTTATCAGTTGCTAGAGAATTGTTTAGTTCGTGAAGTGTTTTGTAGTATTTGAGAGTATCTTGCAATGTAAAAATCACCATCTGCTATGAGGGACGCTTGGTTAACTCCTTTTAAAGTCCATGACAGAACGAACGGTTCTTCGAAAATCAAGTGTTTGTATTGTCTTTCTCTCGGCTAAAATAAATAAACCAATCAGCATAATAGTTTTAGACATACTAGTTGGATAGATGGTCATCATACTTGTGGTAATCATGCTCGGAACAAAAAGAGTACTAATGCGTATTATTACCTCAGCTAAATTTTTTCTAAGACAAATTAAGTTGTATAAACAAAAATATTTAATAAACATGTAAAAAGTAGCAAATAATAGATAAGCAAAGAACTCATATTGTTATCCTATTTGTCTGAACGTGCTTATTGTCTTCATTAGTGACGCGAGGGATACTGTTGTGAATGAAAACATTCAGATACATAAAACATTTTTTGAAAAAGTTCGAGACATCATTTGTTTAAATTTAATGGTCCACATAACAAATGTTGCTGATAAACTAGTTTTCCATCGGAACAATCGCTGCCTTGTTGCAGTATTAGTTTGGAGATATATAGATTACTTGATAAACATATTAACAAACATGTTTTCCATAAAGCTCACTTCGTTACTTCCGTGTCCAGAAATTAACAACACATGCACATTAAATATATTTTCACCAAGGCAATTAACGTGCATCCATCCATGCAAATTTTGTGTTGAGGTCGACTTGTATTCTTATATAATGCATTGTGATCGTATCTAGTCGTGTTAATGAATGTTAAGTGCATATAAATAAATAATTTAAGAACAAATGCACAAAATGAGGCAAAAATGCATATTAAACCTAGTTAAAGTGGAGGAGAGAGTAGGTAATGGTGAGAGTAACACTGGTTTAAACCCTCATGTTTGGTCAGTTTTGCATAACCTACCAATTTCAAGAAATAAGATGTTTATCTACTTTTTCTCTGATGCTTGTGCTAACACACAGCAGAACAAAGTATCGATACAGTGAGTCACTAGTAAATAATCCTTCTAGCCAACTCACCAAAACTTCTTACTCGAAAAGCAACATCACACTGTACACGAGGATCTACTCTAAGTTACATCATGAAACTTAAAATCCTAAATCTGCAACCTTTACTCACAAATGCATTCCACACCAACTTATTGAAGATTGTCTCACCTTTACAGTGTTGAACAGCCCAGTAAACTTAAAAGTTCTAACCTCCTGCAAGCCTATCAATCATGCACGATGGGGGCAGTTTCTTTCAGACTTCCACGGCAAAAGGGCACTCAAAAGGATGAGTGATCTCTACTGTAAATCCCTATATCAGGTAACGAGAGACTACTAGAAAGATGAGAAGTCATAATATTTTCTTTGGTAAGCCTGTAAAGCATTCCAAGCCAAGTAATCCAAAAAAGCTTGGATAACAGGTGTAAACCCAGTCAATTACACCAGGGCACTTTCCATCCTTTATTCCTCAACTGATTCCAGGCACTTGGAACTGAAAAGCCGACCATTAGTAGTCGTCTGCCATACTATTTGATCACAATATTATGTGCACCGACTCCATAGCATGGTTAAGTCAAAACAAGTCATTAACCAAGAGAATGTAAACCCAAGATTCAGTAAGAAGCTACTTTCATACAGGACTAATGACCTATCTCTACTATTCAAATAACAATAAAATAAAACCCGTTTGTCCCCATTAGTCATCATATCAACTTGGTTCCTAATGCGGTTGACTGGTGCAGGAGCAGAACCCACACCGGAAAACTGGATTTTGCTTGCCACAGACTTCATAGGCCAATGAATGGATTAGTTGGCCCCGCTAAGCTGTTCGGTTTGTCAATTAAAGTGTCTACGAAAATGCTAACTACCTTTTGGGCTGAACCAATTTGAAAAATTAGCTCTAAAGTCGTTGGCTATATGCCAACCATTTGATTACTCTAGCAGAAGTAATGAATTTGCATTTGCCTTCTATAAACAAAACTTGATGATTCTCGTATTTCACAGATTTACAAGGTGCTGCAGGAGAGGGACATTGTGCAAATTGAAGAAATAGCTTCTTTAGTGGGCAGGAGAGGTGAGAAAGGCCCTCCATTATCCTTTTGATCCATCTCAGTTAAACCTTGTCGCTTTGCAAGCTGGTCATATGAAAGTTAGATGATATACTGTGTAATAAAGTTGAGCCGTGGTGCAGTCGTACATCTTCATGTCTTCACATGCACCTTCAAAAACCCATTTGATAGTGGTGTGTTTCCCTGTTTTAGCTTCCCAGACACCAATAACAGAGGATCTGCTGAAGAATCCGAAACTGTACAGATATAATTGGTTGCGGATTAAGATCAATTATTCTGAGTCGCTTTTCTGACCTTTACGCTGTAAAAGTGGAGGACATGTCACCCTATTCTGCCTCTGCGATGAACAGTGCTAGAGCCAGCAGCTTAGAAAGTTTTCCAGTATGGAAACTTCATAGAGCTATGATCACCGAGGTTGGAGGAAGTGCTTCAAACTGTATCCTACAGGCTGAAATGGACAAAAAAGAAACAAATTAGCCAATACATCAAAATCAAATCAATTACCTATCTCTTGATAATCTCCACTCCTTAACATACTTAAACCAATGAGCACTCACCTTTCATGCTTTAAAGAAAAGCTTCTGCAATTTACGAAGTTCCTTTTATAAGCTATTGCCCAAGATGGAGAAATCAAATTCCAATGATTCACACCTCCATAAAAAGTTTCGATTGATCAGACACCGAGAGAACATTATGTGCTGCAGAATGTCCTTAGCAGTTATCACAGGCTATTTCTTGTTGTATGAATAGGTCGATCATACAATTCCAAAATCAGACAAGTCAGATTGATTTATGCTCTGTTCACCTTTCCCAATCCAAGATCTCTTCATCGACAAAACAGTAAAACCAGTATGTAGAAGTGACACTACATCCTAGTGGGAGTCAATCAGACTAAAGGCTGGAACTTTCTGAATTTTGAGCACTTCCATTGCTTTCCTCAGTTCAGCGGCAGAAGTCCATTTGTTCAACTCCGCGTGTATATTCGATAACATAACATATCGTCCACAGTGCCGTGGCTGCATCTCAAGCAATCTTCTCCCCACATCATTTCCAAGATCGATAGTTCCGTGAATTTTACAGGCACCCAACAGAGCCCCCAAAACAGAAGCATCAGGCTCGAAAGGCATACTGTTTACAAATTCCATGGCTTCCCTCAAAAGTCCTGCTCTGCCCAACAGATCAACCATACATCCATAGTGCTCCATTGCAGGTACCAGCCCAAAGTCATCAACCATAGATCGAAACAATTTGAAACCGGACTCCACAAATCCTCCACGTGCACAACTCGTTAGGGCAGCAGCAAAAGTTACCCCACTAGGGCACAAACCTTCCATCTTCATCTGCTCAAACATAGCAAGAGCCTTTTTCTCTTCACCGTTACAAGCAAGGGAGGAGATCAGTGCATTCCACGTGCAAATCTCCTTGACAACCATTTGATTGAAAACTTTTATAGCATTTCTGAGAGAACTTGTCTTGCCATAGAAATCTATCAATGCCGTCCCCACAAAAGCTGCCAGCCCAATCTCATTCTTGACAATATATCCGTGTATTTGCTTCCCATAGTAACGTGCTCCTCCTCCAGGCAAATTAGCACATGAAGAGAGAAGGCTAACATACGTAGCTTCATTTGGCTTCACCACACCACTCTTTACATCCTCATGGACCATCATGTTCCGAAAAAACTCGAGGGCGTCTCCGAAGCGCCCATTATTACCAAGCCCATTAATCACACTAGTCCAAGACACCACGTCACGCTCCGGCATTCTAGAAAAGAGCCAAGCAGCAGAGTCTATCCCCCCACTCTTGCCGAACGCGTCAAGCATCGCATTGCATGCCACAACACACGGCTTGGGAATTTCCTCAAACACCCGACGCGCGCTGGGCAGCTCGCCAATTCGCCCATAGAAATGAATGAAGGACACCCGGACAAACGGGTCGCCGGACACGCCTCGCCTGATCACCTGGGCATGAAGGGCCGCGCCTAACGAAGCCGCCGACGACACCGCAGCTTTCGCGAGAGAAGCGAAGGTGAGATCATTGGGTGGCGCTTGGCGGGCGAGCATGTGAGCGAAGAGGAGGAGGCACTTGCGACCTTGGCCGTTGCTGGAGTAGCCTCTTATGAGCGCATTGAACAGGAGGGTGCTCGTCCAACGGTTGGCTGCGAAGAGGAGATGGCCATTGGTGATGAGGAGGGCATGTACTTGCCGGACTTGGATTGGCCGTGCGGTGCGACATTGGAGGAGTCGAAGTAGATGCTCGCTCCCCTGTTTTGCATGCATAAGGGAAGAAAAAAGGAAAAACCGAAGCTTTGATAAAGAACAGAGAAGACGGAACAGAACAGAACAGAGGATTGCTATCCAGTTCCCATCATCGAGAAAGTATTATATCTTATGGATGCAATGCCCGAGGGAAACGACACGATCAGTTTCATAATTTTTTTTATGGAAAAATGACGGTATGCGAATTTTGGTTTAATATGTAACGTGATCCATAAATTTTTAATTTATTCAATATGAACTTTAAACTTTATCCTCTTTACCAAAAAAAAATTTTAAACTTTATCCTAATGTGTAATGTGATTCCTAAACTTTTAATTTGTTCGATTTGGTCTCTGGACTTCTGGAACATGTTCTATTTAGTTTCTGGACTGTTTGTCCCTGAATTTGAATCAATGAATAAAAAATATTGAATATTTTCGTATAGTTTAGGGAATAAATTGAACATGTACCAAAAGTCTGGGGATCACATCAAGCAAATTACAAGTTCAAGAACTGTATTGCACATCGGGGTAAAGTTCAAAGACTGCATTGAACAAATTAAAAGTTTAGATATTACATTACACATTGAGTTAAATTTCATGGACTATTTATGTTATTATCCCTAATTTTTTCACTATGTGCTCAATATGATGTCATAATTTTTCAAGCTCTTACTTAAGTATCATAAATAGTCACTTGTAGGTGGATTTCTCGTTTCTAGAAATTCGACGTGATATTAAGTCAATATAAAATCGTTTTGGTGCAGCTTGTTAGGAAAATGATGTCTTTAAAAGCATATAGAATGACGTCATGTAAGTCCTCTTTTTGAGGGTTAATTTAAAAAAAAAGCATCAATTTTAGGTCGAGGGATAATTCTAGCCCGAACTTTTTTTTGTCTTGTAAAAAAGCACAAACTTTAGGTCAAGGGATAATTTTAGCTCGAATTTTTTTTTTGTCCCGTAAAAAAACACCAACTTTTGGCAAGTGATAATTCTGGCCCCAACGTTTTTTTGTCTCCTAAACAAGCACCATTTTTCACTTCAATCTCAAATCTGGCCTCCATTGACTTACAACCATTGATTATCTACCTTGACTATTCCAACTTAGCAATAAATCCACGTAGCTTGCTGTCTAGATTTAAAGCAATATTTATTATCTTATTTTCTGAGCCACAATTTGAAGAATAACGGCGAAACTATTCGTCTCCTTTACTTCACCGGCAAATAAAAAATATCTCCAGATTGAATCTCTCTAACCGGACGTAATTTTGTAACATCTCGAATTTTGACCCGTTACCCGGGACCAATAAAGTGTATATTAATTCTTGTTTGATTTTAGTAAGTCTTGCTCGGACTTGATCAATCACGGGATACTAACCAAATGGGAAAGGCTAAATAGGGAACGGAACGTGGATCGGGGACCCGATCGTGAGTTGAGTACCGATTTCGAGTAATGTTGAGGGACTATTTTGAGCCAATATAGACCGATCTTAGGAAAATGACGGATTTTATGTAATCAGTAACGTACAATAGGATCGCGGGTGATTCCGCATGACCGAAAGTACGCCTGACAAACGAATCCCAAGTTTAATCCGAACGATCGCGACCTTCGGTACTAGTGATAATTCCTCACGTTCTCTTGAAATTCGAGGTCATCACGACTCGGACAACCCTAGGTTGATACGCGTAACCCCTAAACAGTCGACCGTTAGTGAGAGGCCCTCAAACTTCAAAACGAGCAAATTTAATTGCGAAATTGGACCCGAACTTTAACGTCGAAATTTCGAGGGCGTTTACAACTATTTTGTGAGACCGACGTCATATTAGTGTGGCCACATATGTTTGGGGCTAGTACGGCTGAAAACTGAAATTTCCACAGAAATTGGAAAAATTTATGATTTTGTCCCTAGAGACCCCGATGTCCGTTTTCGAGACCAAATGAGATTATTTGTCGAACCGATGCCATTTTGAGGTGGCCACGCATGTCTGGAGTGTGTACGGTCGAAAATTGGAATTTCGACTCCGGGGAGAAAATTTACGATTTTACCCCCTCAAAACTTTCGGACTAATTTCCGAGGGCTTAAAGGATGACTTTTATGAATCCGACATCATATTATGCTGGTCACGCATATATAGGACCGGTATGGACAAAAATTGAAATTTTGACCCGGGACTGGATAATTACCAAAATGCCCCTAGGCCAATTTTCCATTATTCCGAATTTTGGGTCTTTTTGGGATTTAATTAAGGATTATTTGAGTCAAATGGTCAGCCCAATAATTGAGAAGGATGACCAATGAGCCCTTGAATTATTGGATGAGGGTGAACCAAGGCCATTGGATTAGGGGCAAAAATGTCCAAAACCCTAGATGTGTGACACTTGGCTTCCACTAAAGATTTCTTTGACTACCCTTGGACCCATTGACCGGTCATTCTCCTCTCTCTCTCTCTCTCTCTCTCTCTCTCTCTCTCTCTCTCCATTTTTCTCGCCGTTTCTTCCTCTCCCGTTTTACCTTTCGGTAGTTTCTTTATTCACGCCGGGAAGGCAGTCGTCGGAGACTCTTGGCCACCGGCCACCGTCGTCCAACCGACCACCACCACCATCCCTTAACCTCTCTCTCTCTCTCGTTCCTTCCTCTCTCTCCCCCTGTTTCACCTTCGGTCGGTGCCAAGACCGAGCAAGAGCACCGCCCGTCACCGTCGGTGCTTTGTGCCGCCGTCCATTGTGCACCACCACCACCAGTCGTCACCCCAGCCTCGAACGACCATCCTCACCCTCTCCTTTTCTCTATCCTCGGCCCGCGTCCAGCCAGGCCGAGAGGACCAAACCGTGAGCCACCGTCCACCGTCACCGCCGTGAACCGCCGGCTTGTTCCCCCGGAACGCCGCTGCCGATTTCACCGCGTGTCGGTGATTGGCTATCCCTTTCCATCGACCAGAGTTGAATTTAGGCGAGTATTAATCCCTAAACCCGAATTAAATTAATTTGCATTTTAGGCGAGTAAAATTAGGGGTTAATTAGGCTTGATTATAGTCTAATTAAGGTTTAATGTGTGTTGGGTGATTAGGGGGTACAATTGGAACTTAATTGAGTGATTTAGGTGTGGATTAGTGCCCAAAATGTGTGCTGTCCTGGTACTGTTCACATAGAACCGAAAATGCAATATTTGCTTAAGTTGAGGAATAATTGGTTTAATGTTATGGTTAATTGAATTGGACGATCCGATGACTAATTAAGGCTTGATTGAATTAAATTGTTAGTGCCTTAATCTTGGAACTAATGGCTGAGTTTGTTTGGTCATGGTGGGTCCTAAATGGATCGAATTTTGTGACATTAAGTTGTGCATTAAGTGCCGGGTGTAAATGGGCTAAAATGGACTGAATTGGGCGTGCCGATAATGCGTTGAATTCATCGAGTTTGTGAATAATTGTACTTGGCATATTGGCATTGATAATTGGTTGGATTTGAGTGCGATGATGCATGCGCCTGTCATTTTAAACTGTGACCTCCGGGTCGGGCCTTTGGGTCGGAATAAACTGTGACCTTCAAGTCGGCCTACGGGTCGATTTATTGCTAGTAGTGGCCTTCGGGTCGTGGCCTTCGGGTCGATTTAACTGTTGTTGGCCTTAGGGTCGTGGCTTTCGAGTCGGAATTATTTGATTTATTCCTGATAATGGCAATTGTGTGCCGAGATGGTTTCTTGAGTACATGTACAACAGTTTGCACGTGATTATTGTTGATAAATTGCCTAACATATAGGGCTGGAATATAAACGATTTGGGCTGCGAGCCTTGGAATTTATGGTTATTTAATGATACACTACTTAGCGTGTTTAATTTACCTGTCAGGAGATGCATGTTAGCCTAGTTTAGGTTTAGGGGTGATTTACTTGCTGAGATTCGTCTCACGGTTGTTGGAAACCGACTTTTCAGATCCCCGGCAGTGAGGATGGCAAAGGCGCCAATCCGTTTTTGGGATTCCCAGTTCATCGAGAAGACTATGTCTATGCATGTCGCATCTTTTTGACCAAGCCCCGTCTTAGTTTAGTATTCCCGGGCCACCATCCTTTTTGTTCAATGGCCGTTGCTCAGTTTGTCTTCTAGTTGCTTTTCTTGTAAATGGATATTGTACAAAATTTGATAGTAATGAATATATATATGTCCTTAATCATCCTGTAATTCTTGTGTTGTGCTATTCATGGTTGTTTGTTTTTGTACGGTGTATATATATACATATATTATATATATGTCATTTTTGCATGTGTCGTGTTTCTTTGATTTGGGTTTTTGGGTCAGCGACGTAACCTGGGAGCGTCGCACCACAACTTCAACTTGTACGCGGGATGTTGACGCTTCATGGGGTACGGGACGTGACATCCTCATTTGAATTGGTATCAAAGCAAGATCAGCTCGGTTCAATCTAGTCGAAACCTGGAGTGATAAGGAGCAATGACCATGGGTAGCCGTAGGGTGACCTTGTGTGCTAAGTGTACCTCCTGACAGTTGTGTTTGATTGAGTGTTTATGGATTTGACCCGTATGATGCAAGTGCGGCAGGACCCGAGGTAAGTGTACTAATTCCTTGGGTGGAATCCTATGCTATTAAGCTAGTCCACATGCGGAGTGTTTGGTTGTTATTGTGTTAGATACATGCCTAGGACTCAGACCGATTTAGTTGGTTTAGGTCTCTAATTCCTGAACGGAATTACAGTAGGTAGTTGAGTATCGGGGATTGGAAAGATGAGCAGGAGAAGGGGAAAGGAACCCCAGGGTCAATCGAGTTCAGGAGGCCAAGAGGCCCGAGACCGCAGACTAGAGGACGTTATTCAGACTCTGAACAGGAGAAGGGGAAAGGAACCCCAGGGTTAGTCGAGTTTAGGAGGCCAAGAGGCCCGAGACCGCAGACTAGAGGATGTTATTCAAACCCTACACGAGATGGGGAATTTTATGGGTAGGCAGGCTCAAGAAAGGGCCCCTACGATTGCCGAGGCTACTGTGGCTGCAGCAGCTGCTGCTCTTAATGGGAATCAAGCCCAACAAGCTCAAGCTCAACCAGTGGTGGCAAATAGGCAAATGCACCAGCTGGTAGAGCAGTTTCTTAAGTTGAAACCGCCCAAGTTTACGGGCCGAGGTGACCCCGAAACCGCCCCGCGTTGGGTGGAAGAGCTGGAAAAGGCATTCGATTTATTGGGGTGTACAGAAACCGAGAAGATTACCCTGGCTACATACCAATTGCAGGATAATGCAAACGATTGGTGGAAAGCCATCAAGGATAGGGTGTTTCCCGAGGGGGTAGACTAGACTTGGACTGCATTTGTTGAGAGTTTTTATGGACAATACTTTTCAGAGAGCGCTCAGGAGAAGAAAATGGCGGAGTTCATGAGACTTTGTCAGGGATCAATGACGGTAGTCCAAAGACGAAGTAGAATTCGCGAGACTATCAAGTTTGCCCCAAGAATGGTAGAAAATCCACTAGACAAGGCTCGAAGATTTCGGGATGGTCTGAAACCGGATCTTCGCACCCAGATGCTTTTGTTGAATATTCGAGATTACAGAGAATTGTATGAGCGAGCCCAAACGATGGGACGGGATCAGATGGAAAGAGCAGCCGCATCTGGGTCGCGGTTTGCTCAAAAATAGGGACAATCGCCGCTTTGGCAAGAAACCGATGACGGGTAATAGGCGATTTGTCCCACCGCCTAGGAGGAACATCGGGAAGCCTAACCAGCAACCGAATAGATTTGGGGCTTGCTTTCACTGTGGGAGTTTGGAACACCAAATCAAGAACTGTCCCTAACAGCGCTCTTCAGGACCCTGTCGCAACAACAACCCTAGAGTTGGAAATCAAGTCGGGAATCCCCCACCGGCTATCCAGGGAAGACCACCTGCACAAGGAAGAGTTTATGCAATGGCGCGCAAGGATGCCGAGGACGCGCCGGGCGTGGTCACAGGTATCATTCTCTCTATGATCATCTTTGTATGTCGTTATTTGATCCCGGGGCAACCCACTCGTTTATTTCAGAACAGTTCGTTAAATTAGTTGGTATGGAGCCCGTATTACTTGAGAATATGCTATGTGTGACGACTAGGGGTGAGCATGGTTGGGTTGGGCGGTCCCACCCCTAACCCTAGGACCAACCCGCATGAATTGATTGGTCCTCAATTTTTGGGACCAAGGACCGATCCTATTGAGCCAGGGACTAAGGACCGGACCGACCCAATGGGTTCGGTCCGGTTCCAGGGTCAACCCGGGACCAATCGGTAATTTTTTTGTTTTATTTTTTGTACTCCTTGAAAAGGAAAACCTACTATTTCAAATTACATATCATCGACAATGTGGTGATGTGCAACCAAACTATAAATACCATTACATATTTAACAAATTTAAGATAAGGCAACAATAGAAATTTCACACCTACTAAAAGTAAAAAACCATAAAAATGATTAAGACCACTCATAGAGATATAGAACAAGATGGGAAGTTCCTGTAATCATCTGTAAATAATACTAGTAACGCCATACACAAAAACGTTTTCCTACATTCGATCAAGGAGAGTCCAATCAACCAAAAAAAGAGCTTCACACCACTTAACTAGCAAATCATTGTAGCAACTGCAATACTACTCTTCAAAAACTTCTACCATTTCACACAAACTCAAAAGTAAAGTGCAACTGAAACTTACTAGTGAAATACAATTAAACTATAAGAAATTCAAAACACTTAATATAAACCATGAATATACAACTTCACATCTTGTTAATTCACTTCAACTTCTGAACACCTGAAAAAAAAAAACGACTCACATAATTAATACTTGACAAAAGTTTTAAATTGAAATTACTATTAGTGCTATTGATAGAACATCTCACCATTTATATCCATTCAACTTCAATGTGCAAACTCTATTTATTGATGGTAATCTCCTCGGTAAGACAATCCATATCTAAAAAAAGGAATTCATTCATTAGATATACAAAAGAATTAACAAGTAAAAAGAAATATGCATAATTTAAGCTTACCCAATTCAAACTTTTCAGCATTTTCAATGCACTCTTCAATATTAATAGGCATGCGAGTAGCTCTCAACCAGTCTTGAGTACAAATTAAAGCTTCCACTACTTTGGGAGTCAAAGAACTTCGAAAACCATCAAGCACACGGCCCGAAGTACTAAAAGCTGACTCTGAAGCAATGGTAGTAACAGGAATAGACAAAACATCTCGAGCTATCAAAGATAAGATTTTATATTTCGAACCAGTACTCTTCCACCACATCAAAATATCAAGATCAAGAATATCTTCAGATTCCTCTTCAAGATACCGCTCAAGCTCTGATTTGTTGTCATCACGCCCATTTTTCTTTTGATGGAAAAAGTTTTTTTTGCCAAACTTTGATGTTAACCTCATCACTCCCATCATTTCCATCGGTATTGGAAGCACTGCTACTACCAACAGTCATACTTTGATCACCCAAAGATCGATGACCATGACCAAGAAAAGATTGCTCATAAAATGCATACAAACGCTCCAACATGTACTTCACCTTATCATACATCTCATTAATTTTTGCTTCATCCTCATAAATTTGCTCATAACAATACTTCACATAATGCAACTTTTTTGTAGGATCTAATGCCACCGCAATCAAAACCATCATGTTTACTTTATCCAAACTCCCATAGTATTTATCAAACTTCTGCTTCATCTTCATACCCATAGCTCTAAGCTTAGGATCCAAAGCATTACTTGCATCTTTCAAATACTTGTACAAAAAAGCTATCCCCTCAAAATAATCATTCGAAGTAGTATATAAACTCCTTGACATTTGATTGGTAGCATCATAAAACTGTTTCAGAAATTTGGAAAGAACAATGGCATTTTCCCAATCTTCATTTTTAGGAGAATCATTGTTAAGCTCAGTTTCGAAAGACAAATTTTCTTCTGCCATCATTTCAAAAGCTTTTCTGAACTTAATGGCCGTGTCTAACATGAGATAAGTAGAGTTCCATCTAGTGGTAACATCTAGACAAACCGAACCCTTGTAAGTGATTCTTTCAGCCTCAATACAGGATTGGAATGCTTTAGCTCTCATAGGAGAACTCTTCACATATCTAACAATGTTTCGATACGTGCAATAGAATCACGCACCTCAAACAAGCCATCTTTTACAATCAAGTTCAATATGTGAGCAGTGCACCTCATATGTAAAGCCTCACCAACTAAGACCAATGACCCATCTCTTGAAAATTTATCTTTCAAATAATCAATGGCAACATCATTTGCACTAGCATTATCTACTGTGATTGTAGACACATTTTTTTCTATTCCCCATTCATAGATGCATTTTTCAACTATTTTCCCAATCTCCCTACCCTTGTGACTATGCATCACCACAAAGTTGATGATCCTTTTATGCAATTTCCAGTCTTCATCAATAAAATGTGCAGTAAGACATAAATAGTTCAGATTTTGAATAGAAGTCCATGTATCACTCGTCAGTGCAATCCTTGACCTAAGCTTACCAAAGAAAGTCTTCAAACAACTTCTTTCACTCTTGTACAACTTAATGCAATCCCTAGCCACCGTAAATCGTGACAAATGTGTGAAGAGAGGTTGTATCTCAGTAACAAAATCACGAAACCCAACACGCTCAACAGTAGAAAATGGTTGTTCATCGACAATAATCATCCGAGCAAGCATGTACCTAGATCGGTCTTGATCAAATTTCCATGTAGTTAAGACATTACCACTATCGATACCAACACCGGTATCTCCCCCTGCCTTGCCAAGCACATTTGCATCACGTGGTGCAAACAATTTTTGCCTCTTATCTATATTGGGAGGATACTTGTTGCACCTTTTCAAGTGCTTCAACATTGTTGAAGTACCATTATTAACAGTGTATGAGTACTCCTTCCCACAATGAATGCACTTAACTAAACATGCTTTCGGGGTCTTCTCATCTTTGACTTTCGAAAAATTATCCCACGCAATGGATTTGGATTTATCTGTTTGCTTCTTACAAAGAAAAGGATGGTTAGTGGATACCTTGCTCGACTCTTTTAAGTTTTCTTCACATCCATGGCCAGGCAATTCCATCATGGGATTGATCTTGGAACATCCATCCACTTCAATTGACATGTTATCTAAATTCATCAAGTTCACCTGAATATTTAAGCATCTTGGCGTGTAAGCTTCCGTGACCGCACTCAACGACAAAAAAACAAATATTAGATATAGTTTCGCTTTTGAGGTGGCAACATCAAATAGCTATTTATCAAACTAAATGCAGCAAACAATAGAATAAGAAAAAAAATGGTAAAAATTCACAAGTGCATCTTATGCAATTCTAATCGCGATGACAAATGCATCATAAAATAGTTAAGTCATGTCAATTTAGAGCTAATTGCATTTGCCTCTCATCAAATTTGGGTGTATCTCTTTTTGTAGAATTTATGTCCTGTTATAAAGAACGTTATGAGGTTGGCCACAATTTGAAGCTGCTAAGCAACTCCATTTCCCCACCATATACTATTCAGCTACCCAATCAGCCTAATCTAAAATGCTAAGGTGGAAGGAAACCATTAGATGTACAAACAAACAAAATTTGGCCATGGACAAGTTGGTGAAGGGGAACGGAAATCTCAACTAAGTCAGCCAATTCAGCAACTATACAAGTTTGAAAATCAAACAAAATCACAAAGCTGGTGAAGCAGCTCATTCGGTTTGGCAACATTGGCGTGTGGGAAAGAACCGACCAAAATCTAGATTAATTCAAGTAGACAATCACAATAAAACACACTCTTTTTAGAAGCATACAATTTTGGAAACAAGATGCATCAATAAATTTGTATCGTTGACTTACTCATAAAGCAAATGAGAATTGAATTATGCCAAGATTGACTTCAACTACGAATGCATATTGCAAAGGCCTTAAAGGATATAAAAAGTCCAACAAAAACTCACAAAGTGTCAACAGGAATTGAAAATCCAACACCGGAGGAAGCAATTTGGATGGACAGTATATAATATTGCTATGTTGATTCCAATCAAACTTCCCGAACTGTCTAGTAGCAGCCCCCCACTATTACCGTGGATTGATTGCAGACATCTCATGCCCCATATGACATCTTGTATTGGGCGCCCGGTGGGCGATGAGAACCGATTTCTTTGCGAAGGCCACTGCAAGAGGAAGGGGATAAAATGAGAGGGACATTCACTTCAAATATACAAAATTCTCTACTTATAACTTATAACTTGTAAGTCAATCAAGCATGTCTGGCCCAAAAAAAAAAAATCAGAAGCATGCATTTGTGTTTCACGTTATCTTCCCGGTTTCTTCTTTAATTCCAGACTTAGTGTAGGATGGATAAACTGGAAACAACTGATTCCTCAAGCATATCCTCCAGTTTAAGAGATCATTTCCTTTTCAACTTGTAAGAACTTTAAGATGACTATGTGAAGCTAGACTTATCGATGACCCCAACAATCAACTAAAAATAACCAGCTTCAACCCATAAACTCCAGACTCACCCTTTGAGTGAAGACTCACCCGCTCAAATTCTAAATGCCTTTGGATAATTTGCCCTCAATCCAATAACTCCACATTGCCCTTTGGTCAAACTCACTCAAAGGGCGGAATGGTCAATTGCCCTTCCACCATTGGCTCCGACCTCACCTTTGGTCAATTGACCTTGGTTAAGGCCCCAAAATCACTAAAATTCGGAATAGGGCGAAATTAGCCTCCTCGTAATTTTCCGATCCTAAGTTGAAATTTCAATTTTTATCCATACCCGTCTTATATATGCATGCCGAAGCTTTCGAAGCTCAGCGGTCAGGCGGCGTGAGAATAAGAGGCTAGAGGAAGCGAAAGTGACCAGTGTTAAGTTTTTTGTTCGATTTTGGAAAAATGGAGAGTCTGAGAGTTCAGAGTGAAGACTAAAGAGACTTTACAAGCCTACACGGAAGACTAAAAGAGAAGATGAGAAGATGTCGTTAGTACGAGTACCAAAGAAGGACTGAGGGTTTTGGACACGTGAGAGGTTGAGAAGTGAGCTGTTTCCCACCTTTTCTTTTGTTGGTCAATTTTGCACGCCATTTCACAATTTTAATTGGGTTCCCGGTTCTCTACATAAAAAATTATAACTAATATATTAAATATAATATATATAGTCCCTGGTTGGTCCAGGTTGGACCGACCCTAAACTATCCGGACCGAGGACCAACCCGCATAGTCTTGGGTCCATGGATATTAGGACCAAGGACCAACCTAGTCCTCCCGGAACCGGACCAGACCGATGTGGTTGGGCTAGTCGAGGGTCGGGTCCAGGTTGACCCCGGACCGATGCTCACCCTTAGTGACGACCCCACTGCATGATAGGGTGTTAGTATTGTTGGGGTGTCTTGACTACAAAATCGTGATTGGGAATGCAGAAGAAAGAATTGATTTGGCTGTATTAGCCATGTATGATTTCGATGTAATCATCGGTATGGATTAGATGACGCAGTAGAAAGCCATTATGGATTGCGGCAATAGGATGATTCAATTCAATCCAATTGGACATCCTAGGTTTGAATTCCAGGGAAACCGAGGAGGAACCTCGATCCCTTGGATTTCCTCGCTTGAGGCGACTAAGATACTGGATGAAGGTTGCGAGGGATATTTGGTGAGCGTAAATGATCTGACCTTGGCGGAACCTAAGTTGGAAGAAATCCCCGTAGTGTACAACTTCCTCGAAGTTTTTCCTCAGGAATTGTCGGGTTTACCGTCGGAAAGGGAAGTGGAATTTGTAATAGAGTTGGCCCCAGGTACCGAGCTAATCTTTAAGGCTCCCTATTGAATGATCTTATCAGAGTTGAAAGAGTTGAAAATCCAGATACAGGAATTGTTTGACAAAGGTTTCATTCGTCCTAGTGTGTCTCCGTGGGGAGCACCGGTCCTGTTTATAAGGAAGAAGGATGGGACATTGAGATTGTGCATTGATTATCGGCAGTTGAATCAAGTGATGGTTAAGAATAACTATCCACTGCCGAAGATCGATGACCTATTTGACCAGTTGCAAGGAGCGTCCGTATTTTCTAAGATTGATTTGCGAACTGGATATTATCGGCTAAGAATCCGAAAGGAGGACATTCCTAAGATCGCTTTTAGGACGCGGTATGGGCACTACGAGTTTACAGTGATGCCCTTCGGATTGACCAATGCTCCTGCAACTTTCATGGATATAATGAACAGGGTGTTCAAGGAGTTCTTAGACAGGTTCGTCATAGTGTTCATTGATGATATATTGGTGTATTTGAAGAGGCCGGAGGAACACGAAGAGCGTTTGGCTGAGGTACTACGAACTTTACGAGAACACGCACTCTTCACCAAGTTCAGTAAGTGCGAATTTTGGTTAAGTAGAGTGGCATTTCTTGGATACATGGTTTCGGAAGATGGAATTTCTGCAGACCCAACTAAGATTGAGGCAGTAATGAAGTGGCCAAGACCGACCTCAGTGACAGAAATTCGAAGTTTCTTAGGATTGGCCGGTTATTATGCTCGTTTTGTAGAAGGGTTCTCGTCGATAGCTATGCCGTTGACGCGATTGCTTAAGAAGGAATTTAAGTTTGAATGGCATAATAAGTGCGAGAAAAGTTTTCAGGAATTGAAGTATAGGCTTACAACTGTCCCAGTATTGACTATTCCATCTGGGCCAGGAGGATTCGAGGTTTATAGTGATGTTTCATTAAGGGGACTTGGTTGTGTGTTAATGCAACACGGAAAAGTAGTCGCGTATGCATTGTGCCAATTGAGGCCACATGAGATGAATTACCCAACGCATGATTTGGAGCTGGCTGCTATTGTTTTCGCACTTAAGATTTGGAGGCACTATTTGTGCGGGGAAAAGTTCCAAATTTATATGGATCACCGGAGCCTCAAATTCTTATTCTCGCAGAAAGAGTTGAACATGAGGCAACGTCGGTGGATGGAACTATTAAAAGACTATGATTGCGACATCATATACCACCCTGGAAAGGCGAACTGAGTAGCGGATGCGCTAAGTCGCAAATCGAGTATGGCGCACATAATGATCAAGAAGTGGACATTGCTGGAAAGACTCCGAGACTCGAGTTTAAATTTGAGTTAAGCCATGTATCAAATCTGTTGGCTACATTGAGAATCGAGCCTGAGATTCAGACCAAGATTAAAGCGCTGCAGTCCACGGATCAAGAAATTCAAAAGATCGTAGGAATGGATGCCGTTACAAGGAAGTCAGATTTTCAAGTGTCTGACGATGGGATTTTGAAATTCAAAGGGCGTTGGTGTGTACCCGATGATGTCGAGCTTAAGGAAGAAATACTAAAAGAAGCTTATCGCAACAATTACAGTATCAACCTTGACAGCACGAAAATGTATCAGAATTTACGGCAACATTATTGGTGGAACAGAATGAAGACGGATGTGGCCAGGTATGTGGCCAAATGTTTGACATGCCAATAGATAAAGGCACAACATTGTAAACCTGGAGGACTTTGCGACCATTAGAAATTTCAAAATGGAAATGGGAACACATCACCATGGATTTCGTGACCGAATTACCAAGAAGCCGAGAAAGGGCATGATTCTATTTGGGTGATAGTGGATCGACTTACGGTTGGCGACTTTTTTAGCGGTGCGAAAGGATTTTGAGCTAGAAAGGTACGCAGAAATCAGACGTGAAGCCATTGTCGGTCTACATGGAATACCAAAGGACAATCACGCTGGATCGTGACCCGAGGTTTACGGCGAATTTACGAAGAGTCTCTCAGACGGCCTTGGGAATGAAGGTACAATTCAAGATAACTTATCATCCGCAGATTGATGGTCAATCGGAAAGGATGATCCGGACCCTTGAGGACATGTTGAGGGCTTAGAGAAAAATCTGGATTTTCAAGTTAAATATAAGATATATAATGTTGGTATATATATATATAACAACAACTACCAATAAACAAAGTAACCAAATAGCCCCATTTAAATAAATTGTAACAATTTGAAACGATGCAAATATTCTTTACTATAACTTATGTAAATATCCATTTAACAACAAAAGATACAATGGTAGGGCCATAAGACAAAATGGATCGTGGAAGGGGTCAAATCCTTGAGAAAGACTAAAGACAGCAAGCATCAGCCGCCCCTAAAAGCTAGTCTAACCTTGGACCTTTTTGGAATTCCAAGTTGGAATCATGTATTCCTTAAGGTGTTGCTCTCCCTCCGGCTTTCGGCCTCAAAATCTATCTCCTAGATCCCGCCGGACCGTTTGAGATTCATCGGAGAAGATTGGCGATATGACTTATCGACTTGTCCACACCACCTAAAAGCTCCCACCTACTCCTCGTGCCCTCCACATCCTCCATGAACTGAGAAAGTACGAGCCAAATTGGTTACGCTTATATCCATATCTAAATATAGAAATAGACAGACGCGGGTCCAATGTCCTCTCAGAGACTAAATGGGATTGAGGACCGGAAAGATCGAACTCATCAATAAGACGATCTCGATAGTCAAGGTAGTCTAGGAGCACCATGGAATAGAAATCTACATGGGAAACTAAGAGGCCATGCGACGTTAATATCCCCACTTATTTAGTGTCACGCCTGCACTCCCACCAAGGATCATAACCATCCTGCGATAGGTCATATAGGTTTGAAATGCCCTAGGCTACATCAATCGTTGAAAATCCAAATTAGAGAAAAATCCTAAACATGCTAAACGACGATATATATAATATATATATATACACATCAAGTAATAAACAAAATAACTATGAATAGCACCCAAGATAAATAAATTACGAACAATTTGAAACGAGATAAACATTCTTTACTAGAACTTATGTACAATATCCATTTACATCAAAAGATACAACCCCAAATATAAGACAAAAAAGGATTACCGAAGGCCCATAATTGTATAAAAAGCGACTGTAGGCCGACCGAGGCCAACAATTTATAACGACCCGTTTCCGACCCGAAGGCCAATTTATAACGATCCGTGGGCCCGATCCGAGGCCAGCGGTTGTATAAACGACCCATAGGCCAGTTTCAAACACAATGGCCACATTATATCATTACATTCATAATTCGCCGATATCGCAACATAATATCACGAATCACATGCCCACCCTTAAAATCAATTACCAATGCTAAGATTCCAATCACAATTATTCACCAATTCAACGAATTCAACGCACTCTCGGCACATTCAATTAATTCCATTCTAATCCGATTAATCCGACACTTATTTCACGCATTTGTTCCAATACAATTCAATGCACCCAAGGCCCACCATGACCAATTGAACCTAGCCATTCAATCCTCGAACATGGCGACACCCAATAAGGTTCTAAAAGTTAAATCTAAATCTACCTAAAACTACAGCCATAATGCAATAGTACATCTCATCATTCCCCACTTAGGATGAACTGTCCCCTTTATGTTCTATATGGGTGGGGATCCCAAACGAACGGGCACAAAACCAATTCATGGTCAAGGATTTGAAATGCCAATTTTACAACAACTCATGAGAAAAACAATTAGTAACAACCCCTAATCCTAAACTAGGCTAATGTGCACCTCCAGATAGGTAAATTAAACACATCAAGCAAAGAACCAGTAAATCACTAAAATTTCTCCCAAGCCCACAGCCCAATACATTATCTCGAAACCTTACAGGTTAGACGTTCAACAACAAAAATACTCACATGCAATTATTCCGATTCGAAGGCCCACAAATATAACAACCTGAAGGCCACGACCCGAAAGCCCATAATTGTATAAAATGACCTGTAGGCCCAACTCGAAGGCCAACAATTTATAACGATCCGTAGGCCCGACCCGAAGGCCAACAGTTGTATAAAAGACCCATAGGCCAACAGTTTCAAACTACAATAGGCACGTATATCATTGCATTCATAATTCAGCCATATCGCAACATAATACGCGAATCACATGCCACAGGTCCCAGAATCAATTACCAATGCTAAGATTCCAATCACAATTATTCACCAATTCAACGAATTCAACGCACTCTCGGCACATTCAATTAATTCCATTCTAATCCGATTAATCCGACACTTATTTCACGCATTTGTTCCAATACAATTCAATGCACCCAAGGCCCACCATGACCAATTGAACCTAGCCATTCAATCCTCGAACATGGCGACACCCAATAAGGTTCTAAAAGTCCTAATTTGCCCCTAAATTGTCCAAATTCCAGCCATTATTCAATAGTCCATTTAATGCTAAACTTAGGGAATTTAGTGCAATTTCAATTGACCTTGGAACAAAGATCCAGGCAGAACAATTTTTAGGCACAAAACCATCTCTAAATCATTTCATTTTCAGATCCTAAGTCAAATTTCAATTTTATCCATACCGGTCTTATATATGCATGACCTAATATGATATCGGATCCATAAAAATAGTCCTTTAAGCCCTCGAAAATCAGTCTGAAAGTTTGGAGGGGTAAAACCGTAAATTTTCGTTCCGGGTAGAAATTCTAATTTTCAACCGCACGCACTTCAGACATGCGTGGCCACTTCAAATTGACATCGGTTTCGAAAAATAACCTCGGAAATAGACATCGAGGTCTCCAGAGGCAAAATTGTAATTTTCTTAATTTGCAGCCGAATTTTTTGGTTTTCACGGGGTATCTAGTCCCAAACATGTGTGGCCACTATAAAGTGTTGTCGATCTTGCAAAATACTCATAATCACCCTTGAAATTTTGATATTGAAGTTCGGGTCCAATATCGCGATCAAATTTGCTCGTTTTGGAGTTTTAGGGTCTCTCACTAACGAACGGCTGTTTAGGTGTTACCCGTATCAACCTAGGATTGTCCGAGTCGTGATGGCCTCGGTTTGGTGAATGTGGGCATTACCACTAGTATCGGCGGTCCGATTATTGTGGACTAAATTGGGTCATTTGAGCAAAACGGAAGAGGGACGGAGGAGGGGCGATCGTGGGGGAGATGGCCCGGGAGAAGAAAAGAAAATGATATTGAGAGAAATATGTTCAGCTAGTCAAAGCTGGTCCAAGCTTGGTTAGTGGAAGCCAAGTGTCAAATTCTAAGGCCTTTTGATAATTTTGCCCTTGATCCAATAGCTAGTAATTGCTCTTATCCAATAATTCAAGGGTTGAATGGTTAATTGCCCCTAACCATTGGCTGACCAGACCTTAGTTAATCCAATTGACCTTGGTTAAGCCCCCAAAAATCACTAAAATTCGGAATAGGGCAAAATTGGCCTAGGGGCATTTTCGTAATTTTCCGATCTAATTCTCGTTTCAATTTTGTCCACACCGGTCCTATATATGCATGGCCAGCCTAATATGGTATCGGATCCATAAAAATCGTCCTTTAAGCCCTCGAAAATCAGTCTGAAAGTTTGGAGGGGTAAAACCGTAAATTTTTGTTCGAGTTCTAATTTTCAACCGGTAAGCCTCCGGACATTTTGGCCACTTCAAATTGGCATCGATTTAGAAAAATAACCTCATTTGATTTCGGTAAAGGGACATCGAGGTCTCTAGGGGCAAAATTGTAATTCTCTCAATTTAATCCGAATTTTCGGTTTTCATTAGTACTAGTCCCAAACATGTGTGGCCACTATAAAATGACGTCGGTCTTGCAAAATATTGATAATCACCCTTGAAATTTTGATATCGAAATTCGGATCCAATATCGTGATCAAATTTGCTCGTTTTGCGCTTTTAGGGCCTCTCACTAATTTTGAGGCCGTTTAGGTGTTTTGCAACCTAGGATTGTCCGAGTCATGATGGCCTCAAATTTCGGAGAAACGTGAGGAATTATCACTAATATCGGAGATTTACGATTTTTGGACTAAATTCGGGATTCGTTTGTCAGCGTATTTTGAGGTCGCGCATGTCACCAGCGATCCGATTGTACGTTGCTAACTATATCAAATCCGTCATTTTCCTAAGATCGACCAATATTGGCCCAAAAAATTCCATCGACATTTCTCGAAATTGGTGCTCAATTGCAATTGGTTCCTCGGTCTCACGTGCGGTTCCTATTTAGCCTTTCCCTTTTGGTTAGTATCACGTGATTGATCAAGTCCGGGCCAAAGACTTACTAAAATCAAACGAGAATTAATGTACATTTTATTGGTCTTTGAGTAAATGGGTCAAAATTCAGGATGTTACATTTGGAGAGCAAGTTTAGAGTACAAATTTCGAGGACGAAATTTTTGTAAGGAGGGAAGAGTTGTAACATCCCGAATTTTGACCCGTTACCGAGACCAATAAAGTGTATATTAATTCTCGTTTGATTTTAGTAAGTCTCGGACTTGATCAATCATGGGATATTAACCAAATGAGAAAGGCTAAATAGGGAACGGACCATGGACCGGGAACCTGATCGCGAGTTGAGTATCGATT
Organism: Syzygium grande; assembly: GCA_024733475.1. NCBI lineage: Eukaryota > Viridiplantae > Streptophyta > Magnoliopsida > Myrtales > Myrtaceae > Syzygium > Syzygium grande. The sequence continues at coordinate 23,259,794 of JAMXDD010000005.1, forward strand.
TCGAGTAAGGTTGAGGGACTATTTTGAGCCAATATGTACCGATCTTAGGAAAATGACGGATTTTATGTAATCAGTAAGGTACGATCGGATCGCGGGTGATTCCGCATGACCGAAAGTACGCCTGACAAACGAATCCCGAGTTTAATCCGAACGATCGCGACCTCCGGTACTAGTGATAATTCCTCACGTTCTCCCAAAATTCGAGGCCATCACGACTCAGATATCCCTAGGTCGATACGCGTAACCCCTAAACAGTCGACCGTTGTGAGAGGCCCTAAAACTTCAAAACGAGCAAATTTGATTGCAAAATTAGACCCGAATTCGACGCCGCAATTTTGAGGGCGCTTATGCATTATTTTACAAGACCGATGTCATTTTAGTGTGGCCACATATGTTTGGGGCTAGGACGGCCGAAAACCTGAATTTTCACAGTAAATTGAAAAAATTTACGATTTTGCCCCGGAGATTTCGATGTCCGCTTTGACCAAATGAGATTATTTATCGAGACCGATGCCATTTTGAGGTGGCCACGCATGTCTGATCAAGTCACGGTCAAAAATTGAAATTTCGACCGGAGAGAAAAAATTTACGATTTTACCCTCAAAACTTTCGGACTAATTTCCGAGGGCTTAAAGGATAATTTTTATGAATCCGACATCATATTATGTTGGCCACGCATATATAGGACCGGTATGGACAAAAATTGAAATTTTGACCCTGGACTGATAATTACCAAAATGCCCCTAGGCCAATTTTCCATTATTCCGAATTTTGGATCTTTTGGGATTTAACTAAGGATTATTTGAGTCAAATGGTCAGCCTAATAATTGAGAAGGATGACCAATGAGCCCTTTGAATTATTGGGTGAGGGTGAACAAAGACTATTGGATTAGGGGCAAAATGTCCAAAATCCTAGATGTGTGACACTTGGCTTCCACTAAAGATTTCTTTGACTACTCTTGGAACCATTGGTCCATTCTCCATCCCTTCTCCTCTCTCTCTCTCTCTCTCTCTCATTCTCTTTTTCTCGCCGTTTCTTCCTCCCCGCTTTTCACCGCTCAGCTCACTTGCCATCCGCCGAAGACCCACCGTCGCCCAACCAACCACCAACACCATCCCTTAACCTCTCTCTCTCTCTCGCTCCTTCTTCTCTCTCTCTCTCCCCCCCTCCCGCCCATGCCAAGACCGATTTTCACCACCACCGTGCACCACCACCACTCGGTGATTGGCCATCCTCCCTTTTTGTCCCCTCACGACCGAGGTCGAATTAAAGGCCGTTGCCAGGAACCGCTATTATTCCCCAGGATCCCTGAAACCCGCCCCTTTCCAATTAAATTAATTTGCATTTTGCATTTTAGGCGAGTAAAATTAAGGGTTAATTAGGCTTGATTATAGTCTAATTAAGGTTTAATGTGTGTTGGGTGATTAGGGGGTACAATTGGAACTTAATTGAGTGATTTAGGTGTGGATTAGTGCCCAAAATGTGTGCTGTCCTGGTACTGTTCACATAGAACCGAAAATGCAATATTTGCCTAAGTTGAGGAATAATTAGTTTAATGTTATGGTTAATTGAATTGGACGATCCGATGACTAATGAAGGCTTGATTGAATTAAATTGTTAGTGCCTGAATCTTGGAACTAATGGCTGAGTTTGTTTGGTCATGGCGGGTCCTAAATGGATTGAATTTTGTGATATTAAGTTGTGCATTAAGTGCCGGGTATAAATGGGCTAAAATGGGCTGAAAATGGACTGAATTGGGTGTGCTGATAATGCGTTGAATTCGTCGAGTTTGTGAATAATTGTACTTGGCATATTGGCATTGATAATTGGCTGGATTTGAGTGCGATGATGCACGTGCCTGTCGTTTTAAACTGTGACCTCCGGTCGGGTTTTGGGTTGAAATAAACTATGACCTTTAGGTCGGGCCTTGGTCGAAATAAACTGTCACCTTCGGATCGGGCCCACGGGTCGATTTATTGTGACCTTGGTGGGCCTACCTTCGGGTCGGTTTAACTGCTTGTTGACCTTAGGGTCGTGGCCTTAGGGTCGGGCCTTATCCGTTGGTCTTTGGGTTAGAATTATTTGATTTATTCCTGATAATGGCAATTGTGTGCCGAGATGGTTTCTTGAGTACCTGTACAACAGTTTGCACGTGATTATTGTTGATAAATTGCCTAACCTGCAAGGCTGGAATATAAACGATTTGGGCCGCGAGCCTTGGAATTTATGGTTATTTAATGATACACTTTGCTTAGCGTGTTTAATTTACCTGTTAGGAGATGCATGTTAGCCTAGTTTAGGTTTAGGGGTGATTTACTTGCTGAGATTCGTCTCACGGTTGTTGGAAACCGACTTTTCAGATCCCCGGCAGTGAGGATGGCAGGCGCCAATCCGTTTTTGGGATTCCCAGTTCATCGAGAAGACTATGTCTATGCATGTCGAACCTTTTTGACCAAGCCCCGTCTTAGTTTAGTATCCTCGGGCCACCATCCTTTTTGTTCAATGGCCGTTGCTCAGTTTGTCTTCTAGTTGCTTTTCTTGTAAATGGATATTGTACAAAATTTGATAGTAATGAATGTATATATGTCCTTAATCATCCTGTAATTCTTGTGTTGTGCTATTCATGGTTGTTTGTTTTTGTACGAGTGTATATATATACATATTATATATACGTCGTTTTTGCATGTGTCGTGTTTCTCTGATTTGGGTTTTTGGGTCGGCGATGTAACTTGGGAGCATCGCACCACAACTTCGACCTGTACGCGGAATGTTGACGTTTCGTGGGGTATGGGACGTGACAAATTTGAACTTGACTAGCGCCTTTGGACAGACGCCATGGACGAGATTCGCCAAGCTCAACACCATAACCTTCTTTTTCAAACAATGATGAAAGTCAACGAGGGGCTAGATTTGGGATTATGGTGAAAGTTGATGATTTTTTATGAGATAAAAAAAATTGGGGCTAGAATTATCACTCGATATAAAGTTTGTGCTTTTTTACGAGACAAAAAGAAGTTTAGGCCATAATTGTCCCTCGGCATTAAGTTGGTGCTTTTTTATTGGATAAAAAAAAATTTGGGCCAGAATTGTCCCTCAACCTAAAGTTGATGCTTTTTTTTTTTTTTTATAGAATTAGGCCTTTTTTGATGAGAACCCCATAGCCCATTCTCATGCTTCGTCGTTCTACACCTAAGCCTTTGCTCTTCATCTACATTATCTTGATGACATCATTTTCCGGCAAGTCACGTCGAACGATGTAATATCAAATTAATGCTACATACGGTTTTCAAGTGAGGAAAATCACCGACATCACTCAAGTGTCGCATTTTAAAAGTTATGGCACTTATATGATCGTTTGAAAAGTAATGTCAGTAAAGTGAGCTTCTACAAGGCGTATGGCACAATTAGTTTTCGTCTTTCCCACCACGTGCCATTGATTACGTAGTGAGAATTTTCGAAAACTTGAAAAGTCTCGGATTCTCACGATAAAAAAAAGAACTAGATATATAATTAATATAGTGAAAATTGCTCTTTTACATTACATATAAAATACAGTATCGATGGGTTAAAAGATGGTCGATAGTTAAGCTACTTTTTTTTATTTTGGTAGGAGATAGTTAAGCTACTTCATCAATCAAGTATCCAAACACATAAAGAGCAAAAATCCCATTAATTAAACCCACAATGGAGTCTATGTTTATTTTATTTTATGTGGACTGCAAACTTCACGAGAAAATTCCAACAATGTCCCTAAAACGGCATCAGTTTCCCAAGATTCTCCCTAAATTCGAATTCGTTTCAAAGACCCCATGAAATTGATCACTTTGACTCAATAACTCCCGAAGTGGCGCCCGTTTCTCGAAATTCTTCCTGCGCTCCATTTCGTTCCAAAATGCCTTGTGAAATTGACTACTTTTACCCAATAACCCCTGGGATCATCGTCTCCGAAAATAATAGCCAACCGATAAACACGTGCACGTTTCGCCCCCTTCTCCGGGGGCATTTTGGTCTGAAAAACATTTTTCTCTCGCGCCACTCATGTGCGCATGAAAAAGCTTAAATGCCTCGACTTTGCATGAAAATTTGTAGATCATGAAGAAAGGAGCGTGGATCGAAGAATTGGAGGGGGAGGATTACTGTAGATGTGAGAGGAGAGCTGTAACGGGAAAATGCCATAAACTGAACCTAATCTAATTAAACGCCTTCTTTTTTTTTTACGAGAAGCACGGGGTAAGGTCAATTGATGGTATTTGAATTTCATTTTAGAGTTTAGGATTGCAGTGATTTTTGGATCAAAATGCTCCTGGAAAAGGCGCAAAACACGCCTGGAGACGAGCACATCTTCGTCGCCCCCGCCATTGTTTTCAATGATGATAAATTTTGAGGTTATTAGGTCATGGGGAAAATTACTAAAAAAGTCTTATACCTATTGCATTTATGCCAATTCTGTCCTAAATCTTTTAATTTGGCTAATTTAGTTATAAACCTTTTGACAATTTGTCAATGTAGTTCATCCAATCAATTTTGGCCGGAAATCTTTGATGTGGATGCCAACCTTCCTATGAGGCATGATGGGACTGACGTGGATAATTTTTAAATTTTTTTATGTATTTGTTTATTTTTTTTTTTCTTTTACCTTTTCTTTTTTCTTTTCTTCTCTTTTCCTTCTTTTTCTTTTTTTTTTATTTCACTGTGGTTGGGGAGGATCGCTGGAGCTCACCAGCCATTCCCTTGCTGGCCACCCTAAAAAAAGAGAATAGAAAAGAAAAGAAAACCAAGATAAGAGAAGAAAAGGAAAGATAGAAATTCGGAAGAAAATTTAAATATGTCAATATTAGCGCCCGACCGCTCCACGTCGATGATTCCGCCAAAATTGACCATGGACTACATTGACAAGTTGTCAAAAGGTTTAGGACTAAATTAGCCAAATTGAAAAGTTTAGGACTGAATTGGCACAAATGCAATATGTCTAAGACTTTTTTATTAATTGTCCCTGAGTGAAAGTGATCAAGTTCAAGAGGTACTCTGAAACAAATTCAAGTTCGACGGCATTCCGAGAAACCGACATCAATTCAGGGGATTATTGAGTCAAAGTGCTCATCATCTTCACGGATACTCCGATACAAAAAACACCTGAGTACGAAGGAAACTTTGAGAAACGGACTTCACTTCACAGGCATCATGGAATATCCCCCCAGGATTTTAACCAAGAAGAAGAAGAACATGACTGCGAAGCGGGGCTCTTCGGCTTGCTTGCGTTCGCGCGCAATCCCACGCGATTGGAGAGCGCAAGTTCTAGTTTGTCTTCCTATTGGCAAAAGATTCGAAAGGGCAAAAGAGGATATCCCCCCACGCGGACCCACGATACATAGGAGTATTTTTTAATCAATCGAAGATGTTTCATGCGTGTGGAGAAGGAAATGGAACGTGAGTGAATATGGGAGTTTGATAGTTGTATCCACACCTAAACCTAATTTAAAATGATTAGAGAGGTTTTCGATTAAAGAAAGGAGAAGATTAGAAAGTTTAGGAGAAAGTGGATCAACCTTCGAAATGGTATGTTAGGGGTGTTAGAGATATGGTTATCGTCGGCAGAGGCGAACACGAAGGGCGGTAGCTGGCGGTAGCGGCGGCTCCCTGGGCTGCCGGCTGTTTGGTGTAGTTTTTGTTGAAATTACTTGTATTGTTCTGGATGTTTTACGCGAAATCTCTCTATAGAGTTCGCATTTTGAAACTTCGATTCTGTCCGTTTTCTTAACTCGCCGTCTTCTGGTTAAAATCTACCTTTGCTACTTTGATTATCAAGAAGAAATCACCTCAACATAAGATATTTTGATTTACGAAATGGTAGATTAACCACCCGCCTAATTGGAACGTAAGAGGTCTTCCATCAATTGGTCATCCAAGTATTTCGTAACGAAGCGATCTTGTAAAACCTTTTAAATGTCGAATTCTACCTACATGCAATGCATATGCATCTGTACTCGTAATGGCATAAAATTGAGAGATCTCTCATCACGATTGACTGTTTACCATAACTTTTAAACAAAAATACTCAATTACGCCAATCAATTAACGTGTAAGACAGAGAAAGATGATGTCTACTTGGCAATCCCCATTCCTCGAACTGATTTTAGGGCATCGAATCTCGACCATTGTCACGCAATATAATGAAGGGTTAATATCACGAAAAACTCCAAATTGATACATGTGTGATAAATTTACCAAAATCTAATTTTTTGGCTACCAAAAACTCTAAGCTAGTATATTTGTGATAAATTTACACTCCATTAAATTGGATTAATACAAAAAAAAAATACAAACTAGTACACCTGTGATAAACGGAGAACAAAACTCGAAACTGGTACATCCGTCAACTACCACGTGTCATTTTACTCATTAATTTGACAGTAAAATTTAATGGAAACTAAATAAGGGTAAATTTATCATAAATGTACTAATTTGTGATTTTTTGTGGTAAAAAAATTATTTTTTGGTAAATTTATCATCAGTATACCGATTTAGGATTTTTCGTAGTATTAATGTTATCACGAAACTATGCACCTAAAATGGACCCTCAAAGATTCTCATACCTTGAATTGCGAATTTACCATATCTGGATCATACAGCCGCGTTCTTCTCCCTTTCTGTGCTTTTTCGACGAGTCAAACGTTACTTTCCTCGAATGCGTCCGGTGCGCAAAACCAAAAACGCACACGAATTTCTTGTATTTTTCTCTCTTTTTCGTCTTTTTTTTTTGGGGGAGGCGGGGGTTCGTTGCTGTAATTGACCGACACCCAGTTCCCGTTCACGTCATCGCAACATGGGAAAGCTGAGAGACTTCGCTAAAAATCGTACAACGAACGGAAAGATGTGGTGGCCACCTTAATTTGTGCCATCCTTTTCTATTCTTCGTTTGCCTCCTCTTCTCCTTTCTTCTCCTTCTCCTTCTCTTTGTTCCACCCCATTTGTAACGGACCGCCTCTCTCTCTCTCTCTCCCTGTCTCTCTCTCTGTCTCTCCCTGTCTCTCTCTCTCTCTCTCCGTGGTGATCTCGTAGTATCTGCTCTTTTTCATCGCCCATGAACGTAGTAAGCCTGCGGACGACGAAACCATCGTAGGGAGAAGGAGCACCGTCGTTCTTGTCATAATTTGGCACTGAGAAATCACACCCTTGATGCAAAAGATGGAGGTTGGCTTTTAGGCAGCCTCCTCCTCCTCATCCTGGATTGAATTATATGTTCTCTCTCTCTCTTTTTCTTTTCTCTCAGGTATTGTAGACGTGTGACGTGAGCATGGATGAATTGCACGTGCGTGTGGGTTTCAAGAACGTGAATTTCTCATTCGTGGTTTTGATGGGTCTGTTGCAGGGAGTTGATTTCTTGGTGTCTTCTTGATTTTGGCCCTGTAAAGGAGGGAACTTTATATTTCCGTGTCGGCATTCCAATGGGCATGTCATCTGATAACGTGCACGGACTTGTTTTGGCCCTCTCGTCGAGCGTTTTCATCGGTTCTAGCTTCATTGTCAAGAAAAAGGGGTTGAAGAAAGCTGGGATAACTGGTGTCAGAGCAGGTTCTTTTTTTTTTTTTTCCTTTTTCCTCAATGAATTAGCATGATTTTCCAGGAATTCCGATGGTTTTCATGGAAAAAGAATAGAATCCATATCAATCTTTTCGATGCCCTGACGTGGGCGTATTCGATATAGATGGCTTCGGGTGTTAAAGTTTTTTTTTTTTCCCTTGTTGTCTGATAGTTTTCTGCCCGTTTACAGGTTCGGGAGGTTATTCGTACTTATATGAACCCTGGTGGTGGGTAGGAATGATAACCAGTAAGTTCTAACGTTCTGGGTCTGTTTGATACATCGAGCATGTTTTGTTAGGACATGGAGAATTCAGCATGCGATTGTTATTCAAGTGACAGTATTTTTGTTTTTGGCTATTCATGTGGTAAAAAGATTTGCCTGTGCCTTTGTTGCTCTCTGACAAATGAAATCCGGTGAGAAGAGACCTGGACTGGACATGCAATCTTAAACATCAATAGCTCTTGCTTGACTATGGAATCGGTTGGTGGGTTTGTCAAATTCCATCATATGGAAGGGGCACTACCTCGGAAAAATGACAACTGAGTAGCTTATACTCCCTGGATTTTAGCCTTCTTGTGGTGATGGATTTGAGGATTTAAATTGTCTTTGGGTCTGCAATCATCCATTACAGCCAGAGCACATGATCGTGCACCCGCACACGGGTTCACTCACGGAGAGTCAGAGAGGGCGACAGTCTTTTGTGCCGCTGGGACATTAGGCCCATCAACCTGATTCTTGCTTGTTCCGGGGACGTGTCTTCCTATTTTCTTGTTACCAGTAGACCAATATTCAACTGCAGGTTTCAGATAGCTCCTAGGATCCAATGCTTAAATTCTCTTTCCTGTAATATGCTAAGTACAATTGCTTTTCTTTTTCGTGCCTGATTCTTGCTTGTTCCTGGGACATGTCTTCCTGTTTATTCTTCTTCTTGTTACCAATAGATCAATCTTCCACTGCAGGTTTCAGATAGCTTCTAGGATCCAATGCTTTAATTCTCTTTCCTGTAATGCTAAGTTCAATTACTTTTCTTTTTCCTGTAGCTTCTAGGATCCAATGCTTAAATTAATTGCTTCATTGCATCTTTGGCAGTGATTGTTGGGGAGATTGCCAATTTCGCTGCCTATGCATATGCTCCTGCGATTCTTGTTACGCCTTTGGGAGCACTGAGTATCATCTTCAGGTATTGTTATTGAAATTGTCAACTAAGTAGGATAGCTGTCTCTGAATCTACAAGAAATAAGAAAATCAACACATTTAATATTCTACAAGCTGTAATATTTCAGCGATGACCGATCTTAAAAACCATGATGCAGTGCAGTGCTTGCCCATTTTATCTTGGAGGAGAAATTGCACATCTTTGGTGTCCTTGGATGTGTTCTTTGTGTGGTGGGTTCCACAAGCATCGTCTTACACGCTCCAAAGGAAAGGGACATTGAATCCGTTAAACAAGTGTGGCGCCTTGCCACCCAGCCAGGTATCAATCCAGTCAAAACAAGTACCCTTTAGATTTTGAGTAGAACTCCTTGAATGTCTTGAGGATGTTGTGCTGAAAGAAACTCTCTTCTGGTGACAGGTTTTATCGTGTATACTGTTGTAGTTCTCATCGTGGTTGGTGTTCTTATTTTCTGCTATGCACCACGTTATGGACCTACTAATATGATGATTTATATTGGGATTTGCTCTCTCATGGGTTCTCTAACGGTCAGTGTACTATCTTTCAGAGTCTAGCTACATTTATTTCTCGAAGCCGTTATGAACTTCACTGTTTTCTGCAGGTGATGAGTGTTAAAGCATTGGGCATCGCCCTGAAGCTCACATTTTCAGGAGCGAACCAATTCATTTACTTCCAGACATGGTTCTTCACTATAGTCGTCATCTGTTTTAGTCTCATGCAGATCAACTTCTTGAACAAGGTAAGTTGTAAATCTATCAATCAAGAAAGAATGAAATTTTCATGAAGACATCTCAGTTAATTTTAGATTTTACACCCACCCACCTTTTACTAAGTCAATCTAAGATTTGATTGGATGAAGGACCAAAGTCTAATGCATGGGGAAGAGTATCGCCTTTTTCACATTTGTTGCTTGTTCTCTCGATTGGTCCTGATTTTCTTTTATATAACTCAAAATGTTTCTTCTGACAGGCGCTTGACACCTTCAATACTGCTGTAATATCTCCAGTGTACTATGTGATGTTCACGACTTTCACCATCCTTGCCAGCATGATCATGTTTAAGGTAAAACAAGACTTACCATTGTTTGCGTTTTAGTAGAAAAAAATGCATGTTGACTTAATCCCTGTCCACATGGCGAATTTGACCTTTGTGGAAATATGAAAATAATACATTGTTATTCATGTGGATATTGATACATGCATTCAGCCTAAAATAATCCCAAAAGAAGCTCTAGTGTTGCTTCAAAAAAATACAGAAGCAGTAAACTTCAATCGGTTATTTTATAGTCCAGTATCTCTGAAATTGTTCGATCTTAACCTTTTGAGCACAAGCTTCAACAGCCCGGTCTGTAAATTTTTATTATTTGCACAAGGATTGAATGGATTTGTGATCCAGCATGCAGATCTTGACACAGAGAAACTTTGGTCTATACAATTTAGAGAGATGCATATTCTTTGTTATTTCCATTTGTCCTTGACATTATTGTGCGATAATGCATATCCGCCATTGTGCTTTTTCAGCATTTTAAGCAGTGATGATTTGCCTTATTCTTTTCCCTTGGTATGCTTGGGAATGCAGGACTGGGATTCACAAAATGCATCACAAATTGTGACTGAGTTGTGCGGTTTCGTCACTATACTCTCCGGGACATTTCTTCTTCACAAAACCAAAGACATGGGAAATGAGAAAACCGTCAACGCCCAGGCCTTTTCTAGTCCAGGACCAAATCCAAACTCAAACGACGGATAGTACGAGTCAGTGCATCTAACCTTTCTAGTTAAAAGCCCGCCCTGCCAGTTTCCGAATGTACATGGGAATGAGCACAAGGGAGAACGGAAACAACAGACTTTTCTCACCTAAGGTGAATGTCGCGGGAGGGAAAACAGGTTTTAGTTTTGTCAATGCGAAGATTCACGAGCATCATCTGACATAATTTTGGGGGGATTGACAAAATGATGATACCCATGGAGGATCAATCTTTGGTTAATTTACCGACAGTTCGCTTTCACTTCTCTCCTTTGCCATTTCTATTGGTATTCCATACTTCTTCAATGAACAGAATCTTAGTGCACTGTGAATATGTCAAGCAAAGCTTTATTTGTCTTGCGCGGGAACCTCCTGAGTAGTTATGAATTATTTGAAAAGAAGTCGCAAGAAAACATTCCGCACCATGCCAATCTTTTTTTCTGGTCATTAGCTTGTGCGTGCTAGTCTTGCATCTTTGTTATTCAGAATCAAAATTGTAGAAGCTTAGGATGTCTAACCTGGATTTATCTTCTATAGCATAAAATGAAAGCAGAATAGAAGAGATTGTACACATATTTCTATCTTACGTAAGTGGGAAACGTTCTCATTTCAGCACTCAGTTTTTTTTTTTCTCTAGGAGCAACTGCTCTAATCTGGGCGACTCAGAATCACGAAGCACCTTCCAAAAGCAGCACAAATGGAAATACACATTCAGCTTGAGAATGTTATTGGCACAAGAATTAGAGCACTAGAATTCTTTATTTTTCCCTGAAAATGACATTGAAGCACCCCTTTTTTCTGCAAATGTTACTTTGGAGATGGTTAAAACACTTTCTGGCAGTATTTTCTTAAAAAACGAGGTTGGTCCTAAGAAATATGTCTTGTAGTCTAGAATACACTGATCCTCCTGTAATCCTAGTCCTCTTCTGTGTTCTGCCAGCTCCTACAAAAAGTTTTTTCTTCTCCTGTATTTGCAGCACGGTAATTACGTTAATGCGAGTGGTAAACTCAGACATCCTAGATTGCATATCGCCTGGGTCCAGGAATGGAACGGGAGAAGTAAATACATGAATCTGTTAAATAAATAAACCAAGAGACAAGACGTATGGGGACGAAGTTGCCAAACTGCTGAAGATGTACAAAAGTTTAAAACGGCGAGGCTGAATATCTGCTGATTAGCTTTTAGTTTTTTGTTATAAAGTCCAGTAGATATCGAAGGGTTTCTATAAATTGTCTCATTTAACCTTGTACTTAAGAATATCATATAAGCAGGGTGGGTGTGCAAACAATTGCCAATCATAATCAATGCCCTCGGCTTCACTGTCCACATCAAAGATGCACGTCAAAGCAGCATGAGAACACCAGTGTATGAGTAACATCCAAAACCTGATCACAAAAGATTTTTTAATTCACAGACAAAATTCAGGACAAAGAGAAACAGAAAACCTCAATGTCATGCTATTGAGAGACACTTCTCAGGAGTTACACAGTTGGGGCTGAATCTTGCCCCATGACAAATTGAAACTAAAACTATGTATCTTAAAACCTTGACGGTAACTAGGGGAACTTTTCTGGGTTCTTACAATCCAACTCACAGCTACTGCCACTAGCTAATTCCGAAGATGAACTAGAACTAATAACGTAGCACTTGGACCCCTTTAAACAGCTGCTTCAGCCTTCTGGGCCTATCTACGGACAAAGTAGAGCTTACCCATGACATGAAGAATTGCGACAAATGCAATGAAGCCAATACTCATCACAAGGACGACATTTGGAGAAATCTTCAGTCCTGGAGCATCATCGGTGTAGAACTGGAGCATGGTCCCAGTTGCTCCTCCGGAGGGCCCACCACTCGCGGTCCTACGCCTCCGCATGCTTGCAGCGGCAGCTGCACTTCCTCTGGGCGGAGTCGGTCCGGTTAAAGCCATTTCTGGAAAAGTCACAGAAAATATAAAAAACTGTTTCTCCAAATCCATTCATTCAAGAAGCAAGACCTCTGGAACACTTGACAACCAAGTCTCAGTTCAGCATTCATCATGACATGCCTTATTATCAATACAATGCCGGGGCTATTGCATACAAGAACAAATTAACACAAGGGTGCTTCTAGGGTCCCATAAGCACAAAAACCAGACAAGTCCTGTATTTTAGCCATAAATCCTGAACCAATCATTAAATCGATTGCATTCATAGGTAGTAGTTTAACTTTATGGATCATAACTTACTTGTAATGGTCTTAGCTTGTTTACCTTGTAACTAGTAATTTATCATGATGGACACTATTTTCATAACATGAATATGCTAATACTTAGTAACTAACCAATAACATACCTCAAAATTGTCCTATAAGTCCTTGTAAATGAGTAGTCAGCAACCATCCCTTCACATGTAGTAATTTACCTTAAAGTCTCATACATTGAATATCCTAATATTCGTAACTTTTCATCAATCGTAATCAATTTGAGTATATCGTAAATCTTGTTTTTTCTATCCTTCACACTTTGTAAACTTGCAGGTTCTATAGGTGAGTAATTGTCCTCATGTCATAATCTTCCTCAATCAATAGTAGCATTGGCAATTTTATAGTCAGTAATTTTCCTTAAATATCCGTAAGTCCAATCTTTTGGAAACCATCTGACAGTTGAAATTTTTTTCTTTTCTGATACAACAATCCAGATTACATACAGGACCATATCCGTAATTGTTGGACTAGACCACAAACTAACCCAATAAAATAAGTTGAACTAGCAGACATCTACATAGATTCCACAAGCTCAAAGTACAAACCTCTTTTTTAACCCTTCCAATTCCTGTAAATCAGCTTTACACGTGAAATCCAAGATGGGGGTTGAAATAGCAGTGGAGGACAAGAAAACCATGAGTAGGTTCGAAGCAAACCAGGAAATAAGGTATTGGGATTCAAAACAAGGACAAGCAGCCCTGTTATGACCTAGACAGCTAATTATTTCTAAAGTTTAAGTTGCTGGATAGTTGGGACAACAATTAATATCTACCATTTATTCGACAATAAAAAACCGAATCCCAAATAATATTGAAAACAAAAGAAAGAATCAGTGATATCAGAAAATCATAGAGACATATGATAGCTGAATATTATTAGATCAATCGAACAAAAGAATATTAGCAAGAAATGAGTCCTAACAAGGTGGGGCCAGCCCAGTATTTCCTTTAATCTTAATTTCAAACTCAAATCTTATGGTCTCCAAGAAATTAAGATTAAAAACAACTTTTAAGTCAAAATGGACAGAGTTGGAAATTGGACTTGTTAGAGGCTTTGTGCCCGCAACAAAGAGTTGATAACATTAAAAAAAAAAAAAAACCAGTACCTCTCCTATGGCGATGACCTTTCCGTGTTTTCTACTTGACAAGTCAACCACTTTAATCTACATAACTTGAAACCAATCTTTTGAACTCCAATTTTGTTTTTACATCCTTTCAATGTATATGCCTGCTGAATGGTACACTAAAGGCTGGTCCTTTTTAACATGGATTGGAAGTTTGCTTTCAAAGGGAAACAGGCCTATTCCTCTATGAGATTTCTATAGCTCATTATTCTTAGGGATAATTGCAAAAATCATGCTCAACTTTGCTGTCCATATTAAATCCCTTCCTCGCATTTTAAAACCTACATTCGGCATCTCTCCAACCTAAAATGTATTGATCCTCATGCATATCCAAAATCTACGCCCAGACCCCTCTCCCACTCTCTTCCCTGCCCTATCTCTCTCCTCACACAAAGCAGCACAGCACAACTACTATCGAGAGCACCCCACAGTATTGAGGACCAGAGCTACCTAAGACAATAGCCTTTGTAACTTTCCCTAATTCTCAATTAAAAGCCATCATAAGGTGACAATTCCTGACACAAATAAGAAGTCAATGGTCAACCTCACCACTAAAAGAAACAAAAAAGGGAACCCCGCCTACTGACTCTAGAACAATGGAATAGCAGATTAGCCCTAGAAGGAAGAGGGAAGGAGGGAGGCCCTATCAGATTGAGAACACACCCTGTCTGAAAACTCATTCATGGATCCACTGGAAAAGAAACTGGAACCTTACAATGCATGATCACCAATCAGCACATTTTCACCCACTTTTAATAGAGAGACTTTGCAATTACTTCTAAAAATTATGGTAACCCCACAAATAATAAACACGGAACGAATTCTAGCCCAAGGCCATCTCCAAATTGAACTCTCCATCATCGTTCCACAGATCACCGCCATGATAGACCACTTGTCAATCGATGCAAAAAGGAAATTGCTCAGCTAAAAAAGAGGACAGAACTAGAAATTGTAGCTTAAATCAGCGAGGCAGCAAGTCCATTAACTACTTATAAACACAAAACACAAATCTTTCTACGATAACAAATTCGCCATATAACACGCTCAGAACAGAAACAGCCACTCTCTGCTAACATTGTCCAGACCCCAAAACCTCACGACCCAGATTCACCATTAAAGCCAAACGTTCTTGTTACTCAAACCCAGATCACATGCACAAGGAAACAAGAACCTGAATGAACAGAGCATCGAAACAGTAAAAACAAAGATCTACAACACGCCAGGGGGGAAAAGAAAAAACCCAAGGATCTGCCAAATTCGACGTACGGGAAGCCATCAAATCACCGAAGAGAGGAATCGAAGAGATTTGCTAGCACAAGAAAAACGAAAGCCAAGATAAACAAACAAAAGAAAACACCAAGAAATTACCTCGTCAATCAAGAATACGAGGATTAGAACCCTCCGACGACGAACGGATTGAATTTCTCAAAAGGTTTGCTGAAAAATACAATCTTTGAACGAACGATGACGAAATCGAATCGAAGGAGAGTTGAGTTTATCGAATTCTGATGAGGACTAGGAGGCGTACTATAAAATTCGTAGCCTTTTCCAGTTTTGTTAAATAATTATTTATTTAATTAAAGCCTCCACGTGAAAGCAGCGAATGGTTCTCCGCCACGTGGAATCGACCTACTACGAAAAGACTACTATTACAACCGGAATACACAGTACAAGCCATCGGCCAAACAACCTGGGACATGGACAAGTTCGGTTCCTTATAGATATGGATTTGTCACGGTCAAGCTTCATTTGTTCAATTTAAAGACCTGCAACAAGCAGTACATTGATTTTGAAGATTTATAACTTTTCAAATATATAATTTTAAATACGAAAGTAAAATCAGGTCTTAAAATTTTTAAAAAGTATAATCAATAGTTAACTTTCATTAGATTAATTTGATAAATTTTAAAATTTAATTATACTTTTTGAAAGTTTTAAAACTTAATTGCATTTTCGTAATAAGTTTTAAAACTTGCTTGCACTTATTGAAAGCTTTAAGATTCAATTATTCTTTTATGACAAGTTGGTAATTTGATGTTGATTGTTGAAAAATAATAGAGGCGAGGGATTCTGTGTCAAGTCATGTTTGGTAGATGGTTTCACTCCAGGTTCCCGAGAAATCTCTTCGCTCAAGTGGACATGACCTTTGTTTGTCTGTCTTCGAAGAATGTCATGACTATCCTGCATTTGCCAGAGGAGTTCACTTACTAATTTCGTTATCTTCAACAATTATAATCAATAAGCCTCCTCAAAAATTTTCAGCTACTCTTTAAACACGAATGTCGAAGCCTTAAATTTAGAGTTGTCGATAAACAAAGCAATAGTTGCAGTGTGATTGCTAATAAATCTACGCATACTATCAGTTTTCCTTCAGCGGATTAAAACTCGCAAAGTCCCCAAAAAAGTTACTAACAAGGTGGTTAAAAGTAGTTACTTATAAATCTAAACCTTTACTAAATTCTGAAAACATAAGGGGTAAAAAAACGCAAAGCTCCAATTTTATCCCGATCGAGACATCGCATAAGTCACAATCGATCTCTCTATTTGGTATGAAATGTTTCTCCACAATTTCTAAAGGCTCTTAAATATTTATCTAAAGAAGAGATGTGATAGTGAACCGCCAGATTAAGATGGCATCAAGCATTAGATCTGGAAACTAGCTAATCAAAACAAAAAGTGCCTTTATCTCTGTGTATTGCACTTCAGTTTTGGCCAACGAAAGTGAATCACCAAGCCGAATCAAGATGGAATATGCAGATTGACATCTCGACTGGTTGTGCTCATGCATTTTAAACAGTTTTGATCCGCTGCTCGTTATGATGCTAATTTCTGAAGAATGGCCTGCCAATACGAGAATTAATGAATAGTGAATAGATCTTAAAGATGGAATGAAATAGCACTTCAAAAGAAAAAATGTGTACAAACTATATAAGGGTCCAAGAAATTGCTTCTCTGGAAGCACAAGATAGCCTCTGCCACACGATAAAGCAGGCACTGTCCCAACGGAAAAACTTACAGGACATGAATGATGCGCTTTAAGGCCTTGGCTGAGCTCCGCAAATGAGATAAGAAGTTTCACGGGGCGAAACTCAGTAGACTGAATACGTCCTCTGCCATCCGCAAAACAAACTAATCCACGTTGTAGAACGTGCTCAAATGCCTGCAGAAATTCGGACACATGTTACAGAAATCATATTTCTGCCTTTAAATGTTTACAGTAATTATCGCACCACAAGACAACTGTCATTTAACTTGCAAATAAAAAAACACAGCGGACCCCCTAATGTCAGGGAAGAACTCGTGGATACACAACAGAATCCTTGGGCCTATTCAAGCTACGATGCATTATGCAATTGATTGCTCAAGACAGTGATGTAACAGGTTCTCATCCTCTCTTCTCATAGAAACTTTCCATCCTCCTTTACTCTTTTTTTTGTGGGACGGAATCCTCCTTTACTCTCAGCCGCTGCCTATTAGTGCATAAACCAAGTCAGGTTGATCACACACAAAAGGGGGTCAGTTACATTCTCCAATCTTGTACCCTTTTCTACAGGGCTCTACTATTTACCAGCCAAACCTGCCAGTGAATTCCGATGTCTTTAAGATGCTGAAAATTCTCGACATCAGTTGTTTGGTACCGGTAGATCCAGCATCAAACATAGAGCAAACAGCAATCAAGTAATATGTACTGGAGCATTAAAAAATATTCTTCAGAAAATGTAAGCTCAGCGCTGCAATAATTGTTCTCTTTATTAGTGGGAGAAAATGTCTGAAAGAGAAAACGTTAAATGGTGGAAGTCTAGAATCTCTAATGGTGCATGCCGAAGCAAGTGGAGCACGGAAAATAGGATCAGGCAATGAACGTGTACAGCCTGTGGAGTGGCTTCTTATTCCTTCCCAAGGATTCTGCAGACACTGCCTTAGTCATCACTCACCAGGTTTTTCAAGCCAATAATCGAGTTAACTGTCATGAGCACATAACTTAAGACAGTTATATATTGGGTTAGCACTCTAGACTCTAGTCCATTTAGCACTCAAAATTTCTCTAATTGAACCAATCATTTTGCTTCAAAAACATTGAATGCTCCTTCAGTACTTCCCTCAATTTTGAACATGGATACAGGAAAGACCAAATTCAACCTTCTTGGTCCTACAGAATTTAGATTTGCTCTTATAACAAACTACTTCCAAGCACAGCAGATATGGGAAATAAACAGCCACTCATCAATGGCAATTACTTTTTTGCTCCTCTTTTTTCCGTCAAAATTTTAGTGGCAGCTGCAATGCAATCATTACTTGATGAAATGTTAAAATGGAGATCTGATATTGGATCAATAATTAACCTTCACAAACCATAAAACTCTAGGGTCCATCAACTGAATGGAATATGAATGGAAATGTTGATGATAGCGACCGAATCATTCTAACAATTGTATTAACATACCTAATGGCAGAAGAGAAAGGGGATCAGAAGCATGCAAACTCAGTTGACATATGATGGAGAGAAAGGGGATCAAAAGAGTGGCACTATGGAAGAGCAAAGAAAAGAGGACAATTGCTGGAGCTTGTGGATGAGATATAAACTCTAAAGTGGCAGTTCCACCAAGACAGAAGGTAGTTACTGGTCAGGATAAAAAACCATACCTTAGTCTAGGCACTGAGGGATTAACATACCATCATTTGAATTCAAATAATAACCAACATAATGTTAATGCATAGATTCTGTCTTTTCGACTTTTGCCAACAGAATTTGAGGGGTCTGAATATGTTTTACCTTTCTATACACTATAATTTTGTTAATACAAAAAAGAAAACCTTTCCAAATGGAGACATTACCCGCAGACACACATCTTGACTGTAATAGTCAGATGTCTGGAATGAATCATGAATGCTTTTGTACTCTGCAGTATTCAGCAAGCACGTAAATCATTCACAAAAAGAATATTTATGGATAAAAATCACATAACCCACAAGAAACATCAATAATGACCTTTCATGACAGCATTGAAGCTGTAAGAATTCTGTTCTTTCACTTCCAACCTCTTCATGCAAACGAGAATATAGAGTTCCAGTATGGAGCAATCTGCAAAGAAAGTTATACGTGCTTAAATTCAGAAAGACAGACAAGATGGTGGATGCACATATATGGAAGACCATCATCCTTTCCAGCTCAGTGAGAGGGCTCTAGAAATGACAGTACTTTTGTTCATTAACATCAAATTTACCAGCAAATGATGTTTGCTTTTTTCAGGATAAAAGACGTCTCAATACACAAGCCATGAATCAAAAAAAAAGTTGCCAACACCAAGGACGCCAAAAGCTGCCATACTTATGGGTATCGATGGACCAACTAGATGGATAATTTGAGCCAATGCAAATAATTTATTAGGAAACACTCATTTCTTTGATAATTTACCTACATCTCTGCATCATAATTTTATGTACAAAGCATTATATAGAGAACATTATTTGTTTGATAGACGGAATTAATAGCAAACCATCATCCTATTATTGGAGAAATGCCAGTACTGTACAACATCAAATTGCATGCTTTGAGGATAAAATGACGCATGCATCAATATTGGTTCGACAAAACAGATTGCTAACACATCTGTACCTCTTAAGCATTCTATTTTTGGTTGCCTCTGCAAACATGAAATTGCAGATTTGAAGTTCTCAAATGATAAATAACCCAGCTTCAAATCCATATCAGAGACAGCCCGGAATCTGATTTCAGTGGCTTCAATAAGGCCCTCAAATGAAAATTAACAGATAGATAAAGTGCAAGTGTTTGAACCTTTCATCTTACAGGAACTTCACCAAGTGCCGAACAGTGGGACTGAAATTCATATAAGAATCGATAACTTGACGGAACCTTTCATCTGAGAACATACTCTGGAGTATAATTTAAGGAATTACTTTAAAAACAATCCTATTTCGTTTAAGCTTCATAAGAAAGTATGAAATGAATCCTTCCCTTTCAAGTGAGGAACTTCCAAGCAATCCACAAGGCAAAGTATGAGAAGGCCTCTGACCCTCAAAATCGCATTAGAGACAAAATATTCCTTTCAGAAGATAAGTTGACTCACGAGTCAATGGTATACACTTTTAGAATGTATACCAGAACTTAGAACCTCTAAAGGTAGATGTTGCACGCAGAAAGCTTTCATTTACATTAAATGATGCTTCTTCACACTACTGAGCTGACTGCCAGGTTATCAAGGGGTGGCTAATTATATATCTATAAAAGGCTAGACATCCTTGAAATGATAGGATGAGCATAACAATCCTAGAGCATGACCATGCAACACATGTTACTGTACAATGAAATTTCACAGATACAGATAGCCAAGTGTTACCGTGTGATGTTAACGCATAGATTTAAGTTCACTATGCCTAAGCAGGAGTACCCCAAAAGATAAAAAAACAGTCACCACTGCAAATGTAATCAAAACCTTATAACTCCCATGACAAATAGAGGTTTAGTTCCACCTATTTTTCTGTTAACAAGTGATGTCAAGGAAATGCTCCTACACATGATCCAGCCAACACCTAAATTCTATGATGTCCACAAGTTTACTCCAAACTGATGAATCGAACTGCCTTTCTTTAATTCGCTGTACTCAAGCTTACTCCGTTTTCATCCTATTCTACAAAGTAACCATCCAAGCCACAACAAATAAAACCATACCTCACTGATCAAACCGAGTCTACCGAGATGAGCTCATACTTTCATATGATAGATGGATCCACGGTCCAAGAGAAATCAATCATTCAAAACAAATAATTTGTTTTTTTCAGCACCAAATGGTAAGTGTGAAATTGATGTTACCTAGTTCGAAGTGAGCATACATGAGCACCATCATGTACCTACCGACTTGCCCTTAGACACAGATATGACATGCCAATGTGCCATAGTAGACGCATGGATAAAACAATGCTCTCATCCCTCACAAAATTGTCTCTCGTACTCGACATTTTCTGAACTATATATATGTACAGTCTCTAACTCTCAATTCTAATTCAGGATCCTAAATTTTGCAAGCTAAAATCAATTAATGGATTAAATACCAGACAATTTTCTCTCACGGTTCCTCATTTTCAATCTTTCTATCATCGCTACATGAGTATGCACATTGCTGAAAAAGAAAAATAAATTAGCAAAAGGATACGTGTAGTTTTGCATTAAATTCAATAGCATAGTCATGTGGAAGGCTTGGGTCCACTGGCAAAGACAAGACGTGATCTAATAACCTGCATAGCTAGAAGATGAGAGAATTTAGCATACTGTAAGTGCTGGTCTCACAGAATAGAAAGTGGCTCCAAATTTCAATATATCAGGCACAGAAAATAACTTATCCCCATCTCTTTTTTTATATACAATAATGAATTTCATCAGAAAAGGAAATCTCTACTAAATCAGAAAGCACAGGAGCAAAGAGAGAAAAAGAAAAACTAAACAGAAATGAAACAACAATTAGAGTAGACAGGATCAGAGGATGAACAGAGACAAATAAAAAGAAGAAAGTATCAACAGAAGCTTCAAGTCCCTCAAAAATCTTTTCTCGTGTTCTTCCATATGCACCACATAGATAAAGCTGTGCAACGCACCAAGATTTCTTTGAGGTTTGTTTTTAGAGCTATAAAAGATTTCTTTGACATTAAATTGTCCCAAAATCCTTTCAACACTGAATAGCTGGATAGCATTTGGTTAATAAAAAATCTTAAAAGAGTTGATAATATGATTCTGCAGGGTGAGAGCAAGTCACAAGTAATAGAAGATGATAACAGATTTACCCAAATGCTTGGACAAAGATACGAAACCAAACGTGAGAATGAAGTTACGACTTTCGGTATGAATCTTATTCAAAGCTACACCAGAACACAAGATAAAATTCTATAAGGGATATGAAGTAACCAAATCACTTTAGAGGGGAAAGGACAAGAGAAGTTCCCCAAGAGACAACGAAAAAATTTAATGCTGACGGTCTTGCCATTAGACATACCACTGTCTTATCTTCCTCTTCCCTATAATAGGACAAGTCAATGAGGAAGTGCAATGGGCAGATCCACAAACCTCAGCAAACTAATGAAGATCAATACAGGAGTCAATCGAAGATAGCTCTCAATCACTAAAACTCCTAAAGAAAATTGGATTCCAAAGAACAGATTCACCCTTCAAAGACATATAGTCTGATACCATCACATTCTTATTAGCCGTCCCAGACAATAAAGTAGGAAAAAGAGATTTGAGAGGGGCTTCACCACATCTCATGTCATGCCAAAAGCTAACTCTTCAGCCATTCCGATTTCAAATTTATCCCACAATAGAAGAGCTTCACCCCTTTCATATGAATTTATAAACACAAACACCATAAGTCGAAATTCACTTGGCATAACAACTGTCAAGATCAACAGGGTATTTAGTTTCAAAGATAGCCTGTTTACCTATATATATCTTCTTCGGATGGAGGTAGAAATAGCAGCTTTCTATGAGAAAAACGAGACTTTACTCTCTTTTCCAACAGCTGGTCAGCATCCTGCAAGTTTAAAGCATTATATGACAAAAGAATAGTTAGGTTGAGCATGAATCCATCTCAAGCAAACAGAGAGGACACCGGAATCACAACCGATATCAACACAACCTAAGTGATTGACTACTTTTTTTTCTTCCCACATATCCCCTTCCAAATTCTCCCTCTCTGTGTTTCTTGACTCTTAGACATTGGAAATGCATTGAGAGAAAATAAGAATGGATGGTCAATAGACGACATACCAGTCGGCAACTCACACCAATAACTACAGCTTGAGATGTCACTGACTGCATCGCGTCAAGTAACGCATACAGGAGCCGTTGTTTCCCCTGCAAAAAACTAGGCAAAGTGTGTCATGCTCTATTCAAAGATTTCACTTCAAGAAAAAACAAACCTACCAACTCACATGGACCAACTCTAACATAGAAATTAAATAATGCCCAGATCAACTATGAGGATGCAAATGGACAAAAATTGGCTGCATATTACCTGAGTGAAGAGGTCAAACTCATCTAGTACAAACACGATTGTTTTATGTGCTAGGCCACACTCCCTGATGAGCATATCAAACTATTTAATATTTCAGCATGATAATTAATGATTAGCTTGTTGGAAGATAACTGTACACTTACCTCAGCATGGCTATCATGAACTCGGAATTGTCATCAGATGAAGCCTGAGAAGGTAATCGAGAAGTATTAGATTCTTCTTTTGACAAAACAATAACCCAAAACTTTAAGATGATCATTCGCTAAATTCCCATTAGAGAATGCAAGTTACCATCTTTGAGAATAATAGCTGATGCTCTACACATAATTGCCTAGCAATTTCCTGCATGATCAGTAATCATTATAAAACAATAAGGATGAGAAATGTGGAGCAATTTGAAATGATTAACTGTTAAACTGCCTAAGAAAAAGAAATAACCATAGATAGAAGCTATTTAACAAAGGCATGCTTAGGAATATAATTCTATGAGAAGAGAGCATGCACAGATCAATTATTAACAAAGAATATTACTACAAACAAATATCAAATAACTTGATATATTGTCTAAATTTAAGGGACACCAAACAATGGATGAATTCTAATGTTAAATAAAAAGTATATC
Organism: Syzygium grande; assembly: GCA_024733475.1. Taxonomy (NCBI): domain Eukaryota; kingdom Viridiplantae; phylum Streptophyta; class Magnoliopsida; order Myrtales; family Myrtaceae; genus Syzygium; species Syzygium grande. Next base: position 23,283,307 of record JAMXDD010000005.1, read on the forward strand.
ATGTCTGTGCAAGAACAGGACACAAAATTTGTCTGTAGAGCATGAAGATGATGGCAATATCACTGGTGAAGGTGCCTCTGGAAAAACTTTCTCCCGGTTAGCCCCCAAGGATTATATGATGGTCACTATAGACAACTAACAAAAGGGGAAAGATCATGTATTCTAAGGAGTAAGGACTTCCAGTTAATGGATGAGAGATTAGAAGCTGGACCATCTTATTTTTTTACTTATAATACCCTTTTGGCATACATGAATTTTCTAACTTCCATGGGTGATATTGATATCCCAGATACCTTTACTAAAGCAATACTCTTGTAATCACTAAGTACCCCATCAAAATTCTGAGCATCCATTTTGGCACACCTGTTATCATCAGTTTTTTCCCTTACGTGATTTATTTACAAAGTCATGAACAAATGCAAGATATTACTAAAATTCAAACTGGGGACTTTATCATCATGAAATGGAAGTGTTGAATGCTTCCTACATCAATGGCTACATAGCTTGATTCAATTGCTACTAGCCACACTGAACGACATAAGAAGACTTGCCACCATAGAGAGCTATATAACAAAAAACACAACAAATGGTGCCAAAAGAGCATCAGATATTGTTATACCTTGAGAGCGCTATTATCATCACTGTGCAACAGCCCATTCAATCTGATCTGAAACACAACTCCACCAGACTTTTCATATCAGTGTAGCACATCAAATATGGCTCTTTGGCATGTGCATGGTCCGATGCAAAAATATATGGGAGTACAGCATTAAATAATATTTTCAAGGAGAAGTTAGCAGATAGAAATATTAATGAGCGTACCAAAGTAATCATATCAGGATAATCCAGAAGCAGATCTTCAAGAACGAGTTCCAACACCTGAAAGTTACAGTTTTCCATTCTTATATTACATATAAAAGTTGCAGCTGTTAACAAATATTACACAACAAAAACACAAGTAAAAGAGCATACGGCAACTTTCCCGGACCCACGGGGACCTAGAAGCAAGACAGAATTGTTGCATGCCTCTGTAACTGAACTGGACACTATAAACTTCAACTTGCTGCATAGGAAAACAATGACATCGTAATTTCGTAACACCAAAAGTACTTCAATTCAAATTCTGATGGTCTAAAACCAACTTTGCCGTCTCTTCTATCCACAGAAGCGAATCGACGAGATTGAGCAATGATTAATCAAGAAAGAACGCAACTTTAACGCGGCAAATAAGGAAAGAAAGGAAATCAGACCTGTAATTGCCGTCGGGAGAATCACAGAGAGGTCTGAAGATCAAATTAGGATTGCAGAGCCTGCTTCTTATGAGATTCAGGGCCTTTTCTGCTGCATTTTTGCTTACCATTTTGCAACGGTGTCGTAGCAAAACGGCAAGAAAACGACGGTCACAGCTTGCTGCAGCCACTTCTGTAGTATCAGCAGAATACAAGACGTTCTAGCAATGGACCAGTTAAAAAACATCCGGCGCTTATGCATGGTAAACAGATACAAAGCAGAAGAATTGAACGAAGCAACTAGCAAATGCAAGTGTAGACTCAAATTACTACACGAAATCCTCGTTTCGTCTCCGCAGTTCCGGTCCAGACATGATTGAGGAAAAAGGGAAACAGCGGGATTGAAGAAACAACCAACAGTGACTGAAGCCATTGGCAAACAAGACTGCACAAAATTCTTGCGTACACACCAAATAGAACGACATCAACTGATTCCTTCAAAAAAAAAACTTCACCTTTGTCCCACGCTCACCAGCAACAGCTCGTAACAATCGAGCACGCGGAACACCGAGGGTCGAATACTCGAACCCGCCCTTCGGAGCGTCGCTGAGAGGCCGACCAGGATCGCGACGGCCTCCGGAGGAGCTCCTGGAACTTCCGGTGCAATGCGCCTGAATCACGCGACGGAACTACGGAAAGATCTGCAAAAGTTTAAGTTTTGCTGGAGAAAATCGGGCAATCGAACTCTAGAACCCTAGAGAAGATGGAGAGGGAGGGGGGAGAGAGAGAGATGGAGAGCGCGCGAAAGGAGAGCGCGGGAAGGAGAGCGCGAGCGAGGGGATAGAAAATGGGCCGGGTCGGGTCGGACCGGCCCGAATGCTGGGCTTGCCCACCCATTTCATGGTTTGAGGCTTGATAGATAATTTGGTAAGCCCATTATCATGTTTGAAGTGTTTAAAGAGAGTGTTGAGAGTTTCATTTTTCTCCTTTAAGTTATTTTAACTTGTGCGATTAGATTTCTATGTTCAAACTATTATTATGTTTTGCACAATGAAATCTTCCGACTCTTTTCGTTTTTTGGGTTGCCAAGTTATTTAGCTGCATGCCACTAGTTTTGCCGACAGAACGACGTGTTTAAAAATCATCACATGGTGTTGATGGGATGGCGTGGTCGGACTAGAAGCACCACGTAATCTGAAAATTGGAAAGAGAAGGACCTAATTGCCCTCCCTTTTTCCATGGACGCGATCAGTCTTATCTCATAAAAGCTTGTATCTTCTCAAAGCGGCAAAACAAGTAAGCACCCCTCGGTACCTCACAATCATCGATTAATAAATGATTCCCAAAACCATCGAAAATTTTGCCTCCTCGAATTGAACTCAGCTTCGGCAACTCACAGAGGACCTTAGTAGATGGATTATACGCTAGTGCAGTCACCGATGGCCAAGCATACCCATACATTACATGACCCCGCGATTCAGATAGTTCATCTAGCAAAACCTTCACAGGGTTTTCAATAGCTTTAAAGCCCGTTCATCACATGTCTCGGGAAATGCTTCGTAATCCATGGACTAAAAAAGGGGATTGGTTCTAAGTATCCTTAGGGAAGTACTCGAATTGTCCTGGAGTGCTCGTTTCAAGTACGTGCGGGCACACCGAGGATGGGAAAGTATTGAACGATATTGCATACTCATGCACGCGAATCGCATCAAGCATTTGACTGGCAGCCTTGTGAGGATGTCTATAATAACATCATTTGTGAGTTTGGCCACAGTCTTCAATAGAGAAAAACTAAGTGTAGACCAAGAATGTGCTCAAAGTGTGACGTCCCAATAGTCATGGCCACGGTTCGGAATCGACCGATTCCGATTCGGAACCGGCGGTTCCGGTTCGGGCCAAGTATGAACCGGTCGGTTCCTAGCCGGTTCCGGTTCAGGTTCGGAACTGATCGGTTTGGAACCGGTTCCGGGCCGGTTCATAATTTTTCTTTTTTCTTTCTTTTGCTTTTCCTTATCATTTTCTTTTTTTTTTCTTTTCTTCCTCAACGGGCTTACTTCCTCCGGGCGGGGCACGCCATGACGTCCCGAGCAGGCTCGACCAGACCGGCTAGGCCGGCCTACTTGATGTCGGGCTCGGCCTGCACCGCCTAATCGGTGGGTGGAGCCTCCCTGAGGTCGGGCGAGGTCGAACGGATCTGGGAGATTGTGTAGGCTTGACCTTAGGGCGAGGCCAACCGCTCAAGACCAGAGCCAGCCTCGCTCGACCGGGCGAGGCCGAGAGCCTCGCCTGAGGCCGGGCCTCGCCTTGGCCTGGTGGGCCCGACTCCCCCGCCCGACGCCGGGCGAGGGACCTGTCTCCCCCCAGACCGGCGACCTCCGTAGGCCTTTGCTATGGCCCGTGGGAGGAAGAAAAGAAAAAAAAGGAAAAGGAAAAGAAAAAATAGAAAAGGGAAAATAGAAAATAAAAAAATTTAAAAAAAAATACTGTTCCGGGACGGAACATTATTCATATAAATTGTAATTAAATTAAATTATGTCAATTTGGGGACAAAAAATACAAGAGAGAAAGAGAGCTTAGACTTAATAAATTATCATTAAAACACATTATAATTCGTTCTAACGATCTATAAAAAAAAGAAGTTGATATAAACGCCTAAAATGATCCCAAAACTTAACATTAAAATGTAGCAGGACCGGATAGGTCCACGTTGTCGGATTATACTGCGCTTCCTAGGCTCACGTCAAGAATCGGGTATGGTAACAAGGGTTTAGAAATATTTGCCAACTCATAGGTTCTTTTGCCTCAATCACTACCCGCTTCTAGTACCGGTATCATCGATAGCGGTAATATCTCCATCGTTAAAGAATTAATTCATTATTCCGATCTATCTCTGGGTGCGGTAGTGAGCCTTGGCCCAATCAGCAACACAAGCTGAATCTCCTTGATTTCGAGCTAATCTTGAACGATGTTCGCTCCAAAATATTACCTCCTCCGCATCGAATGCTTATTTGACCGAGCGAGGGCGGCCTCGCCTTGAGGGGTTTGGCGACCTCCACCGCCTTGGCCATATGGCCCGAATTAAGGAGGAAGAAAAAAAAAAAAAAAGGAAAAGGAAAAGGAAAAGAAAAAAAATAGAAAAGGAAAAATAGAAAAGAAAATAATAAAAAAATTAAAAAAATACTGTTCCGGTGACGGAACATTATTCAATATAAATTGTAATTAAAATTTAAATTGTAATCAAATTTGGGGACAAAAAGACAAGAGAGAAAGAGAGAGCTTGAACTTAATAAATTATCATTAAACACATTACAATTCGTTACAACGATCTATAAAAAAAGGAGCACAATATAAATGCCCTAAAATGATCCCAAAACTTAAGCATTCCGTGCGCAGGGGACCAGAGGTCACATGTTGTCGGATTATACTTCGGGTTTCCTAAGCTCACGTGGGCGTAACCGGTATGAGAAACAAGGGTTTCCGAAATATTTGCCAACTCCAATAGTTCTTTTATTCAATCGTCACTACCCGTTCCAAGTACCGGTATCGATAAGCGGTAGTATCTCCATCCTTAAAGAATTCGATTTCATTATTCCGATCTATCTCTCGTTGCCGATATTGAGCCTTCGTCCAATCAGCAACACAAGCTTGAATCTCCACTGATTCTGGAGCTAATCTTGAACGATGTTCGTCCAAAATATTACCTCCGGCACTGAATGCTTATTTGACCCCAACTGTGGAACAAGGGGTTGAAAAAATCTGTTTTGCAATAACAGAAATGATTGGGTATTGGCTGCGTGCCTCTTCCACCAATCCAAGATTAAAAAATCTGTAGCACCTTCGGATTCAGTAAACTCAAATGAAACGGTTAGATAAATCTTTAATTCAGAAATATTTCCTATTACTCCCTTTTGTTTTTTTTGTCTATGTAATAAAAGTTGGTACCCTCTACTAATTTTACCTGTACTGTCATTTTGTATCTCCATAGATTAAGAAGATCCAATATCACCTAAATTATATTTAGTATAAAATTCATTATACAATTCTATTACTACGTTTTTAACCTCACGTACTATGGTTGTGACATTTATCGCATCATAATGTAAACATTGATAATACGTACGCAAAAAATCATTTAAGCCATCCAATTTGCAACGCGGATAAAAAACACAAGAAACTAAATAAATAATGGGAATTTCTATATAATAATGTAGCCACTTCATTTTCATTGCAACTATAGTATGTTGTAATTCAACATCATTTTCATATTCATCAAAAATTTCGACAATATTAGTACACTCTACTAAAAATAAATGTGTAGTAGGATAATAAACACCGGACAAAGTATAAGTTGCATCATTAAAAACCTTTAAAACATCTAAAATTTTTTGGCAAATATCCCACTCTTGTGTGTATAAATTAATCTGAGGTATATTATTAGAAATGAATGCACATAATAAATCTTTATATGCTAAAGATTCATTAAGCAAGTGGAAAGTAGAATTCCAACGAGTTCAAACATCCCCTGGAAATCTTTTTGGCTTTTTGCCATTTTCTCTACAAAATCTACCCCATTCTTTCATTTTTTGGGGATGTTTCCATAAAAATTGAATCGCCGTTTTTATTGGTTGAAGAAAAATATCGAGAGTTTTCAAACCATCTTGTACACATAAATTAAGCACATCTAACGTGAAAAAATTTTCCGCCAAAAGCGGGTTTACAAATATTTTCTAAATTGACAATTGAAGCGGTATTTGCTGCGGTGTTATCAAAATCAATTGAAAAAATTTTGTTAAGCAAATGATATTCTTCTAAAATTTGCCTAATTATTCTATAAATATTATTATTATTTTTTTGATAACCCAGGGAACCCCCACGGCCGACAGCTGGGGAGTAAACCCGGAAGGCGACACGTGCTAGCCACCACACACGTGCCACCGGTTAAGTCACCCTGCGGCGCCCGGGATTCGAACACTCAACCTTCTGTGAGAGGAAGAGTGCGCGCTCTAACAGCGCTACCCAGGCGGGTGGTAAATATAAATATTATTTGCCGTATGCTTATCTTCGAAAACTCTAAATGCAATAACTCTTTTCCGAATACTCCCCTCGTCATCTATCCAATGACATGTTATGCCCATGTAAGAATGATTTTGCCAATGATCACTCCAAATATCACTACCTATATGCATGCATCCATTAAATTGCATAAAAAAGTTTTGTAAATCTTTTTTTTCCATTTTTGTAAAGATTTTTAATTACTCGTTTAATTGAATTTCTAGGAACACGTTTTGCTTGTGGAGCACATGCTTTTTGTACAAATTCATCAAAACCAAATCTTTCTCCAAAATTAAATGCTAAATGCTCAACGGAAATAAATTTGCCTAATTTTTCCTTATAAGTTTTTTCATTAAAACGAAATAAAGGGGAAGTGTTAGGATTGAAGTACCCGGAAATTTGTTGTTGCCCGATATCGATTCCCGTTTCGGTTGGATGTTTGCTCCTAAGATATCGTTTAAATGTTCCATATCCTTGTCCACATGTATATTTATATATTTTCCCACAATATTTACAAATTATATCATACCTTTTTTTGACCAATATCAAACCTTTCCATTTTCGTGAAGTGATTCCAAATGTCAGATGTAAATTCCCGTTCCGCTTCCTTTGTTGTAGATATTTCGGCAGGAGGATGAAAACTTTCTTGCGTTGGGACGCGCTCCACATCGGGAAAAATGTTGATTTCATCATCTTGAAAATTTGCATATTCACGAGGATCAAAAGAATGATGGGATTTCGTCGCGATATTCTTACCTTTGCCAGTTGGCACTCGACTTCCACTTGCCATTTTTCGAGTGGATTGAGAGAATTGAGCGGATTAATTGGGAAAATTAAGAAAGAATTGCGTGGATTGAGAAAATTGAGAGAATTTAAGAGAATTTGAGAGAATTTTGAGTATTGAGAAAATTTGAGACTTGAGAGAAGAGAATTTGAGAGAAGTTCTTGTGGATTGTGAGTATTGATAAAGAATTTGAGAGAATTTATAAGAAAAAAATGAGAAGAAAATTTAGGATTAAAAAAAAGAAAAGATAACCGTTGCAATTTTGCAACGGTTATCTTTTTTTTTTTAAATTTTTGTCCCATTTATTTATATATTTCGTTGGCCCTTTTTGCCAATATCAAACAGGCTCATGTAAATTCCTTTGTTGTAGATATTTCGCGGAGGATAAAAACTGGCTTTGCGTTGGGACCTTCAAAAAAAATGTTGATTTCCCTTTGAAAATTTACATATACACCCAGGATCAAAGAATGGGTTTTTTTAAAAAATTTGCCCGCAACAGGGCTTGTGGACATCAGCCCTTGTTGTGGGGGAGTTTTTTTTTAAAATTTTGCCCGTTGCCAGGAGCTGACCACGGCAATGGGCGCTAAGAAAAAAATGAAGAAAGATTGGGATTAAAAAAGAAAAGATGGCTCGCACTGCGGTTATCTTTTTTTATATAAATTTTTGCCCATTTAGTCTTTGGCGATGCTATAGCTTTTTTTTTTTTGTGGAATCGGGCTCGGAACCGGCGGTTCCGGGCTGGTTCCAAAATTTTTGGAATTGGAACCAGGCCCGTAGGGCACGGGCCGATTCTGGTCCCAAACCGTGGGCCCAGTCAACGGGCCATGCCCGGGTTTGACCGAGCGGTTCCGGGCCAAAATCGGCCCGTGGCCATGACTATATCCCAAAGCATCGTATACTAAGGTGTTCTTTAGTCTTTTTACTTATAGCATACGCAGAAAATAATATACAATCAAAGTAAACATTTCTCATTTAGTAGACACATACGCAACGTAAATATCACATCTTCATTCCATATTTTTATTTTATATACAAGAGCGATTTGGATGACATCATCATCAAACACTATAGCAAAAGCATATATCTGGGAGGTCAAAAGGTGTCCTACTCCCTTAACGCCATCCAAGTGAAACTCACGGTTTCCAACACTCCAATCACCCATTCTCACAGTCCAAGTCAAAAAGGTATGTAAAAGTCATTTCCCCATATGTACTACACCATCCTCTAGCAACTACTCCTCACCGTCACCTCCCTCATCACTGTTGCTGTTATCAAGATACAGAATCGGCCCCACAAGTTGTCCCCCTGCCAGAACATGTATTGAAACAAAACGGTATAATACATTGCCATCCGGTAAACCTATGTCCACCCAAAGTGTAGCATTGTATCTCACTAATGTCACGGAACTGAAAGCCGGATTTGTAAACTCATGTGGTTCGCCTTCAAAGTTTACGGGCGCACCATATTAAGAGATAGAAGATGCGGGGATAGGAGGAATGCCTAAAGATCTTAAAAGTAAATATCAACAGGAGTAAGCTAATGCTCCACAAGAGAAACGACTAGCTTATAAACGAATCGATCAAACTAACTCTCGGTTCTTGGGACACATCTAGCATGAAACAATCAATGCACACTATAATCAACACACGATTCGAATGCAACATTCATAGTCACATGTATAATGTCAACATGCATTGTATGTATCACACTTTTCATTTTTCATTCATGTCATGTCATCAGGTCCACTCCCATCTTATGGCTCAACCGATTTATTGGTCGGTCCATGTAGGTCACTTTCGGTTTACTGTTCGGACTTTCATGGCTTATTGGCCACCATCTCATCTCACTCCGAGACATCCCAAGCACAAGCACAAGCACAAGGGCATTCTAGCACACAACACAAGGGCATCCCTACTTCTCCGAGGCGTCTTCCGGTTTACTTTTCGAACTTTTGTGCTTTGCTGACCACAGGCATCTCACTCCGAGGCATCCCATGCACAAGCACAGGAGCATCCCAACGACACGGTATTGGGGCATCCCGACTCCTCCATGGCATCATCCGGTTTACCGACCGGACTTCTAAGGTTTGCTGGCCTTGGGCATCACATAACATCTTTCTTTCACACACATCTCTAGCATATCGCACGTATGTAATGACATGACATAACACACTTCATTCAGCATGCTTTTCATATGAAATAAGACCATATCTCACCAAACAATTGGATGCCTCATTAACACACCCAAACTATTTACACCAGAATTTCTAGAATCAGTTACCACAAATGTGACATCCTAAAATCCATAGGACCAATTAGTGATGTTACAAGAATTGAAATTAGAGAGGGCCAAGGTTTGAGTATGCAATTGTCGAAACACCAATGGAATTTCGATAAATACACACTTGGTATATTTGTGATCCGAAAATTTTAAAAATTCAATTGACAATTGGGGAGGCTTATTTTCAGCCATATATGTGCACAACGTACATGTATAGGGATAATGGTCATTAATGTATATCAAAATATCTACAAGTAATAAAGAGAAGAGTGAGTATCGTCCCCACAATGATTGTCTTTAATTATTCAATTACTTACCGAGGGTGATCAATCCAAGGAACTAGCTAACCAAGTCGGAAAGGCAAGTAAAAAGTGAACTAAACCAATTAAAGGACTTAAAGATAAAAGGGCTGAAACTTAAATGATTCAAAAGCTAATTAAAATTGCAAAGTAAACCTAATCTAATGCAAATAAAAAATTAGCAAGGCAAATTATCAAGATTTAACCAAGATCACAAAGCGTTAGAGCTGAAATCATAGCCCGCAGTTCAGAAAGCAGACGGATGCTGGTTCGTGGCCCAGTATGAACCGGCCGGTTCCGGGCCAATTCGATTCGGGATTCAGTTTGAAACGGTTTGGGGCGGTTCATAATTTTCTTTTCTGTTTTTCTTTTCCTTTTCCTTTTCCTTTTTTTCTTTTCTTCCTCCATACGGCCATAGTCGGGGCGGCAGAGGTCACTCAGCTCAAAGCAGGCCGCCCTCGTGGCATTAGGCGAGGCGCCCCTCGCCCGGCATCAGGCGAGGAGCACGCCCGCTGGTGGGAAGGCCGGCCTCGCCCGAGATCGAGCGGGCTTGATCTCGCCCGGCGTCGAGGCCGAGGCCGACCTGCGCTTTTATGGCGGCGAGCCAGCCTCTGCCCGGCTTCCGGCGGGCTCAACCTTGCCGACAGCTGGCCCGAGGCGGCCTCCCCTGCGACGCCCGCGTGACAGCAGCCCAACCTGCTTCACTGCGGGCTGTCTTGCGCTTTCTTTTTTTTGTGGAACCGGGCCCGGAACCGGCATTTCCAATTCCAAACCGCGGGCTCGGTCAACGGGCCGGGCCCGTTTGATCGGGCAGGTTCCGGGCCGAAACCGGCCTATGGCCATAACTAGTTAGAGCATCCAACTTCACTTAATCACTCATAATCAATTTTCTTAACTTGTCATGCAACAAATTAATTCCCAATTATGTTGGTGAAATTTCCCTAACTTAGATTACAAGCTAACCTCGATCTAATAATTCATAATTAGATATGTTAACCCATACTATCCTGTGGTAAATTTAAACTACCTACATATGGACGATGACGACTTTCTCTACCTCATGGGCCCCACCAGTCAATATGTAAGCAATGTCCTCTTGGAAAAAAAAGTTAGTAAGCGTAAAAAAGTTGCGGGTAAAAGAACTTCTCATATGCATCAATCAACCTTTATTTATCGTAGCCAAACACACTATTTTACTAGTTTTAACCCCGCATATATTTTAAGACACTTGTTCCCAAGCTAGCAAACTACGATCCGCGTGATTAAGATGAAGCAGCACCCAAATGCTTTGTGATGATCCGCAGAAAGGCGTCTATGTTTGCCCTGACAACCTTGTCCACAACGGGCCCCCCTTTAAAAAAATATAAAGGAGGGCAACATCACCGAAACCCCCCAAGTTCGAGCTGTTAGAATAATAGGATTTTTCAATCACATGAACATGAGATCAAATTGATAAATATAGCATACCTGAATTACAAGAAGCCATTATTGATCCAATGAGAAAGAAGTAATGAAGCTCTCTCTCTCTCTCGGTACGAATCTTCACTACTCTCCTCTATAATCGATTGTGATGGATGTGTATTTTTCTCTCAACAATTTTGTAGAGAATAGCGGAAGCGTGATAATTAGATGCATTCATTCTCCACCAAAAAAAGACCTTATATAAAGGGAGTGATGGGATCAACCTTAGTGTTGCCAAATCTCAACCGTCCATCAAGGTCTAAGATATGCATAATTGGATGCCACAATTTTATGGCCCATAATATATTTAATCAAATTGGGCTTGTATCAAATGTTAAATAATAGACTTGATAAGCCATATAAATGGGTTGGACCTCATTAAGTCCAACATGAGCAACTTCTTGCAAAGACACATTATCACTCAGTAATTTACCTCATAATTTATCTCAAAGGGAAAATAAATTTTATATTACCTCCAGCTCGTTCACATCAACCTCTAGGAAAAGGGACGTTAGGGGAATTCTGGGCCAGCTGTTTCACGGTAGGTGCAATTTCCTTATGCACTTCGCACCATATAGAAGTGAACTCCACAATCACTTGCATCAATTAGAGACCCAATCATTAGAAACAGACCCAGAACTTTCATGCAGCAAAAGAAAGGACCGTAAGAAACAAAGAAGCAGACACTATCAGCAAAAAACAAGGCACGAGTTGAGGAAAAAAAAAGTTCCAGCTTGTCAGGCGTGTTGCCCTTCTGGATTTGCTCGGTCCAAGACACGACAATGCAGCACTTGATCACCTGTCCCTCCTTTAATGCCATACTTGTTCCCGTCACCGCCATCATTTTGCTCCGATGTTACTTCAGTGTATTGGTAGAAAGATGGATAGATTGTGGTCATTTGAAACTGAGTATCAGCTGGATTTATAGGGTCAAACCTCGTCATTTTGAGCGTAAAACCTGATAATTCACATTACAGCGTCTTAAAACTTTATAGGAAAAAAACAAGACCCATTGTTTGCCTCTTGACCTCCATAGAGCTCTCCTCTAGTTATTTAGATAACTTACCTAAGTTTCGCATTCATTGAGTTAATGAGGAGACACCGCTAGAAAAAGAAAATACCAACTGTTTGCCTTTTCACCCTCCCAAGAGCTCTCCTTTAATTATGTAAAAAACTTACCTAAGTTTCGCATTAATTGATGTTAGGTGAATTGCAAGTACACAATATCTACAACTAATAAAGGGACGAGTAAGTATCGTTCCCATAATGATTGTCTCTAATTATCCAATTACTTATTGAAGGTGATCATTCCAAGGAACTAGCTAACCAAGTCGAAAAGGCAAGTAAAAAGTAAACTAAACCAATTAAAGAACTAAAATACAAATGGGCCGAAACTTAAAGGATTCAAAAGCTATAAACCTAATCTAAAGCAAACCGAAAATTAGCAAGGCAAATTATCAAGATTTAACCAAGATCACAGAGCGTTAGAGTATCCAACTTCACTTAACCACTCATAATCAATTCTCTTAACTTGTCATGCAACAAATTAATTTCCAATTGTGTCGGTGAAATTTCTCTAGATTACAAGCTGACCTTGGTCTAATAATTCATAATTAGGTATGTTAACCCACACTAACCTAAGGTGAATTTAAACTACCTACATATGGACAGTGACGACTTTCTCTACCTCATGGGCCCCACCAGTTAATATATGAGCAATGTCACCTATAAAGGACTCTTAAGGAACAACATGATGTATCTCGCAAGGATTGAGAACATCTCATCCAATGGGGAAATTGAATTCCAACTATTTGCATGAAATCATTTATATATTTGGAGAGTGGACATTTGACCCCCGCTAAAATCTTCCTCTCGCATGAATTCATTTTGTCGTTGAGGGAATGACTAATAAATTTAATATCTTTAATCCCGTGCAATGTAAGTGTAATATACGTGCAATAGACGTGCAGCGCATGTGCATCATACGTGCAACGTATGTGCAACTCACGTGTACGAACACACGCTTGTTAATGGCTTAACATTGCACATGTTTTAATAACCTTTATTTATCATGGCCAAACACACTGTTTTACTAGTTTTGACCACATATACATTTTAAGACACTTGTTCCCAAGCCATCAAACTGCTATCCGTGTGATTAAGACGAAGCAGCATCCAAATGCTTCGTGATGGTCCGCAGAAGGGCATCTTTGTTTGCCCTAACAACCTTGTCCACAACGGCCCCCCTTTCAAGAATATAAATGTGATATCCTGAAAATTCGACCAAAATTGATAATTTATAAAATGGTGATTTCATCGACGCTCTATTAGTTAATTCTCGCTTTGGCTTGATCACCTAGGGAATACTAACCAAAGGGAAAAGGCTATCTAAGAATTTCTAGCAGCCGCCCGTTAATTCGAGATAAACTATAGTTGCGATTGATCGATTTCAGCTACGAATTATGATCCGATTTTGCTTGTCGAATGCTCAAGGATATCACATTCGAATTATAGGATGTCGCCTCATAATTTTTACGAATTGGCCATCGAAAATTATTTGCTAACTTACCCTTCTAGAAACCTCTTTGTTAGATTAAATATTGGCCGTTGGACAGAACTTGGAGCGCAAGGCTTAATCTTGGCCGTTGGATGGAACTTAGACTTTGGAGACACCATCATCATGACATGCATTAATGGCCATATGACTTTAGGGGCATCTCATCATGTTATTTTGTCCATTATCCATTAATGCCAAGATTTCCAAGATCAAATTATTAATGACATTTCATGATGATATTTTGGTTCTTATCCATTAATGCCAAGATTTCCAAGATCAAGTTATTAATGGCATTTCATGATGATATTTTGGCTCTTATTCATTAATGCAAAGATTTTCAAGATCATTTCATCATGACTTTTGACTTATATTCATTAATGGCTAAGATTTTAAGAAGATTTGGTAATGATGGCAAAATCTAGCTATTAATAAAGGAAGATTTGGTAATGATGATAAAATTTAGGAAGATTTGATAATGATGCTATTTTGTCTTTTCTTTGCTTGGGCTAGTATAAATAGAGAGAGGGAGAGAGAGAGAGAGAGAGAGAGTTTCTCATGCCTTCCTCTCCTCCCTCACAATCTATTCCAGTTGCGCCTCCTGAGGCGGCTTAGGCAACCTCGACGTGTATCCTGACAACCTCACAGGCTTGTCCCAGTTTGGAACCACGAGCTGCTGCTGTATATCCTTGGGTATATCAATGTGAACCGGACCTGGCCTCCCTGAAGTCGCTAAATAGAATGCCTCCCTGACTACCCTCGGTATATCTTTCACGTCAAGAACCAGATAGTTGTCCTTCGTTATAGACCGGGTGACCTCGACGATGGGGATCTCTTGAAACGCACCCGTACCAATCATTCTTCGGGGCACCTAAAAATCGAACAAATCGTTCTCTCGTCAAAATGGTGGGAAACGAACGAAATGAAAATCCGCAGCTTCAAAACTTACACCCTATGAGTCCAGATCTCAAAGATACGGGCTAATGGGCTAAACAGGCATAGCTCGTGAGCTATCAAATGAAACAGTGAAGATATGCGCGACTAGAACGGCAGCAAAACAAAGTACGGGTCATGGATGGAACCTGGCGGTGATGGCGACAATGGGGATCTTTATCGAGCATGGCGTCGGCGAGGCCAATGATGAGGTTGGTGGCATTGGGGCCGGAGGTGGCGATGCAGATGGGGAGGCCGGGCGGCGCTGCGTAGCCCTCGGCGGCGGTAAAATGCCGCCCGCTCGGGCGGGGAGGATGTTCTCGGCGACGCCCAGCGGGTGAGGGACCGTGGATCTCCATGGAGGCGCCGCCGGGGTAGGCGAAGACTTTGGTAACACCCTGGCGCTCCAGGGCCTCCACGAGGACATCGGACCCTTTGCGGGGCTCATAGGGGGCTCGTCGGGAAGCAAAGGCCTTGGGGAAGGAAGGGGGGACGGTGATGGCAGCGGCGGCGACGGAGGTCTTGGGGACGGGGTTGGGGAGGGAGCTGGACATGCGGAGGGGAGAGGAAGAGAAGGGCCTGGCGGGTCTGGAGGGGAAAGGGAAGGACTTGTGGGGGAGGAGGAGGGAGAGAGATTTGGAGGAGACGAAGACGGAGGAGGAGGGAGGAGGAGGAGGTGGTGGCATTCTGGCGGAGACGGCGGAGAAGCTAGCCCATTCCATCACTCACCGTTATGCAACACGAGCGATGAGCTCCAAATTCTTTAAGGACATCGTCGAGACCATAAAGCGGTGCTTTTAAACGCCGAGAAGTGGCAATTCAAAACCAATGGTCAAGTGCTAGCTCAAGAGGCTGACGAGAGTGTTGCACAAAGTAAAGGGCTTGCTCGATGAACTACCTATTAAAAAGTGGGGCAGCCGATCCCACTCAAAAATGGAAAGATTCTTACTTTCAAATTTAGTAGCTTATTAATTGGATAGAGATGAACCCACTTCGTGGTAGGTATAGGTCCATGCTCACATTGAGAACATAGACAATTGTAATTATCTACATAATAAATGATAGCGATGAAATTCCACCATTCTCTCAATTTCAAGTAATTTTGTGTGAAATTAAAATATTAATGCCCATCTTCTTAGTAGAATAGATTGGCCCACGATGCAGAAGCTTTTGGTGTCGTGAAAGTAGCGCAATTTTGTTTCGAATTGTGTGTGTACAGAGAAGAAGAATACGGCTAAAATAAGTACGTTGCGCTATGGCAAAATATTATTAATATTTATTTTTGAAAATATTTTACTTGCAGAAGTATATATTTTACTGCAACCGTAAATTTGTCAAAGATTTGTCAAAGGTTAATGGTTTCCTCGAAATTCCACTTTAACTAGACGTTTTTACCATCTTTGGTATGGCCTGAGGTCTTCTATCAATCTACGAATGTTCAAGCTCGACGTAAAATGCTCCGCAAAGCGAGACTTAGCTGGCGATCTCGATGCATGTTGACGAAAGAAAGCTGCAGAGCATTCCAAAAGAGAACGCGTACCAACGCATCATCTGCGAAATGGCGTTGACTGGAGAGATCTTTCTCTGTATCCTTTGCTCTGAATTAAGAAAAGAACAAGAACAGAGAGAGGAGAATAATGGTGAAGGCACGTGGGGCTTCTCCGTATATTTGCTTAAAATAGTAAAGAAGCCATGTTCGTCTTTCGCTCGGTTGGACCAGGGAGACGGAAAAATCTTGCCTTCCTCCTCGTCCCGTCTCTGTCCATCCCATGAAGAGGGAGATATCAATTTATTCGACACTATTTTTATGTGAAGACATCATAAGGTATGCCGTGAAGAATTTTTGTGAATAATAATTGCTTACTCCCTTTTAAAGAGCATTACTCGTGAAAAGTGCGTCCCATTCAACATATAATTCAGTTGGCTTTTTTTTTCTTTTCTTTTTTGGATTCTTTCCATATTTTTTTCGATTTTCAATTTTCTTTATACGGCTTTAAATAAAGGCGAGGCTCGTTTTAGCATCATTTTGCTATTTTTCCCCTCTTACTTTTTTTCCTTTTTCTTTCAATTTAATTGAAGATAAATTTACTAATTTGCTTATTTTATTTTTCAACATATCGTTATACATATGATTGTACTTTTGAATTTTTATTAATTTACTCATGTGTGTTTTATGATATTATCTATTATATTTTTCTAATAGTTTTCTCGAAATAGTTGCAATCAAATCCAAGTACGAGTAAACGATTTCAATTTTCTCAAATCTGCTTCTACAATTAAAAAAAATAAGTTAGGATAGAACATATATCTATCTTAATGTTACTGTCAAACGCCATTGTATATAATTAATCTCTATATTATTAATGTGATTGATCAAGAAAAAAAAAGTTCACATTGAGTCACTGGTTTTATGATCACAAAACAAGTAGCCAATTTATTATCAACTGATGAGGAGTTTAAATTTCAACATCTTAGGCTCCGTTTGTTTCGCAAAAAATGAAAAATTAAAAAATATTTTCCTAAAAATTATTGATTGTATCGCCTAAAGTAATTTCAATAGAACATATTTTCCATGATTGACAACAATTTATGCCTAAACATTTTTGTGGACGACGAAAATATTTTTCATTCATTCATTCTCGTAAACGATCATTTTTTGGAAAATATTTTCCAAATCATTCATTTTTTGTGAAATAAACGAAGCCGTAGGCAAACTTCAGATCCATTTGTTTTATAGAAAATGAATTAATTGGAAAACATTTTTCTAAACATGACCGCTGAATCACTTGAAATAATTAGTTAATGAAATATATTTTCATTATTGACAATGATTTATATCTAAATATTTTCGTTAATAATAAAAATATTTTCGTTCATTCATTTTTATAAGCGACACAAGCGATTGTTTTTTGGAAAATTCTTTTCAAATCATTCATTTTCTTTGAAACAAACTGAGCCTTCATTTCATTTTCCTATTGTAGCCACTCTTTTCTTGCCTTTCTTCAACGTCTTTGTTTATTTTTTCTTCATTATCTAGCCCAAAAAAAAAAAAGATAGGAACTTTTTCTTTCAAGAAAATTAGTTTAGATAAGACTCTCCTTTTTTTTTTAAAGAAAACAAAGACGCATCCTTTTATTTGCAATATGCGTTGCATAAAGAAATTTAACATATCCAATAGGAAATGAATTATGAAATATTCTAACTGGATAGTTATATAAAAAATAAATAGATTCAACGTTTTGAAATATTTGTTAATCGTATGATTTAAATGGTTGGGGCGGTAGTTTCTTCTAAAAAAAATTTCAATACAAGATTTGCAAAATAAGGAGAGCAATTTTTGAGATATATCAGATTTTCGTTAACTCCGCAATTCGTGATTTGGAATCTTGGAAGAAGACTGAGTTTTTTTTTATTGTATATATAATCTATTAACTATTTAAGGAAAGAAATTGACACAAAAGGAAAAAAGAAATGAAGAAGATGGGCACACCGGGTTGGATATTTGGAAACGTTAATCCCTGGACACATGGTGGGAGAGGACGGTATAAATAATCCTCTTCCATTACACCCGCTATGAGAAGCAATGTCAGAAAACTGATTGGTCAAACTTTGATATTTTAAACGGTATATATTACATATTACAGAAGCAATGTATCCGGAGTATCGGCAATCCAGATAATCTCCAAGCATCTGATATATCGAGTATTGTCAAGCGATCTACAGCAAGACCCCGATAAATCAGGCATCGTCAAACGATCTACAGCAAGACGGCTCCAACGTGTGACCACACGAGCACACAAACATTCAGGCCAATTCTTATCTTTTCATTTAGCCCATGCATTCATGAATCGTGCTCACATCAATGCCACACAACAATAGCAAGTGGTCATACACGCAAACGGTCAATCGACTTTGTGGACCTCATTTTAAAATATGAATTTACAAAAGCATTCAACATCGGATCACGGCCAAATAAACATTATTGAAAAGCTATGTAATTGTAATTACTGTCTCTATTAGGCCGGTAATCGAAAGCCAAAGATTTCAAGTAAAAACTGGCAAATTATAAAATTCTAGTAAAACTGGACAGATTTGCATGATTTGGGAAATCAATTTCAAAAGCATAGCAAACGGTTTCTAAAAATTATAAAATTCGAATATGTTATGAACAAGACCTTCACAAATATTTTCCATGAAGAACACAATCCCAAAATCCTTATACAAAGATCACTTTTGATGACTCGGAAACAACCCAAAACTGGTCCGCCGGAACAGGGAACTGAACCACAAGAAATACTCGTTTTGCCAACCAAATCCTTTCAAAACACTTTGAAATTTTTATACGTTGTAGACATGGATTTCATTTACAAATCTCGTGAAGGAAGTATGGTCAAAATCGAACTGCAAATTTTTATAAAAATCTGAGAAGGCACGAAGGTCACGGAATCCACAGTAGAGGAAAGTTTTGATTCGGTAAGAAATTGGACCTTCGTGTAACCCATTTGAGCTTAGAAAAATCTGAAATTTAAGTATGTTATAAATCAAGATCTTGTGAAGAACTTTTATGAAGAACACTTTTCAAGATTCTAACCACGAAATGCTTTATAAAAATAGAAAACCAGGGACGTACAGTAGAATCAGTTTGAAATCAAGATAAAAACTCCAAGAAATGCCTTCAACTTTGAGATCCACCACTTTTCAGCCATGAAAATACCACACCAAGAGTTCAAATCAACAGCCAACATCTACTTCAACTTAGTCTAACAATCAAGACTCCGCCAACGTTCATTCTAGAAGTTCACACACTCTAAAACATTAACTAGCTAAACTACCCAATGCAAGTTAAACCTCCTAAACAAGGGATTAGATGTTAACTTACTCGTCTAAAAACGATGACAACGCGAGGACGACGGCAACGACACGAGTTGCCCGTGGTGGCCTCGGCTTAACCGGACAAGCGGCAAACGGTGATGACCGGCACACGGCGATCTACGGGGCTCAAGGTTGGTGGCGTGAGGGAGGAGAGGAAGGCGTGAGAAAACTCTCTCTCTCTCTCTCTCTCTCTCTCTCTCTCTCTCTCTCTTTATAGTAGCCCAAGCAAAGAAGAGACAAAATAGCATCATTACCAAATCTTCCTAGATTTTGTCATCATTACCAAATCTTCCTTCATTAATAGCTAGATTTTGCCATCATTACCAAATCTTCTTAAAATCTTAGCCATTAATGAATATAAGTCAAAAGTCATGATGAAATGATCTTGAAAATCTTTGCATTAATGAATAAGAGCCAAAATATCATCATGAAATGCCATTAATAACTTGATCTTGGAAATCTTGGCATTAATGGATAAGAACCAAAATATCATCATGAAATGCCATTAATAATTTGATCTTGGAAATCTTGGCATTAATGGATAACGGACAAAATAACATGATGAGATGCCCCTAAAGTCATATGGCCATTAATGCATGTCATGATGATGGTGTCTCCAAAGTCTAAGTTCCATCCAACGGCCAAGATTAAGCCTTGCGCTCCAAGTTCTGTCCAACGGCCAATATTTAATCTAACAAAGAGGTTTCTAGAAGGATAAGTTAGCAAATAATTTTCGATGGCCAATTCATAAAAATTATGAGGCGACATCCTATAATTCGAGTGTGATATCCTTGAGCATTCGACAAGCAAAATCGGATCATAATTCGTGGCTGAAATCGATCAATCGCAACTATAGTTTATCTCGAACTAACGGGCGGCTGCTAGAAATTCTTAGATAGCCTTTCCCCTTTGGTTAGTATTCCCTGGGTGATCAGGCCAAAGCGAGAATTAACTAGTAGAGCGTCGATGAAATCACCATTTCATAAATTACCAATTTTGGTCGAATTTTCAGGATATCACAATTCTTCCCCCTTACAAAAATTTCGTCCTCGAAATTTGAATTTACATCTAATTCCTCAAAAAGAAAAGGGTATTGACGCCTCATTATCTCTTCACTTTCCCATGTGGCTCCCTCGGTTCCCTGATGCTGCCACACAACCTTGACTAGAGGAATAGTCTTGTTTCGTAGTACCTGCTCCTTTCGATCCTCAATTCTCACTGGTCTTTCCATATATGACACCCTGTTGTCCACGTCTATCTCTTCGTAATTTAGAATGTGAGTCGGATCCGGCTCATATTTCCTTAGCATAGACACGTGGAATACATCATGTACTTGAGCTAACTTTGGTGGCAAGGCTAGACGATATGCTAATAATCCAATTTGCTCCAAGATCTCGAATGGTCCTACATATCTTGGGCTTAGCTTGCCTTTCTTGCCAAAACGCGAAGTTCCTCGAATTAGTGATACCTTGAGGAATACGTGATCTCCCACTTGAAACTCTAATGGTCTACGTCGCCTGTCTACATAACTTTTTTGGCGACTTTGGGCCGTCTTTAGCTTATCCCTGATAACTTTAACAGCATCCAACGACTGTTGCACCAACTCGGGTCCTGTGATCTTTCGTTCACCAAACTCATTCCAACAAATAAGGGTCCTACAGGGTCTGCCATACAACGCTTCGAAAGGTGCCATTTTGATACTCTGTTGATAACTGTTATTGTACGCGAACTCAACAAGATGGAGCTGTTCCTCCCAACTTCCCTTGAAATCCAGAATGCAAGCTTGCAACATATCCTCGAGAGTTTGAATCGTTCTTTCGGATTGACCATCTGTCTGTGGGTGAAACGCGGTGCTGTACTGTAGCTTTGTTCCCATGGCGCCTTGAAGACTCTTCCAGAATGTGGCAGTGAACTTGGGGTCTCGATCTGACGTGATCGTCACCGGCATGCCGTGAAGACGAACTATATGCCTTACGTACAACTCAGCATACTTGTCCATGGAAAAATCCTTTTTCACTGGAATGAAATGAGCAGACTTTGTGAGTCTATCTACCACAACCCAGATGGAATCATTACCTCTTTGGCTCCTTGGTAGACCCATCATGAAATCCATTATAATATGCTCCCATTTCCATTCTGGGATTTCAAGCGGTTGCAGTAATCCGCCAGGCTTACAATGCTGCGCTTTCACCTGTTGACACGTTAAGCATCTAGCTACATATTTGGCAATATCTCCCTTCATGCCATTCCACCAATAATATTGGCGTAGGTTCTGATACATTTTCGTGTTGTCCGGATGGATACTATAGTTACTGCGATGAGCTTCTGCCAAAATTTCATCCTTAAGTCTTTCATCATTAGGCACGCACAACCGTCCACGAAATTTTAAGATCCCATCTTCGGATATTTGAAAGTCAGGTTTTCTCTTAGCTGCGTCCATTTGCAAAATCTTTTGAAGTTCAAGATCGAAAGGTTGCGCTGCTTTAATCCTGATTTGCATTTCGGGCTCAATCCTGAGAGTAGCCACTAGGCTCGAGAGGTGACTTACCTCAAACTTGAAATCTGAGTCTCGAATTCCTTCAAATAAAAGCCACTCTTGAACCATCATATGTGCAATTGAAGACTTCCGACTTAGTGCATCAGCTACCCTATTTGCCTTATCAGGATGGTATAGAATTTTGCAGTCATAATCATTAAGCAATTCCATCCACCTGCATTGCCTCATGTTCAATTCCTTTTGCGAGAACAAATACTTTAGGCTCTGATGATCCGTATAAATAGGAAACCTTTTCCCGCACAAATAATGTCTCCAAATCTTTAGCGCGAAAATAATTGCCACTAATTCCAAGTCGTATGTCGGATAATTCAACTCATGTGGTCTCAATTGCCGGGATGCATATGCCACAACTCTTCCATGTTGCATTAAGACGCATCCTAATCCTTTGTACGATGCATCACTGTAAATTTCATAACCTCCTGATCCAGATGGTAATGTCAAAACAGGCGCAGTAGTTAACTTCTGTTTAAGCTCTTGAAAACTTCGCTCACACTTATCCGTCCATTCAAACTTTGTATCCTTTTTCAGTAATCGCGTCAAGGGCATGGCTATCGCAGAAAACTTCTCCACGAACCTCCTATAATAGCCGGCCAATCCCAAGAAACTTCAAACTTCAGTTACCGTCGTTGGCCTTGGCCAATTCATAACCTCTTCAATCTTAGCTGGATCTACTGAAATCCCTTCTCCAGAAATCACATGTCCAAGAAAAGCCACTCGAGTTAACCAAAATTCGCACTTGCTAAACTTGACATATAGTTTATGATCTCGAAGAGTTTGCAGCACTATCCTCAAGTGCTGTTCGTGTTCCTCATAACTCTTCGAATACACCATAATGTCATCAATGAACACGATCACGAACTTATCCAAATACTCCTTGAACACCATGTTCATCAAATCCATAAAAGTGGCAAGTGCATTCGTAAGACCAAATGGCATCACGGTAAACTCATAATGTCTTTAGCGCGTACGAAATGCCGTCTTCGGTATATCTTCCTTCTTGATCCTCAATTGGTGATATCGCGTCCTCAGGTCTATTTTAGAAAATATCGAAGCTCCTTGAAGTTGGTCAAACAAATCATCTATCCTTGGCAACGGATATTTATTCTTAATCGTCACGTGATTGAGCTGTCGGTAGTCGATACAAAGGCGTAACGACCCATCTTTCTTCCTTACAAATAGAACTGGCGCTCTCCAAGGTGATGCACTAGGAGGAATAAATCCTTTGTCCAATAACTCTTGCATTTGAACCTTTAACTCTTTCAATTTCGATAGTGCCATCCTGTAAGGTGCCTTAGAAATTGGCTCCGTACCAGGGGCCAACTCAATTACAAATTCTATTTCCCTTTCTGGAGGTAATCCAGGCAATTCTTGAGGAAAAACATCTGAGAACTCATGTACTACAGCAATGTCTTGCATTCTCTGCTCCTTGACTAAGGTATCAACTACAGTTGCCAAATAGCCTTGACAACCCTCATCCAATAACTGAGTAACTTCAAGTGACGAAATTAAAGGAATTGATGGTCCTCCTCGACTCCCGACAAACTCAAAACCAACACTCCCTAAAGGCTCAAATTGAATCATCTTGCGGTAACAATTTACCGTAGCTCGTTGCTTGGTGAGCTAATCCATCCCAATAATCACGTCGGAAGTCAAACATCGTTAAGATAACCAAATCTATGTTGTCCTGATGACCACCAACAGATAACTTACAACCAATACAACCTACTGCGGAAACTACGTTATCTTTTAAAGGGGTAGAAATACTATAAACCACTCCCAACGGTTTCGGACTTAACCCCACTAATTCCACAAATTGCTTAGCCACAAACGAATGCGTAGCTCCAGGATCAAACAAAGCATAAGCAGCATGGTCGTATAACGAAACCATACCTGTAATGACGGCAGGCGAGTCCTTCGCCTCCTTCCTTGTGACAACATAGACCCTTCCTTGCACTTGGGAACGGTTCAACTGGTTTGGCGGGGCATTACTTGCAGGTTGTCCTACCTGCTGCATTGGTCTTTGCGCTCCCGTGGCTTGGTGTGGACAGTCTCTGATACGATGGCCATGTTGGCCACAACCAAAGCAAGCACCCGTCCTAGCAGGACATGGGGCTGATCCATGGCCCCTTCCACATAAGCGACAGGAGCCATTGTTATTGTTGTACACCGGTTTCCTCACTCCACCTTTCTTGTTAGGAGGGATGGGGAATCTATCTCTCGCTGTTGGTTTCTTCCCAAACCGATGGTTATCCTTGTTTGGCACAAACCGCAATCCAGACGCGGCTGTCCTCTCAGCCAAGTTCCTTTCAATTAATTGCGCTCTCTCATACAGCTCATTATAGTCCTTCAAATCCAGGGGCACCAGTTGATCCTTGATCTCAGGTTTCAACTCATCCCTAAACCTCCTTGCCTTATCTACCGGGTCTTCAATCAACCTTGGGGCATATTTAGACAATTCAGCAAACCTTGCCTCGTATTGGTCTACCGACAACCGGTGATTCTACCGAGACGCTGAAACTCATTCATCTTCTCGCTCTCGAGCGCAATCCAAAAAGTACTTATTATAAAAAGCTTCCACGAAGGCACCCCATACCTGGCCGTACCCTTAGGAAATACCCTCCTTTGGGTAGCTTCCCACCAAGTACTAGCATTACATTGCAACTGATAAATTGCCAACGTCACTTTATCTTCATCTCGAGCATCTCATGAGCAAACACCTTCTCCAACTCCCTGATCCAAAGGGTTGCAGCCTCAAGATCACCCGCACCAGTGAACTTGGGAGGTTTAAGCTTTAGAAATTGCTCCACCAACTTATGCATGGGCTGATTCCCATTTCCGTTTCCAGCCAACGGAACATCTACAGGTGCAGGTGCAGCAGCAACAGCAGCGGCTTGGTTCTGAGCTTGCTGCCCCACCAAAGTCTCTAAAGCCTGCAAAATCCGATCCAATCTAGGATCCCCTGGTGCCATCCCTCTAGCACCGGTCTGATTTGGCACAGTCCTTCTCCTAGGGGCCCTCGGGTCAGGATTGCTCATTTCGTTAGATCTTTACAGAAACCTGCTTTCCAATTCCAATAAGGAATTAGAAATCGTGAACACCTGCTTAAAAATAAGAAACCTAACAACCAAGCACAGGCACAGAGTGTTTTCCTAACTTGCTATCCCAAAACCCCTCGCACCTTATCACTCCAGGTCTCGACCAAACTTGGACTCAAGCTGACCTTGCTCTGATACCAATTAAACTAGGATGTCACGCCCCGAACCCCACGAGCGCGCAACATCCTGCAATGGTCATTATGATGCGACGTCCCAGGACGCGTCGCCGACCCAACATTTTATCTTTTGATTACGCATGCGGAAGCTAAACAAAGATTCACCCAGACAATAACAATAAACAAGGATAGATAGGAAAACGGTTTACCACATTGAAATTGAAACATCATTTTAATATTTACTTGATTAACCCCTGGGAATATTTTTTTACAAGCCCACTTCAGGCATTTCCAAAAAGTCTACAAAAAGATGTCAGGCTGGGGTCAATCTACTTCACCAAAATTCAGCTTCCAAGCACCCCGAACCATACTGGGTGTATCAACATACTAAGGGCCTGAAAAATGTTTAACAACCACAAATGAGATAAAAATCTCAATAAGTTAACGCCTAAGCCCCGTTTAGAAGGCCAACTCACCTCGGGGGTCCCTAAACAGTAATACAAAGATCAACAAAGAACATTATTAAACAACCACAGGCATCCTTACCTCGCCTTGGCACATACGTTGATGAATGCATATGTCACATACTCGAAGCATTTAAAGATATTTTTCCATGCATTAATGCATCACAGTCGCGCGTGTCTCGATTATAAGGTAAAACCCACTTGGGCACGTCCCATACCATGCCTAGCAGTTTCTACCCCATAATCAAGCACTATGCATCACACGTATCCAATTATTACGCCCCCTCAAGGCCACTACACATCAAGTGATCTGCAGCAAGATGGCAGTCTACCGGTATAACCGGGCTCCGTCCCGTCCCGTCGGGCACGGCTACGTCAAACGATCTACAGTAAGACGGCATTCCAATACGGCAACATCAAACGATCTACAGTAAGATGGTATCCCGTAAGGAGCATCGAGTCCGGCCTCGGGCCGCGATAATAAAGGAGGGCAACATCACCTAAACCCCCCAAGTTTGAGCTGTTAGAATAATAGGATTTTTCAATCACATGAACATGATATCAAATTGATAAATATAGTATACCCGAATTAAACGAAATCATTATTGATCCAATGAGAAAGAAGCAAAGAAACTCTCTTTGTGCGTATGAATCTTCACCACTTTCCTCTATAACGATTGTGGTGGATGTGTATTTTTCTCTCAACAATTTTTTAGAGAATAGCGGAAGCATGATAATTAGATGCGTTCATTCTCCACCAAAAAAAGACCTTATATAGAGGGAGTGATGGGACCAACCCTAGTGCTGTCAAATCTCAACCGTCCATCAAGGTTTAAGATATGCATAATTGGATGTCACAAATATATGGCCCATAATATATTTAATTAGATTGGGCTTGTATTAAATGTTAAATAATAGACCTGATAAGCCACATAAATGGGTTGGACCTCATCAAGTCCAACACGAGCAACTTCTTGCAAAGACACATTATCACTCAGTAATTTACCTCATAATTTATCTCACAGGGAAAATAAATTTTATATTACCTCCAGCTCGTTCACATCAACCTCTAGGAAAAGGGACGTTGGGGAAATTCTGGGCTAGCTATTTCACGTTAGGTGTAATTTCCTTACGCACTTCGCACCATATAGAAGTGAACTCCATAATCACCTGCATCAATTAGAGATCCAATCATTAGAAACAGACCCGGAACTTTAATGCAGCAAAAGAAAGGATCGTAAGAAACAAAGAAGAAAACACCATCGGCAAAAAAACAAGGCGCGAGTTGAGGAGAAAAAAAGTACCAACTTGTGAGGCGCATTGCCCTTTTGGATTTGCTTGGTCCAAGACACAACGGTGCAACACTTGATCACCTGCCCCTCCTTTAATGCCATACTTGTTCCCGTCGCCGCCACCGTTTTGCTCCGATGTTACTTCAGTGTATTGGTAGAGAGATGGGTAGATCGTGGTCATTTGAAACTGAGTTTTGGCTGGATTTATAGGGTCGAACCTCGTCATTTTGAGCGTAAAACCCAATAATTTACATTACACCATCTTAAAACTTTATAGGAAACAAACAAAACCCAATGTTTGCCTCTTGACCTCCCTAAAACTCTCCTCTAGTTATGTAGACAACTTACCTAAGCTTCGCATTCATTGAGTTAATGAGGAGACATTGCTAGGAAAAGAAAATACCAACTGTTTGCCTCTTCACCCTCCCAAGAGCTCTCCTCTAATTATGTAGATAACTTACCTAAGCTTCACATTGTCTAATGAGACACCGCTAGAAAAAGAAAATACCCACTATTTGCCCCGTCACCCTCTCTAGAGCTCTCCTCTAATTATGTTGATAACTTACCTAAGTTTCGCATTCATTGAGTTAATGAGGAGACACAGCTGAAAAAAGAAAATACCTACTATTTGCCTCTTGACCCTCCCAAGAGCTCTCCTCTAATTATGTAGAAAACTTATCTAAGTTTTGCACTCATTGAGTTAATGTGCCTAATGAGACACCGCTATAAAAAGAAAATACCAACTGTTTGCCTCTTCACCCTGCCTAGAGCTCTCCTCTAATTATGTTGATAACTTACCTAAGTTTCGCATTCATTGAGTTAATGAGTAGACACCGCTAGAAAAAGAAAGCACCCATTGTTTGCCTCTTGACCCTTCCGAGAGCTCTCCTCTAATTATGTAGAAAACTTACTTAAGCTTCCCATAGGTGAATTGCAAGTGCACAATATCTACAAATAATAAAGAGATGAGTGAGTATCGTTCTCACAATGATTCTCTCTAATTATTCAATTACTTACCGAAGGTGATCAATCTAAGAAACTAGATAACCAAGTCGGAAAGGTAAATAAAAAGTGATCTAAACCAATTAGAGGACTGAAATATAAAAGGGCCGAAACTTAAAGGATTCAAAAGCTAATTAAAATTGCAAAGTAAACCTAATCTAAAGCAAACCGAAAATTAGCAAGGCAAATTATCAAGATTTAATCAAGATCACAAAGCGTTAGAGCATCCAACTTCATTTAACCACTCATAATCAATTCTCTTAACTTGTCATGCAACAAATTAATTCCCAATTGTGTTGCTCAAATTTCCCTAACTTAGATTATAAGCTTACCTTGGTCTAATAATCCTTAATTAGGTATGTTAATCCACACTAACCTGAGGTGAATTTAAACTACCTACATATGGATGGTGACGACTTTCTCTACCTGATGGGCCCGCTAGTCAATGTGTGAGCAATATCACCTAGAAAGGACTCCCAAAGAACAACACGATGTATCTCGTGAGGATCGAGAATATCTCATCCAATGTGGACATCGAATTCCGACTGTTTGTATGAATTCATTGATATATTTGGAGGGTGGACATGTGACCCCGCTAAAATCTTTCTCTTGCATGAATTCATTTTGTTTAATATCTTTAGTCCCATGCAATGCATGTGCAATATACGTGCGATAGACATGCAACACATGTGCATCATACATGCAATGGATGTGCAACTCACGTGTATGATCACACGCTTATTAATGGCTTAACATTGCTTATGTCGGTCATATGCATTGTAGTTGAAAAGGCACTGAGGTTTGTTTAATGGCAAAGGCACAAGAACTAAGTTCTATTTTCTTTTGTTGCTATTCATCTTCTAGGAAGTAAAAATAATGCAGAGTTCATTTCAATAAATCGATTGCTTTCCATCTTTTTTGCACTATTTATCTAGCCTTAATTTTTACATGCAAAATTAGAGAAATTAAAGCCAATTAATCATGAATGGCTGCCCATGTCCACTAATGAAGCTTCATGCACAATGACAAAGTTTCTAAGACACTCTTCTAATTCCATCATGAGAAGCCATCATGAAAATCTCTCTCTCTCTCTCTACCATAACCCCTGCCTCACCGTCTCATTTTTCTCGCCTCACCATCAACACATAACTCATTTTCCTCTCCATTTCCTTCTCTGGACGTGAGTCCCCATCCACCACAAACTCAATATCTTCCACTTTACTGCAAGGAAACCATCGGCCAACTCACCAAGGACGTAGGTAGAAATCATGAACACACTAAGGTAAGGAGATAGGGCTCGTTTCTAAGCCAATTGATCTTTTTTTCTAGACCCTTGATTTTTCTTGTATGGTGCTGTGGGTTGATTTTCTAGTGGTCGGTTATGTTCATATACTAGAAACCGAAATTAAATGTCAAGAAAACAAACCTGAAAACAGCAGCACGAACAAATAAGCGGAATGTTGATCCGAGCCCGACGAAATAACGTCGTGTCCTTAAGACGAATTTGGCCCCTCAATCAGTACCCGAGGATATCGGACAATCGTCTCCCAGGATAGAACGGATCTCGTTCCTCCGAAGTGGTACTTATCCGGAGAACTCCAACGAACGCAATTTGCAGAACAATCGCACAAGAAATGATAACGATGAAGTGAATATGCGTAAGTGTCTCGGGAAAATGTCTCTGGGGAATGCAAAATGTCACAATATTACCGACCGAACTAAACCGTTCGGATATATGGCGAAAAAATTGAAGAGTTGCGAGAGTGCCGGGCGGTTCTGAGTTCGTGAACAAGAACAAAGGTTCGAACTTTCCGGTTCGTGAACAGTTCTGAAGGGATTTAATTCGCTCGGGCGTTCAACCTCGAACAGACACGTTTGTTTGTCCAAAAAAAAATAAATAATAAATAATTCTAAACAATGTGTCTGTTCGGAAAAAATAAAACCGATAGAGGATGGACCCCGGACCGAACCGAGCCGAGCCGGCCGGACGGACGGCGGGCGGCGGGGGGGTGGACCGACCTAGCTTGACGTAGGTCCTCTCTCTTCCACAAAAGTGGGGTACCCCTTGGGGCCCATACCCATTTGTGAGGCTCAACTACTTGAACCCATCTCCCATCTCTCTTCTACTCTATGTGGGACACTTTCACCCACACACTTCTCATTCAATTTTATGGGTTTTTGTGCCAAAATCCCAACAATCCCCCACATGAATGAGAAGTTCAGATATCATGACTCTTCGTGTATGCATGAAATGCAATGTGCGATTATTCCAAGAGAAAACGTTGCATCAGGATAAGTAGTCTGAGACTTTGAACTTTCCTTAGTGAAATCTATCGGACTTACTTTCGTCAATCAAGAGACTTGATGTCTTTGAACCGGTCGACCTTTCGTGTAAGCCTAGACAATAGAAAACACACAACTGTTTCTCGAACAAAATTGGTTCTCACCTGTTGTGTTCGTTTTGGCCATGAACACCGCTGGGTCTCATGAGTGTTTTAGAGAATTCGCCTTTTCAATTCTCAAGCGGCCCTCACTTCACACTCACATAGGTGATTTCTGAACATATAGTATATCACATACTCAATTCAGAATCATTAAAAGCTTTTGCTTAACCTTCATATATTAGTACTGTCTTCATCCGGAATAAGTCAAAAATTTGACAGTACTTTACACCGTCTTCATAACTTAGTTGTCCCTTTGAACCTAGATCTTGGGATCTCCAAATCAACTAGGTAGGGTTTCCGCTATGATGACTTGTTTATAGGCCTTAAACCCATTCCCTTGATGTTTTCGCAACCATCTCTAGTTAGGCCTTTTGTCAATGGATCCGTAATATTATCTTTTGACTTCACATAGTCAATGGTGATAATTCCACTAGAAAGAAGTTGTCTTACTGTGTCATGTCTTCGACGTATGTGTCGAGACTTACCATTATACATGACATTCCTTGCCCTTCCTATTGCTGCTTGACTGTCACAATGTATACATACAAAGGGTAAGGCCAATTAGGAATATCTTCCAAGAAATTTCGAAGCCACTCTGCTTCTTCACCAGCTTTATCCAAAGCAATAAATTCTGATTCCATAGTGGATCTAGCAATACAAGTTTGTTTGGATGATTTCCAAGACACTGCCGCTCCCCAAGTGTGAATACATATCCACTTGTCGATTTTGTGTCTTTAGTGCTGGTTATCCAATTTGCATCACAAAGATCCTTCAAGTACCGCGGATATTCTGTGTAATGCAAAGCATAATCTTGAGTATGCTTTAAGTAGCCCAATAAACGTTTCATAGCTTTCCAATGATTGTCATTTGACTAACTATAAATCGACTTAGCTTGCTCACAGCACAAGTTATGTCCGCCTAGTACAGTTCATGACATACATTAAACCCGCCTAGTATACTAGCATACTCATTTTGAGCCTTACTTTCACCAAGATTCTTTGAAAGATGTAAATTAACATCTATCGGAGTCTTTATTGGTACAATATCTAGATTCTTGCACTTTCCAAGAATCGCCTCAATATAATGGGATTGTCATAGAGCTAATCCTCCATATGTCTTATGGATTTTAACTCCTAAAATAACATCTGCAACCCCATATCTTTCATATCAAATTTGCTTGTGAACATGCGTTTGGTCGCCTTTAACAACCTCACTATCGCTGCCCATTATAAGCATGTCGTCTACATATAAGCACAAAATGGCAAAACCATTATGAGTGTTCTTAACATACACACATTTATCACACTCATTAATCTTGAAACCATTCGACAACATGACTTCGTTTAATTTAGCATGCCATTGTTTTGGTGCTTGTTTCAATCCATAGAGTGACTTGATAAGCCGACATACTTTTTGCTCTTGTCCCGGAACAATGAACCCTTCGGGTTGTTCCAAATATATTTCTTCTTCCAAATCCCCGTTTAAGAAGGCCGTTTTCACATCCATTTGATGGATTTCAAGCTTATACACCGCTGCTATAGCAATTATCATCCTTATAGATGTAATTCTTGTAACAGGTGAATAAGTATCAAAATAATCAAGACCTTCTCGTTGCTTGTATCCCTTTACTACAAGCCTAGCCTTGTATTTATCAATAGCACCATCCGCTTTCATTTTCCTCTTGAAAATCCACTTACATTGTAGTGGTTTATTACTGTGAGGAAGGTCAACCAATTCCCATGTATGGTTTGACAAGATGGATTCAACTTCACTATTGATAGCTTCTTTCCAAAACGGGGCTTCTGGCGAAGTCACAGCTTCTTTGAATGTCCGAGGCTCATTCTCTAACAGGTACGTTAAGAAATCAGGTCCAAAAGACGTGAAAGTCCTTTGTCTTTTACTACGTCTAGGTTCATCCTCCATTGGATCACTTCTAGATAGTGTCTCGAGACCTCTTATTATTATCACTTGGCTCATATACTATGTTATACGGAAATATATTTTCAAAGAACGAAGCGTCCCTTGATTCAATTATCGTATTAACATGTATATCTGGGATCTCTGACTTGTGAACAAGAAAACGATATGCATTGCTATTCTGAGCATATCCGATAAAAAACACATCAACAGTCTTTGGTCCTATCTTAACTTTTTTAGGCTTAGGAACCGCAACCTTAGCCAAACACCCCCACACTTTGAGATAATTCAAGTTAGGCATTCTGCCTTTCCATTTCTCATAGGGAGTTTGTTGTGTCTTTTCATGGGGTACTCTATTTAAAATAAAATTTGCCGTCAAAACAGCTTCCCCCCACAAATTCTGTGGTAAACCGAACTATTCAACAATGCATTCATTGTTTCCTTTAAAGACCGGTTTTTCCTTTCCGCCACACCATTTGATTGTGGTGCATAAGGAGCAGTCCTTTGGTGAACGATACCAAACTCGGTACAAATTTCCTCAAAAGGAAATTCATATTCACCTCCTCTGTCACTCCTTATGATTTTAATTTTCTTGTTCAACTGAGTTTCAACTTCGGACTTATAGGTTCTAAAAGCATTCACTGCCTCATCTTTGCTACTAAGTAAATAAACATAACAATACCTCGAGCAGTCATCTATAAAAGTAATAAAATACTTATTACCACCTCTTGACGGTATTGATTTCATATCGCATATATCTGTGTGTATTAAATCTAAAGGTTCTGAGACTCTATTGTCTATAGAATGAAACGGAGGCTTAGAAAATTTAGATTCAACACACACCTGGCATTTATCACTTGAACAATCAAATTTTGGCAATAACCCCATGTTAATTAATTTCTTTATCGACTTATAGTTAACGTGTCCTAATCTAGCATGCCATAAATTAGGAGACTCAAGCACATAAGCAGAAACAACTTTATTCATAGCAACATTGGGTACAACAGTCATTACATTCAGCTTGAACAAACCATCACTAAGGTAACCCTTTCCTACATACATTTCATTCTTGGAGAGTACAAACTTATCAGACACAAACACCAGCTTGAAACCATTCTTGCTAAGAAGAGATCCGGACACTAAATTCTTGCGTATGTCTGGCACATGTAGCACATTGTTTAGTGTCACAACTTTCCCAGATGTCATCTTTAGAGCAATTTTTCCGACACCTTCAACCTTAGAGGTTGATGAATTACCCATGTAGAGTTTTTCATCACCCCCACAGTTGTGTAGGGCGTGAACATCGATCTGTTTGCATGATATGACGAGTTGCTCCAAAGATCAATCCACCACTCCTTGGGGTTTCCCACCATATTACACTCGGATATCATAGCAGTCAGATCGATATCATCAACACCATGGGAGATCTCTTCCACCACATTAGCTTGAGTTTTCTGTCTTTTCTTGGCTCTGCAGTCTTTGGCTCGATGTCCAGACTTGCCACAGTTGAAGCACTTGCCAACGAACTTTTTCGGGCCTTGGGTGAATCCCTCTCCAGACTTACTAGGCATTTTCCTCTTCTTGTTGGGTTTCGATCCTTCTTCGACAACATTGGCCTTTGAGACCTCTAGGTTCTTCCCAACTTTCTTCTCGGACAGCCTATTGTCTTCCTCGATCCTCAACCGAACAATCAAGTCTTCAAGTGACAACTCCTTTCTCTTGTATTTGAGATAATTTTTGAAATCTCTCCGGGATGGTGGCAGTTTTTCAATGAAGGCAGCCACTTGAAATGACTCACTTAGAGTCATTCCTTCAAAGATGAATATCATGCATAATCACTTGAAGCTCTTGAACCCCGACTTAAGACGGTCTTTGAATCAACCATCTTGAAGTCCAGAAATTTACCGACAATGAATTTCTTCAATCCGCATCTTCGGTTTTATATTTCTTGTCCAGACTATCCCATAACTCCTTAGCCGTTTTAGCGGACTATAGACGTTATATAGAGTATTGTCCAGACCGTTGAGGACATAGTTGCGACATAGGAAGTCGGAATGCTTCCATGCATCCACAGCAGCCAACCTTTCTTTATTTGTCTCTCCATCGTCCAATTTAGGACTATCCTCATTGAGGAATCTAGCCAAGTTTAAGGTCGTGAAATAGAACAACATCTTTTGTTGCCATCTCTTGAAATCCGCACCATTAAACTTTTTGGCTTTTCCATGATTCGGAATAGGGTTAACCAAGTCGAAGCCAAGCCATTTCTGAAAAATAAACACAGAATATATATTCACGGAAAGAATTGGTAATATATGACTACGAACAAAATCGTTTGTTCAAGAACAGAATTCAAATTTTAATAAAAAGAGAAACGAAAAATACTGTTCACTTAATAGAATCGAAAAATTGTAACTAAAAATTGTAAACGGAATACAAAGAAACCGGGTAGAATACGGAAGTGTAGAGAATACTAGACAAGGAAGACACGGAAGTGTACAGAAATCTAGTAGTGTCTTTGTAGCATACAACAGAACCGAAAATAGAAAATTCTTCTTAAGATTCTAGTGGTCGGTTATGTTCATATACTAGAAACCGAAATTAAATGTCAAGAAAACAAACATGAAAACAGCAGCACCAAACAAATAAGCGGAATGTTGATCCGAGCCCGACGAAATAACGCCGTGTCCTTAAGACGAATTTGGCCCCTCAATCGGTACTCGAGGATATCGGACAATCGCCTCCCAGATAGAACGGATCTCGTTCCTCCGGCGGTACTTATCCGGAGAACTCCAACGAACGCAATTTGCGTAACAATCGCACAAGAAATGATAACGGCGAAGTGAATATGCGTAAGTGTCTCGGGAAAATGTCTCTGGGAATGCAAAATGTCACGGTATTACCCACCGAACTAAACCCGCTCGGATATATGGCGAAAAATTGAAGAGTTGCGAGAGTGCGGGCGGTTCCAAGTTCGTGAACAAGAACAAAGGTTCGAACCGGTTCCGGTTCGTGAACAAATCCCAAGGATTCGGTTTATTCGCTCGGGCGAACAACCCCGAATGAACACGTTTGTTTGTCCAAAAAAAAAATAAAAAATAAATAATTCTAAACAATGTGTCTGTTCGGAAAAAATAAAACCGATAGAGGATGGAGCCGAGCCGGCCGGACGGACGGCGGCGGCGGCGCGCGCGGGGGGTGGACCGACCTAGCTTGACGTAGGTCCTCTCTCTTCCACAAAAGTGGGGTACCCCTTGGGGCCCATACCCATTTGTGAGGCTCAACTACTTGAACCCATCTCCCATCTCTCTTCTACTCTATGTGGGACACTTTCACCCACACACTTCTCATTCAATTTTATGGGTTTTTGTGCCAAAATCCCAACAGATTTTTGGGCTTGCATGTGAGATCTTTGATGTTATATGGGCGTGCATGTGGGTGACCAAACCTGAAATATGTGTGCATGGGTGTTTCGTGAGCTGTAGAGTGGATGCATGTGTGTCTTTTAGCCATTGATGGCTTTGCATGTAAGTTTTAAGCAATATTGACTTTCATGTGAGAAAGATGGATATGGATTGTTAAATGAAGGTGGGAATGGCCGTTGCATGTTTGTTTATACCTCTGGATTTGAGTTTAGTCGGATAAAATCTCGCAGGTATCATTTCACATGAAAAGTGTGCTGAATGAAATGAGTTACGTGGTCTATGAATGTCATGTCATTGCATATGTGTGTTATGCCTGAGATGTGTGTGAAAGAAAGATGTTATGTAATGCCTAAGGCCAGCAAATCTTTGAAGTCCGGCTAGCAAACCAGAAGTGAATGGCTTGGCTAAAAACCAAGATGCCCAAGAGGAGTTAGGATGCCCTCTGTTGTGTGCTTGGGATGTCTCGGAGTGAGATACCTATGGCCAATAAGCCATGGAAGTCCGAACAGTAAATCGGAAGTGACCCGCATAAACTGTCTAGCAAACCAGTTGAACCGTGAGATGGGGGTGGACCCAATGATATGACATAGATGAGAAATGAAATGTGTGATACTTGTGATGCATGCTAGTATGATACATGTAATTATGGATGTTACTTTCGGATGGTGTGCGTTCATTGTAGGGTACATTAATTATTTCATATTAGATGCATAATAGGAATCGAGAGTTAGTAGAATCAGTCAGTTTATAAGCTAGTCTTATATTTTGTTGAGCATTAGCTCACTCCTGTTATTTTTACAGATTTTTAGACATGCCTCCGATCCCTGCATCACCCATCGCTCGTTACAGTGCTCCCGCTGACTTTGAGGGGGAGCTGTACCAGTTTACTGACCTTGCGTTCCCTTCAGTTACATTCATTCGTTATACTGCGACACTATGGGTTAACATAGGAGCCCCGGGAGGCCATGTCCCATATTGCCTTGTTTCGATTTTTGTACTGGTAGAAGGTCGACTGGTGGGACCTATTCCCTACCCGAACGGTGGTAGTCGGATGACGGTGGTGACGGAGAGGAGTAGTTGTTAGAGACGATGTAGGCTGTTGGAGGAGCCATTTCAGAGTTTTCACAATTACTTCATTTTGGTTTAAATTGTGATAATGGGTGTTGATGTTGTTGACAGTTGTATAGTGTTATCTGGTGTAAGATGGGGAGTTATATATCTTTTTGATCCTCCCAGTGGTAGTTTTTGGTTGGTGCCACCCGTGTATGTAAATATGATAATGAAATGGAAGTAAGATATCCCTGTTCAGCTACAATGAATGTGTTTGCTTATGCATAATTTATGTTATAAATGCTTAAGTTAAACACTATCTTCCGCTTGCGCAATAACATAAAAGAGAATAAAGAACCATGCTAGTAAGTAGCACATTGGGACTCTATAACTTTGTTTTGGTATCAGAGCCTATGTTATGACTTGGAGTGATAAGCTGCACTAGTAGTGGAAGTACATAGGATGTGTGTGCATGTGTCTAAAACACCAAATGCATGTGTTTGTTATTACTGTGTTTATGTGGAACAAGTAACTATTGTTTTTTTACATGATATCACTAACGGTTGTCACTAATTAGTTGATTAGTAACATTGGTCATCTATGATAACTGGTGATCAATGCGCAGGAATACCGTAAGGCAAAATGAGGAGGTTGAATAGATTGTCTTCTTCTTCCGGAATGGATCCTCAAATGGAGGGGATTCTTCAAGCATTGGCTAACATGGGAGATTTATTGGAGAGACAAGCTCAACAGCAAGCGAGCGATACACTATGTGCAAGGATTGGTCGAACAATTTTTGAAGTTGAAACCACCCACATTTGTTGGAATAGGAGACCCGAAGGAGGCGGAGCGATATATTGAAAAAATGGAAAGAATACTCAATCTACTAACTTGTAATGATGCTGATAAGATAATTTTAGCTAAGTATCAACCGAAGGAAATGCTAAGCATTGGTGAAGGGCATCGAAGGAAATCATATTTGCGGCAGGTACATAGAAGACCTGGGCAGGTTTTGTTAGGGTATTTAATGGAAAGTATTATTCTGATTGTGCACAAGATAAGAAAATAACTAAGTTCGTCCAACTGAACCAGAATATTTTGTCTATGGATCAATATGAAGCGAGATTCTCTAAACTCTCGAGGTTTGCCCCTAAGTTAGTTGAGAATTAAGAAGATAAGGCTAAGAGATTTTTGAATGGCCTATGGAGAGATATTAGAAAGCAATTGGTGCTTTCAATATAAAGGATTACAATGACTTGTATGAGCAAGCTCAACTCAGAGAGCAAGAGCTATTGAAAGGAGGAGTTGGAGCAATGACTCAATTGAGGACGGGTCACCAAGCTGCTCAGGGCAATATCCGACATGATAAGAGGCCCAACCAATTTGGAAGACAGCCTTTTAATCCCAATAAGAAGAATAACTTTGGAAATCACGAAGGAGCCAGGAATGGACAGATGGCAGGACGGATGCAATACTCAAACGGTCCCTGTCTTAGGTATGGTGAACCCATGGAAATATGCCATGTTTGTTTCAAGGGAAATGCTACAGTTGTGGACAACTAGGTCATATACGTAGGGATTGTCTTAGGGAGAGACAACAGCAGTCTCGTGTTATGTTAGTTCGACAACCACAACAACCCTCACCAAACGGAACACCCTAACAAGGAAACCAAGAAAGACCACTGGCTCAAGGACGAATTTATGCAGTTACTCAGGAGGACACTGAAGCTTTTGAGACTATCATCTCAGGTATTCTCATCCTGTGTGACTATAAGGCTTATGCATTGTTTGATACGGGTGCTACACATTCTTTTGTGTCTGCACAATTTGTGCAATTATGTGAATTGAAGCCAAAGTTGCTTGAAGTACCCTTGAGTGTCTCTACACCTTTAAAGGATATTATTTTGTCTAATCTGGTTTGTTTGGATTGTAAAATTACTATAGGGGGACGAAGTTAGATGGTAGACTTTGTGGTGTTAGCTATGTATGATTTTGATGTTATTATCTATGAAGCACCGACACATTGGGAAGGCGGTTGTCTTGGTGTCGGACACGTATTGCGTGTTCGACATGCAGTCAATGGGTTAGACACATCGGCGACACGTGAGTTGGGAATCCCAACACGTGATTTTGACACGCACGAGGTCAATTTTATAAATTTCCAAAAATTTAGAGGTCAAAATGTAAATTTATTAAAAAATAAAAAAATAAAAATAAAAAAAGAAAAGGGAGAAAGCTTCTCAATTACTCAATTCTGTCGTGCCCTAAGCTTCTCAACTCTGCATCTCCATCTCTCTCAAATTTCCCACGACTGGCGTAGGAGCACGAGAATGATGTTGGAGATCCGGTGACCGATAGGACAGAGAGCTTGATTAGCACAGAGAACGTGATCTACGCGGCACGATCTTGCGGTAAGGTCGTTCCGGCCGTCGTTCGATGCAGCGGGTCCTTCAAGAATCGTAAGCCAGCCAGACACTCGGAAGTCGCGCAAGTCCTTCAAGAATCGCTCCTGAGTTTACTAAGCGAGCTGGACCCTCAAAGTCGGTGCGTCGCCTCGTTGTCTCTTGCTTTTTCTCTCGAGGTTTTAATGGGATTTCTTGGTGAGGAGAGGACATTTAGAGAGATTGCAAAGAGAGAGATGACGGTGCCGATTTATCTCTTGGCCATTGACGACAAGATTGCAGAAATACATGACATTGATGGTTGTGATTTCTTGCAAGAATGCGAACCCGTGGCTTGAGGAGTTGAAGTGTGATAAACAATCTTTGCTGCCCCGCCACAGGGAGCGGCTCCGTCAGTCACCTCCCATTCCGCGACGGCGAGAACATCACCGATAGGTAGTGCTCTGCCTCCGCTCGGGAACTTGAAGTTCTTGAGGTGCTCCTTCAATGCCTCCAAACCCTTCTTTCCAAAAAACCCAATTTTCATCGACATCCATAGCATTGCCTTCATGTTATTGTTATACTGTCTCTCTGGGAATAAAATCTTGCAAAATAGCAAAATCGATGAAGAGTATTGCGTCACATTTACTGGCTTCTTAATGTTTTGCTGCTCTCTGAACTTTGTAGATTCTTTGAACAGAATAGAATCTGTAATTGAGAGCAAAAATTGATGTGCTTATTAGTTATTATTATATTGATATGTGTTTATTTGTAGTTTATATTAAATTTATGGCTCTTGTAATTGTATTTTTTTGTAGAGTAATTTCAAGCATAAATAGTAGCATTTCTAGCATACAAGGGCCTACAGCTATATCTGGCAATGAAGATTCCAATAAACTACTATGGAGGTATATTACTAAGTTAGCTAATCATAGCGATGTGGGGGAAAATTTGCCTTGAAAATGCAATTTTTGCAAAAAAGATTTTAGGAGTTCATACACTAGAGTTAGGGCCCATTTATTGATGATAAGTGGAAAATGAATTGGAAAATTTGGAAAAGTAGAAAAGAAAGATCTTTTGGAGATGGAAAGATTTAATTAAGAGGTCAATACTAGAATAGCGAATCTTGTGCCTAAAAATGTACTTTTGCCTCCTTTAAGTATATCAATTAGTGATGGTAGTGGTGGTGGGATGGATTCATCATTTGACTCTAAAAAAAGAAAGATTGGAAGTGAAAGTAGAGGAGGATCACTTGAGAATGCATTCAACATGACTCAACAGGAACAATTAGATTATGAGATTGTTAGGATGTTTTATTCAGCAAGATTGCCATTTAACCTATCGAGAAACCCTTACTTTCAACCCGCTTTTACTTATGCCGCTAATCATAATACTACTACTTATGTACCATCGAAATATAATTTGTTGAGGACTACTTTGTTGCAAAAAGAGAAGGGTGTAAGTGTTGTGATTGATGGATGGAGTGACTCAGAAAGGAGACCACTTATTAATTTTATGGCGGTATCAAATGGAGAATCTATGTTTATAAAATCGATTGATTGTTCTAGAGAAACAAAAGATATGCATTTCATTTTTAACTTGTTGAAAAAAGTAATCAATAAGATTGGGCATGAGAATGGGGTACAAGTAATTACGGATAATGCGTCAAATCATAAGGGTGCGAGACAACTCATTGAGCAAGAATTTCCATCCATTGTTTGGACGTCTTGTGTGGTGTTCATCCTTAATCTAGCTTTGAAGAGCCTTTGCGCCGTGAAGAATGTGAAGACCAATCAAGTAGTTTATGAGGAATGTAGTTGGATTTCAGAGATTGACTGTTAATGAAGTTATGCAAATCGAATATTTCATCATGAGCCATTCCATGATATTAGCAATATATAATGAGTTTGTTAACTGAAAGTTACTTTTTGTGGTGGATATACATTTTGCTTCGATTATTGTAATGCTTAGGAGATTTAAGTTGATAAAAAGTGGTCTTCAAAATATCATTATTTGTAACAAATGGAATATCTATCAATATGATAATCAAAAGAGGGCTAAGTTTGTCAAGGAGAAGGTGTTGGATGATTTTTCGTGGGATTCAATTGATTATATACTTTCCTTTACGACTCCTATTTATGACATGCTTAAAATTTGTGACATCGACAAGCCTTATCTTCACTTAGTTTATGACATGTGAGATTCAATGATTGAAAAAATGAAAAAAGCTATATATGAGCATGAAGTGTAAAGACGAGATGAGGAGTCAACATTTAATGAGACGATTCATACAAATCTTATGGATCGTTGGACTAAAAATAACACTCCACTTCATTGCTTAGCCTATGTCTTGAATCTTGGGTAAGTTCTACAATTGTATGAAATGATTACTTTATTAGTTATTATTTCTTTGACATGATAATATAACACTCCTCTTACTTATCATGGTTCTCTATTTTTATTTTATTTTATTAAATAAGGTATTATATTGATCAATGGCTCAATGAAGACCCTTTTTTGAGTTTCTCCATACAAGGATAACGAGATCATCTAAGAGAGAAAAAAATGCTTTAGGAAATACTTTCCTAACTTAGATGAGTGCACCAAGGTGAATTTAGAGTATGTAGATTTTGCGGGCAAAAATAGGGAGTTCAGAGAATTTGATTCTATTCAAAGTCGGTATTCTATGGATCATAAGATATTGTAGGTCGGTCATGGTGAAAGTACACCTATGCTTCAAAGCATAGCCTTAAAGCTTCTTACACAACCTTCTTTTTCGTTATGTGCCCAGAGGAATTGGAGTACTTACTGTTTTGTTCACTCGATAAGGAGAAATAAGATGACCCCTAAATGTGCAGAAGATTTGGTTTTCATTCATAGTAATCTTCGTCTTCTATCAAGAAAAAGCCCACAATATGCACAAGAAGAGACCAAGATGTGAGATATTAGTGATAGGGGTGAGCATGGTTCCAGGATAGAACTTGAAACCTGAGAACTTGACCGGTAGAAACCTGTGAGTTTTAGGTTTTAAAGCATGCAGGTTCAGGTTTCAAAAATTTGAGGAACCTGTTTCGAAGGGTAAATTCCAGGTTCTAGGTAAGTGGAACCTGGAACTTGAAACCTAAATAAGTTTTTTTATGTTTTTTCTTGTTCTATATCTTCGTGTGATCATGTGATATTTCATGACGTCAGATGATGAGTGTATAATCTGGAACCACTAATCTGAGTTTTCATTTTATGACTTGTCAATATTATTTTTTTTGTATCTAAATATAAGTTGTGGTCAGTAGATCATAGCAATAAGTAGTGGTCATAAAATGTGATGATTCACTTCAATTGTTCAATTAATAATACGGGTGAAATCTTGAGTAGACCTTGGAATTGATCTAGAACTTATAATATGGTAGGTTTAAGATTCCAAAAAATGAAGAACCTATTCTTATCAGTAGGTTTCGGGTGGAACTTATACGGAACATGGAACCACTCACCCCTAATATCGATTCACGCAATGACTTCTCATTTTAATTATATTTATTTGAACCGTAATACTAGAAAAACTAGTTTTTTGTATTTTCTTTTGTGAATAACAAGATTGTTCAGTATTGTTGTATTCATTTTCATTTCATTTAACTAAACACGAAATAAAAAAATAAATAGAACCTATTAGACCCTGGAACCTATCATAGAACCTGTGACAGGATAGGTTTCAGGTTTCTAGTTCCGACGGGAATGTTCTAGGTTTCAAAAAATGAGAAACCTGTACCTGATGATAAGTTCCACGTTCAAAGTGAACCTGTAAGGAACCTAGAACTGCTCACCCCTAATTAGTGGAAATGCAATTGACATGTTTGAAGATGTTGGAGTGCTTGAAGTTGCGAGTCTTTTACTTGATGAGCCGGAGATAGAGTCCGATGTATTTTTAGAAAAAGTGGATAATGTAGATGCATGACTCCTTGTAATATTTGATAATGAAGTGTGGATTTTTTTTTAACTTTTTGTTAAATGTTACATTTAATGGTGGTTTGTGGATTGCTTGTTTTATTTTCTCTAAGTTTTATCAATTATTGGAATGGAATGTAGTTGAATTTGTTAAATAATGAATGATATTAACAAATGGTGGATTAATGTTTTTAGTATAAATCATTCTAGGCTCTTTTTTTCTTATTAGTTATTTATTTATGGATTTGAATCAAATTAATTTATCGTGTATATATAAAAATATACATTTAATATACAACGTCTCTTAACGTGTTGAAATTCTCTATTTTTTTGAGAAATAACTCGTCGCATGTCGTATTGTGTCATGTCGCATGTTGGTGCTACTTAGGTTATTATAGAGATGGATTAGCTTTGTAAGCAACAAGTCAATGTGGATTGTTATAGGAAGATAATCCAGTTTAACCACTGGACCAATCTTATGACATCCACGGTTCGGACCCCGGATCGACCAAGGGAAATGCCCAGGGAAAACGATATGTTGATTGATCCGAGGGTTGGCCATGGATCAATCGGTCTGGTCGGAATAGGTAACTAAGAGATCGGTCATGGTTTAATCGAAAAATCGTTCATGGATCGGCAGTAAAACGACTCCCCAATCACGCAAGTTGATTAAAGTGTTACAACCATGGATCGACTGCTCAACCATAAGGGTCGGCAATGGAATGATC
The DNA here is from genome assembly GCA_024733475.1 of Syzygium grande. NCBI lineage: Eukaryota > Viridiplantae > Streptophyta > Magnoliopsida > Myrtales > Myrtaceae > Syzygium > Syzygium grande. The sequence goes on from JAMXDD010000005.1 coordinate 23,327,177, forward strand.
ACGGACGGTCATGGAACGATGCCATGCAAGCATGCATCAATCGCAGGTGATTCCCCACGGTCATGCACCGGTCATGGGCAACCATGGACCGACTCTGATGCGATTGATTCCACGCAACAACATGACAACCGAGGGTCGACCATGGATCGTTGATGCTTGAATGTGGACCGATTGCGAATCGACCATGGATTGTTGCGTTGAGACGGGTAGGCCATGAACCAGGCCAAGAGCCTTGCCGCTTGGTTACGGACTAGGCTTTGTGCCAACTGTGCAAACTAGGCCCTATGCTCGGCCATGGACTAGTCATGTGCTCGTTAGTCTGGCCACAAGCTTGGCCCCATGCCTGGCTATGTGCTTGACATTTGTGCCAGCTCTTGTGCCCGTCTGTTCCAACTAGTAGTCAGTCTATTGCCTGGTCAAACTCGGCCATGTGCTAGGCTTTGTGCCCTGCCGTGTGCCTGGCCCTGTGCCTAGTCAGACTCAGCCGAACAGGCCTTATGCCTAGTCCACCCGGCTAGTTTGGCCTTGTGCCATCTAGCTCGGCCTTTGGCTCAATTGTGCCCGATCATACTTGGGCATATTCCAACCCAAAACCTCGATCCGAACGGAATGGTCCGAATGGAATGGTCGATCGCGAATGGACATGTAAACTCTCACTTATCTTGATTGTGACATTATGAAATTCAACCCTTTTCAGGATATATGAAACAATTCTTTCATCGATGCACTGTTAGTTAAATCTCGCTCTAAATCGATCACTCATGAGAGGACTAACCATTAGGGAAAGGCTATTGAGGAATTAAGTGCGCACAACTTGAGAACTCGACCATGGTTTGACAATTCGACCATAAAGATTGACGGGGGACAATTTTGAGTCATTATAGACCGATCAAGAAATGATTATAGAATGTTTCGCCAGTAATTTACGATCGGATCATGGGTGATTCCGTTTGACCGTCGTATGGATTGCGAGCGACCCTGAACCAATCCCGAACGATCATGTACTTTGGAACTAACGATTGACTCTCGTAATTACATGACAACCGATGTCACCCATGACTTGAGAAAGCTTAAACGTGGATTGATATTGAATCAACCACGGGTCAAATACGCGTAGCCCCTAAAAGCTGCCCGTTAGTTTGAGATACACTAAAGTCGCAATTGATCGATTTTGGCCACGAATTATAACTCAAATTTGGGTGTCGACCTTTCAAGAGTTCCACGACTAAACTATTGGATGTCGCCTCATTAAACCCACCTATTTACCAATTCGCTTAGAATTCTTGGAAAAAGTGAAATTCATATCGGAATTAGAAAAAACCTTTTTACCCCCCAAGTATTTTTGGATTCCTTTGATTTGTTGAAGGGAAAAATGGTCGTTACGCCCCTCCATTATTTGGCCAACCATAAATGACCAGAATGCCCCTATTGTCTTTTCTTATTTATAATTTTGCCCTTAGATATTTATCTTGGCTTATCTTGGAAGATTCGATCTTGACCCTTGGATCTTGACTTGTTGATTAAGATTGAATCTTGACCCTTCATTCTTTGAGTGTCTTGCAAGAACTCTCTCTCTCTCTCTCTCTCTCTCTCTCTCTCTCTCTCTCTCTCTCTCTCTCTCTCTCTCTCTCTTTGTTGGGGTGCCACACCCTCACTGCCATCACACCATCACCTTTGTCTTTGCCATTCCCAAGCCGCCGTCCGCCGCTGTGATCGTTGTCACCACTAGCCCCCTCACCGTCACATTTCTCTCTCTCTCTCTCTCTCTCTCTCTCTCTCTCTCTCTCTCTCTCTCTCTCTCTCTCTCTCTCTCTCTCTCTCTCTCTCTCTCTCTCTCTCTCTCTCTTTGTTCGGTCACCACCATCATCCACCGTCACCATCATCGTGAGCCACCACACTGTGGGCTGTCCCCACCGTGGCCATCCACCGCCGTGTCACGACATCATACGCCATCCGCCATTGCACGTCGCTGAACCGTCGGAGCTGTTGCACTGCCGTGGCACCCGTCATACGCCGTCCGCCATTGCACGTCGCTGAGCCGTCGGAGCTGTTGCACCGCCGTGGCTGTATGCTGCTGTCTTGCTTAGTTTTTCTTGGATTTTAAGTGTAAGTTACTTCCTAAACCTTGATTAGGTGGATAGGTTGTTATAGGATATGGTTTAGGGACTGATTAGGGTGAGATTTGGTGATTTAGTTAAGGCCTGATCATGGTTTTGTGAATAACTTATCTAGCTTGAATTGATAGCTTATCTTGTATGGTTGATAGCTTATAACATGTTTAGGGTAATAACTTATCTAGCTTGAAGCGATAGCTTATCAAGAATGTGTGATAGCTTATCGTGATTTACATGATTTGCGTGATAGCTTATCATGAAATGTGTGATAGTTTATCGTGATTCGCGTGATAGCTTATCGTGCACTTTTGTCTTATATGGTGATAAGTTGTCATGGGTTAAGGCTGAATTTTGTGCATGTTTTATGAGGATTCGAAGCTTCTTATGCCATGTTAATTGATTGCCCAATTTGCAAACCTCGGTGAATATTTTTTAAAAAGAAAGGTCTTATGGGCATGAATTGGTAGTTCACAAAGAGTCGTGTTTGGATGCCACGTTTTATGTGTCGTATGGGGCAGGGATGTTCTAAAATGATAGTGTGCAAAGTTTGGCAGGTCAATATATGTGTGCGATCACGTGTGAATATTCCATTGCATTTTTATATGTGAAAGTCATAACATTTTGACAAAAGAGCATGAATCATGTATGCATTGGCTAATTGAGAAAGATAACAATTGGGACTTGAGTGAACGCTGTGTGTGCATGATCGCTTAAAGTTCCATTTGTGCTTGGTTTTACCAAAGACCGCCAACCCTAGGGGTTGTGCCATGGCCATAAAGGTCATGCTTAATCTTGGTGATTGGATGCTATCGCGGGAGCAGGGTGAGACGAAGTCGTTCGCGAATCGGAATCGAGATGAACCCATTTATGGGATTTCGTCATTGAGGTCGGTGAGATGATGCCATTGCCGAAGTGGTGCGGGACGATGCCCAGCATGCCGGAAGACTGCCATCTGTGGGATGTGTCGTGGCCCAAGAGGTCGTTAATAATATGGACTATCACGAGTGCGATTTGCATCGATGAGTGTTATGTGCCTAAGGTTGACAATCGAACATGTCTGGATTATTAAGTTGTTGATGTGCATGTTTGTGACATGATATACATTTTATGTGACACTTGAACATATGGGTTGTGTGATTCCGTAATGTGCCCGTGGAAGCGATTGCATGTTTAGGGCGTTCTGGAGGCAATGTATTCTCCTAAGCAAGGTTTAGGAAATTTACTTGCTAAGTTATTTCATTGTTATTTGTTAAATATTTTTAGACCCTCGATTATAAACCGTCCGCCCACATGTTTTGGAGTGCCCATGGATATGGGCACAGTCATATCTTAGTATCTGATTGGACCAAATAGAGCTTACTAGAAGCACGCGACCACTGTTTGGGTGGATAAGGGCTTGGTAATGTGAAAGCCTCGTGAATTTATAGCTTGGTTTCTTAGGGATGGAAATGGGTTGTTCGGACACATTAGAGATTTTGATGGACCATCTAACGGTGGAATAGGAGACAAGATGTGAGATTCCATGGATCTCGACTCTCCGGACAGGATTGTAATGGATCAGGAGTCAGACTCGGATTACTTGGTATCGGATGGCATGGAGTTGGATCTGGAGAGGCCGCCTGGGTATTACCGGGTTTGATGATGGGCTTGGATATCCCATCTTTTTGATCGCCTCTTTTTGATAGTGAAGCTAGGTTAACCCGACCATCCGCATCCTTTTTTTGTATGTTTGGTCTTGATGAAGTAGGCTCGTGATAGGCTTGTATGTATGTATCTTCCTAGGGTTAACATTGTGTTTATAAAATGGCTTCGTTGGTTTTCTTCTCAAAGTGTTTTCTTTACTATCCCGTTTTATTGATTGTTGATTGGGTGATTCAAGTTCGCTTCCGCATGCATTCATTTGATCGATGTTATTTATTTAGGTCGACAACGCGTCCCGGGGCGTTGCTATAACACGACCATTGGTGGGATGTTAGCGCGCTGCTCGAGGGTGGAGCGTGACATTGATTGCCTCTTAAACTAGGCATTAGTGAACACTAGTGTCCAAGAAGAAGATGAGCCATTAGATTAAATGATACACATCAATTATTGAGTGTTCTTAAAAATGAGCACATGATACACACCCAAAGACTTTATGAACAAGAAAACAAATTAACTTAGCCAAGTCAATAGCATTATTGGCAACTTCTCTTGCAAGTTGGTCAATAATAGAGCTTGTCTTACAAGACACCCGTGGTAGGGACCAACACCAATAATAGAGACTATGAGCCAATAATGGAGTGTCTTGAGGAAGCCACCAATAATTGAAGGAAACTAGTGTCTCACGCCCAAAACAAAGAAGAAGAAAGGCCAAAGACAAGCTAGAAATACCATCATTGAAGCCTTGATTTTAAATGGCCTAATAGGGCATGATGACTCTACTTAGCAACTTGAAAGCCAAGTTAAGTAATGAATGGCCCAAGTTTAAAGCTTGAGGAAGAAGCTTAATTATGGCAAAGACTTTCAAAACTACCTTCATCATTAGTTAGACTTTTGGCCCATTTTTCATAATTAACTTTGTAGGACATGTTATAAATAGGAAAGTGTCCCCACTTGGCCCCTTCTTTCTCACGCCTACCCCACCTCATTCGACCAACCCTTTTTCTCAAGCCACTCTCTCTCTCTCTCTCTCTCTCTCTCTCTCTCTGCCAACCCTTCCTCACGCTACTTTCTCTTTGATCCCTACCAAGTCTTGCCTTTTGTTTAAGTTGTTGTAAGTAGATTCCCTAATCTCGGGATAGGATGTTGTGATGCGTTGATGACTTGTGTCTTTACCCGATCCATGCTAGAGACTTGCTTGTTGTTTGGTTACATGTTTTGTTGATTGCAAAGCATAATCCAAAGTCAAAACACGACTTGGCCGCGAAAGAGGGAACATATGTCTTGAATGAACGCTATGGCATATGGACAGGACCTTGCTTGGCAAAGGTTCGATATTGAGGCGTATCGAATCCAAACTAAATACGATTTGTTCAACATTTAGCGCATTAGATCAAGTCACGGGCCTTGGAACGTGGCCGACATACTAGAGATTATGGTTTATTGTCCATAAATTTCACTTGCACTCATGCCTTTGGGCACATTTGTTTGCATGAACTAAGAAAGAAAGATAAGAAATTGGATTGCTTGGTGATTATGATGCATGGACACAAGAGGGACTAAAGCCGTCTATGATGGATTTTGAGACGTTGCCTAATGGATTTCGGATGCTCGATGATTTTGGATGCCCAATGAATTCCGGATGCCCGATGTTTTTCAGATGCCCAATAGATTTCGGAAGAACTGATGGATTTTGGTTAATAATAAATGAATCTCGTGTGTTTGTCTATGCATGCACCATTTGTGTACTATGCTTGATGTTTTCTTGGTTCATGCGTGAACCATGAATAACACATAGTCGAGGTAAGTCATGTCTTTGCTATTGATTTGCTGTCGACACCTGGGGTGGTAAAAGTTTGGGCACATGTTCGCCGACGATTTCTTCCTCCTAACTTGATATTAGTGGATTTACTTATTGAGTCATTGACTCACTCCCCGTAGTTTTTCCTCAGACGTGTGGGATTGCAACCCCACCTGTTCGTTTTGATACCCCAGTGAAACTAGTAGTGGACATGTTGGACATCATAAATGCGGCCGAGGGTAGAGCCTACCGCAAGGTCATCTCCCACGTCATAGTGGAGGAGGGCTTGGACAATCTCGTTCCTCACACGTATGAGGCCTGGTACATGTGGACCGAGAGCAGCCTGTTCGGTCCCCTCCATAGGTTCAATGGGCCATTCGGGGGAGTGAAGGGTCCCACGCCCGGAGGTGCCACGAATGGCGTGTAGGCGGGACGAACGAGTGGGAGAGGCGGCCGACTTTTGGGAGCGTTTTGTGGATGTCATAGTAGCGGAGTAGAATAACCTAACCGTATATTTTGACAGATGTACAAGCAGCTAAGGGCCCGTAGATAAGGGCTTGTAATGATAATCACTATCATGTAAATATAAGCATATTTGTAGTGTGTTTCTTAACCTCGTTGTTGTTTGATGTTGTTGTGATTGTCCCGAGCATATGCTTCCGCTTGCTTGTAACAAAAGATAAAAATGAATGGGACGTCACAAAAATAACCCCGTGAATTCACAATTCCGAGTCGGGACGTGACAAATCTAGTTTTGAATTCATTGGGAATGAGGTGAATCTATCTGTAATTCTTATTTCCGCACTCGAAGCACATCAACTTTGGATGATGGTTGTCGAGGATTTCTAGCGACGATAAGTGATCATAATAGGAATGAAGTAAAGTTTGAGGAAATTCCTATAGTCCAAGAATTTCCCAACTCATTTCTTGAGGAATTACTAGGATTACCCTTGAAGCGTGAAGTTGAGTTTGTAATTGAATTAGCTCCTAGAACAAAACTTGTATCAAAGGACCCATATAAGATGGCTTTAACGGAATTAAAGAAGTTAAAGGTGCAATTGCAAGAATTGCTTGATAGAGGATTTATTAGACCAAGTGCTTTACCTAGGGATGCGCTAGTGTTGTTTGTGAAGAAAAAGGACAGATCATTAAATTTATGTATATATTATAGGCAGTTGAACCAAGTTACAATTAAGAATAAGTATCCGTTGTCTAGGATCGACGATCTATTTGATCAATTGCAGGCGGCGTCGGTATATTCAAAAATTGAATTAAGGTATGGATATCATTAACTGTGGATTAAGAAAAAAAGATATTCCTAAGATGGCTTTCCAGATTCGTTATGGACATTATAAGTTTCTGTTTATGCCATTTGGTTTGACTAATGCGCCTACAGCATTTATAGATTTGATGAATAGGGTGTTCAAACCATTTTTGGATCAGTTTGTAATAGTTTTTATTGATGATATCCCTATATACTCAAAAGAACCAAAGGAGCATGAACAATACTTAAGGATTGTGCTTCAAACCCTTAGAGAGCATAAATTGTATGCTAAGTTTAGTAAGTGGAAATTTTAGTTAGTTCGAGTGATATTTTTAAGTCATGTAGTACATAGTGAAGGAATATCGATGGACCCAGCTAAAGTTGAGGCAGTAATCAATTGGCCAAGGCCAACGACAATAATAGACATTCAAAATTTCTTAGGTCTTGCAAGGTATTATCGGAGATTTGTGAAAGGATTCTCACATCTTGTTGGTCCATTAACGAAATTGACAACAAAAAATACAAAGTTTGAGTGGACTGAGGAATGTGAGCATAGTTTTCAAGAAAGGAAAATTAATTACAGCACCGATTATGACAATACCAGGAGGATCTGGACGATTTGTGGTGTATAGTGACGCTTCCCACAAATGACTCGAATGTGTTCTAATGCAGCACGAGAAAGTCATTGCATATGCATCAAGACAATTAAATCTGTATGAATTGAACTATCCGATGCATGATTTGGAACTTGCGGCAATCGTCTTTGCATTGAAAATTTGGAGACATTATTTGTATAGGGAGAAGTTTGAGGTTTACATGGATCATAAGAATTTGAAATGTCTATTCTCTCAAAAGGAGTTAAACATGAGACAAAGACGATGAATAGAATTATTGAAAGATTACGATTGTGAGATCCTGTATCATCTAGGGAAGGCGAATAAAGTGGCGAATGCTTTTAGTCGAAAATCTACAATGATGGTGGCAAATATGATGATTAGGGAATAGAACTTACTTAGGGAGATTTCAAATTCCGAGTTTAAGCTAGATATAAATGATTTGACAAGTGTGATGGCTACACTTAGGATTGAACTTGAGATTATACAAAGGATTAGAACACTGCAGCAGTCAAATCTTGAAATTATGAAGGTTCACAAAGAAATAATAGAAGGTAAGAAACCAGATTTTCAAGTATCAGAGGATGGAATTGTAAGGTTTCGTGGATGCCTTTGCGTACTTGGTAATGAAGGACTAAGGAACGAGATTTTATCGGAAGCACATCAGAGTAATTATAGTATCCATCCAAGGTATACAAAAATGTATCGTGACCTTTGCCAACAATATCGGTGGAATGGAATGAAAGTCGATATCGCTAAACACGTCTCAAGATGTCTGATGTGTCAAGAAATGAAGGCATAGCATCATAAACCAGTAGGTACGTTAAAGCCTTTAGAGATTCCCAAATGCAAATGGCAATATATCACTATGGATTTTGTGGAAGGGTTGCCAAGGACGTCAAGTGGTCACGACTCTATTTGGGTAATAATAGTGCTAACACCTGATTTTTAGCTTATTTTTTTTCATACTTTCAAAAATCTCAAAATTAGGACTAGGAATCTTGGCCAAGCCTAGAAACCTACTTCTAAACCAAAACTAAATTTTTTATCTTTTTCCTGCATTTTTCCTTAATTTCTTTTAGTCAAAATAAGTGAGAAAATCAAGAAAAATAGTAAATGGAATCAGAAAATTCCATAAAAATAGTCATTAGTCTTCTTTTAAATTCAATTTCATTATTACATCATCAATTTTGAAAAATCAAACTCAAATTGAACCAAAAATGCAATGAAATCTTTTTTAGTCATTTTTAAGTCATAGTGTCTTCATAACAAATGATTCTAGGACCTTGAATTACATAATAGTTGATCCAATTGCATAATTTGCTAAAGAAATCAGAAACCCCAAAATTCAATTGAAAATTAAGAATTTTAAGTCCAAATTAGGAATCATGCCCAATATGAAATTGTCGAACCATGAGACCATTGTTTTTAAGGTTAATCAGATGTGGGTAATTCAATTTTGGCACCAATTTAACTAATCAAGTCATTAAGACATCAAATTGAATAAAACCCTGATAACCCGAATACAAAAATTTAAAAATTTTGGACATGATTATGACAAAAATTGGGGAAAATCACATATTTGGGTTCAAAATGTGATGGGGAATTCAATTTTGGGATTTAATTTGAAAAAATCAGTTGAAATTGGGCTCAATTTCAGTTTTTAATCAAAACCGGGCTTTCCAAGTCGACTGGGTCAACCCGACCTGACCCAACCCGACGACCTGTCTTCTTCGCCCAACTCACCCAAAATGTACAATAAACCCAGAAAAAAATAGTTCTTGACCGAGACTTTGCCGACTTCGTGTGATCAATTTCGCACGTGAAAATCGAGTTGGCTAGCTGGAAAATATCCAGCTGGCACCAAAGAATCATCCCAATCAATTCAGGGTTGGTTAATAACAAACTTTGGGCGAGAATTTTGATCAACAAAAATAAAGAAAAACTGAACATTGAGAGGGGAACGTGTTCAACGAATTGCCAAAGAGAGGGAAAGAGAACCAGAGAGAAAAAAGCGAGAGAAATAGCTTAAGAGGTGCGTCGAGGCCCCAAGGACGGAGCAATCGGCATTTTTCCGGCAAGAAAAATGCCGACAAATCTGCTCCAATCGAGGACTTCCACATCTAGTGAATCTGTGCAGAAGTTGGTTGCCGACGCCTGAAAATCAAGCCTAGCAAATGTGTCCAGACATTCCCCGACGAGGCAAAGACCACGGATCAACAGTCCAAGTGTCAAGGAGGAGTTCTACGGCGACTGATCAACTCGAAGACTTCATTTGATTCCTCGACAAAGCAGGTAAACTTCGATCCTCTTCACGTTTTAGATGAAATTCTGATTCAGTTCAATCTTGTTGTTCATGCCATTTTAATCATAGTTTACTCTTTCTAGATGTTTAAAACATGTTTATGATCATTTTTCATTTTGTCTGATTGCATTTTAACCGTTGAATATACATAAAATTGTGTCGACCACCACTGATGAACCATATAGGAGCTCGGAGACCATCGCCGGAGCGTCGCCGTGGCCTTAGGTCACTCAAGTCAGTCATTCTTTACATTGCTTGATGTTTTGTTGGTGATTATAATCGAGTTAGATGGTTAGGGCGTTCTATATTGTGATTTGAAGGTTCGGTTAGTTAGTTTAGAACAAGTTGCGAGTTAGGTTTTTTTGACCTGTTTTTTTGCCGGCTAGCAAACATCCGCCAATTTTCCGGATAGGCTAGGTTGAAAATAGAACACATGGACATCACAATGGTCATCGGCGACGAGCCCAAACCGGTGGCCTCGAGAACGTACAATACAGAACCATGCCTATTAGGTATTTGTAAAAATGCCCTAATGAAGAAAGTGTTAAACGACGCCGTTTTGGTGTTTAAACTCCTTTGGAAAAGACAACCGGGCCTTTTTGGCTCAACCCGAACGAGGGGTTGAACAGGGCCGGTCCGGTTCTTTTCCCAGCGGGAAGTTTAAATAAAAATCCAATAAAAAATCTAAAAAATTGAAAAATTAATAAAATTCAAAATAATTCAAAATAAAATAAATTCAGAAAAATTGAAAAAAAATTGAAAAAAAATTCAGAAAAATAGGAAATTCACAGAAAAATAAAAATTTCAAAAAATTCATAAAAATTTAGAAAATTCAGAAAATACAAATAAAAAATTCAAAAAATATAAAAAAATTCAAAAAAATCTAAAAAAAATTGGAAAATTCATAAAAATTTTCAGAAAATCATAAAAATCAATTATTGGTTAATGAAATTCTCAGAAATTCAATTTTCAAAAAAAAAAAATCAAAAATTTCAAAAATTCACAAAATGGTTCAAAAACATTGTAGCCAACCTTAGAAAGTGAAATTTGAATTTTTGGAAGTACCCAAGTGGCAATTTTAGAAAATCTCAAATTCAGGGGTTATAACCCCTAAAAAACCCTAAAACCCTAAAAAATGCAAATCATGAAATGAATAAGCTTATAGGGCTTCATTAGGGTTTGAATGTTTTGATTGATTTTTATTTTTAGAGACTATTTAGAATTGATTGATTTGATTAACATTGATTGCGCATTTAATTCTTGATTGATTTTTCTCACGATTAGAATGGATAGAATTAGTGGGTAAGCCTTGGAAACTTGCATGACACATTAGACACCGTGACGTTCTTAGATATCGAAAGAGCGTTAGGGATCTCGATTTGAGATCATTAACGTAACCAAATCCCAATCTCTGGTCCGTAGAATCGTGATATTTCTCCCATACCCCGATTAGATTTTTAATCTACCTACCAATAATGACTAGTGGCGACTCCAAAATCAAAACTTAGATCAAATAAGAAATTACCATCTGCTGTCACATGAGGTATGGTCTGAGAGAGACCCATACATGGAAATACCTCTTTAGCGCACAAATCCCGAAAGTCCCAAAAAAGAAAAGCGCAGCGCGACAAGTAGATCGACTGACTAAATCTGCTCATTTCCTTACTGTACGAACAGATTATTCACTAGAAAAGTATGCAGAATTTTATGTTAAGCAAATAGTCAGAGATTGCATAGAATGCCTATGACTATAAATTCAAATTGAGATCCAAGGTTCACTTCGAACTTTTGGAAGAGTTTACAAGCTGCATTAGGAACTAAACTCTAGTATTGCCTTTCATTCGCAAACAGATGGACAAATAGAGAGAGTTATTTAAGTGTTGAAGGATATGTTAAAGGCATGCATTATCAATTTTAAAGGTAATTGGGGTGAGAAGTTACATCTAGTAGAGTTTGCCTATAACAATAGTTTCCAGCAAAGTATTAGTATAGCTCCATTTGGAGCATTATATGTAAGAGCCTGTAAAACTCCTATATAATGGAATGAAGTAGGTGAACGAAGCATAACAGGACCAGAGTTGGTACAAGTTACATCAAACATAGTAAAGGTAATACGAGATCGATTCAGAACTGCACAAAGCCAATAGCAAAGTTATGCTAGTAAACGTAGGAGACCTTTGGAATTTAACATAGGGAGATCACGTATTTTTTAAAGTATTGCCAATGAAAGTCATATCAAGATTTGGAAAGAAAGGGAAATTGAGCCCGAGATTCATTGGACCATTTGAGATTCTCGAAATGATAGGGGATTTGGCACATTGATTGGCTTTGCCGCCAAAGTTAGCTAACATCCATGACGTCTTTCATGTGTCGATGTTAAGGAAATATCAGCCTGACCCTATACTTGTTTTGGACAACAACACGATTGAAGTAGATGACAAAGTAAAGTATATTGAGTTGCCAATGCAGATATTGGATCGAAGTAAACGAGTTCTCAAGAATAAGGTTATTCCTCTCGTCTAAGTCTAGGTATTATGGCAATATCACGATATGGAAGATGCAACTTGGGAAAAAGAGGACAGCATGAGGAGCCGTTATCCACATCTATTTGAAGGGACAGGCAAATCCTAAATTTCTAGGATGAAATTTTTTAAAGGGGGAAGTGTTGTGACATCCTGAAATCCGTAGGACCGAAATCCGTAGGACCGATTAGTGATGTTACACTAATGAGGGCCAAGGTTTGAGTATGCAATTGTCGAAATACTTATGGAATTTTGGTAAATACGCACTTGGTATATTGTGATCCGAAAATTTTCAAAATTCATTGGACAATTGAGGAGGCTTAATTTGGGCTATACATGTGCACGATGTACATGTATAGTGATTATTTAAGATGATTAGGGATATGGCCATTAATGTGTATCTTATGTGGATATTAGGTGCACTTAAATTACATAATATAGGACACAAATTGTACCCCTAATTTTTACATGCAAAATTAGAGAAATTAAAGCCAATTAATCATGAATGGCTGCCCGTGTCCACCAATGAAGCTTCATGCACAATGACAAAGCTTCTAAGGCACTCTTCTAATTCCATCATGACAAGCCATCATGAAAGTCTCTCTCTCTCTCTCTGGACCCCTCCCCTCACCCTCTCATTTTTCTCACCTCACCACCAACACACAAGTCATTTTCCTCTCCATTTCCTTCTCTAGCCATGACTCCCCAGACACCACAAACTCAATATATTCCACTTTGCTACAAGGAAATCGTCGGCCAGATCACCAAGGACGCACGTAGAACTCACAAGCACACTAAGGCAAGGAGATAAGGCTTGTTTCTAAGCCAATTGATCTTCCTAGGCCCTTGATTTTTCTTGTTTGGTGCTATGGGTTGATGTTTTGGGCTTGCATGTGAGATCTTTGATGTTATATGGGCATGCATGTGGGTGACCAGACCTGGAATGTGTGTGCATGTGTGTTTCGTGAGCTATAGAGTGGATGCATGTCTATCTTTTAGCCATTGATGACTTTGCATGTAAGTTTTAAGCACTTATATTGACTTTCATGTGAGAAAGATGGGTTTAGATTGTCGAATGAAGGTGCGAATGATTGTTGCATGTCTGTTTATACCTCTGGATTTGAGTTTAATGGGATAAAATTTCGCGGGTATCATTTCATATGAAAAGTGTGTTGAATGAAATGAGTTACGCGGTCTATGAATGTCATGTCATTGCATACGTGTGATATGCCTGAGATGTGTGTGAAAGAAAAATGTTATGTAATGCCCAAGGCTAGCAAACCTTGAAAGTCCGGCTAGCAAACCGGAAGTGAATGGCTTGGCTAAAAACCAATATGCCCGGAGGAGTCGGGATGCCCATGTGCTGTGTGCTAGAATGCCCCTGTGCTCTGTGCTTGGGATGCCTCGGAGTGAGATGCCTGTGGCCAATAAGTCATGGAAGTCCGAACAGTAAATCGGAAGTGACTCGCACGGACTGGCTAGCAAATCAATTGAACCGTGAGATGGGGTGAACCCAATGATATGAAATGGATGAGAAATGAAACATGTGATACCTATGATGCATGCTAGTATGGTACATGTGATTACGGATGTTATTTTCGGATGGTGTGCGTTCATTATAGGGTACATTAATCATTTCATGTCAGATGTGTCCTAGGAATTGAGAGTTAATAGGATCGGTCGGTTTACAAGCTAGTTTTATCTCTTGTTGAGCATTAGCTCACTCCTGTTATTTTTACAGATTTTTAGACATGCCTCCGATCCCTGCATCGCCCATCGCCTGTTGCGGTGCTCCCGTTGACTTTGAGGGGGAGCTGTACCAGTTTACTAACCCTACATTCCCTTCAGTTATATTCGTTTGTTATACTGCGACACTGGGTCGACATAAGAGCCTCGGGAGGCCATGTCCCATATGGTTCTGTTTCGATTTTTATGCTAGTAGATGGTCGACTGGTGGATCTATTCCCTACTCGGACGGTGGCAGCTCGGACAACGGTAGTGACGGAGAGGAGTAGTTGTTAGGGACAACATAGGCCGTTGGGGAAGCCATTTCAGAGTTTTCACAGTTGCTTCTTTTTAGTTTAAACTGTGATGATGGGTGTTGACGTTGGTGATGGTTGTATAGTGTCATCTGGTGTGAGATGGGGAGCTATATATTTTTTTGATCCTCCTAGTAGTAGTTTTTGGTTGGTGTCACGCATGTATGTAAATAAGATAATGAAATGGAAGTAAGATATCCCTGTTCAGCTACATTGAATGTGTTTGCTTATGCATAATTCATGTTATAAATGCTTAAGTTAAACACTATCTTCCGCTTGCGCAATTACATAAAAGAGAATAAAGAATCGCACTAGTAAGTAGCATACTGAGCCGCTACAACAAAGGTAACCCAATTTGCACCATCATTCAATATCGTATCAAGGCCAATCATACCTCATTGGAAAGCCTAATAGATGTGGGTTCTATCTCCAATAAACACAGAATTGTGGTTCAATCATTTTCAAGTAATAAATTGTGAGTTTTATCAAAGGGGTAAAATGGAACAATTTTGAACAACAATGACAATCAAGACCAATAACATAGTAAATGACTTCGAAAAATTATGAAATTTAAATTTGTCATAGAAAAGACCTTGAATGACATTTTTCATGAGAGCATAAAATCCAGATCATTTTGTATACACGGAAAAGAGTCACTCAAAGTCAGACCAAAACTGGTCCGCTAGAACAGAATAAATGAACCACAAAAAATGCCCATTCCACTATTCAAAACATATCAAAACACTTTGAAATTTTTATATGTAATAGAAATGGAAGTCCTTTGAAACTTTTGTGAAGGAAGTAAGTCTAAATTCGAACTGAAAAATTTTATAAAAAATCAAGAAGACACAAAGGGCATTGATTTTACTGTACTGAACCGGTAAAATACGATAAAAGATAGGGCCTTCGTACAACCCATTTCAACTCAAAAAAATCTTAATTTAAAGTTTATTATAGTATAAGATGTTTTGAACAACTTTCATAATGTACGTTTTGCAAGATTCGGACTACAAACAGCTCTATAAAAATGGAAAACAGCAAAGATCCAGCAGTTTTGGTTCTAGAAACCAAAGCCAAAGTTCAAGAAAACAACTCCAAATTGAAACCCACGAATTCTTGTCCAAGAAAACCCAAAACTAGAAGTCCAAACCTATATGCAACATCCATTTCTAGCTTGATTCAGCAACCTAGACCCATAATCCTTACATGCAACTTCATCTGGGCACTAGAAACTCACATGCAAGACCATCCAAAGCTTCGAAAGTGGCAGCCACATTCAAGGCCAAGAATCACACACCCAACAAAGATCAACTCATCCACAGCACACAACAATCAAAAACCATGCGTGTAGGGAATCAATGGGAGTAGAACCAAGCCATTTCTCCTTGCCTTGATGATTCTAGAACCAAGATCCTTCCTGCTTGAGCTGCTGGCGTGTTCTTGAAGAAGGAAAAACGCAGAAAATGAAGATAAAGAGGGAGAGGGAGGGCTGGCCGAGAGAGTGGAAGAGAGGGAGAGAGGGAGAGAATGAGTGTCTTGCTTCACAAGTTGGCCTTCTATTGTCTTGCGTGTGTCTTGACAAGTGGCCTTATCCTCTTGACACTTGTCTCATGCCAAGTGACACTCTTCATGCATGCATGAGGGGCAAAAATGGAAGAAAGGTAGTGAAATGAGGGGTAGTGATGGTAGTGGTAGTCGGCCATGCATGGTGAGTAATATGTCCCAATTGTGACATATATCATGTAACTTAGGCTCTTGTAATATCCGGACAAAGTATAGGTTAAATACCATAGTCCCTAAATTTCTTAAATGGCCATTAGAAATATGTTAACTAATTAAATTCGTTCATCGGCACTAATATAATCCTCTGTGGCTTACTAATCAATTTAACGAAAATCGGGATGTCACACAAAGTACTCTGCTTGTTCCTGACAATGTCATTTTCTAGATGAGCCACAAGACATTTGCCCCGAACTGGGTCGTCAGACATGTTTCCCATCATTTTAGGACCAGAACTAACGACTGCTTCAGCTGAACCCAGCATGTTAACTATTTGATTCGCATCTCTATTTAGCTAAACCCGACAACGTTATCAAGGTCTATCCGACGGTTCACTTTTTGCTAGAGATATATTCTCATGCGTTCGCGCTTTAAGACCCTGGAGATAATAGTGTGCTGAGATTATTTAAATAGCAATGTCTTGTTTAGGCCCAGGAATCACTGACCTTACTGGAGTTACGTCGTCTCCAGGAATCGAATCGATCCTGTTGAAAATTAACCTTTAACAGGACGGAGTCTCTTCCGTTGGTCTCTTGCATTTGTCTAAGTAACTGGGCACTGCTTTACCAACTAATTAATAAGAGCGAAAATTTGATTCCAAGCATTCTTGTAGCAATGAATTGCAGTATGATGCCGTCTCGAGATTCAATAGCGGCACAACGTGCACCTGATTTTCATTTCATTACTCACAGAAGTACCGAGTAGCTCTTGTATACTGAAACAGCACAATTAAAGTGAGCCGGTTTTAATGAAAAGGATCTTTGAGTCTGGATATACGAAGCTATGAATGGCAAGGGAATGAAATTGGGAAAGCTGCTGGCCCCCGCTACAAAGCTGAGAGATGTTCAGATGACGAAATGCATTTCGCCTGTACAGCCAATGTCTTCACGGTGCCTCGGCATGGGTCGCGATCAAATTCTGCATTTGCGATCTTGACAGAACAGCTATTTCTTCCTTGACAAGCCTGTGACATTGCAGGTATAAACTATAAGCTATTAGGCGGTTGCAAAATGTACTAGGATAAAAAAAAAACTACCATCATGAAGGCCATTCTAGCTAATGGTCACTTCGCTGTGGCGATGATTAACAGCTCCATATCGTTACAATTACAGTAACAACTAATTCAACTAATAATTGCCACGCTACATAACTGAACCGAATGTAATTTTTTTCCTAATTTACTCCACCTTAAGGAAGCATGCTACCAAATAGGGTAAAACAAGAATTTAGACTTGCACCCATAATTCAATTGTAGGCAGCGATCAAGTTTCACTTTTGTCGAACCACATTTAATTGACTTAATATGATGAGAAAAATGCATGCTCCAGGAAGCTTCTAAGAGAGATGGTTAACCTTATCTTCAGTTTCACATTCTACTATTTCTTAGTCTGATGTTTAGAACTCCCAGCCCATCAAACGGAACAAAGGAGAAAAGCCTCCTTTTTAAATCTGAATTCTAAAGAATGAAGTTAAAAAAGCCAATTGCCCTCATTCTCTGACCCCCAAAATTGGCAGACAGATATTGAGTTTTATTAAATGACCATTAAAGGGTTTTACTGGCTAAAAGTATAAAAAACTAATCATTCCTTTTGTGAAATTCACCCTAGTTTAAGCTTAGTGTACATTTACCTTTGTTACCGCCTGCAAGGAATTGGGGGCATGGCAGCTGCTCTTGCGAAAGTTCTGGCAGCTGCCTTCAGGTGTTCCATAGCTTGCGAATTCTATGGAGGAAATTACATAACCATCTTCGCATTGCAAATGCATCTCAGGAGTCATATCATTGATTGAGATTCTTCCCCCGACAGAATCAGGAAGGGACCACTTTTGTATTGGAGGATAGTGCGACTCCGACACTTGACCACAGATGATCTCTGAGAAATGTAGCTTGATTGATATATCAAATGGATTCCCTCCTGTTTCCTCAAAGATGACAAGTAAATTATCTGACTGCTGGAGCCACGACCGTGGTATGTGATACCTGTAAATGGGAAACAATAAGCTTATCGCAGAGACACAGATTTACCATACCATGAGGCTTGTCCTTTTATGGCTTCTAACAAGAACCATATGTAAGTGAGAATGACGAAAAGAACACAATAATCCATCAGTAAAGATTATACGCACCGACACAAAAAGCACTAGGCATGTCGTCAATAGAGGCGTACCGGGTTTGGGTAGGCTTTCCGCAATTTGTGCAGCACTTTTCTGAATTATAGGGTCCACGATAATCACATATCGGCCGACATCCACCTTTTGGGGCAACTAGAGTCCAGTATCTTCCTATATCATGGCCATTTACCCAAGCCTGGCCCTTTCCCATGCTACCCAGATCAATAGCAACAGGATCTGTCCCATGTGGGGAATCAAAGTATGTCTGTTTCAACCAATAAAAGATTTTTGAGTATTGAGGAGTTTTCATTTGTGAGGTTTTATAATGATTACAATTATAGAAACAATGAGTCAACTCCTGGTTGCAATCATAAAATAAGGGAATGTTGTATGGCAAAAGATGCCAAACAGTATGGTATTACATGCAAAAACTATCTCATAGAACAAGAATTCATCATTTATTGTACTCTCTGAGTGGAGGAAAACGAGGAGGAGAGAGAAGGAGAGTTGGGGAGGGGGGGTGGTGCGGCGGCCGGGGTGCCGCTTATCCAGTTACCTTGTACCAGGAAAATGGGGACGGTATGTCATCCTGAGCCAAATAAGTCCATTCTACCTTCCCATTATCCTCAGTTGTGTATATCTTTAGGAATTCACCCCTGAGCCCAACCTATAGCAACATGAAATGAAATCAAAATCCATACTCTGATTCTTTTACTTTCGCAGAATCAATCACATTCTGATGACAGTGCATTTAATGGCTTGTCAGATAGAGGTAGTAAGATAATATAAAAAAAATATTCCAGTATTCATGCTCAGTTGCTAAAGCAGACATATAGTTGATGAGAATATATGATGGAAACTAAAATGTGCCTTCAAGCATGAGACAGTATGAGCCTGCACATGAACTTGAACTTCGTTCCTAATTGCAAGAGGCACATTATTTTGAAGTGCAAAACAAGCATTCTAGGTTTTATTCTGCTGCCTGAAGCCTGTCTCTACTAACTTAAGCATAAACAATTAAACATCAGCATATGTCTTGAGAAATAGCCCATTCAAGAAGCTAATCACCGCATGTTCCATTCAAGAAATTTCAGATCCATTATTCTCAAGGGATATTGGTTTACTAAGCAAGATAGATCAAGATGAGAACCAGGTTCTCCAGCCTCAAAATTCACATGGCAGGCGTCAGTGTTTGGAAAAGGCTAAGAAAAAAAGAAAATCAAGGTGAGTTAATCGCATATAGTCTATATCAATTCACAAAAATGGTCTCACAACATTTAGAAAATACCGAATCACATACTCAGATACAACTGTATGATATGTTGCCGAGACAAGGGCGCACTTAGATCTTTTCATATTGATTCACCAATGGTAAAACAAGTTTCATACTCATTCAAGAAAGTTCCACGTCTTACCTTTCCTAAAGCTTATAGCTATCTTGATTATAATAACATGATAGCAAATTGTGCACAATGTTATAACCGCATAGATAACAATTGCAAACTTGCAAATGAAGAATGATTATACACTGCCAGTGGGCTAGTACTAAATTTGCTGCAATGAAGGACAGAATTGTTATTGCAAAGAAGAAAAAATAAGAGATGGGGAAACTGTCATAACTATAGCAGTAACCTATTGGAGTAACTTGCCTGGTAGGTCCACAGAGATTTTGCAAGGTCTATATCACCGTCTTTAAATCCAGTAAGCTTTACCTTGCCTCTGAACCCAGCCCCATCTTTCTCAAAAAAGGCACCATAGTTCTGGACCATGAGATAATATAATGAAAATGAGAAGAATCAACATGTCCTTTAATAGAACAGTTGTCAGACCATACAAACAAGAGCAACTGGAAAGTATCACTACCACATAAAAATATTCCAGTGAGAAAAGTAGAGCGGCTGGGAAATATTACAAAATACAAAAATAACTACCAGAACTGCCACCCTGAAGAGACCTCAAAATCCAAAGTCCCTTCATTTTCACTAATATTAGTTTCCCAGATAACTAAGAAGATGACATTTTAACTATTTTTTTTGTTGTCCTTCTCCCATTCTCTTCCCTTATTTATCTTTTCATTCCGGAAACCAATGTCAACATCAAACCGTGTTAAGCCACTGCTTATTCCCTTGCGTCCAACATCTATGGCACAGCAGGAGATACAAGTGCCCAATTTCACTAATACTATCACTTGGCCCATTACAAGTAGACACAGAATCTCCCCAAGTGAATTCAGTCAAGCAAACTGTTGAAAGCTTAAGTTTCATTTAATTAGTTGGAAATAACCTAATAAATACTGGCCACAAGACTATCACATAGTCGACATTACTTTTCGTAAAAACAATACAACCAATAAAATTGATGCTGCTGTGATCACAAACATGCCAAGGAACAAAAGTTTACCTGTAACCCGACCGTTTGTGATAGCAGAACTAGATCATTATATCCTTGCAAAAGATCAACAGGCTGCACTGCCTTGACCCAATGACCGAAAGTACTGCCTACAGTTGAATTAAACATAAACTTGGCTTAGCAGATATACTTTCAACCAGTAGGCAGTACATATGATAAAGACAAGCCAAATCTGCTTACACCACTGAAGGACAATAAAATACCAACAACTGCAAGAACCCAGAAAATAATTCCAGAAAGCTGCTGCAGTGGAGAGATAGTTTTCATTTAATAATTTATTAGCTGTCTTTTATATCTAGTGCTTCTCTCTAACGGTCCCACATACTACATGTGGGTAACATTCTGCAACTTCTTGATCTAAAGCACCTAAATTAGTACTGCTAGGGTACTTACAAATTTACTATACCTTCATCGAAGAAGTTAGGCTTTTAATAAGTGCAGTAGTCTCACCATTTCCATACAGTATTAGAGCAACAAGTCTTGTGCAGGCTCTCTAGCCTCCCATTTGTCTCCTCACTTAAAATTTCACTCTTCAGTATTAGGGCCAAACCTAATATCCTCAGGTTGTACAGATTTAGTTACTCTGTTCTTACGTGAGTGCACGGTGGTAGCAGTCTGCTTCCTCCCTCAATTTAAAATTCATTGTTGAGTGGGTTTATGTATTTTTTTAATAGTATACTGCTCTTTGTAGTGCGCTTCATTCTTACGTTTTTTTTTTTTTTCCCGGTGTGCATTCCATTCTTTTAATAACATACTTGTGCATAGCATGAGAGCACGCAGCAAGCAGAGGGAGAGACACGACAAGAATATACCAAGAAGAGAAAGACAAGAGATCAGATACCTGCCAACTGCCTGTTGACAAATACACGTAGGACATCACGGATGCTGTCAATTGTAACCGTTGGCCTGATGTCTTTCTCCTTCCAAAAGGCGATATCATCTTTGGAGACGTATATTCTTGATTGAGGAATATTGAGATGTCAGACAAGCCAATGAATATGATTACAGAATCGGTGAAAAAATAAAAACAATATATAAATCACAAATGCAAACTTTTTTGCCAACATCCATGATACCATCAACGAAAAGCTGGATCCAAGCTGAGAAGAGTCTCACGAGGAAAGTACCGAGGGCAGTGCAATCACACTAGATCTGAGTCAGCCTGATGTTACATTATTTGAACCCAATATAACTTCCGTTGAATGGCTCATATAATACATCAATGTCCAAAATTTGCTACAAACTACAAAATTGGATCAGTCTCGAAGATTTTATCCAAAGTTACAGGCATTTAAGGGATGGACTTAAAGGGCTCATGAGTTGTAGCAATGTTTTCTAACCCGGACCTTTCCCGGTTAGACAGTCAACCGGTTCAGCCTATTGAACCGCCAGGTCAATCAAGTTGGATAGCTTACTAGAAAATGTGAAATATATACAACTACGCGCAAGCACATAATTGTACACCAATATGAGCACCACCTCCAGCGGTTGTGGTGCTCTCGTCTTAATGAGGTCAGAAGGTTGATCCCCACCTACCTCAGCTCTTCATATTTTTGCACCAAGTGAAACACTTGGTCAAAGATCCGGTCAAACTAGTGAGCGGTTCACCGGGTCTAGTGGTTGAACTGCGTCAACACCGGGGTTGACCAGATCTTGACCAATCTGGGTGAATAGGAAAAACTGGAATGGGCCACAGTCTGTTCCCAGTCCAACCTGCTGAACCAGCTGGTCTAGTCTGGGTTTGAGAACACTGGTTATAAGAGGTCCCAAATCTCCATCTAAGACAAAGAGGCCCAACAGTTTTTACATAAAACCAGCCAAGTTAACAGTTCTGACCGCCTACTAAAGAGAGCAATCGTGAATCCTGTAATTTCTATTAAATATGGAAAGCTCCAATAATGTGCGCTAAAAGCTGCCTAGTGCATACTCGATACATGTCTATGAAGCGAAACCAGAAGCAGAACTTGGAACTGGAAATCAGATATTATTTATAAATGAAACCAGTAGATGCTTAAGGACTCCGTCAAAAAATGATGTACCTTCGTACATGCATCATACATCATAAATACAGGGTTGCAAAGAACAATCCCGAACAAACAGCTAGAAGAATGAGCGGTGAATGGTAAACAAAGAAAGCATCAAACCCTCAGTAAATGTTCATCTACAGTGCGAAAACCCACTGCTAGGTACAATAGGATAATTAATGCAACAAACGACAGGAGAATTATCAGCTCAGTAATACCTCAAATCAACAGAAAGATGATATAGATACTATTTCAAATAGGCAGACAAATGCTAATATGCATGACAGCTAAAACCAGGAGTAAGACAACACCATACCTAGTGAAATGCCACAGATAATCAGAAAGATCCTTTGTAACATTTAAGTGCTCTAAAATGCCTTCAACTGTAAAACTGGTGGGGCTCCAAACACCAATTGGCTCTTGAGACCACATCCATGAATTGCCAAAATTAGAAGACCTACTCGGTTTCTTTATTTTCTCCCCAGAAACAATAAAATTAAGGGGCGAGTCATTTGCTGTTGATTTGATGGAAGTTTGTGCTGAAACCTGGTCTAGGCATGAAGACAGGAAGATGTAATCAGATCTAAGGAAGATATCCTCCATACTTCTTTTCCCTCGGTAATCATACAACATAAATGGCAAAAAGTACAAGTAGCAGGAATGCAATTTATATGTGACTAGCAGAAAGACAGTAGGGATGCATAGCTGAAAGGAAAAATCTGTGGTATATGGAAGGAGGGAGGGGTGAGGAGAATAACTTGTAGCTCAACTACAACATTTTTATCTCAGAACAAAATCAAAGTAGCCTTATCCCAGATTATTTTGTCTGCACAAAGTCAAATATTAAAATATAACCATACTCAATTTCATTTACATAAGCATCTCAAAAGAGCTAGAACTTCATTCCTAGTTCTAACAACTTGTTCCACAAAGTTATAGCAATACCTTGGCAGTGTTGAAAACCACATTCCTGCAGTCTGGTAATATACTCACAGACCATGGAGGTAAAATATACGCCTGGCCAAGAAAATGGACTGTAGCAGATCTATGTTCATCTATATTTGCAAGAAATGCAGAGCATGTTCCTTGACCTGTATACCTAGTCAAGTTATGGCCTTTGATGTGATTTTTTCCACGGTACACATGTGCCTGAAAAGAGAAACAAGGAATGTAAGATTTTGTGAGACCACTAACAACTGCTCTAAAAGCTTAAGCTATTAGATGAAATTGTGGTTGAATATTTAATTATTCTAACATTTCCCCTCACGCTTAGTCTGGTCTTTTTTTTTTTCCGCCTAGTACTAAACGTGGAAATATTTCATTAAGGATGCAAATAAGAGCCAGGAAAGATTTGAACTCGGGACCTCCTGCTCTAATTCCATATAAGGTTTTGTGGGACCACTATCAACTATTGTAAAAGCTTAAGCTATTAGGTGAAGTTGTTGTTTAATATTTAATTATTCTAACAAAGAAAAAAAAAGCTTTTAACCGAATAATGAAATAGGCTACTCATGTAGGCTTCTGCTAAAAGATGCATGAAAATGAGGTTTCTGAGAACTGAAGCATTCATGGACAATATTGGACGTTATGGATCACAATATTTGGCCTGAAGGCCAAGAAAAGCCAGAAGCCATACCATAAAACCACTTAGAACTTAAGGGCAGTAAATAGATTCTTTCAATTCAATTCAAAATATGGCTGAAACACTCTACCATGCAGTGACATAAAGTAGTAAACCCAGCTCAATTATTATCCTCAGAAAATGTGCAGAAATTGATTTCTGACTGATGATAAAGTATGACCTAAGTATGACCTAACGAGGAAAACTAAAATAATATGGCTAGCCTAGTAGCCATCTTTTGCACGCCACACATCAGAATAAGATTTTGATATGCTCATTCTTTTGAGGAGAACCTACTGAACATGGACTCAGAGAACTTTTAAAATGAAGCATCATCAAGAAGGCACAGAGAAGGACTCTGACAGATAAAGCAGATAACATGGACATCAAGCCATTTACAGAATTTATAAAGTATTTGAATCAAGAATATTGCATAGTCAACATGCTAATCAGTCTTTGCATAGTCCACATGCTAATAAGTCTTCGGCCAGCAAAAGACAGAAAAAAAGAACATGCTCATAAGTCAACCAAGGGTAGACCACAACCTCTTGCCTTGGCCCCAATTTTATATACTGTGCCGCATCAGAAGCAACAAGTGCCGCTTCGCAAAGCTTTATTGCAGCATGCAAATCTTTCAAATGACCCCATTTTGGCTGGCTCAGAAGACCTAAGTGGAAATATAATAATTGTTAGTCTAGAGCAATGGGAAGTAACGTGACCTTAAGATGGTAATGGAGCTCCATACTTGCAGCTCCAAAGTAAAGATGCCTTAGTGCACACGCTTGTGCGTTATATGTATATAGATGCATACTTATTCTCAAAAGCATTTCTGCCTACCATATTCATCAATTGGAGCATCATAGTCATAGCTTGTAACATAGAATGGCCCCCCAGAAGTTCGGCCAAAGTTTGTCCCTCCAAAATACTGCAACCATGAATCACATGCATAAATGCAGCATCAGTCACCAGTGAATGCTCATTATTACCATTTATCTTAGCCAGAATGGTTCTTTCTTTTCAACTTTCAGCAAATCTACTCATATACAGCCCTTATTTTCGAATTTATCTCTTTTCATTGTTGTAAATGCCTAATAGTTCTGTCCAGCCAAATGCCTTCCAGCCACGTGACTTTCCTTTAATTCCCTAATATAGCTACAACAATTTATGAGATCTAGGCATTTGCTGAAAAATATAACAGGAAGGAAAGGAAAAGAAGAACCTTCAGACATAAAGAATATCACCACACACTTAAATCAAGTAAAAGACGAGAAAAAAGGCCAATAGCAGTAATCAACAGACAAAACCTCCTTCTATAAACGTTCTCATCATACCATATAATAGTTTTGAAAGCTTCCACCTCGTTCAAAAAAGCGGGCAACTGCAAAAGCAAGATCTTCGGCAGGTCTATGTGGTAGTCTTCCACCCCACGCTGCATACCTTCATACAAAGTTCCAAGAACACAATTCAGTTAGTAAGGCTCTGTTGCACCAATGAAACTGTTTTCCACTTGGAAAACAATTAGGTCAGAAAATTTCATGAAGAATGATATACAAGATAACATTTTCCAATATTTGGTACGTATCTTGGTTTCCAGAGACAAGAAATTACTAAGTAATAACTTTAGTTTATTATAAAACGGAATGGTCACAATGGATTTTTTGCTATCAGAATCCTTACCAAACCAAATTCTCGTGTCATGGGAACTTGTCAGTAAAATTTGATTTCAGAACAGAACTCAAAACTCAAAACTCTTTTCAATCAGTACATTAGGAGGATATAATGCCATAACGAATATCCAAGAGTAAACAAACAAGTTATGGTTTAAATAAAAACTTTGCATTTTCCAGCATTTGTCTCCTTGAATATTAGCAAACGAAAGCAAAAACAATTGGAAGAGTCATTTTGGTTCTTTTAAAAGAGTCTTTTATAAAATCTAAATCTTGATAGTAATAATAATAATAATAGGAAAACGTTTTACATACATGTCATTTTGGTCTTATGAATGAGGAAGCAGAAACAATTAAATGTCATAAACAGCATTTTGATGATGTGTCAGAATCCCCTGGGTCATGCCATCAACACATACCTCAAACAATTTCCAAAGTTGCAACAGGGTAGGACCACATTCCAGAGGGTAAAACCTCCACACATCTTCAACATCTCATCAGGAGAAAAAGAAAAAGAAAATTTAATAGAACAAGGTTTGCTATTTCCAATTTAAAACCAATCTCTTCCTTTCCTTATACACCTCGGTTACTATTCTTTGCTAGTAAGTTTCTTAGACTTTTGGTCCTCAACCCTTTCTATCGTTCTACAGAGTTCCTTCTTCAAATATATAACTTACTCATCACAAAAGAAGAAGTGTCACCACAGAGACAGTAATGTTCAGCCATCAAAATGAATATTTTCTCCGGAATGAAACGTGCCTCGTACTAAAAACAATATATTGTACATGACATGTTCCTGGTAAAGATGCAAAAGAAGACGTGTCTTCTTACCAGCCATCCCAATCTTCTGTCCAAAGTGTTGGTTTGCCATAGGAATTAGGCTTAAATCCATCACAGTAATAACCATTGCAAGCATTTATCTGTTAAAGAAAATTTGAAAAATCATCACAATTACCAAAATTTACAGTAAAAACAAAAAATAATTCACTTACCAAAAGTTTCTTTGCCCAATGCACTCATTGCTATGCAAGATTTCCATCAGAGTTAGTGTGGTGAAAAGGGGGGGAATAACTTACAATAGTTTCTGGGGCATCAGCTTGCTGGCACATGACCCATGGAACCCTAGCACCAAGCTCAATAGCCATTCCTGCAGCCCATTTGACATAATTCTTTCCCCTTTGCCCATAGGAGCTTTCAATGTTCCCGTACTCATTCTCAACCTGATAGTTCTTCGTTATTATGCATGCAGTAAGACACAATAGGCAACTGGGCAAAGAGCCCAGCAAAGAATATTTTTAATCTTCTAAGTCATGTTTCGGTAATGAGAAGGTCCACTGCCACTAAACTGATTAACTGAATCAAAGCATTACAATTGCATAAGACATAATTGAGCATCTTGAAAAATAAATCACAGTTGAACGTCAAATAGAACATTCAGACAGGAACTGACTTTAGACATCTGATTTGGCTATTTATTTTCAGTATAGATTTAGGATGCATTTGGGTCCCCATAAGAAAGGATATTAGATGTGATTCGCCAGAAATGTGAAGAGGGTGATATTTGTCCAAATAAAATGTCCCATAACTTGGAGAGCATATAATTACCGACTATCGCATTTTGTAGAATACTACCGTTTTAAAATCTTCTACAAACCTGCAACATGATAATGGGGCCACCTTGCCAAGAGAAGAGCATCTCCTTACGCATTAGATCCACAATCCTTCTCACAAACTGCTCCATCTCAACCTGGAAGATGTAGAGTTCTATGAATACTTATATATCAAAACATGTCTTAATCTAACAATTTGCACCTGGTAAAATAGTTGGCAATAGTCGCACAAAATTTTAGATGATATTAGAGCAAGACGTCCCGAGTCCAAATCTACTCCATATATACATTCCACGCTTTAGTCTTAGGTTACAGACTTACAGTTCAGCCTACTCATGAGGGGAATATTAGAATACTTAAAAATAAACTATGCATTTATCTAACAGTTTATGCTTTTAAATTAGGATAAATACCACCAAAAATCCCAAACTATGCCACTTGTGACAAATTTACTCTGAACTTTTTTTTGTGACACGAAAAACCCCAAACTATACTCGCCGGAGAAGAAAATAAAAAAAAAAAAAAAAAAAAAAAAAAAAAAACGCCCATGGGCCAAAGTATTGTGGGGTAAATGTGTCTAGAAAAAAAAAGGAAAAAAAAAAGAAAAAAGAAAAAGACGAAAACGCCCACGGGCCAAAGTATTGTGGGGTAAATGTGTCACAAGTGGCGTAGTTTGGGGTTCTTTGTGTCACAAAAAAAAATTCAGAGTAAATTTATCACAAGTGATATAATGAGGTTTTTTGTGTCACAAAAAAAGTTCAGGGTAAATTTATCATAAGTGGCATAGTTTGGGGTTTTTAGTGGTATTTTCCCTTTAAATTACACTAGTCTCAGAAATTTTACAAGACTCAATAAAACTCCAACAATAAATGCCAAAGAAAGTTATGTCTGCAAAAAACCACCTATCAAAATGTACTTGTGAGGGTGACACGAGTAAAACTAGTACTCCAAAAATTCCACTTTCTTTTTCTTAATAGAAATTATGCCCGCCAACAAAAAGCCAGATAAGACACTTTAGGCCGTGAAAAGTTCTCTCACTCACCACTTGACCAAGACACTAGGTATATTTTTATGTGTTGGTGGTTGTTAAAGAAAATAAAAGAGCAGTTGGATCAGCAAAATCTATTAAGCCTACCCATTGCAGGTTTCCCAGCACTTTAGCTTTGACAGCTCATAAACTTTTTAATCCATTCCACGAGAGTTGTTGGAAAGCTTATTACGAGCTCATCATAGTCAAGTCCAATTTTGGATTGTTCAGGGCCACTTTTCTGATCTTAGGCCAGTTGTTCTTGTCTGTTTGAATCTAGATTCCTATTTGCTATTTAATTTCGATATCTTATTAATTTAGGCCCACTTTAGCTAATCTTTACGTTTAAAAACACATAAAAATTAACCCGTTCTGAAGTGGAAAGGGAACCAGCCTTGGACCTGTCGGTTGTAGGACCAGCAGTCCTTCCCTAGTTACAGGTTCCTGAGCTGATCCATCTGACCCATTCTCACCTTTATTTAAGACCCTGCCTAGTAAATGATGCATATAATCAAGACCTTTGGAGAATCTATATAATGTCGGTACCTCATTCTATACTCGACAGAGGAAAAAAGAACTTGTGTGCTCTAAAGAGGCACCCAGAGCAAGCACAGATGCCGAATTTACCTTGAAGAGTACATTGTCTGTTCGAAATTCGATGCCAGGGATATCTCGGAGCCAGACTGGGAAGCCTCTGCAAAAATTATAGCCCATAGTTAGTTCACAATTTCGAGGAAGCACGTTCAGTTAAATTAACGTCAGCCTATTAGAGTCAATGAAGCACTATCTAGAACTCCATATGCATATGATCTAATAAAGGAAAATTACAGAATGCTCTCTCAACTTGAAAACCTGCATCTTGCACGCTTACAAGATAGATCTTACTTGATGTCCAGAATTTAATGCCTTTCATACAACATTTGAAATGCCATTTTTATAAGAAACTATGATGGTTTGATTATTCGGTTATTCAGATGAATATATTTATGGAGAGTTAGCTAATAGATGGTGTGCCACAAGTGATCAAATGCTGAAAATTTTAGCACTGCTTATTTCTCTCGCAAGATTTACCACACACGCATCTTCTACATGGGGTAGTTTACATTGGGGGAACTCAAATCACAAGAAATATGAAATCTCAAAAACTATAACCTTTTAAACCATGGAAATATGGATAGCCTTATTCCAAAAACAGATGAAAGATAATGACCATATGAGGAAAATTTACGATTGAAGTTATATGTTCTTGCTTTGTGAGAAGGGAACTAAGATTCCTAGCTCTTTAGGAGATTTTGAATATAGCGGAAATTGTGGAATGAATCATGGTGCTCCCATTTTCCCAACATGAGGCACCCATGCGCAATTACTTTTAATTTTCCTAATTAATACAATTTAAAGATGATTTTCCTTCTAGCTCTCATGGGTAATTATCGTTTGAAGTGGAGGAGTTGCAGGAAGTGGGTGGTCTTAACTTTCATGGACATGTTTAATTATGACTATGCCCTTATTATTTTGACTTCTTATTAATATATATAGGGGTAACTAGAGAATGCTCAATAAGTGACACTATTAGAATAATTAAATATTAGACCATGCCTTCATCTAACAGCTTAAGCTTTTAGAATAGTTGACAGTGGTTCCACAAAATCTCGCATGGTATCAGAGCTAGAGGTCCCAAGTTCAAATCTTTCCAAGCCCCATTTCCCTCCCTAATTAAATATGTCAACGCTTAGTACTAGACCAAAAAAAAAAAAAAAAAACTAGACCAAGCGTGAGGGGGAGTGTTAGAATAATTAAATATTAAACTACGCCTTCATCTAACAACTTAAGCTTTTAGAACAGCTGGCAGTAGTCCCACAAAATCTCACAGAGACAAACTCCACTTTTGGCTTAATAATATAGATATGGATGACAAGTTTGAGTAGTAAAGTTTCCAGAAGGTTTTCTGAAATCTCACCAAGAATTCCTGAGTAACATCTATGCTAGTCGTTCCTTTCATAAAGTCTCGGTGTCCACCTAACAACTAACATAGTTCGATGTTTCTCTTTAGCCTGTTTATCGATGCAATGCAAAGAGACATGATGTTCATGTAGACTTAGAAGGGGAAATATCAAGGTAGAGCATCAACAACAACAACCCAAGCCTTAGCACACTAGGTGGAGTTGCATATATGAATCCTATTACCCATTGCGCTCGATCCTATATTAGATCCTCCCTTTGCAGTCAAAACTGGAGGAAAAACCAAATAAGGAATGCAGAGCAGCTTCAACCATTGATAAGAGCCATAAATTTCTCATTCGTCCCTTGCCCCCTATTTCTAGTCTAATTTGGTTTAGAAATTTCATTTTTTGTGAAACTAAAGAGGGTTCAGGCAGAGGAAGTTATAAACTGTAACTCTATTAGCAGCAAAAATAAATAATAGACAATGGATAGATTGTAAAGTAAAAAGAAGCAAGAAAAATCAGTATTCAGTAATCAGAAAGAAGATGAGACCCAAAATTCCACTCAGCACAGACATAAGGGCCTATCCGGAGATGAAGGTACATTCCACTGGATCCCACTAGCTTCACAAACTTGACAATGTCATACCTCCCTTCAAAGTAGTACTGTACAGACAGTTGATAATGGAATAAGTAAATACTTTATCCAAAGAGTTCGATCTCTCTTTCTAAGAAAATCTGCAGTACCTGTCCTCTCACAGGCTCATGCCCGCTCCAGAAGACATAGGTTTGAATTACATCCGCACCACCTTCCTTGCTCTTTGCAATAAGATCGGGCCACATCTGCATGATGCAAACCAATGTGAGGGCACAAACTTATTATTCACATAAAGTTGCAACTGAGCAAGGCTCTCATCAGCATCACACAAGATACTGTAAGAAACAGAGTATGATACTAACAAGGCAACCTAGACAAGAAATGCACTGTCCACCTAGCTAGACAAACAAATAAGGGGTACATTAAAAACAAATTAATTAAAGTAAGTACACCATCAGTGCAAAACCAGCGGAGGTACACGTTGTCACATTGTGTGCAGAGATTGTGAAACAAACGCAGAGGGAGGTAGTCATGACATGAAGAAAGAAACACGGACTAGTTTGCGCATCTCAAGGCCCTAAATTTTTTAACACCACAGATTTAAATGGGGAAGTCACTTCTCCCAGACATTTAATGTTAGTCTCGGACTCTTATACTGCACCCCCTAACAACTTGAGGTTTGTCCCGGACTCTTACTCCGCCCCTATTTTGTCGGTTTATGTCCATTCATTCCCCACACATAACAAAATAGCTTACCTCAACTCTTCCGCGAGAGCAATATGGCAAGAATTCTCACCGTGCAAAACCCACTTGCGCTCATTTTAAGAGTCAAATTATCACTTTCACGCTCCGTCTGCTTATCCAGTCATTTCGGTCTCACCAACATTCTCGAGGATAAATTCCAATTAATCTGGCGGAATGGCAAGGCAATTGAAACGTAAACGCAGAAACCTCGCAACTCGACAATAGTACTTAAGTGTGTAACGCGCGGTATCACACAGAAGTTTGCTCAACATGAGTTCGAAGCAAAACGATACTTCTTGACTGGTAAAGACCTCATATCGTCTCTTAGCTCGAATTCCGCTAGGAACGAAGCGCACGCAAGCGATCATCCACGCGCCAAGAAACGCCAAAAAAACAAAAAGGGGAAAACTCCGAAAGACGAGGCCGCATCGCCTATTACCTCCGGCGTGGCGCGAGGGTAGTGGATTCCGGCGGAGTTGAGCATGCGGCGCTTGCCGTCGATGATCAGCGCCCTGTGGTCGTAGCTCACGTTGAACGGCTCGAAGAAGGCGGAGCTGGCCGCCGCCGCCGCGAAGTGGACGATCGCGAGCAGCAGCAGGAACGGAAGCGGAGAACTTCTTCGTTCCGCCATTGTTCCGCTCTTCGAACCAGAGAGAGAGAGAGAGAGAGAGAGAGAGAGCGTCCTTGCTCCTAACACCTTCGTAGCTGCCGATCAAAACGATCAGCATATCATTGCGTCCGACAGGGACGGGTCACCGGCTGGGTCTTTTTCCCGGGTCGGGTCATTTTGCCCCGTGCTATTTATTTATTGAATTTCCCTGTCTTTTGTTCTTGGGAAAATTTCAAATCAGTATCCAAAATGAGGTCATTTTCGCAAAAAAGATTCAAAGTAGACGTATTATCAAATAAGAGCATGAAATGCATAATCAATCTCAAATAGGGATATAAAGTACCCAATTAGTCTCAAGTAAGGGTTTAGGTTCGTCGGGCAGTCAAATGCTTACCGACCAACGAAACACGTTACTGTTCCAATCACCGAAATAAGGGCAATTTCGTCTTTTGCTTTTTAAATTTTTTTGTTTCTTTTTTCTCTTTTTTATTTTTCTTTTCCTTTTCTTCTTTTTTTTTTCCTCTTTTCCCTTGGCCGCCCATAATCAGAGCCGGCGGAGGTTGCCGGCCTTGGGCGGTGGTTGCCTTCGCGGCATTAGGCAACCCAGGGTCAGGCAAGGGTCGCCCGATGCCGACGAGGGCACAAACCAAACGTTCATCCATGGCAATTTGAGTTCTAAAGAGAGATTGAAAATCATCGACACATAGAGCTAGAGAGAGAAAGAGAGAGAGAGAGAAGGAAGCATTCGATGAAGATGAAGACGAAGAAGACAACGAAGGAAGAAGAAGAAGACAAAGGAGGAAGGAGGAATTCGGTTTTTGAATGAATGCGAGTGTATAATGTGATGCATCAGAAGAAATCAAAAGTCTAGATCGGAATAGAAACCACCGACGTCTCTTCCGATTTCAACCCCATCCCCTCCTCCTCCCACTCCCACTCCTCTAGCTGCCACCCTCGACCTTGCGCTCGGGCCCCTCCATAATGACCCGATCGCCCCTCCACCCCTTACAAGTGCCCACTCCTGACTCAGCCCTCCCTGTTGCCTCTCTCCCCAAGTCCCCCACCTTATACTGCCCTCCCTCGGCGAGGTCGAGCAAGGGGGCGGCCT
This sequence comes from Syzygium grande, assembly GCA_024733475.1. Classification (NCBI taxonomy): domain Eukaryota; kingdom Viridiplantae; phylum Streptophyta; class Magnoliopsida; order Myrtales; family Myrtaceae; genus Syzygium; species Syzygium grande. Next base: position 23,360,720 of record JAMXDD010000005.1, read on the forward strand.
TCATCGCCGGCCCGCTATGACCGGCAGAGGAAGAAAAGAAAAAAAAAGAAAGGAAAAGGAAACTCAACCAATCGAATCCATCAAGAGCAATCCTCACTGAATCGAAACCGATTTGGTTTCGAACGAGGGCTATTCGATTCGACCCCTCCACCCCTTACAAGTGCCCACCCCTGACAACCTCCCTCGATCCTAAGTCCCCACCTTATACTGCTCCCATTGGCAAAAGGAGGCCTTCACTTGGTCAAAAAAAAGAAAACCTCGCCAGAACGAGGGTCGAAGGCTTAAGAACCTCTATCGGTCCTAGAAAGAAAGAAAAAGGAAAAAAAACTTTAAAAAAATAAAAAAGAGAAATGAAACAAAAAATTTTAAAAAGTAAAAGACGAAATTGCCATTGTTTCGACAATCGGAACATGCTGACCGATGAACATTTGATCGCTCATGCGAACCCAGGCCCTTACTTAAAATTAATTGGGCACTTCGGACCTCTATTTGAGATTGATTATGCATTTCATGTTCTTATTTGACACTATGTCCACTTTGGACTCTTTTTGAAAAAATGATCCCACTTTGGGTACTAATTTGAAAATTTTCCTTTGTTTTTGTCTATTAGAGGGATAATGATAAAAATCGAAAGCTACCTCATTAGAGAATTTTCTTTTCGAAATTCTCCTTCTTAGATTTGGGAAACCGTTTGAGTACAAAAAGAAAACTCATGTACAGATTAAAATTAGCAAATTGAAAAAATTTAATCTTGTGATGTAAATGACATTATAACATTAGATAGGCCATTGAGAGATTTTCATTCCTCTATTGATAGGAGAGATTAGACCGGATCGAGTTTTATTTGGAAATTAATGGATTAACACTCTGGCTTTGCCCCATTTTCTTACAAAAAAAAAAGGCTACATGTTATTGGAAATGACACTTGTGTGTTTATTTCACCGAAAATGGATGATTTGAAAAATATAATTTTTTGTATCACCTAAAAAATGAAATGACGAAAAATATTTCATCATCTTGCCGTTGATAAAGAAAACATTTTTCACGGACTAAATAATTTTATGCAATATAAGAGATTATTTTTTGGAAAATTTTTCCAAATCGTTTATTTTCTGTGAAACAAACGAAGCGTTATTTATTAAATGAAAGTTTCATATTACTCTCTTAATTAAAAAATATATTTTATAATCTATAATGTAAGTAGCAGTAATCATAAATCTAAACGGACTTTGAATACTTGGTTTTATTGGTCCGCTATTTCACTTTTTTCTTTAAATATTCGCTTAATTTTGTTGCAAATATAGGGAATGGCGTGTTTTGTTTTCCCCGCGCGATAAAGAGCGAGGGAGCTTATGCTGTCATTTTTCTTGTTTGTTCACGGATTTTTATATCATGTTATAAGGCAGGTAATTTACACAAATCACTAATATTTATTTCACCATTGACTAATTTAAATAATTATCTATATTTAAGAAATATGGCTAATCCACGTAAATGAAAATCTATCTGCTCTCCTCGGCCCATTAAGCCCAGATGGGCCCATCTTCGGTCGTCTCTGTGTTTTGAAGGCTCCTTTTTTTTGTAGGTTAATATCATGAAAAATTCTAAATTGATACATTTGTGATAAATTTACTAAAAATTAATTTTTTACCACGAAAAATTTTAAATTTGTACATTTATAATAAATTTATCCTAAAATAATTTTTTGACCTCCAAAAACTCTAAACTGATATATTTGTGATAAATTTACCATATATTAAATTAAATTAATATCACGAAAAATCACAAATTTGTACACTTATAATAAATAGATGGTAAAACCCTAAATTAGTATGTCCGTTAATTGTCACGTGTCATCAAACTCAGAAATTTGAAGGTAAAATTTTACGAAAATTACAGAAGGTAAAATTATCATAAATATGCCAGTTTAGAATTTTAAGAAATCAAAAAATTAATTTGAAATAAATTTGTCACAGATATACCAATATAAAATTTTTTGTCGTGTAATCCCTCTTTTTTTGGCTCCTATTTTCAAACATTTTTCATTTTCTGTGCAGACGAGCGCGGGAAGAGAGACTGCGAGAGCGCCGGCGAGCCTGATGGCGACGGGAGGCCAGACGGAGGCGGTGCCGGCGACCGGCGATCTCGACGTGGACGCGATTCGAAGGTACTGCAGTGCAGGTGTCTTTCCGTGCGCGTGTACGATGTATGCGCGCGCGCGTGCCCTCGTTCCCCATGTCCGATTGTGGAAGTTATGACCTGAAATGTCCATTGCGTTTCTCTCGGTCTGAAGCCGAGTGCGGGAGCTCAAGCGGATATGCGGAGGTTGCACGGAGCACGCGCCGCCGGATTTGTCCCCGGCCGACCTGGAAGATCTGCTGAACTGTTGCGTCGTGGAGATCGAGGTAATCCTTGCGTTTCGCTTGCGATTCCGCCATTCATGGCCATTTTTTTGTCATGGTCGCGGTGTGAATTTGGGAATTAAGATCCTGGGTTAGTGTTTCTTTTTTCTCTTTTGCTTTTTTGTGTTTTGCCCATTTTTGTTTGGTGGAAATTATGCAGAGCGGAGTGAAGCAGATTGTGTCAGAGTATTCCGATGTGAATGGCTTGGGGCGTGAAGATTTGGGTAAGTCCGATGACTGCTTAGATGCTCTTGGCTATTGAATTTCTTAGAGACCTTTGTCGACTTGTCGAGAGGAATTTCGCAGAATTTCGGGCTTTTAGGCGTTATTTGATCTATTCTCTACGGTAAAGGTTGAGTTCATGGTGTGGCATCTGTTGGTTGAGGGTTTAACATCCACAAGAGAGTCGAGGAGCAGTAGTAGGAAATTAACGAGCAGGGGCCACAGAGTAGAACCTGTCAAAGGAAGTACTGTTTTTTGTCTTATGGCTCCTTTGTTCCCATTCCCAGGTTTTATACTTCGTGATGAGATAGTTTTGGACAAATCTTTCACTATATGGACTAGTTCAATTTTGTAGCATTTGTGGTGACATGCGACTTAGGAACAAGGGGCTGTAGTTCAAGTGTAGTGCCAATCACTTTTCTGCTTTCATCTCGTGTCTGATGAAGATGGTGGTATCCAGCTTGATTCATATGTTATACTTGAGACATGGCTTAATGGTGTGAATCTATTCATTCATCTATTATTGTAGTCCTTACCTATCAAATAATGTATTTATATTGTATTTCGTGGTGTATATTATCTTCTGATAGCTTCACAATAAATAATGCCACCTGATTGCATCCTTCTTCTCAACCCTAGCCACCCCAGTTGAAATTTAATAACTGATGGTCCAAACTACATGAAATGGCTCATCAACTTTTTGTCTTTAGTTTAATTATGATACTTGTGCAGAAAATTATGTGTTGCGGTATCTTTTGAGCAGAAATTGGGAGTTGTAATTTGAATTTGGATTTTCTTTCCATTGATTATTGATAATAATTAAATTAAAGCATCTTTGTTTGGGAAAGTGTTTACTGAACTTATATTCGTTTATGCTTGGAAAACTAATTTTGGGTGCTTCATCATAGATATTGATTTGATATGCATATTCTTGATTCATGAACTTGTGGTTTTGATTCATGATTTGTCTCTCGATTTTACAACAAGCAAAGTTGATTGTGTAGATGCATTCTTAGGGCAGTTGAAGGAGGAGCTGGATGCAGTGGAAGCTGAAAACAACGAAATCTCTAATGAAGTTGAGGTTATCACTAGATCCATAGTGGCTGGTAAGAATCATATTATTTAGTCTACTTGTTTGTAGATGAACTTAACTTATGAGATCATATCGACTGCAGATTCTAGTGCTTTAGAGAGTGATCTTGAAGGACTGGAATACTCTCTGGAACTTATTAGCTCACAGGTTAGTGAAAAACCAAAAATGTTTTTTTTTCATTTGCTTGTGACATTCGTCGGTCTGGTCAACTCTACAGTTTGTTGACTGTTTCTGCTTCCCTTTTTTGTCGTGACATCCAATTTCTGCTAAGTTCATATATGTTGAGTTTGAACCCACGTGCCTTACTATGGTTTGACAAATTGTAGGGTCTAATGAAGGAAAATGCTGAAAATGTGGGCGTGGATTATCAATCGAGTTTGATGAATACAGATGTGTGCCACAAGTTCGAGGTTCATTTCAATGGATTTTTTTCCTTTGATTCTGATGCCTTTTCATTTTAGTCATGCATACACCGTTTGCTATTATACATGCTGTAGAGGTAGAGTCTCACATAGGTTGCTTCTCCACTACAATTGTAAGAAACCTAGGTTTCGATCAGAACAATAATTATGTCTGAAAAACTGTTATTTCTAGTTCATTATTTGTGCTATTGTTTACTTTTGAGATTTTCCTTTGAGCCATTTTACTGTATTTCTTGTCCTTCACTGCTATAAATTGATCTAGTTCTCGTGGTTACTTGGACTATGGTGCTCTCATGCCTTGCAGGCCCTAGAACTTCAAAGTCAAATTGAGGAGAAAAAGATGCTGTTGAAATCTCTTGAGCATATAGACTGTCAACTAAGAAAGTAATGCATCCTCTGGTGCTCTTCGCAGTTTCTTTGACCGTCCAGCAATTTTTCCGCTTCTAAAGTTTTTTATCACCTGTCCTCTATCCTTTTTATAGGGATGATGCAGTTGAACAAATTGAGGATGCTTTGACAGGATTAAAGGTCATTGAAATTGATGGGAGTAGTATTCGCTTGTCACTGAACACATATCTTCCAAAATATGAAAGCTACCAGCAGAAGATAGACGAGGCTGTTGAGACAGTGGAATTGAACCATGAGTTGCTGATTGAACTTGTGGATGGGTGTTTGGAGCTAAAAAATGTTGAGGTATGAATTATGCGTGTGCAATCACAATATCCTCCTATTGAGAGAGAAAGAGGTTCAAACAGTAATGACCATCCTTTGAGTGTGAGATATTACTTGGTGATGAGATTTTAATCTTTACATTACAAGCGTAACTATTGACAGATGCAAGGACTAAAACACCTCTCATCATTGTCATTTGACTACCCAGCAATTACAACATTAATTTTACAGAGAGTGCGTATTGTACAATCACCCAACCACGTTTTCGTGCACAAGTGGGGATTGAATTTTGTGTTTTTACAGTACATATCTCTTTGAGGATCTGCTAAATTGAATTGACATTTCCCCTGAATGTTGCCAAGTTTCAAGATTGACATAGCTGCACATCCTTAACTCAGAAACTGTTTTGGTATGTTTTTCACTTCATATGGATCCTCCATTCCTTTCTAACATAACAGCCTTGCATTCTATAGATTTTTCCCAATGATGTGCATATCGATGATATCGTTGACGGTGCAAAAGCTTTCAGGTTTGTCCCTGCTTTGTTTTGTTTTCATTTTTGGTGGCTGAATTTAGGTTGTATCTGCTTTTCAATTAATTGATCATTAATAACCTCCAAGTTAGGCCATTTGAAGATTAATTTTTGCATTTTCAGATCTCTGTAACTGAATTTTGAACCTCACTTGAGACATTTGATTTTGAGTGGTTATTGCAATGGCCTAAAAATTCAGAACTTCCAATTTACTCATAGAGTTTCTTGATTCCCATTACTATTTACTTCTCCATACATGGTAGCAGTTAAGTTCATTCCGGAGGAATGGGAAGTCAGTGAACAGACAAATGAGAATGTCATTGTTTTCTTGATTGGTAATATCCAGGCAGTCATTTTCAGAATTGACGATGCATCAGACACCATTAGAGTGGTTCGTGAGGAAAGTGCAGGAAAGGGTTATTATGTCAACCTTGAGGCGATTTGCAGTCAAGACTGCGGCTAGATCAAGGTCGGCTAGATCAAGGATTTTTGTCCTCATTTGAATCATGATTAGTTTAACTGAGAAGTTTTATTCATGTATACTTGTTTTCTGTTGACTAATGCAGGCACTCCTTGGAGTACGTTGATAGAGATGAAACTATTATAGTTCATAGGGTCAGTGGGTTGGATGCACTAATAAAGGTGCCTCATGGTTGGCCAGTGCTGAACGTTGCACTGAAGCTGAAATCATTGCAGAGTTCGGATCATCATGCAAGAAATATCTCTCCAAGCTATCTTTGGAAGGTCGAGGTTAGTATTGTTATGCTCTCAGTCTGCCTCCACCCCTGCTTCCACAGAGTCTTGATGCAGGTGTGAATCGCCCTTCTATCAGCACATTGGTCCTTCTGCCACTCTGGCAGTGAGGATTGATTTATGAGTAGGTAGAAATCCTATTCGAAAAAAAATCAGAGGGCACTGTATAAAGGAAAGAGACGGCGAATTTATTTCTTCCTTCCCCTATGAATATCGTCATAGATCACTTATGTGAAAATGTGTATTTCGATTGCAACCGTTTTCATCAGAGGTTGATTGCACAGGTTATTGCTTTTCTGTTTTAACTTTTGGAGGGCTTTTAACAATTTTATGTAGCGGTTGGATGATATCATTCCGCTCCTCTTCAGTTTATATAAGATATGCCAATCTTTTTTACAATTACTTGCTTCTAATTCTGGATATTAAATGATTTAGGAAGCAGCCAACTCCTTAGATCCACAGCGAAGGCTGAACTTGTCAAGCTTCGTGGATGATATCGAGAAGCTACTTAAAGAAAAGGACTTCGAATTCCAGTCGAGTAAGAGCTAGAGGTTATAACCAAGCCGTGGATGTCACTAAGGTTATATGTCCTATCGAGTTGTGTTCTAATATCACGAATCATTCTCTTGGCGTGGTTTTTTACGAGTCTAACCATCAGGGATACTTTGTATGATTCACTTAGTATCATCCCAGTCACTAATGGTTCGCAGACTATATTCCCTGGCGTAATATCTATTTTCTTGTTCCATCTTTCCATCCCTTTCGAAAGCGATGTAACTGCTTACAGTATGTTATAATGTACTAAAAGAAAAGAAAAAGAAACTGTTTGTTGATCTGTTTATTTTCTCGTTGTACTCTCCACTATTCAATGCTGCATGGAGTTATCATCTGCTCTGTTTTAACAATATTGTCATCATGTAAATTTTCAAAATGCTGAATTACCAGACACAAACTTTCACCCAATGTGCTATTTAGGAGCTCAAAAGGGCTTTGGGAATTATTGCAGATGAGGTTTCGAAGAGGAGGATAGAGTGATTGTTTTCAAGCAGCAAATTGATTATAGTGAACAGAAGAATGGAATGTATAATGCAAAAATGATCTTGTACAATGCATCATAATGCATTGGTGCACTTTACCAATTACTTAGGTTTTAATTGAAAATACGCCCGTGCTTAGCTGTAGAAAGACATTTTAAATTAGCATACTTCGTTGGCACTAATTATAAGATATCATATTACGATAGTAAATAATTCTTAGATGTATATAAGTCAAGTATTTCGTAGTTAAATTTGAAAAATTTGCTGAGTCAATTGAAAGTCTCGAATGGCAACTTATTTATTGTGACTTGATCAATTGAAAGAGTCTCCCACAAAATTATTTTTCATTTTTAGAGATAATTGAGGTAATTATCCATGTCCAAGTCGCATATATGAACTTATAGAAAACTCATTTTCTTGTACATTTTTTTCATTGTGATCCATAGTACAGATAGGTAAACAAAGTAACGAAGAATTAAGAAAGCTATTGAAAACTTGATCCATCAAACTAATATGGCATTCATAACTTTATGCATAAGAACATATTACAGCCGGGCAAAAAGCAAGAAAAAGACTTATGAATGAAGGAATTAAAACCTAATTTTGGAAAAACAAAAATGAAAAGCCAAATTCAAGGTCATTCCAAAACCTCAATTTACTTTCTAAAAATAACACAAATAAATTCTGAATTTTAATCCAATATGTAATATTTTGTTTAATATGATCTTTGAACTATTAGTAAATATTATAAAAATATTCAGTGTTGCCCTTTCGTTAATACAAATTAATGAAATCTATCCACATGGCTTCCAATTTGTTAAATTTGAACAATGGACAACAAAAAATAAAAAATCACGTGCAGGCTATCCAAATAAGATATTCATACAAACTACAATATAATAATTCACATTATTAATTTTTTTTGTCCTTTTCAAAAGTAAATGGATAAAAAATTAATTTTTTTTTCAAGTCATAAAATCCTTTTCAAAAAGCAAGTAAATGGATAAAAAAATAAACATGTTGATTTATTGTTTTTAAAAATTCAACTCAACGTATAAATATTCAAGTCATAAAATAACGAACGATTTTCATTTGAGCAAACGAAAGGATTGTATTAAATATTTATAAAAAAATTATAAATTATATTGAAAAAAATCAAAAAAGTTTGGGGTTTTTTGGTTTTTTTTCTCAACCTTATAAAAAATCACCAAAATTCAGAACCGTTTTCATTTTTTTTTTGTAAATCCTATATTTATTTTTATTATATATTATATTTATTTTATTTTTTTTAGCAGTTTTCCAAATGGGAACCATCGTCTTCTTCTGCTGCGAGTTCTGCCACTGCTGCTGCGTCTTATTCTTCTTCTTCCTCTTCTCTCGTTCCCTCTCCGACCACATCACCGTATTCTGCAGAGAACTCTCCTCCTCCTCCTCCTCCTCCTCGCCGTCGGCATTCTGTCCATCGATTTCCCGCGTCGCCGGAGAGCTTCAGCCGGAGGAGCTCGCCGATAGTTGACGCCGGAGACGCGGCGGATCTCCGGCGACTGAGGCCGCTGGGATTTGGTCGCGATCGATTGTTGCAGGTAGAGAGATCTAATCCTGGGTACTGAGGCGATTTTCCCGAGAAATCGAGCTACTTCATATGCACTCGCATGTTGTATAGATTCGGGTATAGAAGTTGGTTCGGATTCAAGCTCTTGTGCTGAATTAATTGAGTAATGCTTCATTCGGACTGAATGTGTAGGTCTGTGTGGTGGGTTTCGGTGATTGCCTAACGTGTTTCAAATGTTCGATGGGCTGTCTAGGAGACACTGTTAACGTTGGAAAAATTGTTTCTTGGAGTGTGGGGATGAGAGTTCTTTTGGGCATCATTTGATCCGGTTTCTTTTTCAACATAGTGGTGCTTCTTGGGTTGCATGTTCGGTTTTTTATTGGTAATTTTGTAGTGTGGCAAGATGTTTAGTTTCTATGAGCCTGATCTTCTTGTTCTTTCTATTGTTCTTTGCTTCAGTGTGAACTCCGAAACCATTCCAAGTGGTGGGAGTATATTTTAATTGGACGTTTATCCCCGCTTGTGTTTCGGCAATGGCGACTGTAGACATGCGCTCCTTGCTGTTGTTTTCGGCGTTCTTGCGGGTGTTCTTGATCGTGTATGGTGAATGGCAAGATAAGCACATGGAGGTTAGGTACACAGACGTGGACTACTTCGTATTCTCTGATGCTGCTGATTTGATGGCATCGGGGAAGTCTCCTTATGAAAGAACCACGTACCGATATTCACCTTTGCTCGCCTTTCTGCTCTTGCCGAATACGTTTCTCCATCGTTCGTGGGGCAAGTTTCTTTTCTCAGCCTCTGGTACGTGTGGTCTGCAATTATCCAATGCATGGAGAAGTAGATGATTATTTGGTATTGATTTCTAAATCCATTACTCATCTTCCACGTATCTGTTTAGATGGAAAATGTTCCATGTAATATAGAGAATTTGGAAGAGGAATAGGATGTGGTTTCATCTTCTCTATCTTGATCGAAGAGGTTTGTGAAGCCTCCCGGTTATAAAAGTTCTACTGATGAGCTGAGTGGCATATTTTTCTTAAGGAATGAGCTGGCTATCTCGAGACTAGTATTCTTGCATGTTGTTATGTAGAGAAATCCGATATTGATAGATTATAGATAGCTCTAGAAGGATTGTTTTCAGTCCTCGTACTAATAGCTACCATCCATTCTGTATTTTTTGTAATTATGGCAGATCTTTTGCCTATCATCTTTGTGGGAGCATATCGGATGTATTATGAATGTTCAGATATATTTTGTATTGTAACCTCTGGTATGTGATAGGTGATTGAACATGCATGTAAAACTAATAACGAATTTATTTGATCTTTTTCATTAAGATGGTGATTTCACCTTTTATCTTTAATCAATTGGTTATGCATTCTTATGCTGGAAATTTAAACTGGAAATCGTTAATGAATGTTTTTGAATTATTATTTGGAAAATACAAGTACAGGGTGAATGAATGTTATTATCTTCCTCACTTGTGCGACTTACTCTGTTTTTATGCGAACACTGCAGATTTACTTGTTGGCGTGTTCATCTACACCATCTTAAAGAAATGCAGTGTGCCCAAGACTATTTGCACCTACAGTGTCATGGCATGGCTTCTGAATCCCTTTACCTTCACTATTGGGACCCGTGGGAACTGTGAGCCGGTTGTCTGTGCCATTATCTTATGGATCATTATTTGTCTGATGAATGGTATGTTTTCTCCTTGGAACAGCTTTTGCCTTTGTTAAGAGGATTTCATGGGTATTCAACTTATTTAATATTTTGACAGTTATTCTTCTTTTTATCCTTTTTGGAGAGAAGAAGTTACAAATGTTGCCTTGTAGCCTATGTAAGTTTGACCCTGTTCTCACTGAAACTGATCTAATATGTTAGCTGGTGATGATCAATTCTGAGAAGTCCCTTAAGGAACTTCATGAAGACCTATTTCGGACTGCATTCTCCCTAGTAATTCTGCTAGAGTTTTTGTACGTGGACATATGTCTGGGCCCTGGGGATTACTTGTTTCTAGACTTCCTTTATAACTGTTTATATAGAGTGCCTTTTCAATTTATGACAAAATTGTGAAAATGCATGCAATGCCAGGATTCAACATAAAATCGGTATAGCACACAACGCGTGGAAACTTGTCGCATTTTTTTGGAGATGTTGATGAGCAAATTTTTGCCTAGTGGGCTTCTTTTGGTCTTTACTACATTAATACAAGTATAAACGAGGATTTTCCTTTTTTCTCTTTGTTGTCTATCTTTAACTACATTTATATATAATAGTTGATTTGGTGTAAGGATTGGTTATATCTAATACTTATGAAGCTGTTCTGTTTTCTGTTTATTAGGCAGTCTCTTGCAAGCGGCAGTTTGGTATGGACTTGTAGTCCATTTTAGAATTTATCCAATCATATATGCGCCAACCCTTGTCCTGGTTCTTAATCACCACTTCTTCCGCTTGGGACAGAAGCCTCTTCCTAGGATCTGGAGTTCTGGCCCTAGCAAGAAACCCGAATGCAGCACAGCAGTGACTAAGCTCAATGTGCTGGTTGCAATAAAATGCATATTCTCTGCAGAGAGGATTATCTTTGGTGTTATTTCTGCAGCTGTTTTCTTCTTTTGTACAGGAATTAGCTTCTATTTGTACAAGTGGGAATTCTTACATGAGGCATTGCTTTACCATTTAACCCGCACAGATCCGAGACATAACTTCTCTATATACTTCTACCACATATATCTTCACTATGAGCGTGAGTTCTCTGTGATAGAGAAGCTCATATCTTTTTTACCACAATTCATGGTCCAGCTCGTTCTTGTTCTCCACTTTGCTCCAGATTTGCCATTCTGCCTTTTTGTGCAGACGGTAGCATTTGTGGCATTTAACAAGGTTAGTTTGTCTTTCTGCAAAATTCTCAATTCCGGAGTAGCTAAATTACCTGTTAAAAGGAAGAGTGGCCAAGTGGATGCCGTCGTTACCTTCTTTCCCAACAGTTAATCACTGTCATATGTGCTGCATCTTACTCATATGTATTGAATCTCTATTAACAGGTAATCACTGCGCAGTACTTTGTATGGTTCTTCTGCTTGCTGCCCCTAATACTGCCATGGAGCAATATAAATTTCAAATGGAAAGGGTTGTGCTGCATATTCTTGTGGATGGGAGCTCAGACTCATTGGCTGATGTGGGGTTACCTGCTTGAGTTTAAAGGCAAGAATGTCTTTGTAGAGTTATGGATGGCTAGCTTAGTTTTCCTTGCTGCTAACACTTCTGTCCTAGTCCTTTTGATTAGCAACCACACATACTCTCCCTTATTTCAATTGTTGAAACAAAATAGTTTTGAACAGAGCCTAAAACAGGAGTGAGATAATAGAATTTTGATCAACTTTACTCTTGTTAGATGTTTTATTTGTTTACCATCTTTTGTGATTGGCATGAAAAATTGCTTAATGATGGTTTGGCCTAGCTTTGTAACATATTATCATCCAGCTTCATAGGTTAAGCTTTACCAGTGAAGGGTGTTTTCATACTTCTGAACATCATCGAAAATTCTCTTCAATTCGGAAATGACAATGAAGGGAAACCATCATATGGCTGGATAAGGATTGATTGCACCCTGTGTATCAACTCCTTTCAGATTCAAGCTGATACTTATTTGTCCCTTCTGCATCAGTATGCATATTTTCCATGGAACTCCTCCCTAAAGCTTTTCTTTTTCGATATCACAGCGGCATAGTCTATTCTTCCTTTCTGTTATTTGCCATATTTGACTTTCCTTTCTCAGCTAATGTGGAGGGACTGGCCAAAAATGTTTGAAATAGCATGAATACCGTAGATAATGGACAAATATGGTCGATCATCCAAAAGAATTTTTTTCTGCATTTGCAGATTGTGCAACATTTCGTTTATACGAGTTGTCAATCATTTATATTTTTGGCCCGTACACAAAAATTTCAAGAATGAATGCCATATACTTGCGTTTCTTTGAATTTAGAGAAAAGTTGATTTCGCCTTCTATGACTTTCTTCAGAAAACATGGCAATCGTCTGGACTTGCTGTGTTTAAGCGAATATTTGCACATGCTGTGTATGAAGTGAAGATCCTCATCAAAACCTTATCAGTTATCCATGGTTTAGGCTATCCTTTTCCATCCACCACTGCAGCTGAAAAGTTTCTAAGCAGTGCTTATTAGGCTTTTATCAGTCTTCAGATCATGCTGGTTCGAGGTAAATGCGTGAACAAGCCGGACAAAAAAAAGGGAAGAGCCTCCTATGGAAAGAGTACAATTTATTCTCCCTAGGGGCGAGCGACGAGTCCGGGGTCGAATTGGGACCGGGATGGAACAGGCTCGGTCCCTCTAGTTCCAGCTGGTTGCAAGAAGAATAGGTTTGGTTCCGCTTTCTCAAAAACTTGGAATTAGCTCGGATCAGTTTGTTCCCGGTTGCGGCCTTAGAACCAACGGATCTACACGCGAACCACCCGCATAACACTGCTGGTTGCAAGGTAGAAACGCCATTGAAATTGGTTATAGTCCTTTCTTTTAAAAGAAAATCCTAAAATTAATTAGAAAATATTGAAAAAATTAGCGGTTCCTGGTTCCAAAATTTGGCGAACCGGCTAGGGCCGGGGGAAGTTTTCAGTTCCATCCTCGGAACCATCCCACCCGGCCTACGCACCGTCTAATTTTTGGTAATGTTTTCACTCTAATGAAAAGTTTCTCTCTTGATGGCAATTTGTTCGCATATTTTTGGGCCATTATCGGAGGGCATTAACAGAGTTCCTTACCTCCTTTGCTTTCATATACTGCCATCTCCTCACCTATTATCTCCCAATTTTCTCGATGTACAGTCATGAAAAAAATAAAACAAAGGAATTCCTATATATGATTTGGGAAAAATTATCCAAAAAGTCTTAAATTTATCGTCCGGGCGACTAATTCAATCATAAACCTTTCGATTGTGTCAATTTAGTCTTAAACCTTTTGACAACTTGTCAATTTAGTCATAAACATTTTAATTGTGTCAATTATGTCCTAAATCTTTTGATGATTTGTCAATTTAGTCATAAATCTTTTGAAAACTTGCAAATTTAATTATTCCAACTACTTTTGGCCTGAAATAGCTAATGGGGACGTCTGTTATTTTATGTAGCGTGACCGATACCAATGTGGACATACTTTTCATTTAAAAAAATCATTTTCTTTCCCCTTGCCGTGTGGCCAGTACTTGACCATGGCCTGCAACCGGCCACGGGTGATGGCGATGGGTCACCCTCGCTGTATTTGGCGAGGGACACCATCACTTAGGCCCCGAGCCAAAGGGAAAACAAAGGAAAAATAAAAAAGGAATTTTTTTAAAATGTAAAAATTATCTACGTCAGTATCTGTCACGCCACATAAGATGGCTAGTGCTCGGCCGGTATCCACGTCCAGCCTAATTTGGTCGGAAGGTTTAAATTGACAAGTCGTCAAAAAGTTTATGACTAAATTAATAAACCTTCAAAAGATTTAGAATTAAATTGACACAAATGAAAGGTTTATGATTACATTGGTAAATCGTCAAAAAATTTTAGATTAAATTGATATAATTAAAAGGTTTAAGACGGAAATGACTATCGTAGAGTATGTTTAGAACTTTTTAGATAATTATCCCTATAACTCAGAAAGTTTGCGTCGAAACTCGCGCATGCCCTTGTAATCGCCCCACCCCTCGTAACACAACACTAAAATGAACGATCCGGCAACACGAAAAAACGATGAGACGCACGAATGAATCGTCCTCTAGACCCCTAAAAGCGTCGTTTGTACTTTGTACCATTGGTGAAGCAACAGAGATTCGATTCTCATGTTCCATCAGAGAATGTGGACAAATTGCTTGCTGTTTCATGGACCTCGAGCCCTTCTTTTTTCCTCATTATTCCCAGAAAGTAGCAATTGATGGACATGGGTAGTTTAGTTGGGTCAGCTGTTTGGCCAAGTGAATGAGCAACTATGTTAATCACAGTTACCACTTGCTGATTGTAGCTAAGTCGGTATTTTATCATCTAGAGTTATCATAATCGAATCGAGATTTGATCATAGACAAAAAGAAAAAATTAGAAACTCAAACTCGAGTCGCGAATGCTAATAGTAGTTGTGCTTTCGATTGAACTCAAAACTTATTGGAGCTCAAGCACGATCCCACCCCGCCCCGAGGTTGTGCCCAACCGCACACGCGCGTGAGCAAGAGGCTTTCAAACACGAAAGATGTTTTCCCGTTCATTCCTTCTAACTAAAGGGACGGGATAATTGTCCAAAAAGTCCTAAACCTAGTGAACGACAGCTAATGCAGTCATAAACCTTTCCATTATGTCAATTTAGTCCTAAACCTGTTGAAGTTTTGGCAATTTAGTCCTAAACAAATTATTTGGATAAGGGTCGAAAGACTACATTGATAAATCATCAAAATATTTAAAACTAAAGTGGTAAATTGTCAAAATATTTATAATTCAGTTGGCACATTTGAAAGGTTTATGACCGAATTGATAGCCGTACAATAGGTTTAGAAGTTTTTAGATAATTTTCCCCTAAAAGGCTTCAACTTTGAGGCAAAGAGACCTCCAATTTGGTACAATCACGAGAGAAGGCAAACCATGCGAAGGAACTTAAAAGAAAAGTTAGATCTCCTTGTTTCAATAAACCTCCAATTTGGTAAAAGCACGAGAGAAGGCAAACCATGTGAAGGACCTCAAAAGAAAAGTTAGACCTCCTTGTTTCAATAATTCAGTTGAAGAAGGAAAGCTCTTCTTCTCCTATGGTGACAAAAGGCAGAATAGGGAGCGACAAAAGTTGACATAATGGTACACTTTGTATGCATGTGAAGTGCATGAGAGCTTCACCATGGAGGGGTTGCATTGAAGTCACGATACATGAAATTGGAGGTATTGTTTTGTAGGTTGGAAAGGTACTTGTGTGAAAAAGGTTTGATCCATTTAAGGCCAAAGGTGACATGGAGATAGAGAATGGTTGGTAGTGGTCACCCTAAAGCAAGATCATGTTTCCTCTACCACTTACTTTTGCATCAAACATGATCAAACAGATTCAACGATTATATATATATATATTTCAGACAAGAAGAAAAAAATAAAATGTTTCTCTTACCATTTTCCTAATCACTCTTGGCATGAAAATCTAAGAAGATGTTGAAGTATATTCTTTTGAGTGCTAGACAAGGAAGTGGAGATTTTTAGGCCAGTCGGATGGTACATATTTATTGGTGATATA
Source organism: Syzygium grande (assembly GCA_024733475.1). Lineage (NCBI taxonomy): Eukaryota > Viridiplantae > Streptophyta > Magnoliopsida > Myrtales > Myrtaceae > Syzygium > Syzygium grande. The sequence goes on from JAMXDD010000005.1 coordinate 23,376,663, forward strand.
TATATTGATATAATTGACTTGTAGCACAATTAGTCCCTTTGTAAGTAAATGATTGCCTTGCTCCATGTAAATGTCTCACCCAAATCTGGCAAGGGCTGGATTCATCGCCTATGTTCGGCGACTTCCACCGGCCGGTAGAGAGAAATAAAAAAAAAGAGAAAAAATTGGAAAATTTTTTAAAATAATTGCAAAAGTTATCCATGTCAGTGTCAGCTACACCACATAGGATAGCCTGTGTCTACATTGGTGATTTCAAATCAAAATTGACCGGAAAGATTATATTGGCAAATTACGAGAAGGATTAAGACTAAATTGGCACAATTGAAATATTAATAATTGATTAGGCCGTTGTACAATAAGTTTAGGTTATTTTTGAATAATTTTCCCAAAACAATCTCGGAAAGGGAATATGTTTCTCTTCATGGAATGAAAGCATATTGCAATAGTAAATATTGCATCCTTCACTTTAATTAAACTTTTCGAGAAGAAGTAAAAGTGCATACCAAAAAAACCTCAATCATGATACTTTCACAAGGAGCGACCGGAGAATTTGAAGTTTGGTTATACCATTCGGATTCAAATGAAGAGGTTAAACTAATGGAACAACCGGTCTCATAAATTGGGTGCTAGTAATTGGTATGGTGTTGCCATTTATCAAGTTACAAAATTCTAAATTATGCACACAAAAAAAAGATATTTAATGCAAAAAGAAAGGCAGTAAATTTAATTCGTGTTTTATTTCGTAACAAAATAATTTATTAAAGTGTTTCCTAAATAGCTAGTTGTTCCAATAAAGGATTCCTTTCACAAGTCATGGCAAATTGGGTATTATTCATTTTCTCATGATGGAAAATGAGCAATTGAGTTTAGTTAAGTGCACTTCAACGTTCCACTTCAATTATTTTTTTTTCCTTTATTGAATATTTGCAGTCGAATAATTCATTCTTTTATGGGAAAAAAGAGAAAAAAGGACCGGAACCTTTCTTTTTTCATATAATAGAAATTCACTAATTAGAATGAAAGGCTGTGAAGATGTTTTCCAAAAGTGAAAGCGCTTTTTACGTTCACAAGTTTAGACTTTCCTTCTAAAATCAATCGGAAAGGGAGTTGTCAGTCGCCAGTGACATAAGAAATTAATCTATTATATGGAAAATATTCAAACAGTACATACCTTTCCACCGAGGATTGCAATTTTTGATATCGACCCCTACCATCTTAAGGTACACATGATAACGATTCTGTATCTGAAAATTGATTTTGCTCATAAATGATTTTTTTGATTCCGTGCCCAGGAACAATTTTTAAGCATTTGGTAATTGCCCAAAATTTTTATTCTTAGAAAAGAAAAAGAATAGAAATGCGTTTGGTAACTACACAAAATTTCTTTTTATTTAATAATATTTTGAATTTTTTAATATTTCTTTCTCTTTTTTTTTCTTCTTTTCGCTTCCCTTCCTTCGCCATGGTTCCCTTCCTTGGCCATGGTTGGTCGCTGGCGCTGCCGACCGACCACAGGCCATGGCTAGCGGGGTTAATGTGCCCTCGCCAAATATCCCTATGATGGTTGGCCTCACCGTCGCGACCCATCTCCCTTGCCTGGGTCGCGACGGTGAGGTCGGCCTCGCCATAGCTGGGTGAGGCCTTGCCCTCACGACCGTGAGCCGCCTTCGCCCAGGTGGCGAGTGGGACCCTCGTCCACCGGCCGGCGGTAGGAGAAGAACAACAAACCAAGAAGAAAACAGAAAACGAAGAAAAATCAGAAATGGAAAAATTATTTCCAAAACAAAGAAGTTACTTTTTTTTTTACTTCTTGATTTTATTCCAAAACTGATTCTGGGAATGATTTTTCGCAATTTGTGCCCGGGCACAAAAAATTGAACAAACGCATTTTTGTTCCCAAATTTGATTCTGAAAATTAAATGAACAGAAATTTTCACTATTTGGTAACTTGCCAAACGGGCCCTTAAGCGTCCTTTTATTTGAAGCTAAACTTTCATTCAAAGGTAAATATCACATATATATATATATATATATAGAAATGTGAGCACGCCCACAACGGAAAAAAAATGCACTTTCAGGAGCATGAGTCGTGATAACACCAGGCTCAAATTAGCACGAGCGCTCGCAAATCACCGGGCCAAGTAATCTCGAACTCCATTTCGCAACATTCTAATCATGCGGTTATCTGGAGTCAGGATCTTCCGATCCCTCCCTCCACCTGAAAATCAACCCTAGACTTTTAACGAGATTAGGGAACGACATTCAAATTAGTGATTGTGATTAGATTTAGAATTAGAGAGAGAGAGAGAGAGAGAGCGAAGGTAAAAATTGTGCATGTATTCTAGAGAGAGAAAGAAGGGAGAGAGAAGAGAGTAGGGCGGGAAGGTCGCATTGGGAAGCGGACAGCATCCGAAATGGTGCGGGCCCCCACAACGAGCTCCCTGCTGCCCCCACCACCACTACCCCATCATCCTTGATCCGCCGGCCGCTGCACACGTGTCCCCCCGCCCTGGCCCCACCGCCGCCCGCCACGTGGCTCCTCCTCCTTCTCCTCCCTCCTCTCCCTTCTCTCTCCTCAACCCCATCTCCGTCCCTCGATCACCTCCCTCCTCGCCTCCTCATATACGCGCACGAGCGCAAGGAAGCTCCCTGCATGTCAGCTGCTCCTCGTCACCCAACGTCACCGCCAGCGACATTCCCGTCCTCTGGTTTAAGGAGAAAACGAGAGAGGGGGGAAAACCATGGTCACCGTCGCCCCCGTGACGGCACGGAACGGAGGAAGAAAGGTCGAAGCTTTGCGGTTCTTGATTCTCGTTTCTTCCTCTCGCCTGCAGGATCCGTGAAAACCCGCATGTGGGTGTCCCCCGCCCCTGCGCATGCAAAAGAGAGCGAAAGAAAGAACGACCCACGTCGCGCGTTCCCCTCCTCCTCCTCCTCCTCCTCCTCCTCCGTCTGATGAAGGGGCTGTGACCGCGCGCGGTTGTGATTGCGGCTGAGCGACGTGTTTCGAAGGGAAAGAAGTATATAGATATAGATATAGATATAGATATATAGTGGGTTGGAATGGCGGGGAACGAATGGATAAACGGGTACTTGGAGGCGATACTGGACAGCGGCGGAGGGGGGTCGTCGGAGCAGAACGTGCAGAAGGAGGTGAAGATGAGGGAGAGGGGGGACTTCAACCCGACCAAGTACTTCGTGGAGGAGGTGGTGACCGGCGTCGACGAGACCGACCTCCATCGGACGTGGATCAAGGTGGTCGCCACCCGAAACTCCCGCGACCGCAGCTCCCGACTCGAGAACATGTGCTGGCGCATCTGGCACCTCACCCGTAAGAAGAAGCAGGTGATGTTCCCGAGTCGGCTTTTTCGATGCTTCTGTTCTTTTTCCCGAGAATATCTGGTGCATCTATTCGGTGATCGTTATCGGCTTGTTTCATGGTGTATTAAGCGTTTCGGGATAAGAGAAGACAGGTCTAAGAGATTGAATTTTGACACTCTATTTTATGGTCGACCTTTTATGGTTGGATGGAAATATACCTAGTGCATTTACTTGGTGATTGTTGCAACTCGCAAAAATATGTTTGATTAATGTAAACTGCTCATTTCGCGACATTAAGCTTTTTTGGGCTTACCGTTGATTGTCGGCATAAGAGGTCGAGAATTCAAATCCCAACAGTCTTTTTGTGAATTAATTTATTATTGTCAGCTCTTGCCTTTTTGTGTTATTGTTGTGTTGCTTCATCCTTGGGTTCGTGTTCGACGTCCAGCTTGATTAATTGAGAAGGGGTAATTGTGAGATATATGCATTGTCCTGGGTCCATTCTCCTTACAAAATCATGGTTACCTCACACACACATCAACGTGCAAATTCCAATCAAGAGTGTACATGCGCGTGTTAGCTTGGGCGACAGGTTATCTACATGTGAAGCTTGAATTTCTATAGATTCCTAAGTGGCAAAAGTTTTCAGATGAGTGGGAGTCTCTTTGTTTTGTGAGCTCTTATTAAAAGTAATTGTTTGGAATTGAGTGCCTAAAATGCATGAGAAACAAAAAGAAAACAAGGATTTTGTCGAGAAATGATTCAGTTATACAAAGATTCTAGATTTGGGGGACACTTACAAGTAAGGAGTGGGGAAAAAGGAGAAACCAGAATGGGGGGACATATATTTAGTATGGACCAGGAATATCATGCCAAACAGTGGTTTTTGCTTCTATGAATTTCATACTTTTAACTCAAATTGACTGAGGTGTTTGGCCTATGTATTATTAGCCAATTGTTCAATAATTCGGCACATTCTGTAGGAAGTGCAGTCCAAGTTGGAACTGCATCATAAATTGAAATTTAACCCCCAGCATATCATGACCAGAACAGATCTCTGTGGTGCACATGGCGCCCACATGTTTCCAGCATTGTCATTAATAATACTGTTTTTGTATGTTTAGGAATTTTGAGACAAACATGTATGTGTCATGAGCAAACCCAACATATTGCGATTCAATTGAGTTTTGTTTCTGAAGTATCATGTCACACTAAACTGAGTTTTTGACTCAGTGTAATCCTTTCCGATTTCCCAAGTTTTCAGTTCTCTATAAAGCAGAGTTAAAAGTATTGTTGTGACATGCTTCTAGTCATAAGTTCAATAAACCAGGAAAACTAATCGCTATGATGCATGTGGTATTAACATGTTTCCAGCCGTGTGATTGATTGGTCTTCCTGAGTCATTTTATTAGTTAGACATATTGCGCATTGGACAAACCCAATGTGCATTATCTGTTACAGAATATAAACCCAGAATATTGTAGATAGTGAAGGCTTTGAATTTACAAAGATACTAGTACTAGATGATGTCAAAGATATCACGTTCGGCTCTCTGTTTACCCATTCTTGCATCTTTTCCCATGCCTTGTGTCTCTCAATCAAGTATGTGTGGCCCACCTTTTAAGCACTACTTTGTTCTCTGTATCTTGTGCTAGAGACCATTCATTGTTGTATTGCTATTAGCTTTATCAAGGCGAAGCAATTGCCTTCCCTGTATCTTCTTAGTTTTCCAGCTGAAATTTAAGGAGCCTTCGTGATCAGTTGGAATGGGAGGAACTGCAAAGGCTGGCAAAACGGAGGTGGGAACGGGAACAAGGACGGAGGGATGCGACAGAAGACATGTCTGAGGACTTATCGGAAGGAGAGAAAGGGGACATTGTGGGAGAGTTAATGCTGAGCGAGACCCCAAGAAAGAAGTTTCAGAGGAATTTTTCCAATCTGGAAGTATGGTCAGATGATAAAAAGGAAAAGAAGCTTTACATTGTCCTAATTAGGTATAGTCTTTCTTTGGCTTAAGTGTTATTTAGTCAACTTCTTGCAAGTGTGTGCCTATGAGGAGATGTATATAGAATGTTCAACATGTCAGCAGGCGAGAGAGTGTAACTTTCAGCTTCTTGTATTTATGTTTTGGAAGAAATATCAGCTGAGACATACAACTTACAAGGTACTGTTAATGTTGTCTTGTCGAATAAAGAAGGTATCGTATTTCATTTCCCTTCTGAAATTCTACTGAAGCAGGTTACCCTTTTTCGTAACCGAAGGATAAACCATCATAATATAACTTAATCTTACACCAGATATGCTGTTCTAAGAGAAAGGTCACTTGTCTTGAGTTCATTAGGCTACTTGCAGTTAGAGGAATAAACCATTTGGACATCATCCCGCACATCACATCATTTAAATTTTGGGCCCATTTATGAACTCCAAGATACTCTAGATCTCAGCATCGAACTTTTATCTATTCTCATACGATCCGTCTGCATTCCTACGAATTGTAAATTCATCATTCACTCTGGGCCTAAAATGATGCTGTTTCAACCCATTAATCCAACTTATTGTTCTGACCAGTTTGCATGGTTTGGTCCGTGGGGATCAAATGGAACTTGGTCGGGACTCTGATACTGGTGGACAGGTATGCACAACTATGTTAATTTATATTGATTCTCATGCATTGACTAATCGAATACTGTGCACAGGTTAAATATGTGGTAGAGCTTTCTCGTGCACTTGCTAGAATGCCTGGTGTATACAGGGTTGATCTTTTCACCCGCCAAATCTCCTCCCCAGAAGTCGACTGGAGTTATGGCGAACCAACGGAAATGCTAACTGCTGGCCCGGAAGATGCCGATACCAATGAATTGGGAGAGAGTAGTGGGGCCTACATTATAAGGATTCCATTTGGCCCACGAAATAAGTATCTCCGCAAGGAATTGCTCTGGCCATATATTCAAGAATTTGTCGACGGGGCTTTAGCTCACATTTTGAATATGTCAAAAGTTCTCGGCGAACAAATAGGCGGGGGCCAGCCTGTGTGGCCATATGTGATTCATGGTCATTATGCAGATGCGGGAGATAGTGCTGCTCTTCTCTCAGGTGCTCTTAACATCCCAATGGTCTTAACGGGTCACTCACTTGGGAGGAACAAACTCGAGCAGCTCCTCAAGCAGGGACGGCAATCAAAGGAAGATATAAACTCGACATACAAGATCATGAGGAGAATCGAAGCAGAGGAACTTTCTCTTGATGCCGCTGAGCTTGTCATTACTAGTACAAAGCAGGAAATCGACGAGCAGTGGGGTCTTTATGATGGGTTTGATGTCAAGCTTGAGAAAGTTTTGCGCGCTCGTGCTAGACGTGGGGTAAACTGTCATGGGCGGTACATGCCGAGGATGGTGGTAGGGATTTATCCTTTCTTGCTGTTCGTCATACCTCAGTCAAACATGATTATCTTGTTGGCTGTTCGTATATTTCAAAGGTCTATTAACGTCATTTATATTCATAATCACATTCAAAAGGAAATAACACAAGATTTGTTACTCTAAAGGTTACTAAATCGTTCTGTGGATCACTAGAATTGATGTACTTGTCCAAAGAAGGGATTAAAATTAATAGTTGAATAGTCATTCGTAGGGCGCTCGTCTATTTAGTTTCTGATATCACTGCTTCTTTTACAGGTCATTCCTCCTGGCATGGATTTTAGCAATGTCAATGTCCAGGAAGATACCCCTGAGGTTGATGGGGAACTGGCAGCACTCATTGGTGGTGTTGATGGCTCTTCCCCCAAATCCCTCCCGGCAATATGGTCAGAAGTGAGTATCTGAATTTTCTTTCTATTTCTAATAAGAAATTTATCTAAGAAATGCTCTGATGGCACTCTTAAACAATGCACTAGAAAGCAACTATAAGGTTGACTGGCCAGCTCTGTGGTAATTACTAATAAGAATTGGTTGACTGGCATGCTTTGTGGTCTAACTCATGCCACGAAATAATGGCCCTCTTTTTGGCTTTCCTTGAAAGAATTGTTCACAAACCTTCTTCTCCAATGTGCATTCCTGGAGTGATTGTCTAGGATTTTGCATTGCCATCATGTTTATACAGTAGCTTTTGTTATCCTTGCTCACTTAGAGCATCTTTTCTGTCAGGTGATGAGATTCCTCACAAATCCACACAAGCCGATGATCTTGGCTTTATCAAGGCCAGACCCGAAGAAGAATATAACAACTCTTGTGAAGGCTTTTGGAGAGTGCCGCCCTCTAAGGGAGCTTGCAAATCTTGTAAGAATGATGTTTGCTCTGTATAACTATGATATGAACATCCAGATGTAACTAAATGGCAAGCTTTTTCCGCAGACATTGATCATGGGCAACAGGGATGATATAGATGAGATGTCTTCTGGAAACGCCAGCGTTCTTACAACAGTGCTGAAACTAGTGGACAAGTATGATCTTTATGGGCAAGTTGCCTTCCCCAAGCATCACAGGCAGTCTGATGTTCCAGAAATTTATCGTCTCAGCGGCGAAAACAAAGGTTTTCTTCTTCACCGTATTCAAGGTCCACGGCCTCAGTCTTAACATGATAAGAAACTAATCCCACCTCACATGTTGCAGGGCGTTTTCATCAATCCAGCTCTAGTTGAGCCGTTTGGTCTTACTCTGATCGAGGTATTATAAAGTTTATTTCTTGTTTGTAAAAGATGGTTCCTAGAAGTATTGAGTACCACTTCATCTGCTTTATGAATAATGTAGGCAGCAGCACATGGGCTTCCAATGGTGGCTACTAAGAACGGTGGACCAGTTGACATTCACCAAGTAAGTTTGACCTGCCCACAGCGATATCATGCAATATGTGTCCCACAAAGTTTTAACCCCTTCCCCCCCTATCTTTTTTGTATTCGATTCAGCATGAGATGTTAAATTGGGAATTTCCTTCTTAATCCTTATATATTGCTATGTGATTTAGGCACTGAATAATGGGCTGCTCGTGGACCCTCATGATCAACAAGCTATTGCCGATGCACTGCTCAAGCTGGTCTCAGAGAAGTCCTTGTGGCATGAATGCAGGAAGAATGGTTGGAAAAACATACACCTCTTCTCATGGCCTGAGCATTGCCGTACGTACTTGACTAGGGTGGCAGCATGCCGGATGAGACACCCGCAATGGCAAACTGCTACTCCAGAGGACGAAATCCCAGCCGAAGAGTCATTCAATGATTCCCTGAAGGACGTGCAAGATATGTCCCTTAGGCTCTCAGTTGACGGAGAAAAATCTTCATTAAATGAATCTCTTGACTATGCCGCAATTGCTTCTGGAGACCCAGAGCTCCAGGACCAAGTGAAAAGAGTTCTTAGCAAAATTAAGAAGCAAGAATCTACTGAATCGATTGACATTGAAGGTGGAAACAAACCACTTGAGAGTTCGGTGAGCAAGTATCCCATATTGAGGCGGCGACGTAGGTTAATAGTTATAGCTGTTGACTGCTATGACAGTGATGGGGCCCCTGAAAATAAGATTGGTCAGATGGTGCAAGATGTTATGAAGGCTGTCCGATTGGACCCACAAGCCGCTAGGGTCTCTGGATTTGCTCTATCGACAGCTATGCCGGTTTCAGAAACCATGGAATTCTTGAAGTCGGGGGACATCCAAGTGAATGAGTTCGATGCTTTGATCTGTAGCAGCGGGAGCGAAGTGTATTACCCCGGGGCCTACACAGAGGAAGATGGAAAGCTTATTCGGGACCCGGATTATGCATCACATATCGACTACCGTTGGGGTTGCGAGGGCTTAAAGAAGACCATTTGGAAGCTGTTGAATACATCAGAAGGGGAAGAGAAACTTGAGGAACCTTTTAGTACCATCGAGGAGGATACGGAATCAAGCAATTCGCATTGCATCTCATACTTTATAAAGGAGCTTAGTATGGTGAGCAGAGTCTATTGTTGAAAATGTGCAGAACGGTCATTAGAATATGATTACTAATTGACTCTAATAGTAATGGCAAAAGGGTATTGATAGTGGAATACTTTGCAGGCAAAGAAAGTGGATGATTTGAGGCAGAAACTCAGAATGCGGGGACTCCGTTGTCATCCGATGTATTGCCGGAACTTAACTAGAATGCACATTATTCCTCTTCTGGCATCTCGAGCACAAGCACTCAGGTAAATTTATTTTTCTTCGTAGTTGAACGGGTCAAGTTAGCCCAAATTAACTCTTCGTCAGGGTAGAAGTTCTGTGACATAATCCAGATGACTATACTTGCTGATTTAGTAGGTTTGTGTGATTTTGAAGTTGAAAACTGAAACATATTCTATCAAAATTCATAATTGGGTCATTGGCTTATTAGACCAGACATGGCACAACAGTGCATTATTTGACATTGTCCTGAATGATTTATCAGTCCAGGATTTCCAGTTAGAGAGGTCAGATAATAGGAAAATTGTTTTCTCATATTTGGCTGAAGTAAAAGTTAGTGTCTCCACGACAGGACGGATTGCTTTTCGTGCAAATAACCGTCGTCCATGGACGATTTCCTTGATTTCTTAAGCAGATTGTCATTGTTTCTCATGTCAGAGGGTTTGCATTATTTTTTTCTCCTTAGGTACCTGTTCGTGCGCTGGAGATTGAACGTTGCAAACATGTACGTCATCCTCGGGGAGAGCGGCGACACCGACCATGAGGAGATGATTGCCGGGGCCCACAACACTGTCATAATGAAAGGGGTGGTGTCGAGGGGGTCGGAGGAGCTGCTCCGGATGACGGGAAGCTACCTGAGGGATGACATCGTCCCGGGGGAGAGCCCGTTGGTGACTTACCTGAGTGAGGGTGCAACTCCAGATGACATTGCCGATGCTCTCAAGCTGGGCTCTAAATCAGCCCCCGGGATGTGATGTGATAGTAATAGTAACGCATTTGACTTATTTCTCTGTTCTGATGCACCTTCTAACAACATTAAGAAAGGTGCTTCAGCTACAGCATTATTTGCCAAAGATGGCTAACAACTTCATACCTTATTTGGTAGTTGTCACATATGAACTTGCAAGTTCTATATGCGCCGTTTGGTCGGTCAGGATGAATTTTAAATTGTCGGGAATGCAAACTGCCCCATTTTGAGCGCAAGCATGGAATTTCATCGGATCAGCTATCCATAAATTTCTCTCATCTTCCACCTTTTCGAGTGTGGAAATCAAGTTCACATTTGCCGAAAGCTCCTTCTTACCTTAAACTTGGATTTTTCTACCGGAGTTTGTTCAATATAGTGATTATCATATACCTAAAACAGGACGGGCCAGGTTCGATCCTCGCGATTTGATAACCAAATGTCACATCAAAGTTGATTGAATGTTATTGTGGCTTTGGAGTTTAGATAATTGAAGGCTCTAGCGACACAACATATTCAAGAACTCTTCTGCTATTAAACTGTAGTTCTCTTTGGGCTAAGTAATCGTTGGCAGGTTAGTGATGTATTGGAGCTGACAGTTTTAGAGGGTCGCATTTTAAGGCTCATTCGTCCAGGCCCAGGAAGTAAGGCTCCGGAAGGAATTCCCGAAGGGAGGGGGGAGAGAGTTGGGTGGTGGTGGTGCATATGGATCAATGGGGATTCCGATCTCGATTTCCTAGGCAATATGAGGCGGAGCGGACATCGGATTAGCATGGCGAGAATAACAGTTGGAGTGTCGCGTTCATATTAGAGCGAGCAGATGAGTTAAGCAGACATGCGTTTGGAGTTTGGAATAGAAGGTAAGAAAGACAAGCTGAAAGCAACCCACTCTCTTAGACCTCTCCCGTGATTGTTTCTGTTAAATTTATGTCTCGAGTTTAAGCTTGCGTAACAAATTCACTTTCCTATTTGATTGATTTCGATGAGAGGGCTCAAGACGCGAATAGAGAAGGTCACTAAAAGACAAAACATGAGCACATTTTATTTTATTATATTTATTCCGGTGGGTCCGGGTCAATTTGTTAAATGCTTATCAAGAAAGGACTTTCCTTCTTGGTCGTGCAAAAAAGCGTGTGGGGGCCACGGAAGTCGATATAAAGAGGAAGCGACTTTTAGTTTTTTTTTTTTATAAAAAAAAAAAAAAGAATTGAGGGTTTCTTTCTTTTAGCGAAGACCAAAAAGCCGCACAAAGCAAGACATACAGAGATGCTCGTATTCAAGCATGAAGGAGGCGTAACGTCTGAGACGTTCTTAAGCGTCACGCGGTGATTTGTGCAGTGAGTTTATTTGTCCAATTAAATTGTTTATTCGTAAACACTTTGGGTTTGGACTTAAATTTAGGTGTAGGAAACACTCAAGCGTTTAAGCGATTTGTAACTCCGATTCTCCGATTATAGTAGATTATTTGTTGCTAACTTTTCCCGTGGATGTAGGTATCGATACTCAAACTGTACCACGTAAATCTTTAGTGTCCTTTATCATTCCTCGTTTAATTTCTTTGGTACTTTCGTATTGATTTAATTTGCAAGATCTTGTCGTTTCATAATATTTTCCAACAATTGGTATCAAAGCTCAATGGTTGGATTTTTCTGGATTGTGATTTGGGGCTTTTGCTTGTCCGATTATTATCTGGAAATTTTAGATTGCAATTATGTCCGGGCGAAAGTAGAGATTGAGAAGTTTAACGGGAGGAACAACTTTGGGTTATGGAGCGTCAAGATGCGTGCGCTATTGACAACCCAAGGTTTGGCTAAGGCATTAGATGGCGAAGATGAGTTGCCCATTATAATGAAAGCAGCTGATAAAGCAGAGCTAATGGAGAGAGCGAAGAGTATAATCCTGCTGAATTTATCGGATGAAGTGTTAATAGAGGTGGTTGAAGAGAAAGATGCCGCATCATTGTGGGCAAAATTACAAGCACTCTATGTAACGAAGGGTTTGAACAATCGCTTGTACATGTTGAAGAGAATGTTTCAATTTCGATATACTGAAGGTACGTCGATCGATCTCACCTAGATGAATTTAATAAACTCATGATGGATTTGAAGAATGTCGGCAAGATACTTGATGATGAGGAACAGGTCATGATGTTATTGGCTTCTTTACCGGAATCATGGGAGCACTTTACTGATTCACTACTCCAAGGGCGTACTACGATTACCTCGGAAGAGGTAAAGTCAGCATTATTCTCTAAAGAGTGGCAAAGGAAGTTGCGAGATGACAACTAGTGCAGGATGTAGCGCGAGGACTAGTTATTCATGGTAGAGAACAACATCGAGGGTCCAGAGAGCCGGAGAGGTAAAAGCAGGTCAAAGTCACGCAATAAAAAGTCTAAAGGACGTGTGAAGTGCTTTGAGTGTCACGAGGAGGGGCACATAAAGAGAGATTGTCCGAAGCGAAGAAATAGAGGTGACAAGCAAAATGCCACAAGCAGTGTGGCAAACGTTGCTGAGGAGAGCACTAGTGATGCATAGGCCGTCTTGTGTGTGACTATTTGGTTCGTTAGGAGACGAATGGGTGCTAGATTCGAGGTGTTCTTATCATATGACGCCTCATAGGAACTTTACTACTTACAGATTGCGGATGGTGGTAGAGTTCGATGGGGAATAATGCAATCTATAATGTTGTGGGGATAGGAAGATTCATTGATGCATGGTGAGGCATGTACCGAGCTCAAGAAGAACCTTATTTCTTTGGGGACACTCAAAAATATCGGGTGTAAGTACAAGACTGAAGGTGGAGTCTTGAAAGTCTCTCAAGGTGCCATGACAAAGGATGAAGGGGAAGAAAGTGAGTTTTCTCTATCATCTCTTAGGGAGAGACTTTGGGAGCCTGGCTGCCGGCCGATTTCATCGGTGAGTCGATTATGACTTGACTCGGTTATGGCATATGCATTTGGGGCACATGAGTGAGGCGGTATGACGATCTTTGAGTGATAGGGGTTGTTGAAGGGTTTGAAGATAGGAAGCTGGACTTATGCGAGCATTGCATCTTTGGGAAGCAGCGTCGGATTAAGTTTACAACAGCTGTTCATTCGACCAAGCGACCAGTTGAGTATATTCATTTAGACGTCTGGGGCTCGTCTTCGGTTCCTTCGAAAGGAGGTGCCCGATATATGTTGACATTTATCGATGACTACTCTAGAAAGGTATGGGTTTACTTTCTGAGACACAAATCTGATGTGTTTGATCGGTTTAAGAAATTTAAGGCATTGATTGAGAAGCAGTCAGATAAACAGATCAAGTGCCTGAAAACCGATAACGGCATGGAGTTACGTGGTAAAGATTTTACCGAGTTACGTGAGAAAGAAGGGATTGTGAGACACCGCCGACAAGCCGGGACACCACAAATGAAATGGTGTTGCGTAATCCAAGAATGTCACTTTACTAGAGCGAGCCGAGCTGCAGCCCTGCCGTTTAGGCAAGGAATTTTGATCGTAATCAATATGGCATGTTACCTACTTAATTCTCCATTATCTCGCTATGTTCTGAATATGGTTGGAAAATCTAACAATGCTTGCGAGTGATGAAGAAGCCGAGGGGCGAAGAAGTGCATATTTCCGGGTTATGCACATGGGGTGAAAGGCTATTGACTATGGTGCAAACGATCCCAAATCACCCGGTTTCTAGGGTTTCAAAGGAGGGGTCTTGAGACATAACCACAAAGGTGGAGATTCAGTGGAGGCCAACAATGAGGCCGCATAGCTTATTGATAATGAACAATCAAAGATAGTCAAAAGACACTATAGCCATGGGTAGACGCGGAAAGGCAAATTAAACCACCAAAGGTAGTGTTTGGTTATATAGATATTGCTTATGCATTGACTTGACAAGGTGGAGACAGATGAGCCTTCGCCTTACTCGAGGCGATGGCTAGTTCTCGAGTCGTCGCAGTGGCTAAGGGCTATGAGTGAAGAGATGGAATCACTTCATCGAATCGAACATGGAAGTTAATCAAAGTACCTAAGAGCCAAAGATTGTTGGTAGTAAGTGGGTCTTTAAACCAAAGGAGGGCATTCCGGTGTCGAGGTAGCGAGATATAAGGTGAGACTTGTGGTGAAGGGGTATACATAGCGAGAGGGCATTGACTACAATGAGGTGTTCTCTCTTATGGTAAGACATAATTCTATTCAATTTTACTTGCCTTAGTTGCTACACGGATCTCGAGTTGGAGCAAATTTTGTGTGAAAAATGCTGAGTTGGAGGAGCGGATTTACATGAGGCAACCAGAGGGATTTGCTATTCGGGTAAGGAAGATCATGTTTGCTTATTGAAAAAAATTTTATATGGGCTGAAACAGTCTCCTAGGCAAAGGGTATAAGTGTTTCGATTCTTTCATGGCTAGTCGAAACTATTCTAAAAGTCATATGGATAGCTGTGTTTACTATAGGAGATTGGACGATGGGTCTTTGATATATCTGTTATTATATGTTGATGATATGTTGATAGCAGCCAAGAGCATGTCCGAGATTATTGTGTGAAGAGACAATTGAATGTTGAATTTGAGATAAAAGATTTGGGTGCTAAAAGAAAATATTGGGTATGGAGATTTTGCGTGACAAAACTGCAGGAATTTTACGCCTTTCTCAAAAGAAATATATTGAGAAGATTGTTGCACGATTTAATATACAATCAATGAAATCAGAAGTACACCTTTGGTGATGCACTTTAAACTTTCAAATAAGTTATCACCGCAGACCGAGGAGGAGGAGGAGGAGGAGCATATGTCCCGTGTTCCTTGTTCTAGTGCAAAGGTAGTATTATGTATGCTATGGTATGCACTAGGCCCGATATTTCACAAGCAAAGTGAGTATAGTTAGCCGTTACATGAAGCGACCTAGTAAAACTCATTGGGAAGTCATAAGTGGATTCTCGATATTTAAAGGGACAACAGACGTTGGAATTATGTCTTTGAAGGGACAATAATGGTAGTGAGACCACTGGTTATGTGGATTCGGATCATGCAGGTGACTTGGATGAACGCAGGTCTTTAGCAGGGTACGTATTTACACTAGCAGGTGGTGCAATTAGTTGGAAGGCATCCTTATAGAATCACGTTGCCTTGTCTTCGATCGAGGCGGCAGTACATGGCAATCGACCTTTATAAAAAGAGGCGATATGGTTAAAAGGTTTACTCTCGGACTTTGAGTTAGATCGAAATAGTGTTGATATACACCGTGATAACCAAGGTGCGATATATCTAGCATATAATCGGGTTTATCATGAAAGAACGAAGCATATCGACATCGGTACCACTTCATCCGAGATGTCTTAGCGAAGGGTATGGTTATTGTTAAATAGATTATGACAAAGAAAGAATCCAATGGACATGATGACCAAGCCTGTTCCTTTAAAAAGAGCTTTGCTTGAGCACAATTGATGTCTCAGAGAGTGGAGCCCATCGGGGCATTGGGAGAGCAAAATGGAAGATGAGCACTATAACTTGGCTACAAACATCGAGCCAAGATGGAGAATTGTTAAATTTATGTCTCGAGTTTAAGTCTGCAATATTTGGTGATTTCGGATGAGAGGGGCTCACGGAGAAATAGAGGGTCACTAAAAAGACAAAACATGGGCACACTTTATTTTATTATATTTATTCCGGTGGGCTCAGTCCATTTATTGAATGCTTATCAGTAAAGGACTTTCCTTCTTGGATGTGCAAAAGAAACGTGTGAGGCCACGAAAGTCGATAAAAGAGGAAGCTTTAGGTTTTTTTTTTGCCACATATAAAAGAAAAAGAAATTGAGGGTTTTTTTTTTTTAGCGAAGACCAAAAAGCCGCACAAAGCAATACATACAGAGATGCTCCTATTCAAGCCGCATGAAGGAGGCAGAAACGTCAGAGATGTTCTTGAGCGTCAACTTTTGCTTTTGGGCTTCAATGCGCGAATTTGTGCGGTGAGTTTATTTGTCTAATTAAATTGTTTATTCGTAAACACTTTGGGTTTGGGTTTAAATCTAGGTGTGGGAAACACTCAAGCGTTTAAGCGATTTGTAACTCGATTCTCCGATTATAGTGGATTATTTGTTCTTTGCTCTCCCGTGGATGTAGGTATCGATATTCGGACCGAACCACGTAATTCTCTAGTATCCTTTATCGCCCTCGTTTATTTTTCTGGTATTTTGCATTGATTTAATTTGCAAGATCTTGTCGTTTTCGCGTTATATTTCCAACAGTTTCGATGATGTATTCAATCAAGACAAGAGCCGGATAAAGTCGGGAACCGTCGGTCACCTTTTGAATCAAAGCAACGACGAGCCCGGTACTACTCAAAGCAGCAACGAGCCTAGTATTACGACTGTTAAGTTTTAGCAGTTCATTTTATCATTCTTTTTAGTATATTTTTATTATGGAGAAGAGTATGTTATGTTGTTACTGGCTTTTGAGGGTTCATTCCAATAATAAAAGCAACATTAGTCACGATTTTAGATATTCAAAGATCGATTTACGATAATGTAGTCCTGAGCCTAAACCAATTAGTATATCGCATGTCAAGATTGCACATTTTTTGTGATGATCTGGACTCGTCGCATCAACCCTTTTTGTCTTATCCGCGAAGATTTTTGTGCTCGCTAAACCCCCTTTTCGAACTGTTAATCAAAGTGGGGTTTCGATCTTGTGAAACGAATGATCTAGAGTGCAAGGTTGAGGTGATCTTCCCCCTTTATTCTTATGGAAAAGCTGAAGTGGATTGCGGACAAGGAATCAACCAACATGGACAAACGAAAACAAGATAATATTCCCAAAGAGGCCACTTTCAATCCACATAGGATCTAACCCACTTTGATTTGTTCTTTAATTCGATGCCATGTTGATCAAATATGCCTACGTCATTGAAGAACCAACAACAAGATGGAGGCATTGAGAACAAAAGTAGAAAAGACAACTCCATGTCCACGCGTGCAAGAACCACTTCGATGCATTCTTCTAGACTTCTAACAAAGTCACAAGTAGCTCATGAAAATTGAGATGAGTCTGCAGCCCTAGGAGGTATCGCACCTCTCGGACTTTTTGCCATCGTATCTGTAAAATAGAAAATCATTATCTGCTTAGGTTGAGATCTATTGAACGGCAGAGATCTGCTTTACTCTTCTAGGGTTCGAAATTAGATTTTGTTTTAATATCGAATACTGCGAATATGTCGAAGAAGGTAAAGATGTTTGCATCTAGAATTTTGTAGGGTTCTTTCGCCATAATTTGAAATTTCTAAATGTTGTTTTTTTTTTGTTTTCATAATTTCGACATAAAACAAAGGAAGCTTTCAAAATTCTAGAACAAACTCAACAAATGTATTTTAGGGTCTTTTTCATTTCTATTAAAAATTTTCTAAAATTCAACAATCACACGTTCCTCATATATTCAATTGGATCTAAAACTAATGAAAAGTCAAATTGCGAGAGTCACGAAGGAAAAACCAAAACGTACTTAAAAACAATTCTTACCAATCAAAGTATGATGTTTTTAGTTAACATGTATCATAAAGTTAATGTCATATATTACCTTTCGACGATACTTTTGACATAAAAATATGCATTTATGTATGAATGGTTATAAAGTTCTTATGTCATATATTACCTTTTGACGATAATTTGACATAAAAATGTGCATTTATAAATATATGAATATTTATATAGTTCCTTAAACAACTCATTATTATTTGCTCAATAGATATTGTTAGTCTTGAAATAATTAATTTCTTCAAAAATTCATTAATATCATAAAATATTCAACTTTAAAAAACCATTGAAGTATATGAAATGTTCAAAATTTAGAACATCAATATAATATATGTTCAGTGATAAGGAAAAAAGAAATTGATGGGCAAAGCTCGCACATAAGCAAGTCACATGGGGCAACTATATGCGAGTAATATCCAACTTTAATTAACAATTGCCTAATTCCCTAAAAATCCCAAACTTTAGATCAACTCCTAATTTTACTCTAATTTTTTTTTACTAAAAAGAATCTCCAAACTCTAGGTTTTAGCTAGTTCCAAAACTGCACCGAACATTTTTTGTCAAAAAAAAACCCAAACTTTAATTATAGTCCCAAATTTGCCTAGAATATTTTTGTCTAGTAAACTACCAACTTTAACTATAGTTCTAAATATCCCCCAAATGTTTTTCTCTAAAAAAAAATCAACTTTTAATCTAGTCTCAAATTTGCCCCCGTTAACCCTCCATACAAAATTGCCATTAGTTGTGTTTTATTTTTTTTTGGGTTTGGTTCTATCCTATCCCATTTTTATTTTACAAGCTATTGTGCGTGCTATGTACTATGCTTAGGTTTTGAAACCCTACTCCCTCACTCATGCATCCTCATTCCTAGCTCCCTCGAGAAGATGGGGAATCGAACTCTCCACATTCCCCTAACCAAAGTGGAAGGGTGGCCATTAGGGCAACCCCCCAATGGTTCACCATTAGTTGCTTAACGTGGCAATTTCTTGTAGGTAACAAATCCACATTAGCAAGGTGACGTAGAAAATTATCTCCAAAACAAAATCGTTTCTTGATATGAAAATTACGGAAATTAGGGACAACTAACGGGGATTTTTGAACGGAAGGTTAACAGGGGCACATTTGGGACTATAATTAAAGTTGGTTATTTTTTTTAGACAAAAGAAAATTAGGGGGGACAAATTTGAGACTGAATTTAGAGTTGATGATTTTATTTTAGACAAAGAAAAAGTTCGGGACATAATTGGGACCAATCCTAAAGTTGGGATTTTATTTCCGCAATGCATGCTATTTTTTTCCTAAGATTGTTGTCAATATTCCCCTATCAATCTTCCTTTGTCATGGATCATCTGATGGCTACAAGGATCATGAATTATGAGGATCTGGGGTTATTCAGTAGTCGAAGGGATTGCTTCATTACGATCCATTAATTTCAAATGAGCTTATGTGACTGTTTCTTAATTGAGGTAAATTGAATGTACCCCCCCAATTTAAACTGGCAACTCACACTCCCTTAGGTGCAGATTTGTTTCCTAATATTCACTTTCTACATTAGCATCACCGACACTAGGGGCGATCGCTGGTTGGTTCCAAAATGGCCGAAATCTCTGCCTATTAGAACTGGCTCTCGGCTTTTAGAGAGCTATGCGTTTCGCTCATATTATGACTCGGCTTGCTTTTATGTCGGTCAATTTAATCCGTCATCTCTGTGATCGCTAGTCAGTTCCAAAATGGCCAGAATCTCTACCTATCAGAATCGGCTCTCAATTTCTAGAGAGTTATGCGTTTTGCTCACATTATGACTTGACCTACTTTTATGTCGGTCAATTTAATCTGCCATTCCCGTCGGTTCCGAAATGACTAGAATCTCTACCTATCAGAATCGGCTCTCAGTTTCTAGAGAGTCATGCGTTTAGCTCACATTATGACTCGGGCTACTTTTATGTCGGTCCATTTAATCCGCCATCCCTATGATTGTCCTCTAATTAAAACACGCAAGCCGCATAGATTTATCTCTTATCACCGCAATATAAGAACCTTCCTCAGGCAAAACGAGCGATACTAATCGAGGTAACGAAGCAATGGCTAGAGATACATAACATACAGAGCATGATGCAGATAACTTGTACGAGAAAATGCCAACAGATCCATCAAAATCAATCCGAAAGGAAGACAAATAAGGGCATAAAAGGAAGCAAATAAGGGCATCCCTGCAAATGTTTGTGCACATTATTCAATGCCGGAAAGTTTTGGCTTATTGACTTAATCAGATGAAGAGAAAAGATGAGAACTCATCAAGTTCGCATCGAATTTTGCGCTATAAATCCTCCTCGAAGGAAGAGATTCAACTTGCCGGAACAACGCTGTGCGCGTCTTCCTCAACCTTAGCAGACGCCTTGAGGTTGTCCATCTGAAGGGTTAGGCTCTTGATCTTGTCATCCACAGACTCGTACAGCATTCTCATTTCATCATCCTTCATC
The DNA here is from genome assembly GCA_024733475.1 of Syzygium grande. Classification (NCBI taxonomy): domain Eukaryota; kingdom Viridiplantae; phylum Streptophyta; class Magnoliopsida; order Myrtales; family Myrtaceae; genus Syzygium; species Syzygium grande. The sequence continues at coordinate 23,396,857 of JAMXDD010000005.1, forward strand.
GATTCGACCACGTTCTTACCCGAGAGATGATCCATCAGCAGCAGCTCGATCTCGAGATCGCGGTTCCTTTTCACCCCGTTTTCCAGTTTGAGCTCCAGCATTGACACGTCCTTGGGGCGGTAGTCCTCGTGGTTCAGCATGTGCTTCCCTTGCTTCTTCGAGGGCAAGTTCTGGAACCTCTCGAGCACCTGGCGAGCCTCGTCCGGGGACGGCCACACGTGGGGCTCCACGTCGCTCGCTGTGTAGATGAGCGCGCACGCATCGACCCCGCACAGCGTCTTGAGCTCGCTCGCCTTCTTCAGCAGCCCGCCCTTCCTCTTCCGGAAGGTCGTTTTCCGGACCGAATCGTTGGTGATCAGCTCCAACCTAACCTTTCTCCGGCCCATGTTCGTCAAACAAAGCACAAATTTGATGGAAATGGGTGGCTAGCTCAATGGACCTTAGAGGACAATATATAGGGGGTCTCTCATCACATAAATGACGAGGTCTTGTGTGCTCCTTACCTTTGGAGCAATGATGTCTTGTGCACGACTCCACAATGACCAAAAAGGGAGAGGGCAACGTAGGGCTGATCATAATTTTGGTAAAACGACGAATGCGGAAAGGCGAAAAGCTTCCATTTTGCGAGGCCGGTGCGGCCCTTCGCGGAAATTATAGCTGGATATCTGGAGGACGGACCTCAGTTGCAACTATATACTATAAAGTTCTTTCGATTTTTATCAAAGTCTTAATTTGAAAGAAATCTAGGTATAGTAATTCGCATTGATTTTAGAGGAATACTAGCTCATCATCGCTATCTGGGCATGTATGATCTTGATGTTTCCATCTTCAAAGTTGCCATATCAAGAAACTTGGGAGTCAAGACAGAGACCAAAACTCTATCCATGGGACTAGCCTTAAGGCCATCATGCACTTGAGAAAAAAATGACTTTCTAAAATTTTTTTATGAAATAAAGGGTTAAAGTTGAATACAAAAATTTAACTTCGTAAATCTATTATTCCTTTTTTATCACCTGGTAAAACATGTAGTAACTGTCTAGGAGGCAATGGAAAGAATTCAATATTAATTTTTTTTAATTTAAGTAAATGACAAACTTAATATCATATGACTTAGCTAATGTTTTTCATGCAATATACCGGATTCAATGGTCGAAATGCATTTTACTCTCGGCATGTATTTGCCTTCATCATATGAACATTTTTTTTCTTCGCATAATTTTAATCCGCGAAATGTTTTTTGGGTTTGTCTTTTGTTGTCAATTTATTCAATTCTTCAAATTTAATCCTTTATTTTTTTTTTGTTCATTCCTAAGTATTGAAATATTGAAATTCCGTTAGTCCCCTTTATATGCTCTTTTTTTTTCTTCACTTTGATTGCATTCGAGGCTAGGAGGACAACATAGTTTTTCTTCCTCATTGTGCATGCCCTTTTAAATTTGGACCTCAATTTCTTGGATTTAGCTTTCTCAATCTCTCTCTTTTTTTAAAGGATCAGTCTATTTTGTGAAAAATAAATGATTTGAAAATTATTTTCTTAAAAATGATTGCTTTTATCGCTTGAAATAATTAGTTAATAGAAAATATTTTCGTTGTTAAGAACAATGTATATCTAAACATTTTCGTAAATGGTGAAAATATTTATCATTTTTCCATTTTTGTAATTGATATAAGTGATTGTTTTTATAAAAATATTTTTTGAATCGTTTATTTTTCATTAAATAGAAGGAGCCTAAAATTCATAATACAATTTTTTCTTCCCAAATCCCAACCATGAATCGTGTTGGGATCTGCAATTCACTAGGGCGGTTGATCTTGCTTCCTATGGGTTATATATTTCAAAATTTGTGGAATTTATGTTTATTAAAATTATTTTTCTACTTTTTTTCTCTCACAATTAAAATTTGTGAATATATGATATTTTTTAGAGCTATTTCTGACCCAAAAAAAATATGTGAAGAAAACGCTATACTATTTTCCTTTCAGAATTAGAAGAAATGAAAGCAGGGTAGGTGTCAATGAAAGAAAGGGCCAAAGTCCTTCTCTTTGTGCACCAAAATTCTATAAATAATGAGATTATGTTTGACACAATCAAATTTGAAGTTCAATTGATGGAATCAAAGTCCAAAATTTATCTTTGAAAAGTTCCTTTTGATCATGCAAATTGTCTACTTGGCAAACTTAAATAGCATTTTTGATAAAGATTTAGGGTTCGTTTGGCAATTTGTCAAATAGTAAAAATTTCTGTTCCTTTATTTATAGAATCAGTTTGGGAGTAGAAATCCGTTTGTTAAATTTTTTGTACCTGGGCATAATTTTGTAAAAAATTATTCCCAGAATCAGTTTTGGAATAGAATCAAGAAGCAAAAAAAAGTAGCTTTTTAATTCTGGAATATTTTCCATTTCTGATTCTTCTTGATTTTCTTCTTTTTGTTGGTTTGTTGTTGTTCTTTGGCTTGTTGGTCGCTAGCCATAGGCTAGGGTCGACGAGGCGTCGGACCCTCTCCGGGTGGTCGGCAAGGGCGACCGTGACAGTGAGGCCTCGCCCAACCAAGGCGAGGCCACCTCGCCATCGCCACCCAAGTCCGTTCTGGCGAGGCCGACCTCACTGTCGCAACCGGTGAAGGTTGCAATGCCCTCACCGGCCTTGGCTTGTGACCGATCCTTTGCACCGTGACCGCCATGGTCAATTTTGTGTAGTTATCAAATGTATTTCTATTCTAAGAGTAGAAATTTTGACCTTACTAAACGCTTTCAAATGCTTAGAAATTATTTACGCGGAATAAAAAGAATCATTTTTTTAGCGAATCTATTCCTGGATCTGGGAATGGTTGCCATCCATAGCTTTTAAGAACCGCGTTATGTTTTCGCAAACAAACTTGATTGCATTAATTAAAAGTTTAAAAATCGATTAGACTTTTAGATAAAGGATTGGAATTTGATTTTACAAATAAAAAAAATGTTTAAAACTCCAATTTTTTTACTCGACTTTTTGTGTATGACATTGCATTAGCCTTTGCCAAATAGTAAGGCGTTTGGCAAATTATTTTGGAGAGTTTTGAGGAAATATATTGCATTTCTAAAGTCCCCAAGCCCGTGGAGCTTTCGAAAATTTAGCAAGGGCAAAGTTAAAAGAAAAAAATGTATTGGCATTTTCAAAAATACTAAAGCGCATTTCGAAAATATCCTCCCCACCAACCACCTTGTGCAATGTTTGATCCGGCAGCGAGCGAGCCTTGCCCAAGGTCACGCGACCTCGGTGATGGCCACCATGGCTAGATCTAGCTCGGCGGCAACATGAGTCATTCACTAGACGTCACCGGCGACGGATTTAGTTCTTTCTTTAAAAAAAAATTGCAAAAGTCATTTACAAATCAGTTTTTCCAAACACCCTTTGAACCAAGATTAGTCCCAATGTATTTTAAACTATGCTTTATCAAACAAAATTTGCATTTTGAGAAACCGCTTTAATATAAGGTAAGCTTTCCTAAAATCACAACCAAACACAGCTTTTATAGCGTATAGCTTTTGACCCACAATTTAATTACATTAAAACTTTAGAAAAAAGGAGAGAATAGTAGATATTCGTGCATATATATAATGGGAGTTTTCGAAATATGCTTAACTTGACAGATTATACCCTCTCTCTTTTTTTTGATAACATCTTTGATAAAGAAAATTTGAGAAAGCTGTCCCTGGCGGGGGAGTTTTGATGATGATAGAACTGATATACTTTTCCAAAGTGTTTGGATGTTCGTTTTATAGGATTTAAGGAAATGTGAATAATAAAATTAAAGAATAAAGATGAAATGCCAAGAGCAGAGAGTATCTTTTCTAGTTTATTATTATCATTATTTTTATCATATAAAGCATAAAAGGGCAGCTATTACACACGGTGTTGCATATATTCGGTTCAAACTATCTTTAGATACACGGCGGTCGTTAAATCCTTACCAAGTAACAAATTTATAATTGCACTGGGGGTGAGCAAAAGAATTGGACCGATACACCTAAAAAAAAGAAGAATCGGACCGAATTGAAAATGGATCAAATTAGGCAGCTCCCGATACATAAAATTTTGGAACCGGTGAATATCAGTCCAGTTTCCGGTTCCAAGTGTGGGCCCCTTGGACCAGACGAAATTTTTTTTTCTTAATTCTTATTATTTTAAAATTCCAAAATCTTAATTTCCATTCTTTTCTTGCTTAGACTCAGTCACGCATGCTCACCGCTCATGCTGCTCACTCTTACTTCTCCTAGTCTCAATCGTGCAGAGACCCACGTCGCCCTTGTGGCTTGACTCCTTCTTCCTTGAGATGAGGTTCTTGATGATCATTCTGGCTCTGTTCGCGGAGGTGATCATCATGTTCCAGTTTATCATGATCATGTTAACATCGTTCGTGTAGTAATTTAGATTATGCAACAATACTTGCAATCTCATATGGAATAGTAAAGAGGGAGAGAGAGGAGAGAGATACGGCCGATTTCTGGACCCCACTAGGGAATCGGACCATACCAGGCGAGTCCATAAGCAAGTAAGCCGGTCCTCGATCCCGCGGACTGGGAACCAGCCTTTCCGGTTCGGTTCCTGATTTCAGGACCGGACCGGGTGGGTGGGTCCAGCACCACCAGGTGAGCATATATTCCATAACAATGCTTGCAATCTCATATGGAATAGTAAAGAGGAGAGAGAGAGAGCGAGATACGGCCGATTTCTGGACCCCACTAGGGAACCGGACCATACCAGGCGAGTCCATAAGCAAGTAAGCCGGTCCTCGATCCCACGGCCCGGGAACCAGCCTTTCCGGTTCGGTTCCCGATTTCAGGACCGGACCGGGTGGGTGGGTCCAGCACCACCAGGTGAGCATATATTCCATGTTCCACGGACGAGGAACCGACCCATTTTAGAATCAGGGAACAAAGAACGGCCGCCTTATAAAGAGGGCTCGTCCGCGCAATTCGGCCTCAACCCCGAAGAAAAGCCCAAGTTCAGAATCCTTTCTCTCTCTTCCCTGCGCGCATTAAACCTAACGACTCCTTCCTTCAGCTCCAAGCTGCGGACTTTGACAGCGTCTTCCCCGTTCGCCGGAGGCGAGAATCCGCCATCCGCTGCGCCGCGCCGGCCTCCTGAAGACGGCTGCTCCGCCGGACGAGAAGGAACTCGGCCCTCCCTCCCCCCCCCGACACCCTCGAGCTTCATTTCTCCGGTTCCGGAAGGTACGCTGAAGAGAATATGGGAAGCGGCGGCGGCGGCGGCGGCGGCGGGACGAAGCTCCCGATCCCCGGCAAGAGGAACATCCTGATCACCAGCGCGCTGCCTTACGTCAACAACGTTCCGCACCTCGGCAACATCATCGGATGTACGTCTGGTCGATTCGATTTTTTCCGTGCGCCGGATTGTTGTCAGTTGTTCTTCTTCTGTCGCGAACGTGGATGGGTTCTTGAACCGATTGATCGAGCCGCTCAGATTATCGTTGTTCTGGTTTTTATGGCCGTCTACCTCGATATTGGCAGTTACCTTCGTATTCTGCTTTTCTACGCACGCCCCTTGCTCAATATTGTAGTCTCGCAGTTTCGTGTGTATTGGGAAAGTATCGGAAAAGAGATGTGCGTGTGGGTGTTTTGTCTTTAGAAGCTGTAATCTAAATCCTGTTTGGCATTTGATTGAATCTACGTTGCCGGGGCAGGTGTGTTGAGCGCGGATGTGTTTGCTCGATACTGCCGCCTTAGAGGCTACAACGCGGTGTATATTTGCGGGACTGATGAGTATGGGACCGCAACAGAGACTAAAGCCATGGAGGAGAAGTGCACACCACAGCAGATTTGCGACAAGTAACTATAATTTCTCATAAATTCTTTACGCCGTCAAAAGAATGGACAATGCTTAGAAATGCGAGAAAAGCATAATAAAGTTTCTTCTTCCTGATTGGACATGTCCTTGGTAAAAAAAGATGGTGTGTGTCCTTTTAAAGGCATTCCGGGTTTTCTATGTTCTTGGTTGTGCATATGGTTTTGACAGCCGTGTTATCTTGGAAAAATTGTGAAGTGGGTCGCAGCATTCATCTCTGTTGGAACGTTGTTGACGCGAAATTGTTTTGTTTACATTCATTTTTTTTTTGGTAAGGTTGTTTACATTCATTTTTTTTTTTAAGGATTGTTTACATTCATTTTTGTTTCATATAATCATAAAAATTGATTTCTAATGAAATTTTCAGTTCGATCTTCTCACCTGTCATGCTTCAGATACCATGCGGTGCATAAGCAAGTCTACGATTGGTTCAACATAGGCTTTGATAAGTTTGGACGTACGTCAACCCCACAGCAGACTGAAGTTTGCCAAGCTATTTTCAAGAAATTGTTTGAGAACAATTGGCTTTCTGAGAACACAATGCAGCAGGTTTGAAAGTTTGGCAACCTATTTGCTTGTTCGTTTTACAGATTCATTTGTACAAGTTGCTCACATTTTTTTAATTGAACAATGTTTCATTGTGACAGCTTTACTGTGATACATGCCCAAGATTCTTAGCTGACCGGCTTGTGGAGGGTGTCTGTCCTACCCCAGGTTGTAACTATGATTCTGCACGGGGTGATCAATGTGAGAAGTGTGGAAAGCTTTTGAATCCAACTGAGTTAATTGATCCTAGGTGTAAGGTACCATCCATTCTCACTAGTTTTAAATTTTTAATTTTGTTTGGTGTAGGTCATGCTTGCGCGAGAGGCCATCTGCTATGCAGTTTAATGAATTGTGATTGCGAGGCAGATTACTACTAGTCAAGATGAGATCAATGTTTAGCTGGAATGTAGAAATTTAGGACTTGTTTTCGATATATAATAACATCATCCATTGTCATAAGAGCCTCTCTTTTTGCTCCTCTGAATGTCTGTTTTGCATCTTTGATGTTACTGAGAAGTGAATGAAAGAAACAGATGCTGGAGCAACTACTTTCTCATGCATGCTTTAAGTGACTTTAACATATTGTCCTGTTCTTAGGTGCAATTTAGCTTAATGCTTGTTTACAGATTTGTCAGACAACTCCGAGAATCCGCGATACAAACCACTTGTTCCTCGAGCTCCCTCTACTGAAGGATAGATTGGTGGAATATATTAATGAGATGTCGGAAGCTGGATCTTGGAGCCAGAATGCCATTCAAACAACTCATGCATGGCTAAAAGAAGGACTGAAACCTCGATGTATTACAAGGGATCTGAAGTGGGGAGTTCCTGTACCTCATGAGAAGTTTAAAGACAAGGTTAGAAGTTATCTGTTCAAATATTTTGAACTATCTACAACTGAAATAATGAGTAATCTCGTTACGGGGTTAAAGATATTATTTGTTCTGTTTTCTTTCTAGTCTTCATTCCTTAAAAGAATGATCTTGACATGTGCATTTGCTTGTCTGTTGATGCAATGAGTAAGGTATTCTATGTTTGGTTCGATGCACCAATTGGGTACGTCTCAATAACTTCATGTTACACACCAGAATGGGAGCAGTGGTGGAAGAATCCTGAGAATGTGGAGTTGTTTCAGTTTATGGGCAAGGATAATGTGCCATTTCACACCGTAAGTGTCAAGACTTTTCTAATGTCTCTTTACATCAACAGTCTTTAAAGGTCTTATTTATGTGTTGATCCCCTTCTTCCTTCTCTTTGTATCGACAATCTTGAATCTCCTATCTCTACTCTGATGACTAATGCTATTACCTCTTCTTACTGATATTTGCCTAAACCTGTTCATGTTGAAATTAGTCACATCCTGTCGTTAACTTCGACACAAATCTTGATTTATATTACAGTGTTAAATCACCTTGTGGAATGTTTTTCCTGTATGATTCATGCAGCAGTTGCTAAATTTAATTGTGATGCTCGGATGCGAGAATCACAATTGCTAATTTTTGTTAAACCTTATCATGTTACTGATAGAAATTTCTAGTCTAAACAATTTTCAACCAATTCTATAGAATATTTTTCAACTTATGCTTTGGTGTGTGTGGCATTAACTCAAAGCGATATTACTCTTAGTTATCCAAGATGAGGTCCATTTTGTAGTAGGTGTTTTATTGGTTCCCAATGTGATTCTCTTGTTATTTCTGCATGTTATGGCCCACGTTTTGATTACTTAATCACGATGGTGATTGTTCATGATTTTTTTTTCAGCTTTATAATACAACAATCAGCAGCTCTTCCTTATGCTGAAATCCTTCGAAAAATTAACGTGGATTTTATCAATTAAGCAGCTGAACTGTCCATTCTTTTCTTTAAATAATCTCAATGTATGGTGATATTTAAAAAAAGGGAAATAACAATAATTAGTAAACCAACAAAAAGCTATTTAGGTATATTTCGAATCAATCAGATTCCTCGTATAGTATTTCATTTAAAGATCTCGTTGAATCTTCTTGCTCTAGACTCATTTCCATTGTCCCAATATCATTCCTAAATGGAACTCTTTGACCAGCCCTGAATTTTCCCAAGGTTGAATCTAGGTTTTTATTTCTCTTTCCACCTCTTTGGTTTACTTCTTGGTTTTAATCAAATTCACTTAAACATCAAAGAAGGAAGTTGTCATGTGGCACATAGAAAATCACTTTTAATATACTTTACATTTCTGCCCCTGTAATTTGAAGAATAAAAACTCGAGTCTGCTTCAAACCAGGAGAACTCAACATATGGTGTTCCATGATTCATTTCTTGTGATCCATGAAATTCATGAGCTCAAAACTGACTCGATTTTACCAGCTGATATGCAACATTCAAAGAGAACCGATCGAAAAAAAAAAAATAACACCCTTCTTTTGAAGGCCTAAATTCTAAGATACTGCTGTATAAAAGGAAGATTTGATTAGTTCTAGTGAGGAATACTATTGTGATACCAAGTTCCATAAGGAAAGTGAAAACCTTTTCTTTAGCAGGTGTGGCACACAATTTCAAACTTAGAGGCAAATTTTTCTGGTTTCAGGTGATTTTTCCAGCTACTCTTCTTGGAACTGGTGAAAAGTGGACCCTGATGAAGACAATTAGTGTCACAGAGTACTTGAACTATGAAGCAGGTAAATTTCATGATTCTTGCATCTGGAAATGCCAACAATCATTCTGCTAATAATGATCTGATTAGAAATGAGATGAAGAGAGTTTTTCCGAGCATATATAATACTTCTGTACACGTGTAAGTATCTCAGATCAGCTTGAGCATAAATTTCTTTTTTCCGCAGGAAAGTTTTCCAAGAGTAAAGGGATTGGAGTGTTTGGCAATGATGTTAAAGATACAAATATTCCTGTTGAAGTATGGAGATATTACTTGCTAACTAATAGGCCAGAGGTAATATTGTAGGTGTATGATCAATTTAACTTGTTTTACATATGCCAATGCATACTGAATTTCCATTCACATTCCTAATCTGTATTTGCAAAGTAGGTTTCCGATACATTGTTTACCTGGGCGGATTTGCAAGCAAAACTAAACAGCGAGTTGCTGAATAATTTGGGCAACTTTGTTAATCGGGTGTTGAGCTTTATTGCAAAGCCTTCAGGTTAGTTTGGTGCTTTGGCAGTGTTTGTAGATCCTATCCCTCTTTTGGTTCAGAAATGGAATATGTTACTTTTAATTCAACTGATATGTCACTTATCTATCAACTGGTAGTTTTCTGAAATATTTTTTTTGACTGCAGGTCTAGGATATGGTTCTGTTATTCCCGATGCTCCAGGTGCTGATTTACATTCCCTGACGGCAGAATTGGCTGAGAAAGTTGGCAAGTCGGTAGAGCAATATGTGGAGGCCATGGAAAAGGTATTCCCTTGGGGAAATGCACAATTTATTTCTCTTTATTCTGCCAAAGAAGGCAGTAGTTAGTCTTATGCAATAATCAAATTCAAAACACATATTTCAGCAACCTTCTGCCATGCTATTTGATTTTGCGATCTTGTCTAATTGCTAGTATTCTAAACAAGCTAGCCTCACTGCATAGAAAACAGATCACTAGCTGAGTAAGTAATTGATCACCTTATTCGGTTGTAGAGCTAGCAAACGGGTGAGTCTAGTTGGGTTTAGGTGGGTCAAGAATGGGTTTGACTCAAATTTGACCCATATTATGTAGTTTAAGGCACTGTTTATTATGTAGAAAATGAATGATTTGAAATATATTTTCTTAAAAATAATTGCTTATATTGCTTATAAAAATGAATAAACGAAAAAAAATTTATCATTCACAAAATTGTTTAGACACAAATTGTTATCGATAATAAAAATATTTTTGTTGGTTAATTATTTCAAGCGATAAAAGCAATCTGTTTTAGGAAATATTTTCCAAATTATTCATTTTCCGCATAACAAACTTGGCTTTAGCAATCCAGTAACACATTCCGAACCCAACCCAACCATGGATGGCCACATTGGTTTTTTCATATTTGGATAATTTTGGCCATATTGATACAACAGAAAAGAGCAGGTGATTGTTTTGGGCTTCTAATTGGGGCTTGGGACAAATTGTCTCTTCAAATGACATGCTCCTTCTTTTGGGCTCAATAGTTCAACTTCAAGGTGCTCTCTCCCTGTGTTGAGGCGAGAGAGAAGTGCCAAGTCCACCACAGATGCGAAGTGAAATAGATTTAGAAGCACAGGTAAATGAGAGAATTGAGGCGGTATTATTTAAGCCGATCAAAGGCCTAATTGCCCGCCATTTAAAACTAGTTGCCATGCCCTCCCTCCCTCACGATGTCGGATCTGACGTCACTAGTCACTGTGGTCGTGGCCTCATGACCACCTGGAGTCCCTCTATCTTCGTTGATAGAGGGTGTGACCATGATTGCTGGCCACATTGAGGCTTGATGCAACATGGGTGATGGACGACGGCTGGCCAAACTAGACATCAGGGGAGACAGGACAGCAGCATCGGATGCCACAGTGGTGGGCTTAGTGGAGGACGAAGAAAAGGAAGTGGTCTGAAAGAAGCTAACCTTCTTAGTTTTTAAATGGGCCCAAAATGAGCTCTCTACAAACCCATTAAGACCCAATGTGTTTGAACTTTAAGTTTTTAAACCCATTTTGACGTGGCCCTTTATATATTTAAACACCCATATGTGACTTGATCTTGAAAAATGGGTCTATGACCCATTTTGACACCTTTACTGGGTAGTAGACAAGTAATAAAATATTTATGACAACAGTACGGTAGCAAATCGTAGCCAATAAGAAAATGTACAGCATACCTTTATGCCCTATCGAATGCTCCACAGGGTCATTCTTCACAAAGACCGCATAGTTCTACATTGGTGGTATAGTATAAAATCAGGACATATTAGGGTAGTGTTCACTATGGATTGCATCACTACATAATGTGAGCATAATGTTTGCCACATGTCCACGGGATTTATTCAGAGCATATAATGCTCACTTTTCAATTAGCAGTGGAAGGGAACGTTATATCCTCATTCCAAGCAGGGTTATAATTGAATCCTTGAAATCACAAAGCATCCTGTATCTGTTTTGTGTGGCCAAGAATTGTGCTTATTATGTTTACTCAAAAGCATGCTCCCCATTTTTCTACCACAGCATGTAATAACTTGTGAGGAAATTTACTCATTTAATTTCAATGTGTATAGGTCAAACTAAAGCAAGGACTCAAGACTGCAATGAGCATTTCAAGCGAGGGAAATGCATATCTGCAAGTATGCCAGGAGAAGTTCCAAATTCTTTGTGATTGTACCATTTATATGTTTCCTTTTTTGGTAAAGGATCTCTCATTTACTTGTTGATACTTGTTGAACCATTGTATCTTCAGGCAAGCCAATTCTGGAAGTTGTACAAAGAAGACCAACTGTCTTGCTCTATTGTGATGAAAACTTCTGTGGGCCTGGTGCATCTCCTTGCATGTTTACTTGAACCTTTCATGCCTTCATTTTCCATTGAGGTAACTAAGTTCGCCTTACAGTTAGACAAGCCGTAGATTTGACGATGATTTTTTGCATGCGGGAGGAATCATGTTTAGTCGGCTCCGACTGAAGATGTTTTTGCATTCTGTCTGCTGGTGCTTCAGGTATTTAAGCAGCTAAATTTGCCTCCCGAAACAAGTGTTTCACTTCGAGATGAAAATGGGGAGATTGAGAGAGCTAAAAGACCTTGGGAGATTATACCTGCTGGTCACAAGATTGGGGCACCAGAGCCTTTGTTTAAGGAATTGGTACGTGTTTGAGCCTCACACACCCATGAAGATAAATAAGAATAGATGGAAAAAATTCTAACCTGTCTTAATTACTCCAAGTATTTCATTCTTTTGGAGATATCAATAATCAGTCAAGCTTAATATTTGAAAATTTATGTTGTCTAGAAAGATGAAGAAGTGGAATTCTATCGGAAGAAGTTTGCTGGAAGTCAAGCAGATAGAATTGTGAGAGCAGCTGAAGCTGAGAAGGTGGCTGAGCAATTGCGAAAGACTAAAGTATCAGGTGGAGCATAGTTGCATTTTCTCTTCTTAGGTTCACTTGTGTTTTGTTTATTGGTAATATGATAGATAAAAGAATGTCCTGGTTATTTGGTAATCGCAACATGCCTTCCATGGCATTTTAGTATGGGATGTAAAAAGCATTTCTATTGATAATTCTGCCTCACCCGTGTGAAGAGTAATATAATGTCTTCAATCACATAAAACGTTTCATGCATAAAAAGGAAGCATGTGACAATAAAAAGATATATACTCTTCAGAGTTCTTCAATTGGTTGTTCTCTTATAGTTCCTGTCCATAGTTTATTACTTCATTACATAAACCAAAACCTTTGACAATTTTCAACCTTAATCTTCTAGACAAAATTCCACAAAAAATTATACATACCATCAACATGAACTGTAATAGTATGTTCTGATGGAACGGTGCGGACAAGTTGTTTCATAAACTTTTTCTCTCACACACAGATGTAATCTTTTACAGTTATAAGTTTTACCTATACATTACTTATTTTCGGATCTATTAGAATTGTACTACTTATAAGTCATTATTTAGAAGCGACGTGATAGCAACATTTACGAATAAAAGATGCCCCTTCTATTTTTATTATGAAATCATTGCATGAACAGGTTTTCTGCAAGACATAGACTCAGCAGATAGTAAATGTAAATTCAGGGATGTGATAGCAACGTTTACGAATAAAAGATACCCTTTGATTTTAAAAATCAAATCATTGCATGAATAGTAGGTTTTATGCAAGATGTAGACTTGGCAGATAATAAATGTAAATTCACTAGTCAAATAAGTATATATAGATCTTCAAATTTATACCCTCAAACGAAGATGTGAACCCTCACCCTCTTTCCCTTAATTTTTAGACTTTTGTTAACCTACTTACTATTCGTGAAATTGCTTGTAAGATTGTGATCTTCTTTAAGAGTGTAAGGCTTGTGATGTGTCATGAACAAAAGAACTAACAAATCATGATTAAAAATAATTTAGACATGCAATTAGATATGGTAGAAAGAAAACATACTTCATTCTGCAATCATCATATCTACACCAAAATCCCCAGTATGTTCAAGATCAACCCAGCCAGGATAAAGGTCATGTAGAGAGCATCTGACAAATGAAGATAACGATAATAAAATGAAACGGGCCAATTTGAAGCATATTAGGTCATGAACATGCATTTAGATATAATACTATGGTGCAGCTTACAAGATGAAGTTTTTAATACTATTGCCATGTTATGGTGGAGATGGATCATTTCATCGATCCATAACTCAAATAAGAGACATACTGCTTCTGTCCTGTCTCCAGTGAGATATAGAACAGCATTCTGACATTATCCATTGTATGTTAATAAAGAAACTTCTTCTGTGATAGATGGAAGCGGAAAAAAGTCACAACCAGCAAAATCTTCAGCTGGTGCCAAATCCAAGGCTCCTGCCACTGAAGCAGAGATTTCCATTACCAGACTAGATATCCGTGTGGGCCTCATAACGAAAGTTCAGAAGCATCCTGATGCTGACTCATTGTATGTTGAAGAGATTGATGTTGGCGAAGGTCAAAATAGAACAGTAGTTAGTGGCCTCGTCAAGTATATCCCTCTGGAGGAAATGCAGGTTTTTTCTCATTTCTAACCATGTTCAGTTTCCACAGCATTATATTGCCAACCTTGTTTTGCAGCACAGATATCAGCATTTTAGCTAACTTCTGGATTATTGGTGAATCTACTTTGGCAGAATCGGAAGGTTTGTGTTCTGTGCAACCTGAAGCCAGCTACCATGCGTGGTATCAAGTCACAGGCAATGGTTCTTTGCGCTTCAAACAAGGAGAACACTAAGGTGTGTTTGTTGGAAATCATTTTTATTTTCCTGCTCAAGAAATTAGTCACCTGTTATGGCCTCAAAGGAATGGGTTTTGATTCTCTTTGTGAACCTTTGCAATGAAACATTGAGGCTTGGCGTCTCTCCAGGTGCTTACTTTTGTAGATGACAGTTCTGTGCAATCCTAATTAAGTAGCCTATTTTCAATAGTCGTCCACTTGCAAAGAAATTATCGAGGACTTTTTAGTATGGTTGTGCTACATGGGTTGATAATGGATGTTCAATGGACGAATAAACCAAACTATGACATTTGATTTTTCAGGTTGAGTTTATTGAACCACCTGTGTCTGCTAAGGTTGGAGAGAGAGTTACATTCCCCGGGTTTGAAGGAGCGCCTGACGATGTCCTAAACCCTAAGAAGAAGGTTTGGGAGACGCTGCAACCAGATCTGCACACTGATTCAGTACTAATAGCACACTTCAAGAACATCCCATTCACCACATCAGCTGGTGTTTGCAAGGCTTCATCTATTCAGGATGGCTCGATTCGGTAAATTGTCTGGTAGGCTTTAAAAATTTTGAAGATATAATGGCTCGTGGTTTTTCCCCTCTTCAATATGCAGACTAAGATCATGGGTTTGCCTGTGTTGCCAATGTCTGGGCTAATGATTTTTCTGCCCTTGGAATGGTGTAAAATGACAGATTGGTCTAATAGCTCCCCAACAGATTTTTTGACTCTACTAAGGATGTTTACTTGATAGTTAAGCAAGAGGAAACGTGACTCTCTTTGAGGGTGGGTATTATCTTTTTCTTTTTCTTTTTTTTTTTTTCTGTTTCGAGCACACGCCTGGGGCGTGCATACCGAGCAAGCGTGTGCGTGCGCAAGCATAGAAGGAATGAGACTCTTTTTGAGTTTGTAAAGGGCACTGGTCAGGTTGGCCCGGCATGGCAGTATCCCACGTGCGGCTGCGTGGCCATGCAGCATTATTCATGGGGAAGGTTGGAGGAGATGAGATTGGGGGACAAGGTGTTTATGATGATGAGCAAGGAGAGATGGTACAAACGGCAGTGGTAACTGATAGGTAATTTTGCTGCCCGATTCCGGACAAAGACTCTGAAGCGAAGTCGATCAATGGGCTGGGCCCCAGGTCTTATGATCAGGCCATCCGATGCTATCGAAGATGTATTTGTCCGCACCGATCACCGGCTATTCATTTTCAAATGCTTTCTTGGGAGGGAAGTTCTTGGAAAAATATAGAATACTTGTTAGCGTGCAATGTCACAAGAAATGGCTGGTCCAATTAGGGATCGCTTGAGAAGCAGTTTCCTCCAGCTTGATGAAGCCGCAAGCGCGCGATAAGGTGGGGGGATGCCACACCCCCTGAATTGATTCCACGTGCATGCCTCAATCAATCACTTTTTGATCACCGTTTGACTTTCACCCTCAGGATTGCAGGGGGTTATCTTCTTATTAAAGGAGAGAATTGATCGCAAGGGTAGATGCCGACATCGAGAGATCGGACAGAAGGAGAGTTCGATCGGGTCGTGCATCTCGACATAGTTTCGGACAATCTGTACAGGCATTATGCGCATCGGTTTCGGCTACTTCTGTTTTTGCGCATGTGTTTGGTTTTTCGACGAGCGAGTCCATCAAATCGTGCCTTTCGATACATCCATGGATCAAGCCTTCTAATGAAATTTGGCGAGCGGCGATGGATGGCGAAAATCGATGTCGTACGCTTCTTCGGCTGTATTCATCTTTTTTACCACTTCCACTTGATAATTCTTAGCAAATAAAAACTTGCTGCGTTTTAATAATAATGTTTAAAAAAAATAGAAAATACAGTTTCAAATAACAGTTGGGAACACTTGTCATCCCCATGGAACCATCGGCCCGCAGGACCGGCACCCGGACCTCGCGGCGTGGCGCTTCCCCATTGGTCGTTCACCGTCCCTTTCTTGACCGCCGCCGGGGCTTTAATCGCTCCTCGAGGCGCTTCGCCACGCGCTCTTCCACGAGGAAGGAGAAGGAGGAGAGGAAGGAGGAGGAGGACACGTCGTTCGTTAGAGAGGCAAACAAATCGAATTCGCTCCGGCCGATCGAGATCATGGCGAAGAAGCGGGTGCCCGATTGGCTCAACAGCTCCCTCTGGTCCTCCCCGCCCCCGCCCAACGACGAGCGCCTCCTCCGCTACGCCTCCCGTTACGCCGCCGCCGCCGCCGCCGACGGGGACGAGCCGCCGGCGTCGTCGTCGGATCCCCCGTCGCCGGCCCCGCCCCCGGCCGTCGCGAGGGAGGAGCCCGCGGGGGCGGCGAGGGCCGGCGGCAATGACGGGGAGAACGGTGGCGCCGACGGCCCGTCCGGGGAGGAGTTCGCCAGGCAGGCTCAGCTCTTGGCCGAGGTGAGGGCTTTTTTCTCTCCTTTGACCCAGCAGCGTTAGGGATGCGAGTGGTGATTGTATTGGGAAATGCTTGAACCGAGGTTTCCGGATGGTTTGGGAATTGGGATTGATGGATGATTTTGTTTGCGTTTTGGTGATGTGTAGCTATCGAAGAAGGTGGTAAATGTGAGGGAGTTGAGAAGGATTGTGTCACCGGGGATACCCGATGGCGCAGGGGTTCGTCCCACCGTGTGGAAGGTAATTGTTGTGCTTGCTTTTGTTTTTTGCAATTCATATTCTGGAGCGGTTCAAATGTTGCTGACGAGTAGTAAAGAAGGAGATCGATGTATGACCTATTGGCTAAGTGTTGTGGTGATTTCGCTCTATGTCTAATTGTGGAAATTAATACAATGCAGTGTTCTACTAGCTTGATTTGGAGGGTTTAGTTTTTGTTTGTCCCTTACTATTTTTGCTGTACAATTCTATTCCAGTAGATTAAACAAGGTTTAATATGTGACTGGTGGCTTGTGGACCTTGTGGCAGCTTTTGCTTGGTTATTTGCCTCCGGATCGCGGGCTCTGGCCATCTGAACTTGCGAAGAAGAGGTCACAATATAAGAATCTAAAAGCGGAGGTTTTGATGAACCCTGTAAGTAAAAGGCAGTGTTCTTGACGCCCTATATGTGGCTTTTGAAGCAGTTTCTCTTCTTTGATGAGGAATATCATGGCTACCTTCTGTAACAATAATGTTAGACTCAGAAATGAAGTTCCAATTTTCTCTTTACAAGTGGAAGTCCTTATTTTATTCAACCAACTTACTTCTGTTTAAATTTTTCTGATTGCTTATGAATGTTGCCAAGAGCTGGCAGATTAAGTTAAACTAATTTTGGGAAATCAAGCATGGGGTGGTTTATTGAATACAACCTTTAATGGGTGAGGCTTGAATTACCTTTAATGAGCGAGGCTTGAATTTCCATTCCAATTCCCTGGTTTGTTCAGCGGTTCTGAGAGGGAGACTTCCCAAAATATGTTGGTCTTAGCCAAGAAACCCTTGATGCTACGGCAACAATTTCTACATAAATTGATTCTTCTCTTTCCTAATCCCCCCACAAAACTTTTGCCTTTCCAAGATTTGATTACATTTTAGCTGGTAAAATATGCTAAAATTCTCCATTTCTCACCTGTGAATCTGGTAATATACAATATACTGTTGGAAGAAAAAGTTAGAGAGTCTCTGTAGATAATTTCGAAGCAATTATTTCCAATTTGCTGGGTCTTAGTCTTAGAAGAAAGTCCCAGCCACACATGCAGACACTCATAAAATAAGTAAATTACATACAAGTCATCTTTAACACTACTTTCTGATTGCCAATTTCCATATGTTACGGTATCACGGCAATTCTTGGGGCATAGTTTTGTCATCTTGTTTTTGTGAGATCTTGACTTAGATGAAACATGCTGAAACACTGCCTCTTATTAATGACTTTGCTTTTTTCATCTTCAAATTTTTCATCTATTAAAAGTTATAGACTTATGAACTTTTTGTGGTTAGTCAGTCAGAAATCGCGCGAAGGTTGGATAAATCCACAAGCTGTGACAACGACGAGTCAAAATTTCAAAGGCGTGGCATACTCAAGCGATCAGAAATAACTCATGGGGAGCATCCCTTGAGCCTTGGAAAAAGCAGTATCTGGAATCAATTCTTTCAGGTACCAGAGAATATTGCAAATAAGTTTTGAATGGAGTGGCCAGAATATTGCTTTTTCTTTCGATAATTTGAGCTGTTGCTTCTCATTGGACGTAAAGGTTTTCAGTGGAATTAGCTGCGTTGTCAAAGGTGGAGGTATAATCATCTCGGGGGGAAAAGCAACCTTTTCTTGGTTGACTTGTCATTGGATTATTGATTTATCATGTAATGATATGTAACTTGAAGATGTGTGAAACATGTATAATCCATTGAAGTTTTAATTTTTAAAGAAGGAAGTATGTCATTCACACTATTTGAAATGCCAGTTGGGTTTCTAGGTACACAAAGGTGATGATAAATATTGGAAGTGTATCAAATGCACAAAGGAAAAAGTAAAATCACACTACGTAGGAACAGGAGCGCACAAAAGCTAACCACAATCAGAAATGAAGAGAAATTAGCTAAAACAGATAAAGACAGATGAATAATCCAAAATTAAACCATAATATGGGCTTCGATAGATTTGTTTGATTATGCACTTAAGCTTGTCCTTTCTTACTCTTTGGCTCTAATTGTAAACCTGAAGGGTAGTACTAATCTTTGAGCTTCTTCCTTTAGCTATATGAGGGTCAAGTAAAGTTGTATTCTACAAAAGAACATGCCTTGTGGGGAGACTATATGTAATTTCCATCTCTTTGATGTCAGACATGTAGAGGGTGAAGGAAGGAGATTGAACGTCCCTATGTGGGATTCTTAGGTAATTTGACAACTAATTTGGGTGATCATTCCTAGAAATATGATAACTTTTATTTAATCACACAAGGCTTGTAAAAAAAATTCTTGGATTCTTAATTTATCGGTTCAGTGTCTTTAATCATGCAATCTGAAAACTTATCATCTAGAGTTGGTCTTCCGTGATAGAATTTTTTTTTTCTTTTTACTTTCAGTTATCTACCTTGCTGAGCTTTAAATGAGTACAGTTTTACTTAAAAAACGCAAAAAAGTGTGCAATGGAGGAGAACTCAATAAAGTACTTAAAACTATATTAAAGAGTTAAAAAGATATAGAGAAAATATATGATACAAATTCATCTAGAGTGTGTAGATATGGTGATGTACGTGAGTTTGACACCGTGTCATCTTCTCACCTACTTTAATATATTGTTAAATTAGGCAATCCTGTACTGATCTAGATTTAATTGCTATACGTTGGTTGAGGTCTTGCTTCTGTTAGAGGTCTGATGTTCTTTTACCTGCCTAACGATCTTGATACTTAACGCCTGTTAACAATGAGCTATTTGTGTCAAAATCCGGTTTCTTATACTCCTATCTCTCTCTGTCATGTCTGCTACGAGTTTCAACGAATAATTTTCTCTCACTGGCTTGTAAACTGTATGTTGCTTTAAGTGTTAGTAAGTGTTTTGAACTGAGTATGAATATGTGTTCCTTTTGTTAGGATGCAGAGATTGTAGAACAGGTTGACCGTGATGTGAAAAGAACTCATCCGGATATGGACTTTTTCTCTGGAGATGCAGCATATGCAAAATCTAATCAAGTATGCTTGTTCAATTTGCTTAAATTATCAGAGGAATACATTTTTCTGATTTATCGTGTTTGTAATCTCAGGATGCTTTGAGGAACATATTAATTTTGTTTGCGAAGTTGAATCCTGGCATAAGATATGTCCAAGGCATGAACGAAATCTTGGCTCCTCTTTTCTTTGTATTGAGAAATGATCCTGATGAGGAGAATGCAGTATGTCTTTCTCAGTCCTTTCTGCTCTGTCTTTAATTACCTTTAAATGTGATGTTTTGTATCATTTTCATGTTTCCTTTTCAATTATGGTATATCTTGTCTATTTTTCATGCGACTTATTGTGATCAATTGCCTCATGAAAGCTTTGTAGCCTACCTTCAGTGGTGAATGTTTTACAATAGTGAACTTACTTGAGGAATTCAATAGTTTGTGGTTAGACGCAGGAGATTTTCTGGAAGTTTCTTTCTGATATTTTTATTTACAGTGCCATTTTGCTTGCCCTCGTATAACACCACCATTTATTGATAAATAAACATTCTTTTTTTAATTTTATTAGATTATTTTCTTAAATGCTAACAGTGCTCGTCAAAGTTCCTCACCATCTCGTCGGCGTTAATTTTTTTCTAGTCATCATTCACTGTTTCTACTCATATGCTACTGTTAATTGTGATGTCCTCTCTCCATCGTCCGTACTGAGTTCAAGATTGCTGAGTCTTGTTGGCAGCGATTGATGCAGCTAGCTGCGGTGGTCGATTGATGCAGCGATCTTGTCGGATTGTTGTCTCGCATACATGTCTTTTTTTGCCTTCTTTTTTTTTTGTCTTGGTCTCAGTGTAAAAGATGTCACAAAGTGATTATCATCCATTCACTATTTAGTGTTTGAACTTGGATAACAAGTTGAGGTCTCTTAGGTTATGTTATTACGACATCAAAGTATTAATATATGTAATTTGAAGTTTGGAAAATCATGCCACGTTACGATACTTTCTTGTACAGTATTGTATGCTTCATTGTTTCTTATCTTTGCATGATGCAGGCTGCTGCAGAAGCAGATACTTTCTTTTGCTTCGTTGAGTTATTGAGTGGCTTACGGGACAACTTTTGTCAGCAGTTGGACAACAGTGTCGTGGGCATCCGTTCGACAATTACAAGGTTGTCACAGCTTCTCAAGGAACATGATGAAGAGCTTTGGCGCCATCTTGAGGTCACAACAAAGGTACGACATAAACAAAGTTCGACCAACCCCATCTCTCTCTTGGTTGAGCTTGTATGCTAGAATATTAACTACTTGTTCAAGAGCATAATTTAAGACACATTTCTCCTGCTGCGTAATCATTAAGAATGACGTCATTCCGCAAGAGGAATTGTAATTTATCCATTGATTTTCTGTAACGCTTACCACATACATCACTAGATTCATTCATGCGCAAAAGGTAATTGCAAGGTTCAGGCACAAATATCAAACTTAGTTCTTTTCTGCGAAAACATGTTTACTTCAACCGATGCATAGTGGCGCAAGATCTATTTGACTGTTGGATATACAAGTCTGCTTGTTTAGATTTCACTCTCTCAAGTGGAGAGACCTTTCCAAATCTTCTAGGGAGAGGAGATTGCTTCTTTTCTGAAGGACACTATATAGTTTGATGCTGCAGAGCATATAGGCATAGGAATGCAAAAAAAGAAGCAACAGAATATGCATATCATGAATGAAAACTACAGAAGAAACAAAGCTCTGCATGTGTTGGATGCAAAAAGCAAGAACAAACCACTACTTTTTTTTTTCCTCTTGGGATTAGGAATCACAGTTAGTGCAGCTCTTCTACTGACCTATGTAGTGGTGATCGTCAAAATGATTAAAGGGCAATTGATGAACATTGATTAATAACTGAGTAGTAACAATTACTGAGTCATTTTGCATTGTGTGATGGGAATACTTTTATCTCATTGCTCTGCTATTTTATATGATGTCCTTTACAAATTCCGTGCATCAAAGATCCCTCAGACGAAGTTTAGATATTGGACACTATCACTTTTAAATCTTTAGCATTGTAAATAAGGTGAACTAATCTGAGATTACTTAATAAGTTTTGAGAAAGATCAGAAGATACCAACTGTTTCACACCAGATGTTTACGGAAGTTACATGAGCCCTGAAGGAGTCTTCTCTGAGATAGGGCAATACAATTCTTTGTCATTGACGTCTTCATGATCTTTGTCATCTCCCTATTGAACCTTTGGAAGTTTTCATGTTGGGGAAAACTTCACATAAGTTGTACCTTGGTTTTCACTTTCTTTTATTATCGTATATCCGCACTTCTAGTCCAAGGGATTTCTTTGTTTTTCCAGCATCTCTGGTAATTTTGTGGGGTATGTACATTTTTTTTGGTTTTAAATATACACGTAGGAACAAGTTCTCAACATGTAACCTTACTAGTTCTCAATATGTCTCTCAAGGTGTCTGGAGAATTCTAATCTCACAAAATACCTAAGTGAAGTGCCTGTGCATCTGTTTAAAAATATAATGCTGTTGTCAGCCACTTCATGATGCAGGTGACACTATGGTTTGCCTCTCAAATTTTGTAATCATGCTTTATGTTTTCCTTTTAATTATTGATATATGATCTCCTTGAATATATCCCAAGTTCGTCATTGCATAAACCATAATCTTTCAAAGCCTCACAATTATGTTGAATATTGTCAGGTCAATCCACAGTTTTATGCGTTTAGGTGGATTACTCTCCTGCTGACCCAAGAATTTAGTTTTACGGACATCCTACACATCTGGGACATGCTTTTAAGTGACCCTGAAGGTCCTCAGGTACATATTTTGCTCTTTGTGATATGCTATTATGGTTAAGTAGATGTGATGGCACGATACTTGAAGGCCTTGCTTGGTTATGGAGAATAAAGAATTGATTGGAATGGAAATCAATGAAAGTTCACCAAAACCCTTTTCAAAGAAAACTCCAGGTATAAGGGAATCAAGATAATTTGGAATAGGGGGAAAAACGAAACTAGGCAACAACTAGAGTCATCGTGTGTAGACCTTTTCTTTCAATTATGAAATGATAAATTTAGGCAAAATATTACTGGTTAATGGAGAAATGCTCGTAGGGTTTTGCTTAATTACACGTTGAATAACAAAGGGCGTTATTCATGTTTAAGTAAGTATGTTAAAAATTTGTAGTTAAAATGATGGAGAGCCTGTGAATTATTGGGGATCTTCCTCTGGAATCAGTCCATTGGAACCTAAACCAAACATTTATCTGTTGACATGTGCCCCAAGAAGAAATGTAAGGAACATGGACTAGGAGGAAAAACAAGACTAATCAGTGCGTGAAGTCATAATTTCTATAAACCCGTTATTTGTGTACTTTAAAGGACTTATGTTAGATGTTTAGAGATTTAACCATCTTTAAAATGAGGGAATGCCGGTGAACTGTTTTAGGACATTCCTCACGAATGTTGCCTTTTCTCGTTGAGCATTCAGACTCTGCAAAAACTATTTACTATCTGGTCTGCCACAGTGGTTATTATGTAGTGTTTATGTGGCTGTAGTGTTTGCTGAGTTAGTAAATGGATAATTCTCTGTTTAAAATCTGTCTATCGCCTTGAACACATGAAAGTAACAGAATATCTAATTGTAATTCCAGGAGACGTTGCTTCGCATCTGCTGCGCAATGCTGATTCTTGTACGGAGACGCCTCCTTGCCGGCGATTTCACCGCTAACCTTAAGCTGCTGCAACATTACCCCTCCATAAATATCAGCCATCTGCTGTATGTAGCCAACAAGTTACGTTCTAAACCTTCAGCTTAATTTTTGCCCCCACTTGTATCTCCTTTTTCCTCCTTTTTCATTCCTGGTTTTGCATTTTCAAATTTTTTTGTTGTACTGTAAATCCGTGTAAATTATTGGGTGTAAATGTCGGTCGACATAGGAAAAATTTCAACCCAAGAATAGATTCTGCTTTTGTCAGTTGGTATCGTTTGATTAGAGAGATCAGCCATTGTCCTCTTCCTTTTCCCCCTTTTATTCTTAGGAGCGTGCACTGAAGATCAAGAACTTCACCTCTAACACGAAAATGTAATTTGCCCTTTCTCTTTTTCGTTTCGTTAGTGAGTTCCATGTGTAATTTGTTGCATTCATGAACCTTACATTACCACTTGATGCTTGATCATTTGATCAATAAGGCGTACCGGTTTGCCTACTCCTCCTCCTTCTCCCCTTCCTCGTCCTCGTTCTTCTGGTGGAATCATGACCGGATTACCGGCCGAATCCTTACGTGCCAAAGGGGAAAAAGAGATTCATATGTTAAAGAAATCTTTCTATTCTCTCTCGAACTTTGAAAATTTCAGTGTCTATTTCACTTGCATCTTGCCTGTGATATATACTTTATAATCTAGTGAATAAACGGTTGATATTCCAACTTTACATTTTTATTTATTAGTTTTGGTAGGAATCTTTAAAAAAAAATAATGAACACAACGAAAATTCTAATATCTAATTGGAGAAAACTCATTTTTTCGAATGAGGGTAACCAATTTGGAAAATTCACTTCCTATATAGCTTACGTTACTATGTGAAAAGTTATAATTTTTTTTTATTTTTCGCAAAGTATGATTATAAGCATAAGATGCAAGCAAAAACAAGAGCTGTGATTATAACAAAATGCGATTCTCGTATCATCTTCATTTTCTTTTTGATCTGTTCGTGATGTGGCGCTCATGTGGTGTCACTTATTCTGGAAAAACATTAATAATGCCATGTTAGGGAGCGCATGAAATCATTTTTGTTTCTCTATTTTTTTTATTTTTCTATTTCCAGGAATAGGTTTGGAACAGAAATTCGTTTGGTAACGCAATTTCATTTTTCTATTTTTTGAACAAATTTTTATTCCAAAAATAGGTTTGGAACATAAATCAAATGTAAAAAGAATTTACTTTTTTATTTCTAGAACAGAAATGAGAAATAAAAACTTTTCTTATTACTCACCCTCACTACTAGCGGCCACCTTCTTGGCACTCACTATTGCCGCCTCCTGTCGTCGATCGCCTACCGCCGGCGTCCTTCGTCGACTGCCATCTTCCGCCGTTCGCTGCCACCCAACGTCTGTCACAACGCGCCCATTGCCACCTTCCGCTGTCCTTCGCCACCACCTGCTAGCCAGCTCTTGCCACTGCCTGTCGGCCGCCTCTCACCACCCTCCACCGCCAGTTGCCTCCGGCAGCCCCCCGGGTGGCCAACGGCCACCCACCATCTACCGCCATCTTCTGCCATTAGCCACTGTGCTTCACTGCTCAACATTGGTAGCCCACCACCCTTGGCAACCATCGCCATTATCCATTGTCGGTAGTTGTGCTCCTCGTTGTTGGCGGGCGTGCTCTCTTTTACCTAACACCGCCCACCGCCGCGCCAATCGCCTCT
Organism: Syzygium grande; assembly: GCA_024733475.1. Lineage (NCBI taxonomy): Eukaryota > Viridiplantae > Streptophyta > Magnoliopsida > Myrtales > Myrtaceae > Syzygium > Syzygium grande. Next base: position 23,422,147 of record JAMXDD010000005.1, read on the forward strand.
CACTGCCGGTCGCCGGCCATCATCCTTTGCCCCCCGCCATCCATCCATTTGTCCTCCGTTGGCCATCTAGAAGGGAGAAATTTTATGTCGTTATCAAACGAATTTCTATTTTGGAAATAGAAATTTTGTGTTGTTATCAAACACGCATTTTTGCTCAGAAATTCATCCACACAATAGAAATAGAAAAATCTATTTCTAGCAAGAAATTGATTTTTGAAATAGAAATGTCACTATGCACGCTCTTACCCACCACATAGGATTTTTAACTTTGCGGAAACTATGATGGCAGGTAAATGTATAATACAGGTACGAGTTTGAGGTTTTTTGTATCACCAAAATAAAGTTTGGGATAAGTGTCTCGCAGTTGGCATAATTTGAGGTTTTTAATGGTTTTTTCTCTAAAATTTATTATTCAATTTTTTTTCCAAGTAAATAGTAATTAGTTTATATATGTAACTATGTCCTAGAGCAATTTCTGAATATAATTAGGAGCAACTAGTGGTCAACATTTACTTACCTTACCAAAAAAAAAAAAACTAGTGGTCAACATGAGAAACTATTGTGCTTTATTTTTCAAATCTAATCTTATTTTATTTTTTGCCCCAATCGAGGCTCGTGGTTAGTGAAACTACAAAAGTAATATAGGCATTACTAATCTTAGTAATATAGACATTACTAATCTAACTTAACGAGGCATTTAGGATCATCTTCATTGACAAATTGAATCATGCAAATTCATAACATGGTTTATCTCCGACTATTAGATCTTCAAGCATCCACAAAAGGACAATGAATCTTTCGAGTAATTCGATCAACTTAGAATATCTAATTCTTCAACCGCGAAAAAGTACAAGTATGTGCGGCGCTCACGTTGTCCTCGCAGGAAAAGAGGGTACTTGATCGATCATACTTCATGTTCATCCCACATGAATACTAAATTTTATAGGTGTCAAGGATTTAAATATCAATTTATGTAAAATTTCACAGGCTAAACTAAAACGCTTTTAATAATTATCAACAACCAAACCCAAGGAACAAATTTACCAAAAAAAAAATCATATCAATAATCGAAAAACTATCCAGTGAACATTAAGGTTCGTGGAAGATAAGAGTCAATCAACCTAAACCGGTCGTACTAATTCAACGACAAAAATCTGCATGCAAACCCTAGTTTCGTGAAAGCATGCAAACCTAATCAAACCTAACATTACTGAGATTGCAAGAATGACAAAAAGTATAGTCAAATTATTTCCTAAAACTTTAGGGGAAAAATCAAGTTGCCTAAACTTTCTCAGGGATCGCCGGTCCATCTTCGATCACGTACTTCTTCCAGTACCAATGTTCCTCCCAGACTCGGGACATCTCCTCGATCGGGACGTTCCTCGTCTCCGGCAGGAAGAAGTAGACGAAGGCGGTCATGAGGGCGACGAAGAAGGCGAAGAAGATGAAGAGGCCAAACTTCATGCGGCAGAGCATGGGGAGGAAGATCTGCGCGACCAGGAAGGTGAAGAACATGTTGACGCACACGACGATGCTCTGAGCCGCCGACCGGATCTCCAGTGGGAATATCTCGCTCGGCACCAGCCACCCCAGCGGCCCCCACGAGAAGGCGAAGGCGGACACGAAGATGCAGATGCAGGCCACCACGACGATCGCGTACCACCCGGGGAGGTTGTCGACTTGGCCCGTCACGCCGAACTTCCAGCCGATCAGGGACGCTACCGCCACCTGCGCAATCGCAGCCGGTTAAATTTTTTCGCAGAATATAGGCATCGGAAATTTGCGACTGGACACATAAAGGAACATCGAACACCATCCGAGCGTAACGAGTCAAAAGATGTTTCTGTACCTGAAAGATGAGCATCAACCCTCCGCCCCAGAAGAAGAGACGGCGACGTCCCCACTTATCGGTCCCATACACGGAGATGAACGTCGCGGCCACATTGATGCCGCCGGTGATGAGCGCCGACATCAGTGATGCATCGTTCCCGAACCCGATGGTGATGAAGAGGACCGGCGCGTAGAACATGACCACGTTGATCCCGGTAAGCTGCTGGAACATCGGGATGAACACCGACATGATCAGGTGTGGCCGGTACTTCCTCTTGATGAGGTTGCTCCACGGGTCCTTCACGGCCTTAGACGCCTCGCTCGCCTCCACGATGTCGTTGAACTCGGCCTCCACCTCGCAGTCTGAGACCCCCCCGGACGCGGCGGAGCATCTCCCGTGCCTTCGCGGGATTGCCCTTCTCGAGGATGGAGTTGGGGGTGTTGGGGAGGAAGAAGGCCGAGATGCCGATGATGAGGGCGGGCACCGCCGCACCGCCGAGGCTCACGCGCCACCCTTCGCCGTTGGCCATCTTCTGGGTGAAGTAGTTGATCACGTTCGCGCACAGGTTGCCCACCGCGATGGACAGCTGGAAGAGCACGTTGAGCGTGCCGCGGTGCTTGTATGGCGCCATCTCCGATACGTAGAGCGGCACGGACTGTGAAGTTCAATTACACAGTCATGTTAGGTTAGGCCGATTTCCTTGCAATCTCAAGGATAAGTCGTAATTGCAATTATGCAATTACAGTTGATTAAAGTCTATAGGTATCATCATCAAATCTCTTCAAGCGTATATATATACATGTAACCTATGATACGATGAATAAAGAAAACTTGCTACAAAAATAGCGCAGTCATCAAGGAGTTTTACCTGAATGGTGAAGCCGACTCCGACGCCGAGCAGAATCCGGCCAATGATCAGCATGGCAATGTTCTGGGCGGCGGCATTTACGAGAGCGCTGCAGAGGAAAATGGTGCCACCCAGCAACATGGACCACCTCCGACCCAAGCTCCTCGTCACCTTGGATGCACCCAACGACGCCACGAGCGCCGCCAAATAGAGCGACGACGTGAACATTGTCAGGGTGAAGCTGTCGAATTTGCAGTACTGATTCGTCGACTTGTCCAGCGCCTCCTTCTGGTACACGGCAGGGAAGAACCTCCTCAGGAACGGAGGCATGAATGTCACGCCGCCTACGCGAATGATTTACAAGAGAAAATCTTAGTCACAATAAAATCTGAAGTTTCAACATGAACGACAGAAGAGAGAAAAGGCTGATATAAAGCATTACCTGAAATACCGATGTCGTATCCGAATATCAGCCCACCCATGGCGGCGGCGATGCATGTGATGAGGACGTAGGCCGTGACTTTCCCGGGATAATGCTTGGGAACGCCGCCGCTTTGGATGCCGAAACCACCAGCCATCTCGAACAAACTATAGAAGACACAAACGTAGATTTGAGGTAGATGGAGGGTCAAGACTGTACGTATATATATATATAGGCGTTGGTGTGGAGATGTTTCTTCGATGTGGACAAACCAAATCTACTCCCACAAGGACTCGGTCCTGTGCAACGTTCCTGAGGAAGGGTGACTTCTAATGAAGATAGGAGGAACCGAGTAAAGTTGAGAGATAGTTCCCCTTAATAAAGATAGGGACTGAGGAAAGCTTGTAGGAGTAGAACAACTGACGGACTCCAAGATCCTTTATTAGATAATGATCATCCCTGAATTCTCATCCTAACTGGTATCTATCTCTACGGGGAAGATTAGTTTGTGCAGTCAATTTGTAGGAAATCCTCTCGTATACGTCTATAATTAATCAAGAACTTATTATAAGTAAACAAACAAATTAAAATTTTGGAAAAAAGCCATAAAAAAATCCCGAACTGTGGCCACACTATGACACGTTTATTTCTAACATTTTTTTTTGTGATATCTAAAACCTTAAAACTTGTACTCATATTGCACATTTAGCCTCCGTTGCAATTTCGCCAAACATTGCCGTTCAAAATCCTACATGGTGGCCTATGTGGCATTAGTAATGTTTTCTCGAGAATAATTGGTACCACATGAGCGCCACATCAGAATAAAGATTATTAAAAGGGAAAAACCGAAAAACAAAACAAAAAAAGAAGAAGAAAGTTCGGGACCGTCCGGGGGCTGTGTCTCTAAAGGGCTATTTCCCGTTCCGACTTTAGCCGGCGAGGGCCATCCAAAACAATAAGTTGATCAATAATATACATGAATGTGCGGTGACCGAAGAAGGGCGAAGGACAAAATGGCCCTTAAGGGTGCAAATGGTAACCATTTTGCTCTAGAAATCAAATTCTTATCAGAAATTGATTTCTGGAATTCTTGCTCGAAATTGATTTCTAGAGGAGAAATCTATTTGGTAAAATATGACCAATTCTGCTCTAGAAATTGATTTCTGGAACATAAATCTATTTTTATTTTTTTTATTTTTTTGGGTACCTCAAAAAAAATAAATTTGACTCAAAGTGGGTGTCCAAAGGTATTCTAAGTTATTTTGTGAAGTTTTGAAATTTTTGATTTTTTGATTTTTCTGGGCACCTCAAAAAAAATTAAATTTCACTCAAAGCAGGTGCCCAAAGGTATTCTAAGCCATTTTGTGAAGTTTTGAAATTTTTGATTTTTTTGGATACCTCTAAAAAATTAAATTTCACTCAAAATGGATGCCGAAAGGTATTCTAAGCCATTTTGTGAAGTTTTGAAATTTTTGATTTTTTTATTTTTTTGGGCATCTCAAAAAAATTAAATTTCACTCAAAGTGGATGCCCAAAGGTATTCTAAACCATTTTTTGAAGTTTTTATTTTTTTTTTTTATTTTTTTATTTTTTTGAGCACCTCAAAAAAATTAAATTTCACTCAAAGTGGGTGGCCGAAGATATTCTAAGCCGTTTTGTGAAGTTTTAAAATTTTTGATTTTTTTTTTTTTTTTTGAGCACCTCAAAAAAATTAAATTTCACTCAAAGTGGGTGCCTAAAGGTATTCTAAGCCATTTTATGAAATTTTGAAATTTTTGATTTTTTTAATTTTTTTGGGTACCTCAAAAAAATTAAATTTCACTCAAAGTAGGTACCCAAAGGTATTCTAAGCCATTCTGTGAAATTTTTTATTTTTTTTGGGTACCTCAAAAAAATTAAATTTCACTCAAAGTAGGTACCCAAAGGTATTCTAAGCCATTCTGTGAAATTTTTTTTTTTTTTTTGGGTACCTCAAAAAAATTAAATTTCACTCAAAGTAGGTACCCAAAGGTATTCTAAGCCATTCTGTGAAATTTTTTATTTTTTTTGGGTACCTCTAAAAATTAAATTTCACTCAAAAGTAGGTCTTAAAAGTATTCTAAAGCCATTCTGTGAAATTTTTTATTTTTATTTTTTTATATTTAAAAAAAATTCACCAAATTTCCTATTTTCCCGAAATCTTGACTTTTTTTTTATTTTCTGAAAATTTTTATGAATTTTTCTGAAATTTTTCAATTTTTATGCATTTTCTGAAAAAAAAAAATTTAGTGAAAAAAAGAGAGAAAATAGGGAAAATGCATTCTGAAAGAGAGAAGCTATAAAAAGTAACTTTTCTTTTTCTTATCCAAAATTCATTCTGGAATCAAATATTTTTAACAAACGCATTTTTATTTCAGAATGTGAAAATTTACTGTAACGATTTCAAAATTTTTAACAAACGATTTTTTTTTAATCCATTTCTGGAATCCATCCATTCCTAATGTAATTTCTATTCCAGAATGGATTCCATGTGCGCCCTAAGACACCCTCGACCATCTGCAATCTCGCTCTCCTCTGGTCCCGAACTTTCTTGTTCTTTTTTTAAAAAAAATTTTTTGGTTTTTTTTTATCTACTTCTGATGTGGCATCACTTATTCCGAAAAAAAAACATTAACAATATCACATCAGTCATCGCGTAGGGTTTTTAATGCAGATCTTTGAGAAAACCGTGATGGAGAGTAAATGCATCGTGCGTTGTAAGTTTGGTTTTAATATTATTTGTAAAAAAAAAGGTTATGAATTTACGGTTCACATAATTTGAGATTTTTGGCGATTGTTTTTTTTCTATAATTTTTCAAACATGGTATTAATTAAAGAGAGAATGCACACACCCTCCCTCCCCCGTCTTCGTCACTCTTCCCTCGAATCTCCTCCACGTAAACGGAAGCTCCCAGCGATTTCCGTCACACTGTACGACCTCAACCCAGAAAGAGAGAGAGATCCATGTCTCTCTCCGCAGCTCGCCGGCATCCATAACACAGAGAGAGAGAGAGAGAGAGAGAGAGAGAGAGAGAGAGATTGATATTGGGTTCGTGTGGAGCTGCCGGAAGCCGGCGTAGTTCGTGTGCACCGTGGACAAATTTGGAGATTTCAGGTAATGCGTGTCGTCCGCTTACTCTTTTCTCGCGAGACCGTTGCTGCAGTTTGTCCCCAATGGGGAGGTGGGGTTGTTGTGGTTTCCGTTTTCTTGATGTTCTGGCCGCTTCTGTGGGGTTGGGGATGCTACTGGGCTAGATCCGCGAAGCATGGGTGGTGTGATTCAGGCTGGGTTCATTGGGTTTTGAACATCTTCGGGTTCTCATGTTGGGTTCGCGTTTAATGATGCGCACTGGTTGGAATCTGTGGTCGGAACCAGGACCTGGCTGCTAATGTACTGATTGGTGCATGCTTTCTGTGGCGTATTCAAGTTCTGTTTTTTTTTTTTTCAAATAAAATTCAGTCGAATGCCATTGATGGCAACCTGTTTAACGTGGGTGCTGCTTATGGGTCGATGAACTTGGCTTTTGTTGATGGACGGTAAATTCGATTACGGGTGGGATCACAATGTCTCAATAATCAATGGTCGTGTGATGGTGTTATATGGGAACGACCACCCCGTTGAAGAACAAGGAAAATAAAAATTAGAGGGTACTTGGATTAGAGATCTTCTATTTCAATCATCATTTTCGCTAGTAACAAGCAGTATTGCATGTGCTATGCACGAACTCAGTTTCATAGATTGAAGTCCAAAACCTTACTGATGAAAAATAGACTGTTTCATGTAATTTGTGTAAATTTAGCAGGCATCTGGTAGCTTCAAATCAAGTGAACGTCTCTAAATACAACTATGACTATGTGGTGGGTTCTGCTTTACTATTTGGAAAATGATGGGCAATCTAGGCCGACTTATTGATTAGTAAAATGCATTTATATCTTTTCAATATATCGTTCATATGTCACTTTAGGGTCAACTTTAGGTAAATGAATGGTTTCGATGTTTGATTTACCACCGGCGATCATTTACTTGACAAGGTGTCCCTGCATCACCATGGACTAAGTATACCATTAGTGGTGAAACCACCTGATATTGCTCAAGACATCTTATTTTGTATTTTATTCCACGTGTTTGTCTCTCAACATCTTTTTATTTACTTCGTGGAATTCTACTATTTGGTCCAGGATTTAGGACTTGTAATTTTAGGATTCAATTCACGGTTCACATTTAATTAGGAGACTACACTTAAGGCTCTAGGCCAGCTCCCTTTGTTGATTGCTTTTCCTTTGGTCACTCTCTCCATTTGGTGAGTTTACTTCTTTGTTGAGTTGACTTTCAACTTATGTCTTTGGGCATGATTCTGCTTTCAGTTGAACAGATTCTATTGTTCAGTTTCATGTTTGGCTGTTGAGTTTTTCATCTTACCTCTTTTAGGCAATGGATGCAGGCTTCAAGAACTTAATAGCATTAACAAAGGCTTGTTGAAGGATGGAAGATGGAATATCAAGTTTCTGGGGTCCTGTTACATCCATTGATTGGTGTGAGAAAAATTATGTCCACTCTTCATATATAGCGGAATTTTTCAACACGGTATCAAACATACCTGGCATACTTTTGGCGCTTGTTGGCCTGGTAAATGCCTTGAGGCAACGTTTTGAGAAGAGATTCGGTGTCCTGCACATATCCAATATGATACTCGCCATCGGTAGCATGCTTTATCATGCTACACTACAACATGTGTAAGTATTTCTCTCGATATATCCTGAAAGTGCTGTCTCTTGCTAAGTTCCTCTTTAATTAGTTGTTGAAATCATGCCGAATGTATGGATATATTTAATGTCCATGCGCCCTCTAGTTTGTTCACCAACACTTGCTGTCACAAAGCGGCTGCATACAAGCTGATGGAAGTGATCAAGCAAAAGCCTTCCATAGCTCACAATCCTTCTAACGGGTAATGTCGACCGGCTCCGATTAGCAGCTGATGTTCTACCTCCTTCTCTCCCGCCCAATCCTCTCTCAACAAAGTCTCATTGGGCCCCTCTCTCTCCACCCGCCTCAGCTCTTACTCCTTGTCTTCCAGAACTTGACCTCGTTGCAGCAGACGTCACCAATTTTTCGGTTACCTCCCTCACTAGTGCGGTGAACTGCGGCCTGCTCATTGAACCTCATGGAGGGTCACAACATACAATAGACATGAGAGAGAGAAGCAATCTTGCCTTGCCATAGTCCTCGTCGCTGCGTTAAACCACATGGAGGGCCTCGATGAGACCATATATATTCATACGGTCTGTTGTTTGTGGAACTTTCAACTCTCCTTCTTTCTTGGAAAAAATGAGAACTTTGGTCGGATCAGAAAACAAATATATACGAGTTCTTTCTTTGTTGTTCGCCGAGCGAGGAAACATCAGCCCAGAATAAATACAGAAACTTTGCAATTTGTTTGTGATGTAATTCCCACGCCCTAATAGTGAAAAACCGGCAAAAAAGGCATGTTGGAATCGCACCAACCAGGCAAATTTCTGTCTGTGGTGACTTTTCACTTGTGAATCATTGTTTCTTCAAATATGGGCATCTGTTCTTAGGTTTAGCAGGATTATCCTTGAAATATCATTTAAGAAGGAAGCTGCAGTTGGATTCGAATGTTGCAGTGTGATTGCCCATTGAAAGGAGACAATGGAGTTGGCGATTAGAGATTATGGGAATAACGTATTCTTGTAGTAGGCTATTGCAAGCTTAGTTTGCACAAGCCATCTCTACTATAAATCAGAAAGATCACTGTCCACAATAATTAGGCTGGTTGTATTTGAATATTTTCTTAAAATATAGCTGTTAAAGGTCCATATGATGATCTTCATTTTCTGGAATGCCCTTGTTTTTCCTTTCATACGGGGTCGAATTTTTTGTTACCACTGAGTAAAAGGCAACTTCAGTATTCATTGGTTGTAGAACGTTGAAGACCTGACTCACATTATGCACCTATCTTCCGACATGACACTATGCACATCACAAATCGAAGAAGACAAATACAGAAAAACTTATATTTGTGCAAAATATGAATCCTTTGCTGGATGATCATATTGAGGTGGTGCTAGCTTGTATCTATGAAGTAGAACAGGCTGCAGTGTGATTCCATGGACCAGGGGATCTTTGACTGAATTTAAGCTTATTGTGATTTGGAGTTATGTGCCTTAGTTAATTTTCATCAAAATAGGTTAGATTGATGAATTATTTTCTTCCTGTAATTTCTCCAATCATACTTGAGAGACATTTTTATTTCCTTAACCAAACTTTAATTTGTATTTTCAATTCTTCGAATAGTCCATTTGATTGCTATGGTTATCTAACTGGAAAGTAATTTTGTTTTATGCAGTACACATCAAGGAGATGAAACGCCCAGGGTATGGGAGATGCTTCTATACATCTATATTCTGCATTCACCAGATTGGCACTACCAAAGTACAATGCCAACCTTTTTGTTTCTTTATGGTGCTGCATTTGCCATCCTCCATTCACTAGTACGCTTTGGAATTGGCTTTAAAATACATTACGCAATACTCTGCCTCCTCTGTATCCCTAGGATGTACAAGTACTACATCCACACAGAAGATGTCGCCGCAAAGCGTCTTGCAAAGTTATATGTTGCAACCATATCTCTCGGCAGTCTATGTTGGCTTTTTGATCGTTTGTTATGCAAGAATATCACTCAATGGTATATTAATCCCCAGGGTCATGCTTTGTGGCACGTGTTATTGGGGTTCAATTCCTATTTTGCAAACACTTTCCTGATGTTCTGTCGGGCCAAGCAACTGGGATGGAATCCAAAAGTTGTTTGCTTTTTGGGAGTTCTCCCGTATGTAAAGATTCAAAAGCCAAAGACGCAGTGAAAGATAATTCAGTTACAGTCTCAAAAGCGGAGGTAGCCAGGTAGTGTATGGTTTGGCAATTATGACGACAAAAATCACCTTTCTTTTCCCCCCTTCTAGTCTTATGTAGAGGGCAATTGGATAGTCATGCAATAGTTTGGGATATTTATTAATTTGATTTGTGAGCTAGATTTTTTGTCCAGTTCTAGGATGAATTATTTATGGTTTGAAGTCAGTCATTTTGACAATGTGGTAAGCGGTAGCACCTACATGATTCTAGATCAATTTGCAATTGTTGATGTTGCTATTTCCGCTTCAGTAGTTGCAATCTTGTTTTCTTTTGGTTCTCTGACTCCTCTTTTGGTACATAGCATATGTGATATACTTTTACAATTTGGAAAGTGCAGTGCAAGAGATCTCACTCTGTACTTCCTTTTTTCCTTAAACTGTACAATGTTATTAACTGTTTTCAGATGCTATAGTGGATCCTATAATCAGTCTAAGTTGACCACGACAAATACAGATTGTTAATTGATATTGGCTTTTCTCCTGGAACTGTGTGATTGTTAATGTGCAGTTATTTGAATTTCATTAACTAATAAAGCAGGCATTTTGAGTTTTGAGGTTGGTATATCAAATGTCTCTTGTGAGCATGACAGACTGTTTTGAATCAACCTAGCTCTTACCGGTTCGAGGAGATTCTGTCAAAATGGAGAATGAGATCAGTTGATAAAGCAGAAGAAATATGGCCAAACATGGCTCGGATGTTTACAGGTGGGATTGTTCCTTCTTCTGGATGCTGTTTGAGGTCATGGTCAAGGGTTTGAATTCCAAACCCCTGTCCCCATATTTTCCCGCCAATCGGTCGTAACCATACGCAAGCTTGCCCGGTGCAATTGTTTGGTTTGTTATCTTTCAGGTATATGAGCCCATGGAGTTTTGTCTTGGTAACGGTTTATCATCCTTCTTCCCTTGTCGCATCCCATTGTTTACTAAATGACTGGCAAGTTATGACTGTTCCTTGGGCTGGAAAGATGATTGTGGATGGGTGAAAACAAGAAATGATCAAAATGTCTCATTTTCGTGTTAATTTGCACCATTGCCCAAGTTGCAAAATGGGCTTCGATGGGTTATAAATATGAAAGTTCACCCACATGGTAAATTAATAAATATTAAATGAAAAGCGTATATATTTGTAATTCATTGATTTGGAAGCTGGTTGAATGAAGGTATACCCCGCCAAAATTAGAAGAAAATATGATCCTGCAATATTTATCACTTTTAGTGATGGCTTCACTTTCGCTCTTGGCCAAATCTTTAAACTTTTTTACATGGCCATCCCCAGGAGCTTGATTAAAGTACATTGGGAATGTCTCCAGGAGACCCACTTATCTGCAATATCATATTAGGCAGCTAGTTTTATAAAAGGTGCTAATTAGCACGCATGAGCCTGTCTTCATGTTCAAACGAAAAGAGCAGCACCCATCAACTTCAATTCTAGCACCAGAGCAACCTGTGAAATGTTTTGGAAAAAGCAACAGAACTAGCGTGCATCGCTTGTGGAGTCCGAGAAGTAATCCTGATTCAAGTCCAAACGACTTGTGGATCAAACACAACCCGGTTGCGTTCTAACACGAAATACCACCTCCACATAAATCTGTTCACAGTCCCTTCTACAAATCACTCAACGTAGTACCGATCGGACAGCATATGCAGATCACATTCATTAAGAACGGGACGAGTACATGGACAGCTTTAATGAACATTTCGCTGGGGACAAGAAACGTAGTTACAAAAGTTCATGTGCAGACGAGTCCTTGTCCACATAAAAGCGAGAATAGCCGTGCCCCCATGCGAAAAGGACCGTTGAGTCCTGGTCAAGTCCAGCTATCACATCCCGGGCAACTCCCTCAGTGCTTTTTCACCCTCTGTCAACATCCCTCTCATTTGAACCGTCATTAGCATTTCTTGATGATTAATATTGTGGCGCCTATCTATACTCATCAACCCAATTTTCATCTTGGGTCGCAACTCTTCCGTCAAAATCCGGCATTAAGGCACCATGTAAGCTGCTGGCCCGCTTACCCATTATTGATCTCCTTGTTCAAGTCTCTCTCTCTGTCCAAACCGTACAAAAAGGGAGCTGAAAGTACCCCTCCCACTTCCTTTTCTTCTCCTACATTTCCAAGGAAAAACAAGAAAAGAAGTTGAAAATTACAACCCAATTTCCTCCTCTTCTTCTTCTCTTGTTCAAATCTCTCTGTCTGTCTCTCGCTCTCTCGCCTGCACGAAGATGCCAGCTTCTAGTAACAACAACGAAGCGGAAAAAGTGAACGTCGGGGTCAGGGGCCAGGTAAGACTTCTTCTTCTTTATTCTCTTCTTTTCTAATGTCTTTTTTCTTTCTGGATTTGTGTATCTTTAATGCATGCACAGGGCTGTGATGGTGTCATGATCTTGCTTCAATTTCTTCAGTGGGTATCGCCCTTTAATGCTTTCTCTTTATTTCTTGTCCCTGTTTAGCTCGATTCATCAAGACTCACTTTCTGGGTACTTGTTTGTCTGTTTGTGTCTGGGTCTGTTCGTCGTTCTGCTTCTTGAGGTTAGCTCAGCTAAAGATCCCATTTTTATTGCAAGTGATAGTCGAGGTTTCAGTTCTTGCTCCGACAAGCCAGGACACATGAGCAGATCCTGCGATTTTCTTGTGCAGCTACAGTTGTTTAAACACAAAATTTAGGAGAAATACGGGATGAGGGCATAGAGTTCGCAGGGTTTCCATCAATGTGGCATATAGCAAAAACTCAGAATGCCCTAAAATGGAAAAGAAAGAGTTCAAAGTGGAGACTTTTGTGTTTTAAAACAGTTGATGAGACACCATATTGGCCATTTGTCCTGCTTGATGCTGATCAGCTCGTGCATTGCGAATACGATGTATGATGCTGGCCGCGGGTTCCTCTTTGTTCCTTCCTTTAGCTCGCGCAGGTCAATGTCATAAATATAGGAGTTATAGCGATTCGTGCACTTAATTTCTCGATCTAGTCCCTAGTATCAAAGTGACAGATGCAGGAAGGAGAAAACTGTATCAAGTTCCTCAAAGTAGAATCAACAGAGGGAAATTAAGGACGGTGGTAATGAAGATGTAGCGATTAGAGCGATTTCAAATGGGAAGATTACATCCATTGTTCACATAAGCTGCGTGCTTAGTAATTCACTCTGATGCATGTTCTGTTTCTGCGCTCAAGACGTCTTATTCGACTCGCAGGATGATCGCATCCTTTACTTCAAAATCAACGGGACAGTGAGGCTATCAAAGATGTTCGCAATTTACTGCGAAAGGCGGCAACTGGAAGTGCAGACCGTGCAGTTCCTCTACGAAGGCAATCGCATTACAGGCAACCAAACCCCTCATGGAGTAAGTATCAACTATCCTTGGATCATCTTCTACAGAACGGAATAGCAACTAGGAAGTCATCCCTATTTGATTGGTAACTGATCCCTTTTTGATTGGTAACTGTTTTCCCGGTGACATAACTTAGTAGTTGCACTTGGGATTCATGATTTTCGTCGCAACCTGCAGCTGGGATTGGAGGACGGTGCCGAAATCTGTGCCTTTGTCCACCAGTCTGGAGGCGGAAGACAGCAGCACGGTCGCTGCACTTTGTGCTGAAAGACTTCTCTCTGCAATGAGAACAGCAAGTGTTATATATACCCCGAAAATCGGTCGATGTTCATGCGCTGCAAATGACTTTTTGATCTGCATGTTAGAATGATTCTGGCTAATCTTTTGTGTTGCGTTGCTGCACTGTATCTGGATCTTCCTATGCTTTTTAGTGAGAGATTACACCACTCTGTAGCTATGTCCAGCTAATTGAGAACATTCTGATCCTTGGTCAATGGTGCAATTATGTCTAGCTGTTTTGACAGTTCTATTCAGTTCTTTCATTGATAAACCAAAAAGAGAGACTAGTGTATTTAATGTGGAAAAATTCAGTTCTAAAGCCATTTTGATGGCATACAGCGCATTGAAAATTGTAAATTTTCCTTAATTGGTTGCTTGATAAACTTCACGACGCATTCTTTAACGAAATGACTAATCATATACTTTGATAAATTTCTGTTGGTCTGTTTGCTGGGACTTTAATCCAACACGAAAGGGACACCCCGGCACAAGAAGTCGGAAGTAATTTTTCTAGCAAGTTCATATTATTTCTTTTTAGGGATAAACATATCAGAGAGTTTTAAAACCTTGTAAAAACTGCAATCAAGTTTTAATATATGTTCAATTAGTGCAATTCGCTCAATCTGATTGATAGAGCACGTTAATGATATATTTCGAGTGATAATGATATGGCGCTCACGTAGAAGAAAGCTTAAAATGTTAAAGTAAAGAATAAGGAAAAAGCCCATATCTAGATTAGAGAACGCTTAGGGGGCGCCGGCAAGACCGCCGGGGCTCGGCGAGGGTCGGCAGCTGCTTGCATAGCCTCAACGAGGATCGCAGTGGCTCATAAATGGTCAACGATGTTCTAGGCTCAAGCTGAATCTCCTTCATTGGATTATTCTCTTTCAAAACATTTAGTAGCTTGAAATTAGAATTTTCCGTTGATCAAAATGAACAGAGCTAACGGAAGCCCTCGATTGCACTAATTGGATAATTCATAGGACTTGATTGTTTTTTTCAAGTTTAATGATTTGATTGTACTTCCGTGACAAATTTTAAAACTCTTAACACACCAATTTTTTCTTTTTTTATATAATTGGCTTGACATATCTTTAAATAGTTTGTTGGTCAATCTAGCAATTAACGTACTTAACTTCGGAATTGTTTTGTTTGTTACATGGAAAATGAATGATTTGAGAAAAATTTTCTTTAAAGTGATCATTTGTATTACTTGCAAAAATGAATTAACGAAAAATATTTTCGTCCAAGAAGAAATTGACATATAAATTACTATCGAATATTTTTTACTAATTATTCATTGCAAAAGATACCATCGATCATTTTTAGGATAAATTATTTTAAATTATTTATTTTTCGCGAAATAGATGAAACTTAAAAATAATGGATTTAACTCTAAAAAAGAATCAAATGAGAAGAATCCAGAAGATGTCATGTCAATTAGCCTTTAGATTGGAATTTTCATAGACCCTACAAAAGATGGACCACGTTGAAGATTGTCTTAGCTAACCCTAGTTCCGATCAGCTAGGCCCCCCAGAAAAAAAAAATCTTTTGGCAGACCCTTAAAAGAAAAGGTGTGGAGTGCTCAAGATATCAAGTGAGAGGGTCCCAATTTTTTCTACCAAAACTGAAGCGTTACCAGCAATATATATGCCAACCCAAGCTCAGAAAATTAGCCAGATACAGAAGATCGCCGAGCCCGCGACCGCCGAACGTCGCCGGGAAGCTCCCAACGGCTTCGCGGCGACGGAAGGAGTCGCTCCCGCGTACGGCACCCCCCCTACAGTGCCGCCGTAGCTCGTGGGAGGAGACAAGATGGGGATCGTCGGCGCGTTCGGCACGGTGGTGGTCGGTGTCGCCGGCAAAGTCGTGGTGGGCGTCGTGCCTGTGGTCCCTCCTGCTGTGCTGAAGATTTTTCCGAAGGAGGGAATTAGACTTCGGACCCAAGCTTCTAATTCTAGCTAGGATTCGAAGCATGTGCAAGCAAAACTATAGAGACTGAAGGATTGGACCACATACTAGTTTGGCAATATGCACAAATCAAATGAAAAATGTGCAAGAATGCATATGAAAATGCATACAATACACTACACTCACTGCCAGATATGCAATGGCTAAGATGTGTGCTCAAGTCAACAATGCCTAATTTTTTACCAACTTGTCTTTTTGGACTTTCTTTTCCTTTTTGAATCTTGAGTTGTGACACTAAAGCTTTGAGAGGCCAGAAGAATCAAGCAAAGCAAAGCTCCCAGGTGAAGGCATTCCACTTCTGCAAGATGCCCTTTTTTCAATATCATTTTATTTTATCTTATGCTATTTCATTTTATTTTTTTTTTGGGCAATTGGGGTTCAAAGTGGGAGAGAGGACCACCTGCAAAGAGAACGTCGTACCTTTTTTTCTACTGCTCGAGTCTTTTTTTGTCAATTGCTTATTGACTCAAATTCACAGCTTTCCTTTTATACTTAGTAATTACAATTTTAATTTCATTTCGAAGTTGATTGGGCAAAAATTTTCCGTGGGTGTATCGCCACAAATCATCGAACTCTTCACATAAACTCATAATGGCGTATGTGTAATCAGCTTGCCCACACGATGCATGCAGATCCCTTGAAAAAACGTGCATTTTTAAATATCCGAAATTACCTTAATAAGTTCTCCTACGATAAATGCTTTTAAACCGGTCGGACAATACACAAGAAAAAAAAAAAGAATGCCGATTAAATATAAGTTTAGTCTAGACTTCAGAAATAAATACATGAATTTTACTCAAATCACATGCTTTACGCAAAGTTTGTTTAGGAAAATGAATTGCATATTGGTGTAAAAAGCTCTTTTTGAAAAATGGGAGTACAAGCCTCAAAGCCGGACCTTGAACATCACACCAGCTTAGGAAAAAGCCAAAAGAAAAAATAATAAAATTTGGACATCGGACATGGAAATCCACGTCAGCTGGTCAAAGAATTTGACCTCAAGAGGCCCCACATGCCGCCTTAGTACTTAGCAAAAGATCCTCGTTAATCGCTATGTCCCAACTTCAAAGAAAAGACTGTCGTTACATGCTGAAAAAAAATATGTATTGCCACGAGAGTTTTTCTTTTTTTTTCCTTCTTTTTTAGAATTTAAGAGATAAAAAAAAAAAGAAATTGGGTGAGATCCATAACATATACGGCTTGAATAGCACTTGTTTTTTTTTTTTCAAATTATCTTATTTTATAATTTTAAGAAGCACGCCGAATATTCCTCCACGAAAATATATACCCAACTTTTTACCAGAAAAATAACCGAGTCTTTACAACCTAAATAAAATGGAACAACATATCCAAAACAGCCCTAGTATAACAAATCTTAACCAAATGAATGATATAATAACATTACATTATTAAGCTAAAAGTGGGATTTGTCTCACTTATTCAGAATTCTCTACCAGGAATTAAAAAAATTAAGAGTATAATCATAATTAAACATATCCTAAGAAGTCAAAAATACCCGCTTTTTCCTGTTCAAAAGATAATCTACCCATCGGAGCTAAAAACTCATTTTGTTAAGCTTAATCGCAATGACTAGATTTGGAATATCGAAAGTGACAACGCACAATCGACGAGCCTACTTTGAAATCCAGTACAAATTCAGCGATTCCATGTAACCATACCAAATGCGATGGTATGACACCATCTAATGAACAAACTTGGTTACAATCACTTTCTTACTTTGAATCACATTTTCTAGTTGATCATAAAGATTTCATGTTCTCATACTTCTGTCCTCTCCACAAAATAATAACTCGTGAAATGCAAATCCACCTTTTTTTCAAAGACACTTGCAATGAATATTAGTCACCCCCAATAAAAATCTCGATGAAGTCATGTCCAAAAAACTATGAGAATCAGTGAGGTAAGGCAATATTGCACCTCAAATACACACGCGAAATACCTTTCTGGGTTTGAAAACGCATTGACAGAGCTGGTCGAACGTCCTAAAACCCTCGTTGCTTAACATTTTCCTTCTTGATTCCCACAACACAGGCTGATTTCATATGGCTTATCGAGGGATTTTCTCTTTCTTTTTATTTGAGTAAAGACTATCAGGTGGGGGTTAGGGACATGGCGTGAGTACACTGCTAGCTTTTATCAGAGAGAGAGAGACAGAGAGCAGAGAGTTGTCTTGTAGAGAATGCGACTGAACACCGACTTGGAAAATTTGGACAAGTCGATGCAAGCTGAAGAAAGAAAAAGAGAGATCGTAAGATCTCGATAAACCCCACAAAAAGAAGAGAAAAAGAAATTGAAATAAGACGCAAACATGGATCCTGAAAAGCAGTACAGGACGGTGGCCTGACAAACCCCATCACCCCTCCAAGATCTAACCCTAAACCACCATTAAATTATTGGTCACCCTTTATTAAGTAAAACCTTATTATTAACCATATATGTGAGTTTACATATGCACTTATATTATATATATTAAAAGTGGTAATATAGACCCTAGTATTGCTCAGAACCCAAACGCTGAGCTAAAAACAAACGTAAATATGACATCGTGCATGAGAACCATCAGCCAAGAACGCCATTCATGCATGTAGATACATGTATAAATCGCCTGCGAACTACTAAAACATCCGGCACGCTCGCATCCAATGACTTGAGTTAGGTTGCTCTGTTTGTCCATTTCTAAACTACTGAAGAGTATTAACAGTGCCATTGCGAAAGTAAAAGGAAAAAGGAAAACAAGAAACTGCACACTCTCAACGCACCCCACTCCTACCGTGAGATGCAGGAGATGAACTCACAGAAGAGAGAGAGAGAGAGAGAGAGAGAGAGAGAGAGAGAGAGAGAGAGACATACCTCAGAGACGATGGATACACGCACGATCCATAACCTGCGATAATCATTAAGAAGAATGATGAGCCATGATCTAACCGGGTATCGAGAAAAGTGAGTTTGAAGACGTAAATTCATTTTTTATTGCTATCACTTCGATATGCGTAGCATTATTTTGAGGGCGGAAAAAGAGAGAGAGAGAGAGAGAGAGAGAGAGAGAGAGAGAGAGAGACAGACTGGGGTCGGAGGCGGCGACGGTGGCGGTGCCGGCGAAGTCGCAGCTGCCGGGAGCCATGGCCTTGCGCTGGTAGAAGCTGTTGAAGGCGTAGGAGGCGTGGGCTTGCAACGAGTTGGGCAGGTAACACAGGCCGCTCGCCTGTATCGGGGCGCAGTCCGCCCCGGACCCGCACGCGTAATCGAGGGCTCTCTGGAGCGCCTGCTCGCTGGCGTCGCTCCGGGCCACGCACCACGTGGCGGCCCTCGCGGCGGTTGCCGCCGCGGAGAGGACGAGGAGGAGGAGGAGGAGGGGGAGCGGCGGCGAGGGGTGTGACGACGGCGGTGGGGGTGGCGGTGGAGCCATGGAGGAAGGTGTTATAGTGGAGGTGTGTGGTGAGATGAGGCTAGAGGGGGGAGCTTTAGGCTTCTAGTGAGTAAAGGAAGAGAGAGACAGACTTTGCCCTGCTGATAATTTTATTTTTTTGCTGTTCTCTTCTTATTCTTCTTTTCCTTTTTCGGCTTTTGATGATCTGTCTGGCTCTACATTTATATATATTTTTGCTGATAATATTTTTTAACTTTTTTTTGGGGGGTTGAACTTTGGAAGAATTGAATGAATCTTATCGGCATGGCCTCCTCTTTTTCATTTTCGTGGAGCTAACCTTGCGAACGGCAGCCCAATTGGCGCGCCCGTTAGCCCATTAACCTTGTGGACAATGAGCTAATGCTGCTCTCCTAATGACAGATCATGGCAGGGTAAATGGCAAAGCTGGTTATAATGTTGAGGCGATCTACATATCTTGCTCGAGGAACTAAATGCCCAAGCTAAAAGGCATGGTGAGCTCACCGTGTTGCTCTTCTCCAAGTGGCACACGCCCTTATTTCAACTGGGATAGTCTCTAGTGGTGAGCATCGGTACAAGGTCAACTCTAGACCGATCCTAAATCGCCCAACTAGGCCGGTCCTGGTCCGTTCTTAGGGGATTAGGTTGGTCCTTGGTTTTAGGACCCTTGAATCCTACATTGTGCGAGTTGGTCCTGGGAGTATAGGATTAGTCCGAGTTGGACCAACCATGTATATATTATATGCTTTTGTCTACTCTAAATCCTAGCGCCTTCTCTTCCGTTCTCTTCTTTTTATGTAGTTGTTTTTGCCATGTAAATTAGAAAGTTGAAAGAAACCGGACCCTAATTCAACAAAAAAAAAATTGAAACTCTCTTCGCTCGCCTCGGTCTCTTGCCTCGCCTGGCTTGCCACTTGCCGCCGCCTCGCTGCTCACCTCTGGCCTCTTCTTGCTCGCCTCTTGAGTGTAGTTTAGCTGGATAAACATATTTTATTACGTATTAATTATGTGTGTTGTTTGTTTTGTTTTTAGGTGTTCGAAAGTTGAAGCGATCATATAAGAATGAACAAAATATGAAGTTCTATAATTCATAGTTTATATTATGTATTTTGAACTTCTTATGGTTTAATTGTATTTCACGTGTTCGTTTTCGTGGTTTGTTGCTTTTAATAAGTGTGAAATATATGTAGTTATCTTATCTTATATTTATGTTTGATACGTAGTGGTGTTCATAGTTTAATTTCTCAATATCGCATTGTTGATGGATATGTAATTTGAAATTATATATTTATCCTTTCAAGCAATACAAAAAATAAACAAAAAAAAATAATCGGTTGGTCCCGAGTTAACCTTGGAATCGGACAAAACCCATAGGGTTGGTATGATCCTCGGTCCCAGGCCCAACAAACTCGGTCCTCGCTCCCAAAAATTGGGGACCAACACTGTGCGGGTTGATCTATAGGTTAGGTGCTAAAACGGTCCAATCCGGACCATGCTCACCCTTAATAGTCTCCATCCATTAAGTAAACTTAGGCCCTTCGCGCTGGCCTAGCGATGATGGTGTGAAGCAATGGCGAGTCGCCCGCAACGAGGGTTTGACGAAAATTAGATGGAAGGGAATGTCATGATCCGAGTTCTTCTCGATGTGTGACACTGAGCTTTGCATATCATCAAGGTGTAAGTGTGAGAAATGCAGAAGAAATGGTGCATTTGATTTGTGAGAGTGATGTCAAGGAGTGATGTCAAGGTGTTTATGTTGGGAGTTCAAAGATACAATGACTGTTGCCGTAGCGTCGAAGACGAGGTTGGCCATCCGTGCAAAAAGTGGTCGACATTCGCTAACAAGTATTCCAATGAGGTCATCTCTAGCAAAACACATTTGTTATCCTGAAGTACCCATCATGTCCCGCTTGGAGTATTAGGTGCCCGAACTAAACATAATCTTCCATGACTAATTTATGAAGGTGCAACTCACAAACTCTCAAGCAAGAAAAATTGGCCCAATTTACTAATATACCTACTGTTTCACATAGAGTGTGCAAAAGAACCGAGAACTACCTAAATCGAACCGAGCTGGCCAATTTTAGGAGATTCTTAATTCCAATAATTGGGAATCGATGAACACTGATCAGGTTTCCAGTTCTAGTTGCCCGGAACACCTAAACCGGACTGGTAGATATATGTATATATATTTTATTTTTTTATGTTTTGAAAACCCTAATTAGCTCTCTCTGACACTCTCTACTCCTCCTTCGTCGCTGCTCAATCCTCCTCACACACGCTCTCTCTTAAACAAAACCCTAGCCTCAAGTGGCCTCTCAGTCCTCCTCGTGCATGAACCTCTCAATTCTCTCACTTCATCTCGCTCCCAGTCACCTGTCAGCTGAGCTCTCACCTTTGGCCCTCTATGGCAGCATCATAGTCGTGGCCTTGCCTCTAGCCCTCCATTGCAGTCACGAACTCGCCTCCCTTCCCACTCTTTGTTCTTGGTCACCTCCAGCCCCGTCGCTCCCTCTCTCACTCTCGCTTTGGATCACCTCCGACCTTGTCGCTCCCTCTCCAATCTCACGCCTCTCTCTCGCAGTCGCAGCCTCGCTCGCTGTGATCCAATGACTCTATTGGGAGCTTATTCCCAAGTACTCTATTGCCAATTCTCTCTATTAATCCAGCCGCAATCAATTGAGCAACTATAAGTCCTCTTAAAATTATGTTATTTTTTGTGATCCATGCCTCTTGCCCCTCTCTCTCTCTCTCTCTCTCTCTCTCTCTCTCTCTCTCTCTCTCTCTCTCTCTCTCTCTAGCTTCGCTAAATATCTTCTTGATATGGGTAAGTTCCTCGTCCCTTCCGTCGAGTATCTTGATGAAGTCATCAGTCTTTCCGGATCTCTTCGATTTTGTGTTCAATATGTGTGATTGATTATGTTGGTTTTAATCAGAATTGTCCTCCTGCTTTGGTTTGATTGGAACTTGGGTTGTGGATTAGAGGGAATCTGTCTCTTGTAATGATTGTTGTGTTGACCGGCTCCCGATTCCTATTTTGTGGAACTGGACCTTAATGAGCGATTTCTAATTCCAAGGTGAAAACCTCTCATCAGGTTCCAGGATAGAAACCGCCCACCTTTTCCACCCCGAAACCGTAGTTTCGCAGGCTTATCCTTGAGTAGAAAGTCTCGTCTTATGATCACTGAATTACTACACTCGACGGTCTTTTCCCTATTATAATTAGGGGTCTGCCTTAGATCATTGGTGGTGGTTATCGAAAGTACCTCACCAAATCAAGGGAAAGCAAGCTTTTAGATTGGGGCCGCTTCACCTGTCTAGATGTATACACTTGGCGGGTTATAAGACTACGTTCCTTATTTTATCGTGTCGATACCTGCACACTCAATTCTCTAATTAGAAAGAAAGTTTTTCTTCCTTCTCCTAAGGGAATATTTCAAAATTTTTACGTCCCAGAGTTCAGGGGAAGCCATTTAAGGTCGTCACTTTAGTCCAATATGTTTTTTATTATATAGACAGCTAATTTCTTTATGTACGCATGCATGTGTGTGTGTATATATATGTGTATTGCTTGTGTGCGCCCCACCTAGACCATAGGCCACACGGGCTAGGAATGGGAATCTAAACTGCCTTTTAAGTCTTGAGTGGAGAAAACGCGAGGCATTTTGGCCAACCGCAAAGGGCGAAATAACCGTTGACTGTTGGCGTGAGACGGGGGGCGATTCCGACATTTCGCACCAAAAATTATTGGCGAACAAAATATATACATGCGCACGGACCGCCCCAGCAGCATCTCGCTCGCCGGTTGCTGCAGGTCTCTTCCTCGTTGCGCCGACGACTTCTTCGCTCGAAGGGGCCTCACCTCCCTCTCTTCCGCCCGCTTCCGACCATGACTCATATCCTTCGATCTCTTCATCGTTTTCTTTTCTGGTGTCTTTTTCGGGTATTCTGGAGGTGCAGTAATTTGCTCGTACCGTTTCCGTTTCGATGCTGGTCTTGTTGACTCGGGGTTTCGATTGTGCGTGTTGCTTTTTTCTGGGTCGTTTGCTCGCTTGATTCCCGAAATGGGGCGCGAAAGAATTCGTGGGTCCTTGTTGTTTTTCCTTGATTCTTGATCTTTTGATGCTGCTGCTGCTGCTGCTGCACGCGGTAACCAGAGAGATCGCGATCGGGAGAGAGCTCAGGCGCGAGGTGGCAAGAAGGGCAGCACCAAGGACGACGGGTTGACCCCTGAGCAGCGCCGCGAGAGGTCGGTTTATTTCTCGATCTCGATTTGGGTTTAAGCGATGGTTGATTTGGGAAATCCCCTGCTTTTTTCTCTCGTTGAATTATGGAGGGTCGTCTGTTTTTCCGTTGATCATGATCTGGCGATTCTTGTTTTGTCCTTGTTGATGAGATGTTTGGTGTGGGTTTGGTGGTGAAATTGATCGGGGGTTGTTTGAT
Organism: Syzygium grande; assembly: GCA_024733475.1. Lineage (NCBI taxonomy): Eukaryota > Viridiplantae > Streptophyta > Magnoliopsida > Myrtales > Myrtaceae > Syzygium > Syzygium grande. The sequence continues at coordinate 23,445,620 of JAMXDD010000005.1, forward strand.
CGAATCGAATCAGGGATGCGAAGGCCTTGCAAGAGAAGGCTGCGAAGAAGGCGGCCCAGGGGTCATCCAGCGGGGACGCCGGAGGTAAAAGCAGCAACAAAAAATGAAAGATGTCGGTGCAATGGGGTTTCTTTCTCCTTTTCCTGTGAAGGGTTGTCTTTTGTTCAGTGTTCTGGTTGAATATAGTTTCCATATGAAGAAGTCGATGTCAGTTTGACTGGCGTTGTTGGTTATGTTTCCGATTGTACAATGTTGAGAAGTTTCGTGGTTATTAAGAATCCAACCCATCATTGTCGTGTTCTTGTATCAGCGATCGTCTATTATTAGTCTTCTTAACTTACTTGAGTCGGTGATGGTCTAGCTCCTTCAAACCTGATTGTCTTGAAGTCACTCTTTTGAAGAGCATTCGAACCGGTCGGTTGAAGCTCATAGTACATCGGGGTCAGTGACTATTAGTCTTAATGGAATGTCCTTTTAGAACTCATGCATTTTATGAAGCTAATTAATGAAAACTGGGAGAGTTAGCTGCATGACTGACAACGCAGGTGAATCTATCAAGTGCCAATCTATCATTGTTCTCAGCGAAGGTGCAGGTTCAATCATATTTAAGTCTCAATAATTCATAAACTAGCGAGGGTTTTTAATTTCTTACAGAAGTTTTTACTGCCCAGCAGATATTGCTTCAACATGGTTCATTGTTCTTGGAACTATTCATTGTATATAGCTGAAATGTTGTTGACTTGTGGATCTTTTTGGATTGGTTAAATACAGTAGATCATTGTCCTTAAAAGTATGTGTTGCATATGGTCAAGATGATGATGATGTTGGCTTTTGGATTTCTTTGAATCTGTTAAATTTCCATGCAACGCCTTTCTGCTGGTTAAAATGACATTATGTGGGCATAGCTGTTGAAAGTTCTATCAGCTTTAATGTGTTTCGTCTTTCCTAGTTCATGACACTCTAGAGCATATTTTAGTTGTCGATTTATTTCGATGCGGATCTTTTTTGTAAGGTTTTGTGAGGATGTCTTGACCCATTTCAATCCTAGTGTAGGTGAGAGATAGGAGGACTCAGTCCTTCACCGAATGTAGGACGGCACATTGAGAATTTGCATTTTGAGCTATGTTTTTGTTGGAGGACTATGGCAAAATTTGGATGGTGGGGTTGATGGCATTTTATCCTGCTAATAAGTTTTCAAGTAAACTGGCAGTTCTTGCGGAGTGGACATTGTAAGTAAGGTGAGATCTGTGCATTGGGTTGACTGGAATGGCCTGTGAGGATCAACAAGGCCAAATCAATGTGTGAATCAAAATCAGGGTACTGAGCTTCAATAATGACCAATTGAACTTGAAAACTGTGGTGTTTCAAAATCACCGTGGGAGAATTGCGTGTTTTAGGATCGCCAAGATATGAGTCCGGAGTATCATTGGACAGTGGACAATACAATTGACAATCTCTCCAAGCATGGAGATTACCTTAATAGGTCTTAGTATTTCTGCTATGTCTATCTGGGTCATATTGATCGCTCATCGGTTGCGTTATGTGAAATTAATCTTAACAATTTATGTACTCCCATGTCAATGGGTCTGATGTCATGGATCCAGGTTTTCCTTATTGTCACCCTTGGAACTGTCCCCAACAAGTTTCGGAATTGACGAAGTTGCCTTAGTTGGCTAGTTTGCTTGGTCATAGTGGGAGTCGAAATATCCTGGGTGGCTTGCTGTTTCAGTGAAGATGGTATATAAATCCATTACGTCGCGTCCTCATATAGTTTCCATGTTGGCCTACAGGCGAATGTCAATTAGACGAACATATTGGAGTAATTGTTCAAAAGATCGAGTTTGATTGAGATTTTTCATGAAATTCCTCTCGAAAATTGATGAAGAACCATAAAATGGTCGCCCAAAAAAGTTGGTTGCTGCTGGAGTTGGCCTGTCCATGCTTCCATGGAAACGCAAACTGTTAGAGTTTCTTTTTCTTTATGTGAGGCTTAGCTTAGAGTAAAGATGGTGAGTTGTGATAAGAGGGAAAAAGAGAATAACAAAAGAAAGCCTACAGAAACGCGGCCTCTGGTGTTTCATAAGGCCTCTTTTTGTACAAGGAGAATGTGCCTATTTCATAAGCTATGATGAGAGTGAGATATGGAGAGAGACATAATCATGAGAGGACACGAATATGACAATGAAATAACCTTAGATTAGTCCATGAGATCTCCTGGCTAATGTATTCAATAGTTGTCCATTCTTTCTCTGTTCAACTGGAAGGAGGGATGATTACACTCTCAATCTTAGTGATTTCTAAATCTCTTAACTTGGGAAACCTGGTGCTATCTTTAAGTTTAGTTTGAAGACAGAACATGTGTGATTATGGGCAAAAGCACATGGCCAGAGTCTTAAAAAGAAAAACTGCAAGTACTAATCTTCAAAAAGCACAAGATGGAATGAAAGGTTAAGGAAGAGAGATGAACTGTCGGTCTGTGATTAGTCCAAACCCAAAACCAAGGAAGCAGTGAGTTGTCGGCACCAATTGGTGGGTCTGTTGTTACAAGCTTTTTATCCCTAAACTTATTGTATAGATGCCAATTCATTCTCGTTTTTTTTTTAATTTTATCAATTTAGTTAGATCTTTGCAGGAAATTTCAATGTTTAGGACTAAATTAGCAAAATTCGAAAAGTATAGGACTGAATTGACATCTTTTCAATAGGTTTAGTAGGGTTGATTGGTAATTTTTCCTTCTTGGCATTTTAGCATATCTGACTCTCTCTAGAAAAACGACCTACTGAGCTACATAATTCATGAAGGGTACGTCTCTATGTGTACATATTTAGCATCAATCTTGGATTGCAAATTGGCTTGATCTTAGTGGGATGAGACTACAATAAATCTTTCTTATGGCTACTTGCAAATAAAATCACTCACGATTGTTCTATTTACCCTCCAAACACTTGATTTCAATTCTTACCATCGGCTGATTCACCCCGCACTTGTCTAGTTTTACGACGCGTTATGTGATGTCGCCATTTACGAACATTTCTTTGATCATAACCAGGTCAATGGTTCATGTTATCTAACCATGGAATTACACGACAAAAATGATCTGACAAGGACATTGAAATGTAACATGCACAAGTTTAGGCACGTAAATCTTTTATCTAAGTATACATATGTCATATTTTATTATTCAATTCGTAGCTCCTTGACACCGTCTGAGACAATAAGGTCCGAAGCCAGCAAGCTCATCATGATAGTCCCACCGGCTTGTTGTAGTCCACGACTGTCTTCACACAAGATAGCAGTGATCACGAGCACAAGTTACCTAGAGGTTGATTATAACATAGCTCGAACTTATGATCTAAAAGTCGGGCGAGCATAAAATCATCGAGCTAACCACGCTCCGTGGTCTCCAAGAATATATATTGCACAAATTTTCTCTTTGTCCAATTTCCTTCTATGCTATTGAATCTTTATCTGAACAACCCCACATAAAACCGCATCAGAGGAACATTATCCCAAAAAAGGGAACCTTCATCATCCGGAAGGATTTTCTGCAATGTTCAGGTTGTCCTCAGTCTAGCAACGCAGCATCAGCAACACTTTATTAGTGAAACTGTCATTCCCAGCATCCTAGGATTCTCTACCAGGAATGTCTCGCTAGGGAGCATGCTCAGGCAAGTCTCTTATGTCCAGGACTGACTCGGGCAACATTCGAATTGCAACATCAAAGAAAGCTTTGCTAGTCCTCCGCCTTATCCGAGTTCATTTCCAAATCCAATCTGCAAATTTTGGTATGTGCATTGATTATCTTAGACAGATTTGATTTCACCGTCTTTAGCCGGCTATCTTAGTTTGGTCTGTTATATTGGACGGTCCAACGTTTAAGCTCTGCAAATGCATCTTTGACATAAGTTGAAATAAGCTGTTTTTCTTGGGGAATTCAAGGAATTTGTGCTCTTCTTCACTAATTGCAGATAAAAAAAGTACTTTTACTAACAATAGCGGTTAGCTTTTGCCTTAAGAGGAGAGAAGATCCTTCTTAGCAACTCATGTGCATTTCTCGACATATCTTGATCATGTGTTTAAGTATGAGAGGTACATGATCTCGGTTTTCGTGAGCTAAGCAATGTATACCGTTCTTCTGAATCTAGCCTTGTGAAAAATAGTCCTTGGGAACATGGGCAGTTAGTAAAAATGGACACTGACATTCCTACTTGATTCAAATTTCAACCCGTGAAGAGAAGTTTCTTCATAATAAAGACCAAACCGTCCAGGATTGGCCAAACTTAAAAACTACTAATTCTGCAAAAGAACATGTTGCTCTCACTAAACAACATTAGAACCACTAAGTAAAAAAAGAACTGAAATATCTCTGCCAATGATCTTCCCTGAAATATTTCGAAGCAAAAAAATTCCTCCTTCAGCTCGAAGATTGGCCCAATTTTTCTTTGTTTGCATCTTCAACATTTTCAGTCCCATCTCTGATGCTTTCTGCCACTACAACATTCTCAACCTCTACGTCCTGCTTCTCATGACCCTCCTCTGCATTTGTATCATCCATCTCAGGATGTGCATCATTGACATCCAAATTGCTACTCTCAAGGACCACATTGGATACAGGTGAGGCCTCCGCATCCAATTCCTTCTCGGTGTCTTTGTCGTCCTCCTCAGAAAAGCTTTTATCGGAGCTACTCTCGTTATCTTGCGTTTGGGGAGAATTCCCCTCTTCAGTCTCTTCAGGATTTGCATCCGCGTCTGCATCCACCATGTCCACGTCCAGTTCGGGAAGTCGCTGTTGCAGGGGCACAGCATCGCTGACGACCTGTCCCATCCTCAATCTCTCCCTGTAGCTCTCCATCTCCATCTTGTACCTTTCTTTATCTTTGAGCGCTTTGTCTTGATAAACCTTCAAAGCCATCAAACACAAAACGATTACAAGGAGAACAGCACGAATGTACTGATTCAGACCAGATCAACGTGGATAAGCTGGAATCGACTCCTAGAACTAGCACGCACTTTGATTAAGCCGGTCCAGGGCCAGCACATTTTAGCCAAAGCATGCCCACACCTGTCAAACGGGGCTACACATAATGGTATCTTCAATGCGCACACAATTGCAGACATCAAAAGCACCGATGCAGACCACAAGAGGGCTGATTCGACCCATAATTAGGTAATTTCTAAGAATGCATAGATAAGAAAAGGCAAGGTCCTTACAGCTCTCTCAGATTCATTTAGCTTGTTCCAAAGTTCGCCAATCATCCTACTTATCTCTCTGTCCTTCCCAGGGTGGAGAGGTTTCAATCTTGCGTGCTGTTCAGCAAAAAAGAAATTATAACCGCTTCTGTTAGGTTTCGGATGTGCAGGATCCCTCCTCTTGATCTCGGATTTTTTCCTTCTGCGCGACGTTGAATGCCAGAACTTCCAGCTACATTGTTGTTATTGATGGAGAAATTGAATTGCTGAGGCATTTTTCCGGCAGCGCTCTGAGGTGTTTGGTAAAGCACACCCTTTAACTTCTCCGAGCCTATTGAAACAGTTACAAGGTACCCACTTTCAAATTTCCCGTCGATGACCCCCACCACAGCAGAATTCGCTGGCCAGGCAGTGCTTGCTGCAATATAGAAGAGAGAGTAAATGTCACTCAAAAACAGCCATAGTCAAGTTAATATAAACCACAGTAAACAGCTACTCATAGTTCACATGATTCACAATACGAGACCTCGAGGCAAGTCCGAAGCAGTTGTCCTTGGTTGCACAGTCATGGGCACTTTGCTTTCTTGTGCAGGACGCATAGCTTCCATCTGCTGTGCCAAAAATGTTGGCACGGGAGGGCTCTGCAGAGTTCCTAGGAGAAGAAAATCATCCGATAAAAAGTATCATCAACGTTCTGCGACAGTAGCTCAAATGAAAAATTTGAGGAGTCCAGTCACAAACCAGCAGAAAGAGGAGTCCAAACGCGAGCCTTGAAAAAGTAAATTTGTTCATAATGATGAAGCAGTGAAACATAATATTTGCGCAGCACGAACGAGGCATTTGTCGCAGTGGAGGGGAAATTGAAGATAGCAGTCACATCTTTCCATCGTCTTTCCCTAATGATCTGACGGTTCAATTGGTCAGAAAATTCTTTAGACGAGATGACTAGAAGATGATCACAGCTTACATCTATTGTCTGTTCTTTACCTTATTCAAGAAGGACCATACATGATGGATATAATTACAAGATCCATCAAAGTGAAATATCTAGATGTCAAGTTTCAATGTCGATTACATTCCACATCATAGCCCTCAAAACTATACTACTAATATGTAAATTTACCATACATGAAAAGTTTCATGAGCTATATAATGACCAAAACCAAGTGGGAATAGCAGAAACATTAATAGAACACACCTTTGATCCAAGATTAACAGAAGGAAATCTACCTTGTTGTCCTCAAAGTTTCTTCCCTTCGACCAAAGGAACAGCAGAAAGATTAATAGAACATACATTTCTGATCCAAGTTTCTTTTCATCATCAGTAAACTGGTCAAATACATTAGGTAGCAAGTCCGGTTTTGAAATTTCTCTGAACAATAATGATAATTATCTAGGTCTTCACAGATTTCAAGGCGCGATTAAAATAAAAGTGACATTTTATGGAAGATTTTACACGTTAGATTGATTTCAGATGAAAATTAGGAGAAAACTTCGTGAAAAAATAAACCCGAATTTGGCATACCAAACACATTCCTTGAAGATAAAGGAATTGAACAGTTTTCAAAAAAATATTCAGTGAACGCGAAAAGAAGAATAATCTCTAAAGCCAAATAAACCATAAAACATAAGCCCGTGAATAAGCAAAGTTGAGAGGTACCTTGAATGTGACAAAAGAAAGATGCACATACTAGTTATGTCACGCTCGGTAGAATGATTATCAGTCACATGCCAAACTAAATTTTTCAGTGTTGTCACATAAACTATTCATATTCTCCTCTAAGTAAAAGTGGCAGACCAAAGTAATGATATTCAAGATAATTGAAAGAAGAGAAGATTGGTGACCATCATTTTCATGCATCTCTTGAAGACCTGCAAATGGAAGTAATCCCTACTCCTTCAAAATGTATGGCAAAATGCTATATTGATCCGATGAAATGGCAGATGAACATTTGGAAGACTCTTGGACGAGGAAATGACAAACTAATTCCCAACATAATTAAAAGATGTAACATCTTTACCTTCTCAATGCCCCCGCGAGAAGTTACTTCTATAAATAACCGATGCAAGTCAAGCTCTTTGCCACCAATGATAGGAATCCTGTTATTATGGAATTGAGGATATGAAGAGAGAGACAACAGCAAAGCAAGACCACCCAACATAGATGACCAAATGAATATCAGCACATGTCAAATCATTAGACTACTTCAAGTTTTGTCTATGTAAGAACTTCAAACACACCTAATTGCAGAGATATTAATAGGATCAACAGAGTAGCTAGAGCAATTGCTTTGTATTTTCAATGAAGCTGATGACAGAGACAAACAAGACATACTCTTCTCTTTGTACTCTCAAAGAAGCCAAATGACTGTTTTCGCCTGGTTGAGATTGTCAAATAATTCTGCAATTTATACCTAACTTCAACATGTAACGCCAACAGCTTACTTAACCTTTTTTTTTTTGGCAAATCAACAGCTTGCTAACTGAATGTGTTCCCATATGCTTTCTCAGGTAATGAAGGAGAAAATCAAGTCTTAAGCCTTCACTGATTTAGCAACTCCACAAAATCCTCAATAACCGCATAAGCATTAGCTTTTTGGTGCATGTACATGTGCTTAGTGTTTACAGATAATTTTTTTTAAAATCCACACACAACCACCGGGCAAAGAATGACTTACTCCTTGCAGAACCAAGTGAAAGCAAACTAGCCTAGCTAATTGTCTGAAAGCACCCACAGTATAAATTAATGCTTTTATCCCTTAGAAACAGTAGTCTCCGCGGATCTTCAAATAGACATACATACAACAGTTTTGCTCTAATTCTCGTGCATCGTTTTGAAACTTGTCCAAAGAATCACAGCTTACAAGAATGAAAGATCACAATTTCTATTAAGGAGCTTTGGAACTCCCCAGTTAGGATGACTGCGGCAGTCCCAATTACTGCAGAAGATAAAATGGACAGAGACAGCCAATTATTTTGCAACACAAGCCAGTCAAGCGAATCAGTTCACCAATGTTCATGTCCTTAAAATGGTGCAAAATAACTGAAGTCCCTTTCTAAGCTCCGCATACCAGATTCTGAAACAAGTTTTACGGGTGAAATGTCCATTATGTGGTCCACGAACAGATAGAAAACACCACTTGGCAGAATATTGAGTTCATTTTCCAGTTAGATATTATTTTCTAGTACCAAAAATAGCAAACGGCAACCACATTATTTCTCTCTCAGCCAACCATGGAAAAATGAAGCATCCATCTACTAATACTACGCCTTACAAGAAACTAAAACTAGACCAATAAAAGAAGTCCTTTGTCCGGACCTATACAATTTTAACTAGCTAAAGAGATATAGGGGTCTCTCAATAGCAAAATGTACATATCCAGCAACTCAAAAATCTATTAGTTTAAGGAAAAAATATAACAAGTCCAGACCATGCTCAACAGTTACTAACTTCCTACAGAAAAAAACAAAAAAAAAAAAAGGGAGCGAAGCTTTTACATGAATTTGGTCCCCATAGTTGAATGGAGCTTCTCCAAAGTAGTCATAAAGAGGCTAGGACTTGCCGCAACCTCATCATACTCTGCAAGAGGTGGAGGGTATGGATGATACCCAGACGTCTGCATTTGCTCCTTCAATGGAGACATTGGATTTTGGTTCCCACCAGAAGTTGATGCCATCCACAGGCCGTTCCACTTCAACCAGCAAAGCTCCAATATCTACCTCCACCTTCATTCCAATATTACTAAGAATTAGCAATGAACAAAAGAACAAAACCTGCCCTCATAATTATTAAGGAAGCAATGAAGTAAGTAACTACCCATCAAGTGTTTAGCAGAAAGATTATAAACTCTTAAATACAGAATCCCAAAGGACTAAAGGGATAAATAAAACGCAACAGAGAACAAATAGACCCAAGAGGGGGGGAAATGGAAGTTTTTACACTAGAGGATGAGAAAAAGGCAAAAGAATAAACCATTAAATTAGCATTCAGATTGCTGGTGGGGCTGAAATAACAAGAGACGAACCAAACTTAATGAGAGCGACGACGACTTCCAAAAGCTGAAATAATAACTTCCAGTTAGTAGACGGAGGAGGAGGAGGGCTGTCTTGTGTGATTTGATTCAAAGCCCAAGAGAAGAAAAGCATGTGGTACAGCTTAGTAGCTGTCACAGCCATGAATTGCTTCAGCGTACAAACGATGGCAGCAAAAGAAGCAGCAACAACTCAACAACCCATCACGGCTTACGAAGAAACTTTTTCTATCATTAATCCATCACCACCATTAAAGAGGAGCTAAAAAGAAAACACCCTTTTAGGCCCTGCAAAATCTTGATTCAAAAATCCCCCTCTCTCTCTCCCTCTCTGTTCAACTATTTGTCAAAACACAGGGCTACATGGCCTACTACCTTGTCTGACATTCCTAAGATATCATGATATCCAACTTTTGTACTCTATTCCAGGAGTATTATATTATAATCATTTAAAGTTTCCTTCTCTTCGCTTTCCATCTGACACTGTGAGAGTCGCGCAGGCAATATACACATCTATATATATATGGGTATGGATTTCTATTAGAAGAAGAAGGACCAAAACTTGCCTTTGCCCTCCGCAAGGCCCCCACCATGAAATTTCAAATCAGAGACTTTGTGTTATGCGTCCCCTCTCTTTGCTTTCCCATGGAGGGCAGAGAAAACGGGATAAAGTAAGAATAAACAATTCACAACGAATATGGGAAAAAGAGAGAAAAATGCCCAGAACAGTACTGCCCAGATATTCAAAGCCCCTAATCTTTGCCTCTTACGGGGTTGCTTACCGTACGAAAAACAATTAATAATCCAAAACGAGAGCAGGGCAAAAGAAGGAAAGAAAGTTTTATACTTTTTATATACCCAGATGAAGATAGACAACAAAGGTCACTTTTTTTGCAGAAAAGAGTATTTAAAATAAAGCACATCGGAACTTACCAGACACAAGCTACAGTGACTGTGGGAGGCTGGTTTCACGAATGATGATAATGGGGAGGCATTAAAGAAGACGCTTCAGACTTAGCCCACCTTGGTGAGTGGCGATGACAATAAATGTGGCTAAAGCTCTCTTCTCCTTTCTTGGGGAAAAAAAAACTATTATTTATTGTAAGCAAATCGTGGTTTGATTTGCATTGCTCGGTTTCTGATATATCTTGCCTATTTTCTTGGCCATCTTTGTGATATATACTAATTCAACCACCCCCCACGCCCCCCACCGGAACAAAATTTGAGTACGTGTCAAGGTGTAAAAGGGTGATTTTTGGATCTTTCTTGCCTCTTGATTGGGGAGTTTGAGTGGTGGGGGGCCACATGGATCGAAGAAAAGTTTTACAGAGTGCTCAATGAAGATTGAAAAACACACACAAAGATTTATACAGAAGAAACTTGATGAAAAGCGCAGATGGGTATGCCTGGAATGTGTCTGAGCAAATATAAAGCTTTCCCTTTTCTTGTGTTATTGATCAAGCAAAGAAAATCTTGGGATGGATGGATGGATGGTCAAGAACGTGTCCGATTGACTGCCCGGATGAAACGGCAAAACAAAATTAGAGATATGAGCGCCGTAACAGCATTTAACTTTCTTGGAACAAGTCTCTCTCTCTCTCTCTCTCTCTCTCTCTCTCTCTCTATGAGAAAGCATGATTATAGCTGCATTAATATCATCATCACCGACCCTATCTTCCTCTCTTCCATTCCCACTTAAAAAAGATTTGATAACAATCTTCTCGGGCCACCATCGGGGCTGTTCAGCTTCACGTTTTGCATAACCACCATTCAAATTCGTCAGATTTTTTAGGCCATGTGATGCAAATTAATGGACTTAGCCAAAGAAAGACAAAGATAAGCGTCAATTTGATAAAGACATTTGCCTGAATGGTTGATTGACAATTATATATCTTTACCATCTTCACCCCGCTGCTTTGTTTTGTGAGATAGGTACTATTTTTCCCCGTTGATAATGGCGTATATATGCAAAGTATTATAACGTTAGTGGTATGAATTAGGAGTATGCGATTCCATGATGGATAGGTTCCAGATCTTGAACCTAAAATCTACCATGTCGAGATTGGTTCCCAATCTTCGGAACTGACCTTGTTGATCTAGGCTAGACCTGGAAATCGACCAATTCAAATTTTTTTGTTTCACTTTTTTTTAAATTTCTTGAAAGGACAAATTTTAGTAGAACATCCATTTCTTTATAAGAGGCGGGAGCGGCATTAACAAGAATAAAATATGCAAGATAAAACTAAAATGAGAGAGGTAGGTTTCTCGGTCTTGTTTGGTCTGTTCGCATACCCAGAACCTGACCGGTAATATAGTCGGTTCCAAAAATTCAGAACTAATAATCGGAGCGGAACCGACCGAGTAGGGTCGGTCCAGTCCGATTTCAAGGTCTATCCTAGACCGTTGCTCATCCTTATGAATCTATTAGACACTTGATTCACTTTATCGGATCACGATAGTCTTTCTTTTTATTATCCATTATTCATTCATAAAGAAATATTTAAATAAATAGTATCTATATGGAATTTTTTTTCAATTTTTTTTTTTTTAAAACGTTCAACCTTGAGAAGGTGCGGGGCGCCCAGCTCTAGCCATCAGCCAGACCCAACCATTGGGTGTGTCTATTATATAAGATCGCAAAAACGAATAAAAAGTATTATGATTCTATCTAATGTCTAGATATATGGTAGATAAATTAGCAATATTTATTCGACCAAACAAAAAAACTATTGATACTTGACCGCTGCGTGTATGTATGTGTGTATATATTTATTATGACTCAAAAGGTGCATCCTATATAAATATGAGTTAAGATCATAAAAAATCACAAATTTATACACCTGTGACAAATTTATCTTAAATTAATTTTTTATCATAAATTTATACTCAATTAGTTTCCGTTAAATTTTATTATTAAATTGCCTAGTTAAATGATACGTGATATTTGACGAATGTACCCGTTTGGGTTTTACTCTCCGTTTGTCCCGAGTATTCCAGTTCGTGATTTTTTTTTTATATTAATTCAATTTAATAATGGTAAATTTATCACAAATGTATCAATTTTAAATTTTTGTGGTCAATTGGGTAAATTTGTCACTAGTGTACTAGTTTGGAGTTTTTAGTGATCAAAAAATTAGTTTTGAGTACATTTGTCATAAGCGTACAAATTTAGGATTTTTTTATATTAAATCTATAAATATTGGGCGATGACCCAAAAAAGAAAAACTTGGTGGACCAATATCGCATCTTCTTATGCATAACATAACAATTTGGTTAGTATAGGTTGTTCTAAATAATCATTATCTGGATAAAAGCATGTCCGCATCGTGTCATACGCAACGTATAACTCCAGTCAAGCCCAAATTCATTATGGCGTTAGGCTAAAAGATGGGTCTAACTTCATAACAAGTTCTAGACGACAATTTGTAGAAAATGAACTCCAAAAACATCGATTGTGTATGCTCGTGATGGGTATACGAGTGTATCTCCAGCTCTGAAAATGGAGGTCACCCCTTTGAATGGTTCTAAATGCGCACAAATTGATCTAAATCATGTCTACCTACACGTACCAAAGGTCTAGACTTAACCGGTTCATGCCATTTGCAGAGTGTTTCATAGGTCTCTAAGTAGCCGAGTCTCCATATCATGCCTTTTGATTATCAAAAAAGAGGAAAAATAGACCGCCAATTAATCGATCCACGGATAGTTTTCAAGAGTGGGAATACAATGAAAGGATCAATAAATAGTCCAACCTTTAACACAAAAATAGTTAAAACCAGAAAAACAAAAGGGATTTGGTCAACATAGTAACCCCCCCAAAAAAGGATATGATCTCAAAAATCTCAAGTTAGATGAGTTCCAACATATAAAAAGTAAGGGTATGATCTTATATTTAATTGGGAAATATTATTTAAAAGAAGAGGCTAATATCTATTTTGCATTATTTGCTGTATTTATGTGTTGTATGCGGTGATAAAGATGAGGACGAATGTTGTAGATAACAGCGATGGGGAGACGTCACATGCAAAGGAGGTCATATGCTAGTGGTAGAACTCCATGCACTTGTCAATTATTAATATCAACTGCATATTGATTTTATCTTCGGCATTATTTGAATATGAGAGGATAATAAGCTGGGCTCTTCCAAGTCCACTGAAAAGTCACCTATTTCCTAAGGTGCTTATTGATTTTTCTGGTCATTGTACATGTGAATGAAGTTCCTTGTAATCATGTGAGCGAAAATTACCAAAAAAGTCATAAATCTATTACAATTATGCAAATTCAGTCTTAAACCTTTTTGTATTTGTGTCAATTCAGTCTGGCAATTTTTAGATATTGCATTTCTTTTTCTTTTTCTTTTTTTTTCCTCACAGTGGTTGACGAGGCCAACCTCACCATGCCTCACCGGTAGTGGGCGAAGGTGGCCATGGCCTTGCCCGCGATCCCCAGGCCTCGCGCCTGAATCGCAAGTCTGGCCCCGCTGCGGCCATGCCTCACGATGTAGGCGCGAGGTCAGGCGAGGGCTATAACCCTCGCTGGCCACTATGGAAAAAAATAGAAAAGAAGGAACAAACGAAAAATTTTAAAAATAAATAAATAATTCGAAAAAAAATTGTTATATTTAAAAATTGCCACATTAGAAGTGGCTGGATGGCCAGCATCTACGTCACTGTTAACTAGCCAAAATTAGACACAAATACAAAAAATTTAAGATTGAATTAGCATAGTTATAATAGATTTAGAATTTTTTTGGTCAACGCAACCATGCAAAAGTGTGCTTATATCATCCGCTCGTTCACACTCCAAGATCCATACAAATTTGATAAGATTAAAATATAGATCATAGGACAAATCTGATATTTGAGCACTCTTTTTTATGGGGTAAATTACACAGGCTAACCAAACAAAGAATGCGCTTGCGTTTAGGGATGGCGATAGGGCGGGGTGGCCCGACAGGAAGGAAGTCTCGACCCTACTCCAGCTCCACGCGCCGCGGTGATCAGGGTAAGTTCCCACCGGTCAAATGATGCGCGGTTAGCGTAGCAGGCCAATGATTCAGAGAGCTATGGTATTTGGGTATCTATACAACATCAAGAAACGATGTGAAATGAAAGGACACGAGTGATACAACCATTGCATCATCAAGATGAAGCGGGGACGAAATCTTTCAAAGTGATTAAGCATCTCTGCAGCACAAGTTTATCTGCACAAATATCTTGGAGAGCTACTCCTGGTAAGATCTTGAGGAGACGATTCAAAGAATACCTTAAACGTATAGGACTTTTCATAGCAGGAGGTTTGAAGGACAAGTGGCAATCAAGGCATTAATGAGCATCAACCACCCAACACGAGTCAATGATGGCTTGACGACTCCAGTGGAGCAGCAAAGAGAAGGATCACAGGATGATTAAATCTCAGAGGAGGAGAGCATAACATTTCTTCATAGTAATTCTTAGTTGTTTATGAATGAGCAATAACGCACCTTAAAAAGTCACTTTGTGTAACATTAGTAGGATCAGGAGTCTCCTTTTTTCAGAACTAACCAGTCGAACCATCTCATCAGAAAGACAAAGGACGTATGTACATGAGCCTGACTTAACCATATTCCCAAAATCACACGACATCCTATATAATCCACAGGTGACGTGGCAAAAAACCATCGCCATTCATCAAAGATTGAACCGATACCCGTTTAAATCCTGGATCACAAGATGAAGTCACTTGGAGGGTGTATTCGTAAGCTAGTATACACAAGCATAGATGCCTTCATTGTTCACACCCTTGATCAGGTGCTTCGGTGCACTCCTAAAGATACACTTCGCCAGCGCCTCTTCTTGGCACTCACCTGAGAAAGGTGACAACACAAGCTTCATTATTCTGAAGGACAAAAGCAAATCCTACAAACTGCACCATAGATGTCACACTAAGCCTAGTAAACTTAATTTGAGCGATGATCCTCCGCTATTGGATTCGACTTTACGAGAAAAAAGTACTTACAATCGTGTGACATAAAAGCTACTGACTAGCAAGGAAAGAGGTGTGCAATGAGTTGCAAGCTAAAAAATACATAATTATATTTACAAGGCATGCAGCAGAAGGGGGACAAGGGATGAAACAGTTCCAATTTTACCAAACTTCAAGTACTCTGGAAGACACTTCAACAATTTCACACAAGTAAACTTATCTCAGACATTAATGCACATTGTGGATATGCATGGCAGAGTGGCAACCAGAAACCCCGCCAAAAAATCATTAGAACCATAGAAAATTACTTTAGGAAAAAAGAAGACTGGAGCTCCTCCAAGATATAGCAAACAAACACTGTCCTCTTATCATTTGATTTGTAAGTGAGAATTCACGTGAATCTAAGGGTGCGTTTGGCAACTTGTCAAATAGTAACCGATTCTATTTTATTGTTTCTTGGAACAAAAAGAGAACAGAAATCCATTTGATAAATTTTTGTTACTAGGCATAAATTTGTTTTCAGAATCAGTTTTGGACCAGAATTAAGAATAAAAAAAAAGTTGATTTTTGATTCTAGAAACAATAATGAGAAACAGAAAAGATTTTTTTTTTCTTTTTCTTCTTTCCTATTCTTCTTTCCTGTTCTTCTTCTTGGCCGTGGCCTGGTCGGCCACAGGCCAGGGCCGACGAGGACAAGGGTTGGACCCTCACGGCTTGGGCGAGGGCCGCAATGCCCTCGCTGGCCAGTTGCCAGCCATGGCCAAGAAGGAGAAGGACAAAAAAAGAAAAAAAAGAAGAAGAAAGAAATATTAAAATATTTAAAAATATTATTAAAATATTATTAATAAAAAGAAATTTTGTCCAGTTATCAAAATTTTGGGCCGTTACCAAACACCTTCAAATGCTTAGAAACTATTTTCGAAAGCAAAATAAAAAAAAATCATTTTTAAGCAGAAATTGTTTCCGAGAACAGAATGGTTACCAAACACATCATAATGCTCTCAGCCAAAGGGAAACCGAAATCAGACCAAAATAGGAATGAAAAGGTACATTATTCTATTGATAAAACCCTGCACAGTGTTATTGATACCTGCAGTAAATAGCAATTTGTTTGTCTTCACTGTGCCAGTAAATAACATGTTCACATAAAACTCAGTAGCGCACCTTGGAGGATGCAGGTGGCAGAGAAGCCTGGCGCTCAGCCTTCCCATAGCCCGTCATTTCTCGGATCTCGCGCAGTTGGCTTACTATGCTTTCCAAAAGCTGCAACTCGTCCTTTCCCCTTCCTCTGTTCCCCGCCGCAAGATTGAGCTTTTCTCTTCCCTCTTGTACAATCTTAAGCCGCTCCCTAAGCCACCCAACTTCATTGTCAATTTTCATCCTCTCATAATCGACAGCAGACATGGAATTTCTGCGGAAATAAGGCGGCAAGGCTTGCTCCTGTAATCTAACTATTGGCACATCAGAACTGCTTCTGTTCATGTCGAGCCCAGTACCCTGATTGTCTAGAACCAGATGCTCGGAACTCGTCGGAATATTTAACGAAGCATTTTTAGTCAGTTTTGCCCCTTACCCTCTCCCACTTTACTATGTCCACTGAGTGGTTCATCGCTGATAACATGAACATCATGGACACAAGGCTCCAGGCCATATCCCAATGGTTTTGATACTTCGCGATCGATATCTGCATATCTCCCATCAGTTTCCATATCACCACCATCTAATGGAAGGCTCATAGGGCTCCCCCTAAAAGTCTCATTTATATCTGACGCTAAACCTTTAGACAGGCTTGAGTTGACAATTAGGAGCTCATTTTCCTTCTCATCGGTCTCCACACTGAAACCAAATCCCTGGGAAGAGAACGGCTTATTTTGGTTCGGCAAATCTCCTTGAAGGGCAGATAAATCATTGTCTGTGGATAACATTAACTTTTCCCGAACTTCTTGATTTATCTCATTAACAGCCAGATGCAGATCACTTATGTCAACACCTGGCTGCCCACCACCAGTACAGCTTGCTCTCAAAGACTTATCATCCTCAAGCCAATCTGGAATTTGTAATTCTCTGTCAAAATCGACAGTACAATTCTGAAGTGGAACGAAATGGACCTGAAAGCCTGGGTCATTGTTTGCTTCAGGTTTCTCCTTCTTGATAAGAGACTCACCAATGCGCTGCAGCATCCGCTCTGGATCTTCACTTGAAATCAATGAGGATGTTCTCGTTGCCCTAGGAGCAATAGTTTCATTCAGATCATCGTCCAACTGCTCATTTGCAAATATCATTTGCCTGTAATATTCTACTTCCTTCTCCAAGAAATGCCTTTCCCTCTCCCTCCTCAACAATATCTCTTTGAGAATGTTCATCTCCTCAGCATCATAAGCAGATTTTTCCTCTATCATTCTCTGGTACTGCCGAGCTTCCATTTCGATTGATGCCTTATCTGCTTGAAGACGTAGTATCATAGCCATGGCTTCATCCGCAGCTGTAGCAGCTGCATTTCTTTCTTTCTCAAGGTCAAGGTACAAAGCATGGCGAGCAGAACGCTCTTCTTCTAGTATTTGCTCCAAGGCTCTAACCATGTCCTTATTGCTAGCTCCAAAATCAGACTGTCTGTTGCCATTACCTCCGAATTCTTCAGAAGCTAATGAATTTTTCTCGTGTCATCATGTAAATCAGCAGTTTTCTCAGTATCACACAGAGCAGAGTCCATTAAAGCATCCCTTTTATCTGAAACTGCATAAGAAAGCCTTAAGAAGTAAGACAATTGCCATCTAGGTAGATGAACAAACCATTTTACTGTCCAACACAGACTCAAGCAAATTCAAGGATCAAGAAATAATCTACTGACTTCAAAAGTGCTCAAATAATTCTACCTGCACAGCACGCATAATAACTCAATATTAGATAACAATCTCTCTTACTTGAAACTTGACCAGTATATGCATGTGGTTTAGATGCTTTGAATGCAGTGATAGATTCTATATGACGTGTCTGAAAAAAATGACAAAGGAAGGAATTACTCTGTAGCTATTTTCACAACACTCACTGAGTGATGTTATACCCATTACTATCATTAGAGCACTGTCATTAGAGCACACGTCAAAGGTACCAAAAGTCCATTTTTTGCATTGAAGTAATTAGCACTTTCATAGCTGAGTAATTAAATTCTTTATGCAAGAAAGAATATCAATGTAGGTGCACATTTGACCACTTGTAACAATAATAGCACGCACTTTGTAGGCACACAGCAGATATGATAATCCATACCATTTATTAGTGATTTAGTTAAATGTGCACAAGCACATATGCTTATTATTTAAGGCATATTAAACATTAACGTATTTATCTAAGGAAAATGGCAACTAAGTAGTCTTATATGAGGGTGACTTAAATCTGAACATGATGCGTAAACACCAACTACTTTTGAACAAAATGTCGCACTTGAAGCATGTTAGATATTTTCCAATTAGGGTAAACCTTCAAATTAAGAAATCGAGGCCAGAGATTGCACTATTGCTGACAAAAAGGCAAGAAAATAGATGCTTTTCTAACTCTGGCACTCAAGCAAACATGTTATCAATTTGTACCAAATCCATTTTAACAGACTCTTTTTTTAGTTGGAAAAGTTAATGACAATTAGATTTGCACGTTTTAGGAGCAAAATCATGGCAGACTCCTTTTAATGCATGAGAAAGCTTTAATGAATCCACTCTCCAGTCATCCGTAGGAACAGCATTTTAACATTGTTTGGAAATTATTTTTACCAATAATGCTATGTTATAGAGTTTTTTGCCACAATTATCGATCAAGGAAAAAACTAGAGATGACAAAGACATACAGAGAGATGTGCTAAAAGCTAAGTCCCCACTCACCTTGTACACAGTTAATTCGGGACTCAGCACAGAACAAGCTCTCTTCAGGAGACCCCTCTCTGAATTTTCTCATGCTTGAAGGAGAAGGCACATCTTGCGCATCCGCTTGCCATGGATCATACGAAGAGACTGATGAAACCTTCCCATATTCAACTGACCTTTTTTGACGCTGCCGAAGACCCTTTGTCCTCTGGCTCAAAGCTCCCTTTCCCTTATAGTCAAACCTTCCTTCTTCCCCCAAAAGCGAGTCCACTGCACCGGACGCGGCATCCGATTCATTTGTTGGAATTGACGCTCCTACACCTATATCTGGTTCTCTCCTTTCCGCATACGAACTACATGATGCTTCACCTTCCAATTCCACACGCCCATTTTTGCAAATCCTCTGTTCCTCTGGCTCCAAAATCATCTCACAATCCCGGTCATTAATCAATGCTGTATCGAAAGGGAAGTTGTTCTTCACAGACATTTGGACGGAACATATTTTCTCAAACGGTTGGTCCACCAAAACCTTCCTCACACAGCCATTGCCATTTGGATGCCCAAATAGTCCGTTGCAGGGACAGGGCAAACACAACCCGAAAACCCCCAAAAACTTAGAGGCGAAATAAGCAAGAGTAGCTGCGCACAGCAGAGAATACGCGATGGCGAGATCAAGAAATGCACCCACCAACCCACTAAAAGTCCAAAAACGCATCCCCTTGCACTCCATTGTCCCTTCAACACAAGTTCTGCACACTCCACCAACGAAAACCAATCAACAAATCCTCTACTTGTCAACTAAGGCACTGAATAGAGACCGAAACGCATAGAAGAACACTAAAACAACATGGGCAAAAAAAAAAGAAAAAACAGAACCCCAACCATAAAAATGAGCTCCCACCTACTCAGATGAAGCAGAAACCCCAGAGGCTGATTCTCCGCGGTTGCGGAGCCTACTTTTAGAAAGAAATCATACAAACGGACACTCCCCATTTTCGCAACGATTCAGAGCAACCACCCAACAAGCTCGAACCTTGCGATAAGAATAAGCTACCCCAAACGGAAGATGCAGCGACAACTCTATGCATAACGAGGAAAAAGAAGGTCAGGAGAAGACATGTAGATTCTGTATGGACTCACCCAGCAGTGCAGTTCAGTTCAGTTCAGTTCGTGGGGACGCGAATCATGTGATGGTGATCGACACCCTCGATTTGGATGCACGTGAGGAGGCGAGGAAGGAGGAGGGCGAAGGATGAAGATGGGCGGTCGGCGCCGATCTGGAGTTCGAACGTGGACAAGAAGGCTGCTTTTGGGTTTGGATTTGGTGGGGATGGGATGGATGATGAGCCTTCGGTTTTTCCATTACGTTGTTCAAACGTCGGCTTTCAGTTCCCATTACCAAGGCCGCTGATTCGGACAGAAACGACGCCGTCGCTCGTGGGTGGCCCCCCGCCCCCACCACGTGTCCCCACCGTGGGGGTCCCACTTGTCTGTCTGCGAGGAGCTCGTATTGCGTGCGTCCGGTTTTATGCAAAAACGCTCACAGGAACCGTCGGATCATATGGTAATTAGTTGATTTGATATTCTTTTAGATTGTTCCATGATTTTTGTTTCCTACACAAACTTTTCTTTTAACACAAGCACGGTTTGGGGAGGGATTTCTGTTACGTATTTTAACAAAGAAATTATTTACTCCAACCGGCTCTTGAAACAGAAATAGCCATATGAATAAGAGACGAACAATTTCAACGAAATCTTTCAATTTCTTATTTTAATATGATCAACTCTTTTCCTTTTTGTTTCTTAATGATCAAAGGCAAAGGGTTGCTTGTGTCTCATGCTTGAGATTCAAGTATTCACTTCAAAGGAAACACATCTAAAACTACCTATAGGTGGTAGAGGTAGCGTTAATAAGCAGCTTAGTAATCCTTGTATAGGTTGGAGCTATGAAGCTTACTAACAAAGAACTATTAGAGAAAGGGTAAATGGCTTTTTCATATTGCTGACTAGGGTTGGAAGTTAAATTCAACTTTCGAGACCCCATAACATAACATAAGAAAGTAATCGCTTTATTTCTGTCCTAGTTAATCCCGATTCGACATGAGCTACAAAGTCGACAGGTGCGGGTCCATATAGGTCTCTATAGTTTTCTACCAATTTGGGAAGAGTTTGGTGCGTTCACGTTTAGGCAATAATACACAACATGCACAACCGAAGACCCGCAATTCTCATTGGCACACTCTACCACCGAGCTAATAACCCATCATGCGGGCCTCTTGCCGGGGCCCATAACCTTGATCGAATGTGTAGGAGAGGTGGGAGGTGGTGACACACGATGACCAATCCTGAAAGATTACTCTTTCGTCTAAAGATGCCTAATCGTTACATCGTAATTTTCTTTTTGCATAACACTAAAATTACTGCTTGTATTTGCATTAAATATTTTTACTGTAAATAATTGGATGAAATAATAAAGATGGATACACCAATAATAGGATGGTATTTTCTCCAGGACTTCTAGTGATTTTTTATCTTCTTCCAAGCTCACGTTTCTATCTATTCTTATTTTCCAAATGCGCGTAAATCAATAGAAACTACAAAAATTAAATAAGAGTGCGAACATGGTTGCTCGAGAATTTCCCAATTAGGTAACATTTTCCTCACGAGTCACATCTTAATAATTTCATGTGAACATAACATGAATGATATTAATTTTTGTCGATCCAAAATGATAAAGTTTCACTAGCATTTAAGAAAAATTCTTATCTTGTGGAAACTTTTGATTTACTTTGGCAATGTAACTGTGATTTTATCATGGAAAATCTTTAAAGAGAATTCTTTTTTGTTTCATCATACGATTATGTGTATGTGTAGATAAAAGATAACTAATAAGAAAGAATTTGACGGTGATATATCCAAAAAAAATAAAAGTGTACAGACATTTGATTGTACCAAAAAAAGTTGTTTATGTTACTTGGCAATTAATTCACAAATTTGCTCGGCAGCATTGAAAATAAAAAATACGTATCTTAAAATTTTATCTCTTTGACAAGGCTAACTTCTACATAAGTAAAATCTAAAAATAGAAAAAGAAACATAGTGCCTTTTGATACACCTATTTAATATACCTGGGATACCCACAATAAATAACGACATAGCATATGATATTCTTAATTATGACAACTAGATCCTAAACAAAAATTTTAAAAAAAAAATAAAAAAACAAGAAAGTAAATAATTTTGGGTTCACCATTTTCAAATTGCAATTGAATGATTGAGGGTATTTTTCTTTTTAGTAAAAAAGAGGTGCATTTAATCTTATAGAGAGTGAAAATAGTGTCACCCAAAGAATAAACACTCGTTATCCTAATAAAACATATAATCAAAGAAATAAAAGGGCAAAAATTATTTCTTGGGCTGGGAAAGTTGGGCGTCCAGCCCAATTAACACATGGGTCAATGAGCCTACTTGATTTTTCTTTTCTTTTTTATTTGAGGGGCAACACTTCCTATTTGCTCTCCTGCCTTTGTTATTCAGCATCAGCACTTACTGTTGGCTCATTTTGGTCAAACTAAATTTGAATCCTTTTAGTATGTAATTGTAATTTGAGTGTAGCCATGATGTGATTCTGTGTTTGGAACATAAAGGTTTAAAGTTAGGGTTAATACAATGAAAAACCCCATACTGGTACACTTGTGATAATTTTATCCAAAACTAATTTTTTAACTACCAAAAATCTTAAATTGGTATACCTATAATAAATTTACCCTTGGTTTATTTTCGTTAAATTTTACCATCAAATTATTTTGTTAAATGACACGTGGCAGCTGACTGATGTGCCGATTTTATAATTTACCCTTTGTTTGTCACGGGTGCATCAATTTGTGATTTTTTTCGTGGTATTAACCCTTAAAGTTATGGCATCTTTTTAAATGACAGGTCGACCGTAAGCATATTACAGTGTAAGGTATCATTGAGTTGTGTTTTCCAAACACCTCATAAAAATCGAAATGCTTCTTTTCACGGTTATATTTGCATCACAAAAGCCAATCTCATAACCCTGAAAAGTGACATCTTTGTACCCCACCGTCCTTTCTCGAGAGGGCCACGCCGACTCTCTCCAACGGCCGACCAGTGACGGCGTAATAAACTCCTTCGAAATGAAGCGGCACCCTTTAAGCGAGTAGGGTGCACTAGACCGTCGACGAATAATAGTTAAGTCTTGTAATTTAATCGATGCTCATCTCGCAGAAGCCGCACGCGTATCTCTTGTCTAACGAAACTACGCATCGATACTCATAGCAATATCTGACGCCCTTTTACTTTTACTTATGACTATATCTCCAAAACTTTAGTGATTGAGAAAATAAGTTAAGACTGAATAAATTACGAAAAAATTACATAGGAGTCTATAAGTTATCAAAATGGTTTTAGGCGTTTCGCCTTTAATGAGTTCATGGGCTTTCTCCGCTGCTTGTCACGCAAGGAAAATATGGCAAGAGCCCTTGACTTGATTGTTTCTCTCTAACTAGGCTTGAACATCTCCAAACAACAATATCAGTAAAGTCCAACATTAACTTATGCTATGAATTATACTGATGACCATGCTTTATTCTCTTCAATCCAGAACCTGACTTTCTGGATTCTAAAATCCCACCCAACTACATTGACTACATTGAGAAAATAAAATAAACTGGAACATTCATATGAACTTTGTGTGCTACAATTCCATAAACCCATCTTTTGCGCTTGACTCATGAGCCCTTCTTCAGGAAGTCGTCAACTCTGCCCTGGACAAGAACTTCATGCAAATCGGCGGCTTCACGCCTGCGAGGGCGAGTATGGAGCTTGGTAGAGTCCATATGCCGTCCCCACAAATCATTCCGGCGGCGACCGCTGGTCCAAATGCATCAGCCTTGGCCATGTCGATCCTCTCCCACAAGTATAGAATCAGGCTACCGACACACATGTCGATAGCAAAATACGATCCCAAGTAAAACGGAATTGCCATGGCCATCGGGAGCGGGATAAACCTGGAGTACTTCTTGGGGACTGAGTCCCTGATTGCATTTATGACTACTGCGGCCGCAAAGAATCCATAGCAAAGAGTGAGGCAGTGTTTGGGCAATGACGAAAATCCCTCCACTCCCAATATAGCCATGCTCCGGTAGATGCTGGCATAAGGGGCGGGGTACACGCTAGTCTTGAGACCTAGGTGCTTAAATGCTCTGTAGAACAGCCAGAAGACACACGGAGATATGACACAGCCCATGGCAGTTCCGATCACCTGGCTCACAAACATGGACCGAGGGGAAGCCAGGGTCAGGTACCCAGTCTTGAAGTCCTGAGTCAGGTCGGAGGCTGTGGAGACAATGTTCATCATGACGCCACAAGCGGCGAGGCCGGCAACAACCCCGCCATGGGACGCACCAGCCCACGACCCGATCACAAAGATGCCGAGCTTTCCGTAGGTCGATGCGAGGGACAAATCTGTGAGCCCGCAACCATACGCGTTGCAGAAGGCCAAGGTGGGGGCCGCAACGTACATGACCAATATGTGGTACCACTTGAGCTGATGAAATATGTGAGGGAGCGATATGATGGAGATCATTGCGATCGCGATGTAGCCTCCAACGGCAAAACTCATGGGGATTTGGTCGTTGAGGAAGAGGCTCGTTCGGCGTTGGTCATCAAAGGAGAGCTGAGGGGACTCCGGGGGGAGAGCTGTTCACGACCCTCGGAAGACTCTTTCTTTCCCCTGACTTGATGATACATACCCAAGAGGGTCCAGCTCAACACTTTACAAAAGTTGTAGAGCCCGTCACCGAGGATCATGGCAATGGATATGAATACCTATTGATAAAAGATGAGCATAGCAATAAAGATAAAGAGTTGAGCCAAGCCATTCTTCGGGAATGATTAACATTACCTTGTAACCTTGAATGCCGTGCATGTCGCCCGGATCTGGTTTAGGGTACCAGTCGCCCTCTTTTTTCTCAATAAGAGGCCACATCAAGCCCCAAGACAGTATCCCGCCAAGAAGCAGCGATATGTTAATCATGTAGGGGCAGATCATCCCGACACCAATGTACGTTGCAGAAAAGTCAAAGTAGAACCTGCGTATTTGGCCAAAGAATCATCTAAAGAATTTCTTTGTTTACATTAGGCCTGGCCGTTCAAAATAGAATGAGAACAGAAATTTATTCTTCAGGAAATCGAAACAGGTCTTACGATCACCTGTTCTCAAAAGCTTTCAGTCCCAACGTTGGAAAGTTTGCAAATCCACAGCCATCTGCAGCAGTGTAGAACCATTGGAAGAATCCCCACAAGAAACTAAATGAAAAGAATTTCCCCAGCGCTCTCACTTGTTTCCTGCATGATCACAAGAAAGCATGCCCATTAAACCGGCAGGATCAAATTTCAGCAAATCTAATTCACGCTACTAACTTCGCTAGCTTGGTTCCTTCAGGCGTGTGGAAACTGTTGATAAGATGAGCAGTCGCGGTACCACTTGGATATGTCAATTTGAAATCAATGATCATGATCTACGTGGAGAAAATGCTCATGCAATGTTAATCATCACGTAACATAAAATCATAAGAACCCTCGAACATGTAACTAAAGAAGAAATGAATGTCCATGTTCTACTCGTTAGAACCGTCTAATTTAATTTACCTTCCTGAGAGGCACCACCGCCAAGAGCCCCAGAAAACTGACAATGAAGAGGAAGCCGAAAATCCAGCCCAATGATGGGTCCTTGTAGTCATTTGCACCAGAGTTGCTCCCTGACTGATCTGCGATGCGTCTGCTCATTCCAAACAAGTAGCTTCCAAAACCTCCTGTTCGATTGATAGTTCATAAAATCATACCAAAAACCCAATCTTTCGTTCTCTCGTCCTATGATACAACGTGATATAAGACACAGAAATTAAAAAAAAATAAATTTTAAGCGTAAAATGGGCTGTCGTTACCGCTAAGGCGATCCCAGAGGAGGCTACAACACAGGTCTGAATCACGGTGTTCTCTTGCCTTGTGAAGGGGACCTTCAACATCCCAAACTTCTCGAGCACTTTGGTCCAAGTCTTGATGAAGAAGAAGCCCAGGAGCCCAGCGGACACATTCAGGGACGGGATGATCCCAGTTGTCAGGTTCAGCTTCATCACGATGAAGCTGAACAAGACGCTGAGCACGAAGCTCACCACGAAGGCCCTGACCGTCAGCTGTTGCCTCCAGGATGGGACCTCCTTGTCCTCAAACACCCTCTCCACCGACATCGTCACCTCTTCCTCCTTGTCCTTCTTGGCATGCCTCATGTGTTTGGGCTCATCCTCTGAGCCATGCCCACTCTCTACTCTGCCGACTCTACCCATCCATGATTTTTTCGGTTTTTCCACCAGAAGCTCTTTTCTGACCGAGGAGGGTAGTGGGGACCTTGGGTTGTGAATCTCTCTAGGAGGTGCTTCGTGGGTGTGAATCTTTTCTTGTGGGTGGCTTTATAGTGTAACAACTGGGCTAAATATTGTAATGCTCTCTTTTTTATTCGACACTTTCAGTGAGGACGTAATAAACAAACAGATTTAGAGAGAGAGAGAGAGAGAGAGAGAGAGAGAGAGAGAGAGAGAGGAATAGAGAGATCGACACTGGCTGTTCGAGGACTGTGAGTCAACTTCCAACTCATATTCTGATTTTGCCCTGTAAGACACTCCCCCTCGTCAGGTTTATCCCCCTCCTAAATAAGAGAAAGGAATGGAGTGCTTCCCCTTGGTCCGTTTTTGTAACTGAAACGTCAGCTTAACTATGCCCCAAAAACATGAGAAGAAAATCGAAGAAGACAATTGAAATTTTTTTTTTTGGTAACCGAGGATCTGCCACCGTTCTCCGAAGATAAGCCCGCGCAGGTAATCGAAGCGCCTATATATCAGGGGAGACTAGCTCAATAATCCACCGCCAGGGCCCCCCACTTAAATTACGGAACCGAGCGGAGATTCGAACCTAGAACCTCTAAGAAGGAAAGGAAAGCGTCCACCAACTCGGCCATGCGCAGGTGGGTAAGACAATTCAAATTTCCATTTCCGTAAAAATACAAAAAAAAAAAAGAATAATAAAGACCCATCAATTTGGATCAACCCATCTATTCGGATCACTGAATAAGATTACAGTTATCCCTTTCACTTTGCCTCGTATTGATTACAGTGGCATCGATGTTCAGTCTCCTAGGTTGAAGCATGTCTCTTTCGACCATACCGTGGACAGGTAAGGAGACCGTGATCTTCTTTCACTTTAAGCTCATCGAAGCTCCCCCGATTGCTTGAAGATGCGCGCGATAGGATAAAGGGGCCCTGGGAGGACCAAAAGAAAAGCCAGGGTATGTGTTAGACACGATTGGAGTGTCCTTTTGTTGATTCCGAAAGCTGCTTTGCTCATCTCCTCCGATTCAGGCCCTGAATCTGACTCCGGGATAGTTAAATTTCACTCCACAATTTATTGACCACCGACAATATGCCTCTTAGGCACAGACATGAAATAGATCACGATTTTGTTCAATCTAAAGATGTATAGACGTATACTAATCATTTTCTTAGCGCATCGATTCAATTCTCGTCATATTTCATTATCATTGAACTTGAATCTGAATGCATTTGTTTCCGCTCGTCTCTTCTCTGTATTGGCATGTTTCCTTGCTGCCGTTCGATGATGGTCACTGATGAGAAGCCGACGCGAAAACAATGTTCCAAGTGTTAATATCTAAAGCTCAGTGCACCAATTTGTTTATCACATCCTTTTATCCGAATGTGTCCCTGTCCTTGTTCTATACATATGTAGAGGTTGTGGCTAGCGTGTGTTTGGTAAATCTAATGGGGGACAGATGAATGCGGCGGACGAATAGCGGAGGTTTGATAATGAGTAGACCTGTTAAATGGGTAAGTTGAGTCAGGTTTGGGTTGAGTCAGGTAGTAAATGGTCCAACATAAATTGACCCATTAACCCATTTATGATCAATTTATTCATAGAATAAATTTCTTGACCCATACCCAATCTGACTCATATCTGACTCCGACTCATATTACTAAAATACTTTCATATTTAGCCTAATTTAAGAAAACTTGTTTCTTATGTTTTTTAAAAAAATTATATTGTTAAATATTTTTATGCAATACAAATCTAGTGGATAATTTTTATAATTTTTTTTAAATTGATGTTCCGTTTGTTTTGTGCAAAATATGACATTTCTTGAAAATGTTTTCTAGAAATTCATTTTCCAAGAAAATAACAATATTTTCTATTGTTTGGCTAAAACCTGAAAATGAATTAGAAAATATTTTCCATTGCTTTGGTATGGAAAATCTGATTTGATTTTCCTTCATGCACTCATTTAATATTTTTTATTTTTTTAAAAATCAAAATTTTAAATTTTTTTCATTTCTTTTTTTTCTTTTCCCTTCTTCTTCAACCGGTCATCGTCCATCAAGCGAGGGACGATCTCACTCGAGGTCGGTGAACTCAAGGCTTGCCAAATCAGCGGCTCAAGCCTCGTTAGGCCGACCAGATCAACGAGCTTGTCCTTGGCCTGTGGCAAGTCGCTAGCCATCGTTGTGGCCAACGATCGACTGAAGAAGAAGGGAAAAGATAAAAAGAAAAAAAAATTATACTTTGGATTTTTTTAAAATATTTTTTTATAAGGCTAAAGAGGGAAATGGGTTCTAAACTCAACTTATTTAGACCAATTTATTTTAGGCTTTACATTTTAAAACCCATTTAAAATAGGCCATTCGGAGTTATAATGACCTATATATGACCCATTTAACAGGTCATGTATGGGTTTAAGACCCATTTTGACATGTCTAATAATGAGTATAGGTGAATTAGTGATGATGGATATATTTAAATAGTTCGATGATTTGGAAGATGGATATTTCATGGTGTTTGGGTCACTACAGTGAAGACGACAATGATGGAAAAGAACCAAAGTAATAAAAGAAAAGAAAAGAGATTAAAAAAAAATGGGTTCAAAAAAGATATTAAAAGATGGGCCAAAAGGCCAGGCCCAATCTAAAAAGATATCTAAAAATGGATCTTTGATGGTGTTTTAGGAGGAAAATTGTCCAAAAATTTCTAAACCTATTGCATTTTTATCAATTTAATTTTAAATATTTTAATTTAGCCAATTTAATCCTAAAATTTTTGAAAATTTCTCAATGTAGTGGCCGATCACTAGCCATCGAGGAGGTAGACAACTACCGAGGAAGAAGGAAAAAAAAGCGAAAACAAAAGAAAACAATAAAAATTATCCACATCAACGCTGGCTGTAGTGAGCGATGCCATATAATACAATGGGTGTCCACGTTAGCTATCTGCCCAAAATTAACCAAATGAGTTCAATTGGCAAAAAGTGAAATGGTTGAGATCTTAAATAACACAAATAAAATGTTTGTGATTTAATTAACAAAAATGCAATAAGTTTAGAACTTTTTAGATAATTTTCCTATGTTTTTTTATTGTTCTCTATATCTACAGACGAGGCCTAAGGGCCTTGCCCAAGTCCCTTTTTCCAGAAAATAATGAGAATAAAAGATTATGAAGATAAAAAAAAAGGGAAAGTTAGTTAGAAAAATTGGCCTTGATTAGTTTGTTAGGTTTTAGTATTAGAATAGCTTAAAATTAGCTTTGTTTCATTTAGTTAGTGTGCGGTTTAGGGTTTTAATGGACACCTTTAATTTGGGAAAATTTTTCAAAAAGTCCTAAACATATTTCACTTTTGCCAATTTAGTTATAAAATCTTTTAATTGTGCAAGTTGAGTTCCAAACATTCTTAGGTTTTGCCAATTGAGTCTATCTAGGTAATTTTGGCTGGAAATCGATGACATGGATATTAACCGTTCGACGTGGCACAACCAGAGCTAATATGGATAATTTTTAATCATATTTTTTCGAATCTTTTTCTTTTTTTCCTTCTCTTCTTCCTCTAGATGGTCACCGGGACTCAGCGATGGCCAACAATTGGCCTCGCAAACTTTGGGCAAGGGCCCCAACACTCTAGTTGGCCACAAGGCTAGAGCCATTGCTCGGCCACTAGGCGTGAGCTCTCGCCTAGTTAGGCAAGGGTTGTGACACCCTTGGCAGGGTCCAACGAGGACTGCCAAGCCCTCGCCTGGCCCAGATCTAACAAGGGCTCACACACCCTTGCTTTGGCTTCGAGGGCGTCGTGGTCATTGGGCAAGGGCCGCGAGCCCTCACCTAGTGGCCGACGAGGGTGTCGTGGCCCTTGCCCAAAGCTAGGGAGGGCTGCAATGCCCTCGCTAGCCATCATTTAAAAATTAAAAAATGTATAAAATATTATTTAAAAATGTCCTCGTCAATATCGACTGTTCGGTCACGCCACATAGGACAGCTGGCCGGTTTTCATATTAGCAATTTCCGGTCAAAATGGCCAGTTGGACTCAATTGGCAAATTGTTAATAGGTTTAAGACTCGATTGCAAAATTAAAAGATTCAGGATTAAATTGATAAAAGTACAATAAGTTTAAGATTTTTTGTACAACCGACAACCAAGTTGATTGCTAAGAGGTAAAACAAGATGTGATTTTACAGTGCAACTAGAGCTATAGAGGTGCCAAGGAATCTCGAGAATCTTCTACACAATTTATTTCACCTCATTTTGGTCACAGTTTAATAAATTTATTTAGCTTTCTTCATTAATTTTATTTTGGCAAAGCTTCCAACCAGAATTTCTTCTCTACTATTCTCCGATGAGTATTCACAATCATAAGCAAATGAGTCCAAAGATGGCAACAACAGTAAGGCTGAGCAAGCTACATATTTAATAACGGGTTGCAATAAGAGTAATCAATGACGGGAAGCATTCCCGCTTTTAATTTTCCACTAAGGGTCTCAAGACATTATAAGGCATTGTAGTCTCTTGATATGTAATGTGGTCCATGAACTTTCAACTTATTCAATGTAGTCCCTGAATTTTATTCCAATGTGCAATGTAGTTTATGAAGTTTTAAGTTATTCAATATGGTTCATAAACTTTTAGTATATGATCAATTTAGTCCCTGCACTTTATGAAAATATTCAATGTTGTCCCTAAACTTGAATTAATGGAAGGACCACATTAAACATTTTCATATAGTTCATGGACTTAATTGAAAATATACCAAAAGTCCAAAGACCATATTGAACAAATTAAAAGTTCAAAGACTACATTGCACATTGAGTTAGAGTTCGGGGACAAAATTGAATAAAATAAAAGCTCATGAACTACATAGAACAAATTAAAAGTTCAGGGACCACATTGCACATCAGGCCAAAGTTTATGGACCATTTGTGTCATTAACCCTTTTATTTATGGACTTAGGAATATCATTACAAAGACAAATCTTGTTGAGAGAAACGAGATAGTGATATGTATGTATGTATGTATGTATGTATGTATGTATGTATGTATGTATGTATGTTCTCTTAGTAAGTATGTTTCCATATATGTTTTTCACAAGATATCATGTGTTATAAGGATGATGGCATTTTCCCATCTAAGATACGAAGTGTCAAGTGAACCAGATAAGAGAGCTTGCATGAAAGAATTTCTAAAATAGACTTACGAGTGGACCATCATCAAACTTATACTATTATTATCATCATTTTGTATCTTCCTTAGCTTATTGGATAAGGCTACAAATTAACTATTTCATTTGAGTGAATAAAATGTCGATTCAGGCGTCAATTTCGAATTAAACATTATCATAATGCGGTAAATTTATGTTGGTAAGGTGAATACGACCTGCCAAACCATAGGACGGTCTACCTGAACGATGCCACTAATAGCTTAAAAACAATGCATGGCGAGATAATACACTTGGTCACTTGAACTTACTGCTCTATTGATGCATATGCCTTGCGAAATGAGTTCCTTGATAGAAATGACACATCACGAAGTCGCGAGGATCTTGACGCATAGGTTTGCGAACTTCACCTTATCATGAACCCTGTTTCCATCCTCTGTTGTCCAACGCGGGTCGTAAGCCAACATTGGCGAAACCTCCATGGGCGCACAACCATTTTCTCTGCTCGTCCGGGCATAAAATGGGCTGAAAGAGTCGGCAAGCGCTCCGAGCGTCATCGACAGCCATTGCCTAGTATGCACTTTCGACGTCCTTCCCAGCTTGTACCAGTTCTCTGGATCAACATCAATGCTTCGGTCAGTAAGAAATAGCCTAACCAGATTTCTTGCTACAATTAATATACTGCTTGGCATCATCTCATTCTCTAAGTTCCGAGTTTTTGTTTGGTCAGTTGAGTTTATAGTTTAACCAATGGATAGACCTCTCAAAATGCATCATAAACTCATTTTTTCACCTACATATGATGCGCTAAATCATTATATGTGTTAGTTATATTTTGTAACAGGATCATATATAGGTTTAAACATAATATGGATGTTAATGGGTTTACAACTTACTTAAATCCAATCCACTTTTAAAGACTCTCTTGTTATTCTCTTTCGGGAAAATTACCAAAAAGTCCTAGACTTATCGCAATTGTGTCAATTCAGTCCTAAACCTTTTGCATTTGTGCCAATTCAGTCTACCCGACCAAAATTGACCAGACAACATTAACATGGCATGACCGATGCTGACAACGTCATAATTTTTTTTTTATTTGGACTGTAATTTATGAAATTTCATATATAATTTTATCTGTCCAGACTCATTTGGGAGATTGCATTTTATTTGTTTAATCTCTCGCCCATAATCTTAAGTTTCTACGTCCGCCACTAACTCTCTATGCGAAGCCCACTAATTACTAATTACCCGCATTTGAAACTACTCTAGAAAGCAAATGTATTCAATGGCTACAAAACTTGTAAGGGGTAATTATACGAATGATTCATAAACTTTAACTAAATGTGTAATGTCATTCCTGAACTTTTACTTTGTTCAATGCGGTCCATGAACTTTTAGTAAATGTTTAATCTAGTTCCCAAATTATATCAAAATATCCACTAAACATTGTCATATAGTCTAGAGACTAAAATTGAATATGTACCGAAATTTCAATGACTACATTAAAAAATTGAAATTTCAAAAATGACATTGCATGTTGAGCTAAAGTTCATGGACCATATCGAACAAATAAATAGTTTAGAAACGATATTGCATATTGGGCCCGTAGTCCAAGGACTATTTATATCATTTTCCCAACCTGTAAAATGGAGTTCGTGTTTAGGGAAAAGAAAAGATAAAGTCAACTCTTTAACGGTCAACTTTCCTTCAATCCAAAAGGGTCTTTCACCATCTAAAAGCTCCATAATTTTATTTGACACGCATTGTCCGCACATTGTTAGGGTTGTCTTTTGCCAAACCTTATCCCTTCTTGATGATGGAATGAAACCAGAATTCTTCCCGACTTCAATTGAAAGGAGGGGAAGGAAAGAAGAGTAAAGTAAACATTGTAGAATTTAAATTTACCCTTCCCCCTACTCTCGCGTAATTTCAAAATTTTCGCCATTTCCCATCTAAATTTCCTATCCTCTAGTTCCTTAATTTTCTAAACATAATAAATGATGAAAAAGTCGAAGCGATAGAGATTTGAATTCATGCATGAAAATAGAATTACGCAAGTTCAAAAATGTGAAATTGATGTGATGTAACATAGTTGATACAAAAGAGAATGAGGTTATTAGAAACTATATAAGCAATACATCAAATTTCAGAAGAGAGAAAAGGAGTCGAACTTTACGAATTTCCTGAATTAAATCGATATGTAGAGCTTAACATGTGGCTCGTCTTATACCAAATTTGTTAGCTTATGCATTTGATGAATTTTTCAAAAAATTAAAGTATCGTGGGTATTTTGCGAAAGAATGAAGAATGAAATTACGGTAATTATTTCATCGTATAACAGATTAATTTCGAGGTATATATATATATATACACTTGCTTCCACAAGTAGATTACGTCCGGATTAGTCATGAGAGGATTTGCTATGATGATGGAAAATTGGCTGCGAAAACCCGAAAAAACAAATAAAGGAGCTTTTCCAGATGAAGTTGTACTTGTCCAAATAATAAAAAAGAAAAAGTGGTGCATAAAGGAAAAAGCTTTTTGCAATTATTTTCTTCTTTTGCTTTTCGCCGTCGTCTCACGAACGTTCGCCCTTGTTTTGGACCGCAGTTGCAATAAGGAGGTTCGATGTACCACTCTAGAGCCTTTCCGATCTTTTATCCTAAATATGGCGAAGCATGTTATAGTCTCCCGACAAACGGGAAAACTCTAAAGAAACAGACATACGCAATTGGAAATTTTGTATCGATGACACTTATCGAAAGCTGGACAGCATCACGGTTATCCGTCGATGTGAAGCTAAATTATCATCAACGATTGTGGTTCACTTAGCCCAGGATAAATTAATTTACAATTTTTCTTTACGGTGATTTCTTTAAAGGTAAAATAACTAGGGATAAGTGCACTAGAAATCTTAAAACTTGTTACAAAAAATTAATCAATTCCTAAAACTTTCAAAAAGTGTAATTAAATTATAAAACTTTCAAAAAATGCAGTTAAGTCCTAAAACTTATCACGGAAGTGCAATTGAGTCCTAAAACTTTCGAAAAGTAGTATACTTTTTGAAAGTTTTAGGACTCAATTGTACTTTCGTGACAAATTCGAAGACTTCCAGTGCACTGATCTCATATATCTGAAATGGGAGTTTAGAAAATGTTCGCCACGTGACACTTCCCTTTTGCTATATGCTTGCCACATGGCACGACCCTTGGCATTATTTTGACTCGTGATCCGATAACCTTACCCACATCGACATGTTATCCTACACTCCAATTTATAGCATTTTCCTTTCAAGGAGAGATATAAACTGCCCTAGATATTAGTCTACGTACATCCGTGAAAAAACAATTTTCTTATATGAAATCAACATGAAATGGTCGACCTTAGCTCCCTAGATAAGTCCTCCAAAGAAATTTCTTCATCGATTCCATCGTTTACGTTTGAATCTGATAGAGACAACCTGAGAAAACGCTGAGGTTTCGGCATGTTAAGCACCGCGTGGACCTTTTCATGGTTCCGAAGAAAATTCACACCATGAAGGCTGCAAATTGTTGACTTTATAGGAAATGATGGGTCCAATGACCTCGTCTTTATAGAATAAAGTTATGGGAATGAATGTCGTTCATTACCAAGTCTTTTCTATTTTCTCACTTTTGGGGGTTTGGAAAGCAAGCAATCATGTTGCATCACTCGTGGGGCCCCAACGGAAGGTTTCAGTTTCGCATGTCGCTCTTTTCGATTTGGGTTCCGTTTGTTTTGCGAAGAATAATCAACTTGAAAATATAAAATTGATTGCATGCATCGGGTTCAAAAATTAGTCGATGAAAGACATTTTCTATTACCGATAATAACTTGTGGCTAAAAATTTTCATGAGCGACGAAATTCTTTTTTCATTCAATCATTTTTTTTCAGGCGATACAATCGATCGTTTTTAAGAAAATATATTACAAATCATTAATTTTCCGGCGAAATAAATGGAGCCTTGATACCATGTCAATTGAAATCCAACATTTATCAATGAAAAAATTGAAACTTAGGATAGCCTAAGAGCAAAGTAACTTAATAGCATTCAATGTTATTTATCAACTTCAACATGAAAAAGGTCAAATCCTCTCGGAACCAACAAGACAGACACTATAAAGCCTAAGTAGGTGCACAGGCTCACATGACATATATATCCATATCAATACATGTACTATAGATTAAAAAATAGAATCGGTTAAATATATAATGTAGAGTGTGTGATTGTGTTTGCACTATACAGTCATTTCTCCTCCTAATTCACTCTTACTTTCCTCCGTTTAAGTTTCCGATATTGATGGTCACTATACTTTCTCAATGGGGGTCACCGATGTTTTGGTTCCAATCTGCACGAGATCGGCATCACATATGTTTATCGAAAAAAGGGTTGGGCCAAAATTTAGCCTTAAGTCAATCCCACTCCGATGTAGTACCCGAATTGTAAACAAATCAATGTTGAGGGGCATTTAACGCTTGAAATCGAAATTTGGCAAATTGATCAATTTAAACTAACAAGACAATCGACCCAATTCAACTATTTGGAGAGGAAGTTGTAAAAAAGCACCTATAAAAATGAGTAACTACTCTTAAGATTAAATTAGAAACTCTTACCAAATTGCAAAAGTACCATCTTATATCAAAAGATGGAACTTCCAATTTTCTCTATTAATTTATATGCTCGAGGAGTCCCGGGGACAAAACTTTTGACTTATCTCTTCTAAGACCGATAACAACGCATTCGATTGCCAAAGCCAAACTTTTCATATGCTTGCACATATAACCAATGAGGTTTAGGTGATTTAACATCTCTTCGATGAAGTCATCACTGACTTTGCTTCGTGTCATGGCATATGATATGCTTTTGCATGTCAAACTTCACACACCAAACACAAAAGAGAATTTCAATCGCACAAGTCAACATATTGATGGGTTTTTGGTGTACAGATGGCATGTCTCCATCTCGAATTTCTCAGGGGAGATCTCCAACCGTGACCAAAAGTCAAGATTGGAACTGCCCCCAACCTTCATTTATTAGACCCTAATTCCACCTATCTATCATCTCTATGGGGGAGGGTTTCATTTAGTATTGTAAAGTAAATTACATTTTTATAAGATGGAAGCTCATCCCACGAAGAGTTTTAGAAATTCGCACAAGACTTCTTTGGAAGCTGTACGAGATTTAAAAAAAAAAAAAGGTATACATATATATGTATGTATTCAGAAAGTATGACACATCGCACCGTTAATTGTTATGAAATAGAACTTATATTGATAACCACCACAAGCGCAAAACGAGCAAACGTGATTAACGGGTAGGCTTGGCTGGCCAGGCTAGACGGGCGCAAAAATCCTTATTTGGCTTGTACACGCCCATTCATGCTGAAAACTGTTAAAACCTTCATATAAAATTGGTTGAAACTAGGCGAATCAAGGTCGCTAAGCCGGGTTAAAGAAGAAAATTGCTGGCCAAGCCAAGCCTATCCATTTTCACCCTCCGGAGCAAACCTGGCCTAGATAGACTTAGCAAGCCGCTAGTCTATTGATCAAGTTTTAATAATGAGATGACAGAAGCAAAGCAACCTTTGGCGATGCACACTCAGACGACACACCAACCCGTCTTCTCTTTCGGGGGCCCATTCTAAAGTTGAAAACAATACTTCCTGCTCGTGAAATCTCTTAATAGCACGAACTGCTCCGTGACATACTCTATGAGTGTGAGAGAGGGCGCGCGTCTTTAAATATTTCTCCCCCTTTTCCATAAACAAAAGGGAGTAGGCGGACCAATTACCAAACCCTCATATCAGAATATGACGGATACATTAAATGTTTCTGAGAACTCAACAATCTCTCACTCTCATTTCTAATCGCCAAATAAATAATCCAATCGATCCTATCAATCAAAGAATCCACGCACACACAGTCCCCTGTCCCATCTGTGGCGACTTTGTCTTTGCTTCTGGCTTCTGACTTCGCCTCTCTCTCCAACAATATTTTGTCATTTAATTTCTGATGGGTGTGACATGACATTGCATTTTTGTCAAATCCTAGAATCACGCTTTCCCATTGCTTGTGATTTGATCATCAACTCTTGACATTTCCCTGGTTCGGACAAGGGGACATGTCCAAACATGTCTCTTTTCACCAACGTCCTATATGGATCTTACATATGGCTAGACCTATCAAAATACGTCATAAATCCATTTCTTAACTCATTTATTAATAAATAGATTATAAATGGGTTAGTTATATTTAATAAATGGGTCAGTTATATTTAATAAATGGATCATAAATTGGTAGAAGTCTTATATTAGTGTTAAATGGATCATAAATGGATCGCAAATAGGTCATAAATGAGTTTACAACTGATTTAAACTCAATGCATTTCTCTCACCCTCACTCAATCTTGCACTCACTCATTCTGCACTCTCATTTCAGCTTGGGTATGAATTTTCCTATATTTAATTAAATATGAAAGTATTTTAGCAATATGGATCTAATCGGGTATGGGTTGGGTATAGATCAAGTCGGGTATGGGTCAACAAAATTGCATTGCGCATAAATGGGTCATAAACGGGTTAATGGGTCAATTTGGATCGGACCATTTATGACCCGATCCAAACCCAACTCGACCCACCCATTTGACAGGTCTACATATGAACCCCCATAAGATCATTTTCTTCATCGGGGCAAAAGAAAGGAAATTTTTGTCTTCCATTGGGTTCAATTAGATGTTCTCATCCTGTTCCTATGCTAATGTTGCATCTACATGGTTAAAAGTGAACTTTAGTTTGGAGTTAGATGTCTTTGGTTTACCTATTGATTGAATTAGTACACTAGTGGAAGGTGCATGTGAATACATAGGAGTGGGGGAAGAGAGAATAGAAGGAAAGTAGGTGAGTGGCTATTCTTGATGACGATATGGCGATGGGGAAATGTTTGCTATGTTCTTATGATGATGACATCAACTAATTTCGTTGTGAGAGGATAATTGATGAAATTTAGTGGTCAATTTGGAGAAAGAAAAGGCCAACAACTTGTGATAAAGAGCATTGATGTTAATGCACACTCATTCGTGTGCGCTAGACTAGAAAATAGGAGTGAGTGGTTCTAGAGTTGAGCTGATTCAACCCTTCACCCCTAGAACCTGAAACTTATCCGAGAGTCGATTTCCAAATTTTGGAATCTTGAACTGATCTTGTAGACCTTAAAATCAATCCTACTGGTCCAATCTGGTTCTAGGATTGGTTCAAGGAATCGGTCAATTCTTTTTTTCCTTTTTTCCTTTTTATTTCTTGAAAGGACAAACTTACTCTTTCAAAGTACATATCTATCAACACACAATATCTAAAACTATGATACTTAGCAACAAAAAGGTGATAAGTAAAACACCGGCAAAAGTCAAATAGAAATCTAAAGTAACAGGGAATTATTCAATTCATCCCTTAGTCAAGCAAATCAAAACTAAAACAATAGCTTAAATCTCCACTTGCTAAAAGTAACAATTTATAAAATGTTTAAAACACGTAATATAAAACATGAATTATAGAACTTCATTCCCCATTTATCCATAAACATTTTCTCCAAATTGTAATAACTTGAAAACAAAACAAACAACAAATATAGTTAAAATGATGTCGGTCTACCAGTTAGGTTCAGCACCCCAACCTTGGAATCAGATTGCATAGTGCTGGTTCCCAATTTTGGGACCGAGCACCGTACCGTCCGGTTGCTCTAGTAGGAGTTGGTTTACTAGAGAGAGAGAGAGAGAGAGAGAGAGAGAGAGAGAGATTACTATTGTCGGTGACGTTCAATTGAATTAAAATGTTCTTTTAACAAAGGTAGACATTGAAATTTCATTAAAAATTTTGGTAAAAGAAAAACTACCAACAATTTTTTAGTATATAGGAAGAATATCTGAATATGATATACAGAGAGGAAAAACAAATCAATGCTATAGTTTAGCAAACCGAAAATGGTACAAGTGTTTCTTTTCTGAAACCTATATCAAAACCTTGCTTAAGCAGATGGCATGAAGCGACGCTTTGATAAAAGGGATGGGATCCTCCTAAGGTGGTCCATGGACTTTCGTGGCTCTCCACGGCGCTTTCGGACCAGTCGGTTTCATGTGATGTAATTGAAGGCAAGGAGGGAAGATTTCGACAAGATTCTGCTTGGCAAATGGGTGGATTATTTTAGTCGATGAATCGAGAAAAATCGAGCATACGATTGACCATTATTGATTTGAAAGAAAATAACAAATCCAACATTATTTAGAGCATTGTGATTAGCTTGACTAGATTAATATTCTTATTCAGCAAAAATTTTTTGCTATCTCTTTTATTTTTGGGTAATGCAAATAATTCGAAAGCCACTTTTTTTTAAAGATATTTTGTGTCTAAGCATCGTAAAGCAACCAGCGATCCATAGGAGCACGGCGGCCTTTTTTGCCTACCCCGAACGGATGATCACCGGCGATGGAGGTTCATGGTTAGCCCAAGAGAAGGTATCTTTATAAAGATTCAAATCCAATGCAACATTAAAGGTGTGTTTGTTTAAGAGAAAGTGTTTTTCGGGAATCTATTTTCCAAACTTTCATCCGTTTGATTCGCCGAAAATGATAAGTCAACTGAAAATATTTTTCAGTTAAGGAAAATATTCATGTATGAAATTAGGAAAGTGAATTCCATAATCTAAGAAATTGAAAATATTTTTCGGAATTGCTCATCTTCAATTTATTTTTTCTTTTTCTTTTCGAACTTTTCTTTTTCCTTCTTCCTCCCTCCGTCGGTCGCCGGCCTTGGCAGGGGCCACAAGCGCAAGTTGGCAAAATAAACATATTTTGAATTCATTTTCCAAATGAGATCCAAACATCTCATTTGGAAAACGTAATATTTCAAGAAAATGTTTTTCGAGAAATCATTTTTCAAGAAAATGGTTAATTTTTTTTTATTTGGTGATATGCGATTGAAAAAATCTCTGATATTTGGATCTCATTTGGAAAATAATTTCAAAATGCATTTGTTTTGCCAACCCGCGCTTGTGGCTTGTCGCCAAGGCCAGCGACTGGCGGAGGGAGGAGGGAGGAGGGAGGAAGAAGGAAAAAGAAAAAGAAAACATAAAAGAAAAGTAAAGAAAAAATAAAATAGTAACAAATTCAAAATAAGTAATTCCGGAAAGTATATTCACATTCTTAAACTGGGGAATTCACTTTCAAAATTTTATACATAAATGTTTTCCTTAATTTGAAAGCTTTTTCGATTGACTTATCATTTTCGATGAACCAAATAGGTGAAAATCCAGAAAATAGATTCTAAAAAAGTACTTTCTCTCGAATAAACACACCCTAAGTAAGCTTACCAAACTCCACTGCATAATTTGGCATGGCAATTGGCAACCCTTAGTGAAGAGCCGAAGAGAGAGAGAGAGAGAGAGAGACTGAGAAAGAGATAGATTTATGAAAATCTGATACTCCCAAAACCGAAGAGGGCAATAAATCCCATGAAATCTAGACGGGGCAACCCATCCCAATCCTTCTTTGAGAAAAAGTTAAGAAGCAGAGAAACAAAGCAAAAGAAGCAAAAGACGGTTCTTCTCTTCTCCTGTTTTGACCTCCCGATGCCAAAACGCTAGCACCTGACGGCGTTCGCAACCGGCGCCATCGATTTCCATCGGCCACGCGTGAAGTTGGCGTGACCGGACAGTCGTGATGCGCCGAGCTCACATGTAATCTAATCGGCGCGTCCGGCGACGGCCCGGTTCGCCCTTTCACACGTGCGGCTGCTCGGAGAATTTTATTTGCTAGGCCTGCATGGAATTTTACATGTTCTGGAAGCAAAACAACCCAAGGGCCGCGGTGGAACTGGGGATTGACAATCGAAAGGAAGAATCCTCTCTCTCTCTCTCTCTCTCTCTCTCTCTAGAGTGACGTCACGATGGGGGGCAGGTTCAGATTGGGCCGGTGACTTGCCATACAATTCAAACCATGCAAACCTAACAACGTTGAAATGAACCCGAGCACACACCCCTTTTTATGCACTTGAACCATCCCACACACACGTACGCGCCCAAAGGAAATGTAAAAGAAAGAGAGATCCAAAGTACATCTCAAATTCTCCTCCTGCAACCCCATCGTTATTGTCCTCCTCCTCCTCCTCCTCCTCCTCCTCCTCCTTCTCCTTCTTCTTCTTCTTCTTCTTCTTCTTCTTCTTCTTCTTCTTCTTCTTCTTCCATGTTCACCATATATTATATCTCATAACCCCGGATAGGCGGCGAACCTGAGTCGTTTTGCCACTCGACCGCGCGGCCACGATGGACCGCGTCTGCTTCGTTCTGCCCGCGGAGGAGTCCGGCGAGACCTACCGCCCGCCTGTGAAAGAAGGGCTCGAGAGAGGCCGCCGTCGGGATTGCGTGGGTCACGTCCTTGGTTTAATCCGCGAGCGGTTGCGTCAGGTGTACGAGTCTGGATGGGCCGTCAAGTTTTGTCACCATCAAGAAGAGGACGGCGGGGATGGGGAGGAAAAGCTCGGGAAGCAGCAGCCTGGTGTCTTCTTTGACATGGAAGGAGTCCAATTGGCTGACAAGGTTGGGAAGGACAATCCCAGGATCTTCAGCTACTCGGAGCTCTAT
Organism: Syzygium grande; assembly: GCA_024733475.1. Lineage (NCBI taxonomy): Eukaryota > Viridiplantae > Streptophyta > Magnoliopsida > Myrtales > Myrtaceae > Syzygium > Syzygium grande. The sequence goes on from JAMXDD010000005.1 coordinate 23,487,870, forward strand.
ATTGGCTCGAATGGATTCAGCGAGAATGAGGTTCTTGGAAGTGGAGGTTTCGGAAGAGTGTACCGCACGGTCTTGCCCAGCGACGGGACGGTGGTGGCGGTGAAATGCGTGGTGGAGAGAGGGGAGAGGTTCGAGAAGACCTTCGAGGCGGAGCTCGTGGCGGTGGCCCATCTCCGGCACCGGAACTTGGTCAGGCTCAGGGGGTGGTGTGTGCATGAGGATCAGCTGCTGCTTGTCTATGACTACATGCCGAACCGGAGCCTGGACCGGATTCTGTTCCAGCGGGCTAAGGAGAGCCCAGCACCGTCGCCTCTCAGCTGGGAGAGGCGACGGGAGATCGTCCGTGGATTGGCAGCCGCGCTGCATTACCTCCACGAACAGCTAGAGACGCAGATCATCCACCGCGATGTCAAGACGAGCAACGTGATGCTCGATTCTCAATTCAACGCCCGGCTCGGGGACTTCGGGCTGGCCAGGTGGCTCGAGCACGAGCTCGAGTACCGCGCCGAGGCGGCGCCGCCGCCATCCAAGATTCACAGCCGGTTCCATTTGGCGGAGACCACCAGGATCGGCGGCACGATCGGGTACTTGCCGCCCGAGAGCTTCCAGAGGCGGAGCGCTGCAACGTCCAAGTCGGATGTCTTCAGCTTCGGGATCGTGGTGCTGGAGGTGGCGTCGGGAAGGCGGGCGGTTGACCTCACGTACCCGGACGAGCAAATCGTGTTGCTTGATTGGGTCAGGAGGCTATCCGATGGAGGGCAGCTGCTCAAAGCAGGGGACAGTAGGCTATCAGACGGCTCGCACCGCCTCTCCGACATGGAAAACATGATCCATCTCGGCCTGCTCTGCACGCTCCATGACCCGCAGTTGCGGCCGAGCATGAAATGGGTCGTCGAGGTGCTTTCGGGCAACGTTCCGGGGAAGCTGCCGGCCCTCCCTTCCTTCCTATCATACCCCTTGTACATCTCTCTAGCCTCCCCAACAAGCACAAGTATGAGCGGCACGACCACGGAATTAGGCCAGTCCGCCACCACGTCGACCACCACGACCACGACCGGCACCGCATTTAGCGTGTCCCACTATGTCACCGCCAATGCTGAAACCATATATGCGACGGCAGAAAGAGGAGAGACCAATAGCAATGCTGACAACTCCTCCTCTGCTAACGGGGGTGGCCGTCCCCGGGTGAATGCTTTCTTCTCGGTCGAAACCCCGCGCGAGATATCGTACAAAGAGCTTGTCACCGCCACGGACAATTTCTCCGAGTCGAGGAGGGTTGCAGAGCTGGACTTTGGGACCGCTTACCGCGGTTTCCTTAATAACCGCCAGCACGTCCTGGTCAAGAGGCTCGGCATGAGCAAGTGCCCTGCACTACGAGCCCGGTTCTCGAGCGAGTTGCACAATTTGGGCAGGCTCCGGCATCGCAACCTTGTGCAGCTCCGTGGATGGTGCACCGAGCAAGGAGAGATGCTCGTCGTGTACGACTACTCGACGAACTGCCTCCTGAGCCATCTCCTGTTCCATCATGATGATCCGCGCAGGGGCCACCCTGTCTTGCCATGGCGCCAAAGGTACAACATCATCCGATCGCTCGCTTCTGCTATTCTTTATCTTCACGAAGATTGGGACGAACAAGTGATTCACAGAAACATCACCTCTTCTGCCATCGTTCTCGATCCGGACATGAGCCCGCGGCTTAGCTGCTTCGCCCTTGCCGAATTCTTGACAAGAAATGATGATGGGCATCGCGCAGCACGTAATGCAAATAGATCAGTTCGAGGGATCTTTGGCTACATGTCGCCCGAGTATATTGAATCAGGGGAAGCGACCACGATGACAGATATATACAGCTTCGGTGTTGTGATACTTGAGGTGGTCACAGGATATATGGCGGTTGATTTTCGGAGGCCTGAAGTGTTCTTAGTGAGAAGGGTGTGTGAATTAGAGGCACAGATGAAGGGAATAGAAGAATTGGTTGACATGAGATTGAACGGCGAGTACAATCCTGGAGAATTGATGAGATTGGTCAAATTGGGAATAGCGTGCACGAGATCCGACCCGGGATCGAGACCGAGCATCAGGCAGATAGTGAGCATCCTTGATGGGAATGATCGATGCTTCCTACAACGTCAGGACGAGAGCGTGAACGAGTGGAGGCGAAGAAATGCCACTTCTTTGTCAATGATTAGAAGTATGCAAGCTCTAGGAATTCAATAGGATCTGCCAAACCAGCATGAGATTTTAATAGAGAAGAAACTTGATGCTGCCATCAAATCGTTGTGAGCGATCTGCGGATAATTCCTTACCCTGGAGAGTACAGAGGGAATGTAATAGGATGGATGATAGAATGTAAGTGCGGAGATCAGATCATAGTCACTAGAATGTCACTGTTGACTGTATGCAGTACCTCCACATTGCAAATTTTATGAGTGCCTGTGTATGTTTTCGGCTCGGGATGCATACATGTACAGACATTGCCCGAGTTTTGGTTCTTATGCGAAATTCGGTCCATCTCTATGCATGACAGAATAAGCAAACACTTCCTGAAGCCTGAAGGAATGTTTGCCATGTCCTAGGTATGGAGAGAACCACCCCAACCTTCTATAGGTCCACTACTAGCTAATTCTGGAGATAAGAGTCTGAATCAGGCAAGAGTGCTTCTCGCAACCATCCGTCAATTCTAAACTAGAGTCTGAACCATTGTCTGTTTGAGCTCCTGCTAAATACATATACTCAATGGGCGAGACGAAAGTGCCGTGATCCTATTCAGGGAATTAAGTTCAGTAGAACGGGTCTTCCAATTTGGAACTTTTCAATAGAAATTAGCTGGGGTACAATCAAGAAAAGAGTGCCAATAAAACATTTGCATAGACTGGTGGCCTTTTTCATTAGGAAATGCTTCAGCGTAGAATGGTTTATAACGACAGCATTAGCAAGTGCGGTTCTGAATGAAAAAGAGTAAAGAAACAGGCTCATCCAATAGAACCTTTCGTCTCTGCAAAGCTTGCTGCAGTTTCTCGAAGGAGCTTTAGCACGAAATTCTGGAGAGCTTCTGCATCTGAACATCAATTTTGGGCTGAGAGTGAAAACAAAGCATTGGCGAAAGGAGAATATTCGAAGGAAAGTCAACAATGTTATTCTCTGAAAATCCTTCTATCCATTTACAACAGAAGAAGAGTTTCATACTGAGCTTGAGTTGGAGACATCACAGATCTGTCTGGTTCCAACCGAAAATCGCCAAACTCTGTATAAAAACTGGGTATGCCAGCATAAAGAGGAACAGAGTTTGATTGATTCTTTGTAAGATGTAGCTTTGACCGGTTATTGGATGGAATAATTGACCAAACACAGGGCTAATGACACTACGCATATTTCATAAGCAAAAAAGCATTGAAAAACAAAAAGTAACAAGGAAGTCGGCATTTCCTCTATACCAATCAATTCTATTCCTAATAAGATCGATCCCCAAATGACGAGTGGGTCGCTGGTTTTAGAGGTTAACTAATTAGACCCGATAATGAACAAGGAGAAAGAACAAATCGCATCATTTTATAGTTACATAATAATACCAGATGATGAGGGAACAATCAAAGGGACGAGGAAGATAGAAGCAAAGAAATCATAATACCATAAAGCCAGTTTTCAGGTGGCTAAACATAATATATGCACACAAGCCAAACCATACCATGAGTACACCATTTTGCCTCGAAAGGCAAAAGGGTAGTGTTATAACAGTTGACACTATCTATTATCACATTTTGTCAGTAGTTCCAATATTCTGCCCTGATAACAAAACCAAGACAATGTAAATCTTTCTACCAATTGAAAAAAGACAATGTAAAATCTTCCAACAGTCTACTGATAGTAAGTAACGCGCAATGCAATTACCAATGAAGTCCTTATCCAGATAGTATCTACTTCTCCTCCAATGCAGAAGTAGATTTCAGTTTACCGTGAAGCATTTGGTAAAAGGTAAGAAACTCGAAACAGCTTTTGATGGTGGAAGCACTGTGTTAATGATATTTCCCATCAGTGATGGATCTCCACATAGGTAGTACAAGCTTTCCATCAACACAATCATTATGCTAGAAACTTTGATTATACCATTAATTTGTGCCGATTCCAAATATCTACTTTCAAGATATACAGACTACAGTTTCTATGATTGACATCGCCCGGTTGGATCAACCAAACAGCAAACGATGATGTCGAGGACAAATAATCATGATGGTGTTATGTTCGCTGGAGGCACATGCTCATACTTCATCCGATATTATTCATACTCCAGTCTACTTGCTTTTGTGTGCTGCTTTCCATTGGCAATAATTCCCGATTACCAAACACTGGCCTTAGTCTCTTCTTCACAGAACTAAAGTGCGAACCTAAAGTATTAGGTGAAAATGAGCTGTCCAACGATGTCAAGCAGCTTTCCGCTGTGCAGTCACCGACCCGAGATGGCAAACCAGACAGTGAGTTGCTATCTAAAGTAGCTGCTAGTTCGGAGAAACAAGGCATCGTCAGAGTTTCAACAGGCCTTAGTCCAGGACAGTCATTAGAGACCTTAATAGCTAGTTCAGAGAGCTCGTCCCTAGCTTCTTCAAGCCCAGCGGGGACAGCGACTTGGTCATTGAGAAGTTTACAAGCTTTCTCAAGTATTGATTGTAGATACTTCCCTTGGGCTTCAATCCGCAGTTGGAGATGGCGCTGGACCTGGGCAGCGCAAATGCTTTAACAAAGTATAGTTGTAAATTCATAAGAGAACCCTATAACGGTCAAGACCAGATGGTTTATTCCTTCTATTGTGCCATGAGTTTGCGCCAATAAACTCTTTTATGCTAGGATATTAGATATTTATTTTATTTTATTGGTAGTTAAAGAATCTGAATCTTGAGATAAGGTGTTGGGTAAAACAATTAGTTAGAGATTGAAGGAAATGTATAAGAAATCTTCTCTGATGTAATTAACGGTTTAAACATTTTCTCTTTTCAATTGACCATCATCAGCCGAAAGCATAAACCAAGCACATCTCTCACTTTATGTAATTAAGCAAGAACTTTCCACCAGCAGAGCATATGCATATTCGATGCATGAGAGCCAGGTTCATTTAGTACCACTTTCTCCTCTTAGCATACAGCAGCTAAGCTGAGTACAGCCAACCTAACATTTATTAGTTTCAGTCTGCGCATACGCATCTTAATGACCACATGTTGATTTGGTAAAAACAGATCTGCCATTTTCCGTTAATTTAAAGATTTGATGCTATTTCTATTCACACCAAATGAGAGAAGAAACCAACCTCCAGCTGCTCATGAAGCCTTCGTTGGACTTCCATTTGGACACGCAAAGCCTCTGTAACTCGGTAATTGCTGTTTCAAAGATAAAAAAACAGCCAATCACTTAAAAGCAGATAGACACCAAAAGCTTGATTATCATGAAGGGAATAGAAGCATACTCATTAAGTTCCTGGGTGAGAATTCTTGATGAAGAGGTAGCAGATGAGCCTGTATTCAGACTCTCCGTATCGCATGGGGCTACAGCATCAACAATAAACAGTGAGTGTGGCTAGTTATGCATGCAGAATTTTAAAAAATAAAACACAGCGTAAACAGAAAACTTTCTGCCAACATCTTAAGAAATTAGTTTTGCCAATACAAATAGAAAGTGCTTGTCTAAATGAAGAGGCATAAAAGATGTGGCAACTAGCTTAGTAATGCATATCAAAGGTGGAAGCGAACCTTCCTACCAAAGATGGAATGTCCAATAGATGCAAGGGATGTTAATTTCATTCGAGGAGATATTGATTGAACCGCATGGATGTAAAACATACAGAACAAGAATGGAAGTGATAGAGTGGAGGTTCTTTTCAAACTAGCCTGACCGTAATTCCACACTCTCTTTGCGAGAAAAAATAGAAGTGATAGAGAGCAAACCATCCTTGGAGTTGCCACTTGAATCTTTGCCCGACTGTTTCCCCAAACGGTACTTCTGCAAGAATGAGGCACAAATTTGAAGTGTAGAGCATATCGAGGAATAAACTAGATGATAAAAGCTGGCTTAGAAAACCCCAAGTTTTTCAAGTCTCTCTCATATGAGTGTCTCTGAACCTCTAGACTTCAAATTGACACAAGACCAGACAACTATGGAAGTAAAAAACTGGTAAAAGCAACCAAATTATGCTTCACTTTAGCAACAAACCTGAAGATGAGACTTCAAGTGATACAAAGTAAGGCCTTTTACACCCATGGTTCTCAAGATAGTCTTTGGGGTTGCTTCTGCAAAGCGAAACATGAATAAGTAAGATACAAACTCCAACCATGAAATCCAGTGAAACAGCATCAATAAAATACAAAAGCAAGCTGAAATTTCCAGATGAAAAATCAGCGACTAAAATAGGTGTTGCCTTCAAAAAAACATTCCTGCCCTCTTAAATCAGTATTCTGAAGAAAATTGCCGGGATGGATGACCAGTGCCTTTTACTACTATATGTCGGAAAATTGGTTCATAATGCTGAAACAAAAGCACTTCGCATGAATCTATAGTGACATATAAGCATTTAAATGTGTTTACTAGTTATAGTAGTTACACTACGAAAGAATTGGAATCATCGCCAAACAAGCTACCTTTAGCTTCCGCGAGAATTATATCACCTGAAGTTTCTGGCAGGCCAGACATTCCTACTAAAAGAGAAACGCGATAGAAAAAAGAGAAAAAGAAGAAAGAGAAAGAAGGAAGCAACGAATAGTTCATGATCCGATCAATTGTGTAAGGCCCGCTCGCTGTAACGATTTAAGTTCAGAGAAAGGCAAACTCTACCAATCTCTTCAACCACGAGCAGGTACATGACTACATAAAATAAGCCCATACGTCTGAACAAGCTCCAGCAAATGTGTGAAAGCTAAATAAACCCAATCTCGGCTCCTACAACTTCAAGACGTAGACATCACGAACCACCTTACAATGGCGCCTTCCAGTTTGTTTCTCTCAACACGCACACCAGAACTCATGAACTAAACTTGGAAAACAAAGTACCGGTAGTTGCAAATGGACAGACACAAATGACATGAAGTAGGTATAGGAAGAGCGCAATTAATCAACCCAGAAAGCTCTAAAACACGGTCAAGATAATCATTTGACGGCTCTAACAGTTGAGTCCCTGCGATGCTTTGATTCCTTGGAGTTACCTAGCCGTAATATAAGATTCAAAACCATTTAGAAATCTAAGAAAGGCCCTCTATTTTCAAATCCGTGGAAATACTCGAGAAACAAAAAAAAGCTTTAATGCCTGAAAATTGATTTGACAGTTACATTGCCATATTTTCTATTCGATCTGTTCCTTGGAAACATGTAATCATTGTGAAGATTCTAAACTGATCAGGCTATTTGAAATTGCAGCGCATACAAAAAAATGTTTGCACTGCACTGCACAAAAAGTCCGGTGGACTGCTTGCAAAACTAGCTCCTCATCTCCTAATTGACTTCAGCATAATAGGATTTTACTCCTTAAATCATCCGCATTTTTCTACAAGCTTTTATTCTATATTCAAACCGAAAAGGCGAAATCGGGTTAAAAGAGAGGCAGGAATCAACAAAGCTTCAGCCCGAATTTTTCCATCAGTTACTGGGCTCTTGCATACTATCAGGAATGACAATAACAGCCGAGCGTTCGGTCCAAAAAGACGAACGGAAAGTGATTCCGTGCAGCTGGGTGGCAATCCAAATCCAACACCAAGAATCACCCGAGACTCGGGACAAAAAAAGCAACGGACCGACACGATCAAGTGCACCCGGGGGCACCCGAGAAACCTCAAAGGAGCCCCCCACACACGGAGCGGGAGTCGCGCGAGGACGAGGGACTCACTGTCGGGGCCGCCCAGCTGGGCGACCGCGTCCACGAAGCGCTCGTGGAGCTCGACGGTCCAGCGGAGGCGGGGCTTGGGGTCGGCGGTGAGGACGAGGCAGGCGTCGCCGGGCAGGCCGGCCCCGCCGTCGAGGGAGCCGTGGAAGTCGCCGCCGCCGCCGCCGCCGCGGCAGCGGCAGCGAGTGGAGCGCCGAGTACATTCGATGGCGGCGGCGGAGACGGCGGGTCTTCGCGCAGCGTTGGACGGCGAGCGCTCGCGTTAGAGAGAGAGAGAGAGAGAGGAAAGAGGGGCGGGGGCAGGGCGAGCATGTGAAGGAGAGAGAGAGAGATGGAGTGTGAGAGCTCTTTTTCGAACAGAGAAAGGCATGCAGCAGACTCGATACGGGGTGGGGGAGAAGGGACAGGACAGCTCGGCTTTTTGTTCTGTCTCTGTCGCGGGCATATTATCGCGTACCCCGCGGCGTACCGTGAGCCCCCGCTGCGATTGGATCATGAGATGGCCGCGATGGAATTCGAAGCTCGGGTATACGGTCGGAGACCGTGCCGGGGGAGGATACGAGTATCGCGTGAGCGCGGCGTACCGCGAGTGGTTCTAGGATCGGGGAACCGGACTGACCGCCATTCGATCCGATTACGATCCGATCCAATGAAACCGGTCACTTAGAGTTTAGTGTTTTTTTTTTAAATACATTAAACACTTATGTCGATGAAGTTTGGTTTAATTCACATTTTACTAATTTTTATCAATGAATTTATGATAATGAAGTTCACCTAGAGTTTAGTTCACATTTTATTAATTTTTTAAAATAAAAAAATAACAAAAATATATATTAAATAGTCGGTTTAGTCCGGTTCTCCCTTGGAACTGGGAATCGGATCGCCTGAAAACCGGTTTCGCTTTCAGGAACCGGGAATAGGACTAATAGTCCCAAAAACTGGACCAAACCCGTCAGTCAGGTCCGGTCCGATCCTGGTTTGGGCGATCCAAATTGCTCACCCCTGCCATTGTGAGACCCGTGTTGCGAAATGGCTTGCAATGAAATGTGAGCTCACATGCGTCGGAGACGTACAAAGAAATACAAGTATCACGTACTGTGAGCCCACTGGGATGGATCTCGCATGGGACCCGCATTATGAAATGGTTGCGATGAAATTTGAGCTCACGTGCATTCGGAAACATATGATACGAGGAATTTTTTCTTCCGTCGCCCTCGCCCCTCTTTCTCTCCCTCTCCCTCTTTCATACTTTTATCGCCACTGTATGAGAGGCGATAAAAGTATGAGAGAGGGAGAGGGAGAGAAAGAGGGGCGAGGGCGACGGAAGAAAAAATTCCTCGTATCATATGTTTCCGAACGCACGTGAGCTCAAATTTCATTGGCACTCAAGATCGACTTAGCGGGTTTCGGACCGACCCTGTTAAGTTGAGCTCAAACTCGCCGGTGCTTGTATTGATATAGGCTTGTGTGATCTGGCTTACCATAAAGAGAAGAAATCCTCCTGGTTTTTACCTCGAAAGTACCCTCCCATACTTAACATAAAAGATGAAAGAATTAAGGGAGAGAAAATGCAAAAGCGAGCCGGAGTTTGTAGGACTCATTCGTGTATGGGATATTGCCGTGCTATATGGCAAACAAGGCACGTTTGAAGCTTGTCATGACCATCCTATCGCAAGTGCTCATCGGTACACCGACCTCATCTAAGTGTAAGCCTAATTTCGCGAGAGAGCAAATTGTTTGAACTTTTCCTTTTCACATGCCATATTCGGTTCGCTTCACCCTCTTTGTAATCAATGGTTTATGAGCTCGTCTCACCGATAATTATGGATCTATCCACTAATTCCCCCCCCCAAAAAAAAAAAAAAAACAAAGATTGGGTGGATAAATTCCGGATTGGAAACTTGGAACTACGTGTGCACAAGGAAAAAAAAAGTGCAGTTTCACTAAGCAACTTTGCCATAATTGGGCAAATACCATAGTTTAATCATCAAGTGCATGTTTTGCTTTACTCTAAATTCATAAACTTCACATTCATCTACGCGACAAAAGTAGACTTCCGGAAGATTATTCTTGAACAATTGATTGGACTAACGTACTTTGGACACATCTAACCCATCTATCTTTTTTATTTGTCGTGATAAGATACTTTTATAATCACATAAAGCATGTTCGCTAATACACCTTCTTGTCGTCTTAACGAACAACGATCTATAGTCCATATATGTTAATTTATCGTGCAACCTATTTTATAAAAGGTTATTACCGCAAAAAAACTCTAAATTGATAAAATTTATCCCAAACTAATTTTTTTTATCATAAAAACCTCAAATTAATATACTCGTGGCAAATTTACACTCTATTAGTTTACATTAAATTTTAATATCAAATTACTTAAGTGGATGACACGTATACCATTTTAGAGTTTTACCCTCCATTTGTTACATGTGTATCAGTTTAAAGTTTTTCGTGGTATTAATCCAATTTAACGAAAACTAACGGAGGATAAATTTGTCATTAACGTGCAAGTTTGGGTTTTTGTGATCAAAAAATTAATTTGGGATAAATTTGTTATTGGTATACCGGTTTAAGATTTTTCGTTGTTAAAAAATTAATTCGGGATAAATTTATTACAATGTGTACCCGTTTGGAATTTTTCGTGGTATTAACCATTTTATAAATAGTTCGGGTTCATGTTCCGTACGTACAGATCAGATCGATGTCCAAAAACATTTTCACAATTCTATTCTAATTCAAACCTACATTCTACTGATCTTACCCATTTAAGTGAATTGGCTACAGCCACACTTAGAAACTTTTTGACCCTAGAATCTCACAGTTCAAATTAGTCATGATCATCAGAGAGAGAGAGAGAGAGAGAGGGACAGGGGGAAGATGTTGCAATGGGAATTGGTGGATAAGGAGTTCAGACAAAGCCAGTCCAAAGAGATAGGAGGCCAGCAAGACAAGGGCGGCCACTCATGACCCCACCACCACCTTTCCTCATACACATTCTTGTGCTGAAGATTATTGCCCAAAAGAAAAAAAAAAAAAAAAAAGAAATTATGTGCCAAAAATGAATGGTATGAAATAAATTCAAAAATTGAGAAGCTGACACTGAACTTCCAGACAAAGTGCCTTCCAATTTTGCAGTTCTGGTGCTGTCAAAACAGTAAGTGTTTGATTCTGTTTTTGACAAGACCCTGCCCATTGTTCCTGCGCTCTCTTTTCCTTTTGCTTGCACTGATTATTGCAGAAGAAAATTACACACACACACACTCTCTCTCTATCTTTCTTTTTTTTTTTTATTTAATTACATTTTTACGATTATTAACTACATATTTCTAATCATGCCGCACCATAACCGCTTTTCTAATTTTTTCCCTAATCGATCGAGTATCTCGCGTCTTAAACGGTAAGTCAGTACTACCGTGATTTTCCATTATGTTATTGACATCGGAACGGTTCGAATCAAATATCGAGTTGTTGCTTGCTCGACGGCGATTTTCACCATGTTCGTATTCCATCGAGTCATTCATGTAATGGCGCGTTAAAATAAAATTGGAAACCGCTCCGCCGGTGGGAAGGAAGAGCTACTAGCTTTGATTGAGAAAACAATTGGGATAAGTCAATAGGCTTATATTATATTCTCGACTAGGCCGATTTATTTATTTTCCGAAAGGGGCATGGCAATTAACTAAATCAATTGCGTTTTTCTCAAGATAAAACTGACAAAACACCCCAAAATAAAGAAATAGTCCTTGTTATTACTTTAATGTGTTAAATAGCAGATGGGTTTGGAAAGTCACATGGCACGTTACTTTAATTACAATTAATTAGAAGAACAAGTCCTTGCCGGCAAACATAAGTAAACCAAGCTCTAATCACCGTTTTTGAATGATTAGGGCCTTTGACTAATTCACTTCTAGTTCCTGCCCAAAGGGAGTGTGATGAGGGAACACCCAATATGATTTAGACAAATCGTGTTAATTAATATGGACAAACTGCTACTTTACCGTTGGGAGGAAAAAAAAAGGCATTTTCACGTAAGGCATCGGGATAATCTAAGCGATTTCTTCTAGTAAAAATGGACGAGAAACAAAAATATGCTAACACGGAATTTCGCAAGTTCGAACGATATGATCTACATCTATAATCGCAGGAAAAGATCGATAAAAGTCGCGATCAAAACCCATGTAACAGTATAAACCGAATTCGACAATAACAATAATAATTCATTTTATTTATTGAGAGTTGTTCCAAACCTATCATCTCATTCAAGTCATTTTGGATTGAGCTCAAGCATTTTTTTACATGGAGATGTGATCTTCCTGGAGATACTGTCTGAAATAATGCACCTATAGTCAACCTATTGTCTCAAACCATGCATTTTTTTTTTTTTAAGCTATTGATCTATGCTAAAGTGTTGGCCCCTTCACCTAATAATAATTCAAACCACGTTAACTTCGGGAAAAAAAGGGATATACCAAAATGAAACTAACAAAAAAAAGAACAAAACATAAAAAAAAAAAAACAACAAGAAGAAAAAATATCGTGTTAAGGTCCCTCCACTCAATTTGTTAAATTCCCTCTCATGAATATGACATCAGGCAAAATGGAATGGACATTTCTTTGTCATTTTCCTTGCCAATAGCACTTGAAATAAAAAAAAAATATTTGAAAAATGGGTTTTTGGATTTGATTTATTGGGCAGGTCAACTTCAACAAATTGCAAGGATCGCTATCTTTTTTTTCTTTTAAGTTTAAATTAATTTTTGGCCCAACCCAACATGCCTTTACCAAAAGCAGACTTGCATTCAACTGAAATTGAACCTTAAAAAGAGTCAAACCACACATGCCATAACCTATCAGCCATTTAATGGGGACCATGGTCTTGGAAGTTGCTTTTCATTTTTATTTTTTTTTTATATTTGAGATAACATGAACTCACCACCGACCATTCCCTGCAATGGTCGCTATCATCGACTACATCATTGTCATGGTCCTTTTGATTTTATTATCTATTCCTTTGTTTTTATATGGAAGGATTCCACCTAAAACAATTTTCTTTGCAAAATGATTTTCTCACAAAATTTTCCCTCACATCCCGCTTAGCAATCATATTCAAAACAATTTAATGAAAATATTATTATATGGCATATACAAAGGAGGGTTAATGCGGCGAAAAATCTCAAACCGGTACACGTATGATAAATTTACCCCGAATTAATTTTTTGATCATAAAAAATCCAAATATGTTCACACTTAGGAAGGAAAAAATGAAAATAAGTCGCATCCCGATTGACCATTTAGTTTAGACAAAATTGAATTTGAGTCACCACAAAAAACATTTCGCAATTCTAAACCTTTTATTGTTTCGGCACCATTTTTTTCAGTCTAAAATTCAATTTGAAGTAAACAACAAGCGAATTTCCCTTCAAGATCTCGATTATCACGTTGTCTATAAGAGAGTACCATAGTGACATCCAACGCAAAAATATAGGGACCAAAAGACATAAATCAAATCGAGGGACATCTAATGACAACGAATGGCTTTATGCGGCATCAAAATCATATCCCACAGGCTAAAATGCACAAATTCAGCGAAAATTCAAGGATAAAAGTAAAAATTCAGCCCCAAAATCACATAGACCAAAGAACAACAAGCCTTCTCCAAAATAAAAAAGACAAAGGGGCATTAATTGGTTGACAAGTAAAGAGACTGAAATCCAACATTGCCAGGAGGAGAGCCTGGCCCAATGGGCCTCGAAAAAGTTGGGTTATTTATGCAAACTTTTGCCATGTGATTGTGAGATTTCAGCACCACCAATTGAAAAAAAAAATCTGCCTAGGAAAAAACGTGAAAAATGGGGGGCAAAGAAGAAGAAAGAGATGATAACAACAATGTGCATAAGGTGGATGGATGGATTAAATTGAAACATAAACAATAGCATTGGCTAGTTTTTTTCTTCTTTTTTGGTCATTTCTCAACCTTTCTTCTAAAATGGAGCGTTTGCAAGCCACCCCTCGGAATCAATGAAGCTTAAGCTCGTCAGTTTCTCCACCGATGACGTATCGAGCTTGTTCACCCAGCTCACTCGTTTAGACACGTCGGCTCCAGGTCCGTAGCAGCCATATTCAGCAAACCTCAGCTCAGCCCTATGAACAACACACATTGCGCTTTCACTTTGCCATTCTAACTCTCTACGATCGACACATTACGAAATGATAATGAACAAAGAAGGATATGCATTTTGGGGGGCGGGCCAAAAAAGAAGTAGAAGAGAGGGTGTGTGTGGAAACTTACTCATCGCCGACATAACCCCAGGCATCCCATCCCCGGGGTTCAACGACGGTGGTGAAGTTAGAGTAGTAGAACAGGACCCGCGCAAAACGCCGCCATGGCCGTCCTAACAAGGTCGAGCCGAAGCCAAACACATTGCAGTGCTTGAACACGAACCCGTTCGTCTCGTGGTGACTCTCCCTCCCCTGCGCTGTGATGTAGCCTGACAGCCCCGGCTCCAGGGCGTTCCCGAGCACTTGTATGGCGCAACCCTGACATGGGTATAAACATGGCGTCGTTATCAAAAGTGACCAAGTCAGCTTGATGTGTGGGTAGCACTAGTTTTTAGTGGGATAACAAGTGTAAAATAGAACATCGATCAAGTGTCAATTTTCATTCTACTATATCCAACCTATTTCACTTAACAGTTTATTTCATGGAAAATGAACAAATTGAAAAATATTTTTAAAAAAGTAATCGTTTGTATCACTTGAAATAATTAGTCAATGAAAATATTCTCATTGTTGACAATAATTTATGTCTAAAAAATTTTGACAAGACAATCCGAAGACATAAATCATGTTAGATAGCCAAACGCTTGAACAAGTAGAAACATGTATTCATGAATCATGTCCCCGAAAGATGATATCTTGAGCACATACATTGCAAGACAAACTAGGTAAATCCCAACATAATTTCATTACCAAAAAAATTAAACGGATTGGAATCGCTAAAGTAGCACGAACCCAGATGATACTTATATTCCACTGTTTTAATTATATTCGGCAATTATTCGTTGCCCCAAAATAACATTACTTCCATTTTCATCCGAATAAGATAATCCCACATTCCCTTACCAACTTTGGCCACGCAGTATTGAGAAGAGAATCCGATTTAATTTGGGAAATCTAATTAAAACGTGCAAAACCTTAGGAAAAGAATATTAATTTCAAGAACAAGACCATGGTCAAAGCCTCAATCAAACCTCGTAAATGGACTGGCCACTCCCAAAGATGAAATCGACCGCCCCTTGAATCGAGCAACGCTCGAAGTAATGCCTGCCTTGCACGTCCCACAATGTGTCCTGCAGCCCCCAAAACCCGACCCGGTAGAAGTAGGACTTGTCGCCGGAGATCATCGCCGCCACCGCCGGGGTCCTCGGGTTCTGGTTGAGCGGGTTGTTGTACGAGTTCTGCTCCCCCGCGAACACCAGTGACCGAAGCCCGGCATACATTCGTCGTCCCGAATAAGGAGAAAAACGACATCAGAAGCCAGGATAAGCAAATATAGAACGTCGCTAGATCAATCGCTTACCCTAAAACTCATGCTCTTGACAATAATATTATCTGCTAAAGAAGCGAAGGTGGGGCTCTGAGCGATGGTCTCGTGATCGTTCCAAACGATCTCGGTCTTCCTCTTCCCTCGTCCTTTGAGGATGATGAAGGGCTTGTTAAGAGGAATCTGCACCTTCTCTCTGCACGTAAAGAATGCAGAGAAGCAAACTCTCGATTCAATAGCTTTGCACGCGCAGCGCAACCCATCATCGTCTCGTCGGCTAACCCGCGCCGAAAGCATTAAGCGACAGCCGACTCACCTGTAAATACCCTCCTTGACGTAAATGCAGACCCAGTGCTGGTTGTTCTCGGGGACCGAGTCGATGGCGGACTGCACCGTGGTGAAGTTCCCGGAATGGCCCGACGGGTCGACGCGAATCACCGGCAGGTAGCCGGCACGGCCGTACCAACTGCAGCTGTTTTGCCCCGCCACAAAGCTCACACAAAGTAAAGGAGAATGAGGTGGGTAACGACATGTGCCGATGGAGAAGGGGAATGAGCTTTGGTGGGTATAAGGCCAAGAGGAGCCATCAAGAATTTGGGGAGTACAGCAAAGAAACTGAAACTCCAAAAGCGAAAACTGCAGAACTCAGCAATGAGAGGCACGTTTCTTGGTCGGATTCCTATTAATAAAAAGATGGAAAAAAAAAAAAAAAGCAGAGGGGGTTCGTCTTTGGAGGGAAACCTGGGAATGTAAGGTAACTCATCCGATTGCACTAATTTTGGAATCTCGAATATTTTCTGGCTGGGATTTTCTTTCCATAATCTCCCCTTTGTCTTCTGGGGTGACATGCAATTTGCTAATTAATTGCCATAAGTTTACATGGGCCTGAGATGTGCATTTACACTAGGTTATATGGCAAGAAAGGGAAAAAGATCATATGCCATATATTATGGTAGAAAATGGTGGCTACCTTTTATCACTTTCTTTCCTTGGGTTGTAGCTATATCAGGAGATGGTTTGCAAGGACATGACATGAAAAGAAAGGCAGCCAGCGCGGGTGTGATGGTGAAGGGGGACTGCCGCACCCGATATGGATTAGCCGGGTATGAATCGGGGTGCTCGACGGGCCCCAAATACCTATTGGTATACAAGTAAATTTATGGCGTGAATCGATCGTCGTTAATTAACGCCACGTATCATATATCACGGCCCAGTTCTTTAGCTCGTATCGATTAGCCAAATTTAGTCTGGCCACAAAACTAGATTCCTTTTAGACTTTACCATGGAACTTGGAGTTATTTAGATTAAAGCTCTATTTGTTTCGCTGAAAAATAAATGATTTAAAAAATATTTTTTTGAAAAACGATTGCTAGTATCGCTTGAAATAATTGATTAATGAAAACTATTTTCATTATCGTTAAAAATTTATATTTAAATATTTTCGCCGACGATGAGAATATATTTGGTTTTCATTCATTTTTATAAGTGATATGAGTGATCGTTTTTAGGGAAATATTTTTTAAATTATTTATTTTTTACGAAACAAACGGAGTCTAAATTCATTGGATGAATAAAAAGACACCAAATTCCCCGGTTCAGATCATTAAAGATTGGGACTATCCAATCGCAAACGGACATATCTCTATGGGTGATTGAACATTTTTGATGTTGTTTGTGAGTTACGATATTATGAATAGGAGGTACGAGAAAATGCACTTGTTTCCAGCTTCTTATATATGGTGAGTTGATCCCTCGAGAGGTAGGCGACAGAAACCCCGATCGGAATCCGGACATCCTGCCCCTTCTTAGACTAATTACGTGAAAATGAAAGGCCGGCTCTATTTCCACCCCCTATATGATTAAATCCATCCAATTTCACCAAAAAGATAAAATTGTCCTCTATCATTAAATTGCAATTTAAATTGGTGTTTTCAAATTTATTTACTTTCCTTTTTTTTTTTTAGTTTTTCTATATCTATATAGTATCTACCTACCATGGCGAGAATTTCATATGTTCAGTTTTTTTTTATTGTAGATTTTCCATTTATATTAAAGGCACTATGTTTTTTTTTATTAGATATTACTTCCATAAAAGTTTGTTTGTTGAAAAGAGAAATTTCCAAGAAATCTAGTTCTTTTCCGCATTGTCGATCAATTTATGGATAAATATTTCATTAATGAAGTTTAATTAAATCAAAACATTGCATAAAGTAAGAAATTTTTTTGAAAATGCCAATGAAATATCATTATTTTAGATTGACAAAACTTAATATCATCTATAAAGTGCTTACCAAAAAATATCTAAATACCTTATTGTGCATTATGTTCTTAGTGTATTCTTAGATGTTCATCTAACTTCTTACATGCTTGGAATAAAAGTATCTTACCAGCAGATAAATTCTTTGATATAGTAAATGAAAAGACTTGATATATATATATTTCAGACTAATGAAAAAGTTTACCAAGAGCGTGAACTTTTGATATAAGAGGGACAAAAAATAATTAAGTTGTTATAAGATCAATGATGAAGAAGAGACTTTTTAGTTTTATATTAGGGTTAATACTACGAAAAATCCTAAACTGGTACACTTGTGATAGATTTACCCCAAACTATTTTTTTGACCATAAAAAATCCCAAACTGGTACATCTGTGTGACTTTTTACCCCAAACTATTTTTTTTTTTGACGACCAAAAACCTCAAACCCAGTATATTTGTGATAATTTTACCCCGAACTAATTTTTTAATATTATTTTTTTTTTAGTTTTTCTTATCTTTTCTTTTTCCTTTCCTTTCCTTTTTTTTTTTTTTCCTTCATCTTTAACCTCAAACAAAAAAAAAAAAAAATCAGGAAGTGTGAATTTGGTAAGGCATATTAAATTGAAATTAAATTCGTAAGTTTGTATCTATAACTTTTTTTTCTTCATAATTTCTTATTATATCAATTAGAAATAGTACAAAAAATTCTTCTTGCGTTTTATTTATTATATATTTCAAGTGATCATATTGATTTATGAATCGCCATGCACATATAATATCTCTCATCTTATATATAAAATATACTAATTTTGTAAATTAATATGTTTAATTAAATTGGCAAGCAGGACGTATAGAAATTGTTGATTAGCTATACTCCAAGCTTAGGTAACAAGCCTACATTGGACCCCATCAGTTTGCCTATCCACTTGCACCCAAAAATAAGAAAGACACGACTGTTGTAAAATATTGCGTTGCAAGAATATAATAGAGAGAATAGAGAGAGATTAAGAAGAGAAAGTAGATAAACACCAAAGATGGTAGAGAAAGTCAGAGGAGAAATTTTATTTTCACTGTATATTTTCCTCTTTCATTCTCTTCTTCTGTTCTAATTTCTTACACAATGACCAAAACTAAGCTCCTATTTATAAGAAAATAAGGATGCACATATCATTAATGTCAATGTATTGAATATATACATTGAATAGGGAGATGGGCATTCATACGTAGAATGTAGGTTACGAATGTGCCATAATAGGTACATTGAATATTCATTCATGTATTTCATAACACTCCCCCTTGAATATTCATTGTATTCATGAATGTGCATTGAATGATACTGCCTCATTAAAAACCTTAAGCCGGAAAAACCCAGTGGGACAAAAACCGGACAAAAGGGAAAAAGAGTACAGGGCACAAATTTTATGATCTCTCCCTTTTATGGATGCATTAATTGCCTCATTAAAAACCTTAAGCCGGAAAAACCCAATGGGACAAAAACCGGACAAAAGGGAAAAAGAGTGCAATGCATAGTTCACAATATCTCCCCCTCAATTTGAGCTATATAGCCACTTCTGGGGCTAGTTAATCTTGCATCTTATGAACTCGCCGCATACCAATGCCATATATTAATTTCTCAAAAGTTGACGTTGGCAATGATTTGGTAAAAAGATCTGCAAGATTATTTATGGATTGAATCTGCTTAACATCAATTTGTCGACTTTCTTGGAGTTCGTGAGTATAGAAAAATTTCGTCGAGATATGCTTGGTTCTATCACCTTTGATATATCCTCCCCTAACTTGTGCAACACAAGCAGCATTATCTTCATAAATTATAGTGGGAGAATTTGTAACCAGTGTTAAGCAACAAGAATTGTGAATATGTGTTATAACGGATCTTAACCAAACACACTCTCTTCCAGCTTCATATAAAGCAATAATCTCAGAGTGGTTAGAAGATGTAGCTACTAGCGATTGCTTCGTAGAACGCCAAGAAATAGTGGTGCCATTATAACAAAATGAATAACCAGTTTGAGAGCGAGCTTTATGTGGATCGATCTATATCCAAAGATCGAATGTCCAACTAAACCAGAGGTAGTGGAATCCTTGGAATAATATAATCCCAAATCTATGGTTCCTCGGAGATAACGAAAAATATGTTTAATTCCATTCCGGTGTCTCTGAGTTGGCTCGAACTAAAACGTGCCAATAAATTTACCGCAAAAAGCGATTTACTGGTCTCGTACATTATGCCAAGTACATCAAAGCCCCAATTGCATTGAGATCTTGTACTTGGGACCAAGTATCTCTTCATCGATTCTCTAGGACAAAACCCATCCTTTTGGGGATCTAGAGACCTTACAACCATAGGAATGCTCAATGGGTGAGCATTATCCATGTTGAAGCGTTTAAGTAATCTTTTAATGTATCTTTGATTGATGGACGATTATTCCATTTGCTTTATGCTCAAGCTCTAGACCAAGACAAAGTTTGGTTTTACCCAAATCTTTAACTTCAAATTCCTTTTTCAAATACTCAGCACTTTTAGTTAACTCTTCCGAGTTCCAATTAAATTTATATTATCGAAATAAACTGCTACAATAACAAATCCGGTTTCTGATTTTTTATAAACATGCATGGGCAGATAGGATCATTCTTGTACCTTTCCTTCATTAGGTACTCACTTAGGCGTTGATACCACATGTGATCGATTACTTTAACTTTGTACAAAGATCTTTGCAATTTTATTGAGAATAAGTTGCGGGAAGTGCATGCATCGGGGCATTTTGAATCACTCGAATTTTCATATAAATATCCGAGTCTAATGAGCCATATAGATATGCCGTCACAATGTCCATAAGACGCATTTCCAATCTTTCGAGAGAGTACCAGACTAATGAGAAAACAAAATGTAATCATATCCATCGCAGGTGAATATGTCTCATCATAATCAATCCCAGGTCTTTAGGAGAATCCTTGGGCAACGAGTCGAGCTTTATACCTGACAACCTCGTTTTTCTCATTTTGTTTCCGGACAAATACCCATTTATATCCAACGGGCTTTACATTATCGGGGATGCGAGTTATGGGTCCAAAAACCTCTCGTTTAGCTAGGGAAGCTAATTCAGCCTTAATTGCTTCCTCCCACTTAGACCAATCTTGCCTTTGACGGCATTCAATAATAGATTGCGGCTCACAATCATCATCCATAATTTTATGAGCAACTGAGAATGCAAAAATATCATCAATGATGATTTCATTCCGATCCCAAATCTCATTACAATATGTAATGGAATTCTCAGTATTCCTAGGGTTGGTGATCTTTTCATGGGTTTGTGCCTCTTCAGGGGCATTAAGCTCTTTAGGAGTAAGCATAGCACCAGGCTCTTCTGGAGCGGATTCTTGATTCTTTCCCCTTCGTTTTTGAGGAACAGTGTCTTTTGATCCTATCGGTCTACCACGCTTCAAATGTGGGGGATTTTGATCCATTTTAGCTTGTCCTTCGAGAACAGCTATCCTAGCTGGAGCATTTGCAGCTGGAATATGAGACTTCGTTAGTATCATTAAATGCGTCAAGAAGTCTATTGGCTATAGCCTGTAAATGGATTATGCGTTGCACCTTGTTTTCACACTCAGGAGTTCTTGGGTCTAATTGAGATAAATTTTTCTCATTCCGGGATAAAACCTTAATTGGTTTTTGCTTCGCAGACCATGTCTGCTTTTAGGTGTCCCAATCGATGGAAATATAGTCTCATTGAAATGACAATCTGCGAATCTGGCAGTAAAAAGATCACCAGTAGTCGGTTCCAAGAACCTAATGATGGACGGTGAATTAAACCCAACATAAATGCCCAAACGGCGTTAGGGACCCATTTTCGTTCTTTTTGGTGGTGCTATAGACACCTGTACTGCACAACCAAAGGTGCGTAAATGTGAAATATCAGGTTCATAACCAAGAACCATTTGAAGGGGAGATTGTAAGAGACTAGCAGTGGGGCGTAATCTTATTAGGGCTGCCGCATGCAAAACTGCATGACCCCATGCTATATTGTTGAGATTCGTTCTCAATAATAGAGTGCGGGCAATGATTTGGATATGTTTAATCAAGGATTTTGCCAATCCATTTTGAGTATGAACATATCCGACTGGGTGCTCAACTTCGATTCCAAGTGAAGCACAATACGTATCAAAACTCTTTGATATAAATTCACCAGCATTATCCATCCTTATGCCTTTAATTGGATAATCAGGGAATTGTGCCCGGAGCTTTATAATTTGCGCAAGTAAACGTGCAAAGGTGACATTGCGCGTAGATAATAGACAAACATGGGACCATCTACAGGATGCGTCCACTAGTACCATAAAATATCGAAATGGTCCACTTGGTGGTTGTATTGGTCCACAAATATCACCCTGAATTCTTTGCAGGAATAAAGGGATTCAAAATTAAACTTTTTTATAGAAGGTTTGATAATGAGTTTTCCTTGTAAACAAGCTTCACAATTATAATCCTTGGACAACAATACCATTGTATCCTTTAAAGGGTGCCCTTTTGTATTCTGGATTATTCTCGCATCATTGAAGTGCCGGGGTGACCAAGACGATCATGCCATAATCCAAACTGATCAGGATTTACCAATCTCCAAGATATGGTGGAGTAGGTTTCAACGGCCTTAATCATGACACAATACAAACCTATTGAAGAAGCTTCTAGCTTCTCATGGATGGTCTTCAGGTCCATCTTATAAGAGGTAATGCTTGAATATATTCTTTATTTTGCTCATAAATAGTCTCAACATGGTACCCATTACGGCGTACATCTTTGAAGCTAAGCAGATTCCTTTTTGATCTACTGCTTAGAAATGCATTCTCAATATGCAGGATGGTGCCTTTTGGCAAAACAATTGTGGCATTCCCGAAACCATCAATAATCGGAATAGGACCAGATATTGTATGGACATGTGTTTTACGTAATGTCATACTCGAGAAAAAGTGTCTACTACGAAATATGGTATGCGTTGATGCACTATCAAGCAAACAAACATCTTCCTTTTTCTCGGTGTTTTCCATTTGCATTTATGTTGACAACTTCAGGTATCAAGTATCATAAAATATTCATATTAGTTATAGGGTCAAATAAAATTTCAAAATAATAAATATTATATCAAGTTCATAAGCATTTCATTGCATAACCATATTAAAGAACAATAAAACGTAATATATTTAAAGAAAAACAACTAGAATAGAAATTATTAGAATCATAAAATTCAAGTCTAAGATGTCATCCACCAGTCGATGCTTCATCAAAGTAATCGAGAGGTCCTCAAAGAAATCAAAACATCCAGGGATGCATTTGCTACTTCAGGAGCAAGAGGAGTTCCACCAACAGAGATATTGTTGGCCTCAACAGTGGTTATGGCAGTAGGATTAATTTCAATGGTGTGAGATTCACCACATTTGCTCGTATTTTTTAAAGATGCCTGGTATAGATCAATAAAGTGCTTTGGCGTACGACAAGTACGTGACCAGTGCCCAATCATGCCACAACGATGGCAAATACTTTCATTAGTCACCTTCTTTGGCTTCTTTTCTTTGTCATGATTTGGGCCAAAGTTAGATTTCCTAGGGCGGTTAAATTTTCTGCCACCCCTTCGAGAATTATATTCTTGCCTGCGCTTGTAGCCCTTAAAATGGCCAATAGTTTTCTCAGAGTTTGCATGTGCTTCAGGCAATGCTTTTGAGCCAGCAGGTCTAAGATCATGATTTTTGAGTAGCAATTCATTAGTTTGCTCAGCAGTGAGGAGCACAGAAATTAAATCAGAGTATGTGGCAAATTGACGTTGTCGGTATTGCTGCTACAATACAATATTCGAAGCATGGAAGGTGGAGAAAGTTTTCTCTAACAGTTCCGCATCAGTGAGCTTGATACCGCATAACTCAAGCCGAGAAACAATATCAAATAAAGCGGAGTTATAATCAGACACTGATTTAAAATCTTGCGATTTGAGATTTTGCCACCATCTTGTGCTTGAGGGAGGATAACAGTCTTGGTATGATCATACCTATCCTTCAACCTCTTCCACAGGGTTTGAGGGTATCGAACGGATAAATATTGAGTCTGCAGGGTCTCATGCAAATGACGACGAATAAAAATCAGTGCATTTGCTTTATCTTTTGCATTTGAGGTTCCGTCTTCTGTAATTGCGTTAGCAAGATCTTGCCCTTGGAGGTGCATTTCCATGTCAAGGCACCAGGATAGATAATTATTTCCACTCACTTCGAGAATGTGGAATTTGGGCTTTTCAATATTTGCCATAATTCTTGCAAAACAAATGAATTTTTAAATTAATTAGAAGGATTTCCAAATATCCACCGCCACTTCAGGAGCAGAAGGATACTTTTAGGTTGGAAATTTGGCTTCAGGCCAAGAAAAAGAAAAAAAAAAAAAAGAATTGATAGAAGAAGATGAAGTATAAGTTGATTAATAAAAAAAAATACTTATCTTGCAAGAATTACTTACTCAATTGGTAGATTTTCGTGCTGATAATAATGTTTGTAAAATATTGCGTTGCAAGAATATAATAGAGAGAATAGAGAGAGATTAAGAAGAGAAAGTAGATAAACACCAAAGATGGTAGAGAAAGTCAGAGGAGAAATTTTATTTTCACTGTATATTTTCCACTTTCATTCTCTTCTTCTGTTCTAATTTCTTACATAATGACCAAAACTAAGCTCCTATTTATAAGAAAATAAGGATGCACATATCATTAATGTCAATGTATTGAATATATACATTGAATAGGGAGATGGGCATTCATACGTAGAATGTAGGTTACGAATGTGCCATAATAGGTACATTGAATATTCATTCATGTATATAGGTTATGAATGTGCCATAATAGGTACATTGAATATAATGAATATTCATTCATGTATTTCATAACAACGACAACAATATAATGCCTTTTTCGCGAGACATTTAAATGTAGAAAAAAGTGGTTGGCATGAAAATTCATGCATATAAAAGAAAGTCTTTCATTTAGCATTTATATTTTGTTTTTTGGGTCAAAATGTAGCATTTATGTTACGTGTCACGTTATTGTGGTATCAATTACAATATAACAATCCATTGTTGGTCCAATGAAGATGAAGGAAAAAAAAGAAAAGAAAAGGAAAGGAAAAAGAAAAGAAAAGAAAAACTAAAAAAATTCGAAAAGTAAAAAAAATAATATTAGAAAATTAGTTCGGTGTAAAATTGTCACAGGTGTACTAGTTTGGAGTTTTTTATGGTCAAAAAAATAGTTCGGGGTAAAATTGTCACAGGTGTACCGGTTTGGAGTTTTTGATGATAAAAAAAATAGTTCGAGGTAAAATTATCACAGATGTACCAGTTTGGGATTTTTTATGGTCAAAAAAAAAATAGTTTAGGGTAAATCAGTCATAAGTGTACCAGTTCAGGATTTTTCGTGGTATTAACCCTTTATATTATATCAAAGAATGTCTTTTTTTTTTCCTTACTATTAAGGAGATAATTTTACGCAAAGCATATAAAACATTATATAAATATCGGAAATTGCACTTTTCTTTAACACGCTAAAAAACAAAACATGTGAAATGCTTAATTATGGTAACTATCCTAAATAGGAAAAGGAAAAATAGAAATAAGGAGGAGTGGGGCTATCATTTTGAACTGTAATCGAAAGATTGAGATAAATAGCAGTTTTGTCTTTTTAGTATAAATGAGAGTGGAATTAGTATCAAGGGGGTGAAAATAGCGCCGCCCAAAAGAAAATATGATACCTTAACTTTTCTTCCTTTGAGTAAATAGTAGGGATGTGCAACAGGAACCATGAACCGATCAGCTCCCAGGAGTGCCAGTCCGGTTCCCACTTTCATAAAATTGAAATTATTGATGGGCAGTCCGATTCTCGATTCCAGGGTATGTACTATGTGGATTGAACCGGACCGGACTGATTCTTCTATAGAGAAATCAAAATAAGCATCTTGTTCTTCGTCTTCCTCTTCTTCATCGTCTTCACCATCTCCTCCGCCAATCTCTGATCCTTTGAATTTCTGGGCACACCGATCATCTCTTCAACCAATCACAACAATGCCAAAACCCATGATCTCCTCATCTCAGGGCAAACATCACAGGCCACGTGATAAAATGAGGAAGAATAAAACACTTACACAGTACTTGTTGGAAGAATCGTGCTTGAAGGAGGGGTCAGATTGTAGCAGCGATCGGGCTGAGGAGAGCTATCTCGGGTCGTTCCTGTCCTTGGCCATTTTCTTTTCGCTCTGCGTCAGCACAGCAGCGAGAGAGAAGATCAAGACGACGTACTTGCCCTTCTTTGTCTGGTGCAATCAAGCTGACGATGGGAATCGGAGTCAACCCGGACGGTACCCACCACCTCCCCACCTCCCTGCCCACATGCCAAGAAGGCGAGTGGCCAGGCACTGGATGCCCTCAGCCACACTGCCACTGCCAGTAGCGGGAAGAAGAAGAAGAAGAAGAAGAAGAGAGGACAAATTATTCGTGGGATCCTTCGTCTACGACCATCCATGTCTGTGGGCTTTCTCGGCCATGTTCTTGACTTGATGTCGGTGATTGATCCCGAAACTCCTCCGTCTGGCATCGAGAACCCATCAGTCACCTCGGCAACGTCCCCATCATCTCCGCCCTCTCCGATCTCCGCCTCCCCCTTGCCCGGTGGCTCGCCTCCCACCCCAACCCTCCCGTGGCCATCCTCTCCGACTTCTTCCTCAGCTGGACCCTCGACTTGGCCGGTTCCGTTGGAACGCCCGAAGACGGGTCGGTCCAGTTCCAAGACCTTGGGGTCCGGTTCCATTCTAGAAATGTGGGAACCGGCCTCTCTGGTCCGAACCCAAATGGTATATATGACAAAAAGGGGAAGGACATATGCCATATATTATGGTAAAAATGGTGGCCACCTTTGGCACGTTCTTTCCTTGGGTTGTAGCTATATCAAAGTAAGAGTGAGACCACCCGCTTGGGTGGCGTCGATGGTTAGGGCGCTCTTCCTCCTCGCAAAGGTCGGCGTTCGAATCCCCAGCCCATGGTGACTTATCCGGTGGTATGTGTGTGGTGGCTAAGATGTGTCGCCCCCCAGGTTTACTCCCTACTGTCGGCCGTCTTGGGGAGTTCCCTGGTTACCAAAAAAAAAAAAAAAAAAAAGAGTGAGATCCTTACCAAAAACAAAAGTAAGAGTGAGATGGTTTGCAAAGACATGACATGAAAACATGCCAGCTAGTATGTTTGGATTAATTGGGTGCTCAATGAGCCACGAATACCTATTGATATTTAAGTAAGATGATTGTTGTTAATTAATGCCGCATATTTTATATCATGGCCGAGTTTTACTCCTATTGGTATTTAAGTAAGATGATTGTTGCTAATTAATGCCACATATTATATATCATGGCCAAGTTCTTTCGCTCATATCGATTATCCAAATTTACTCTGGTCATGAAACTGGATTCCTTTTAGACTTTATTACAGAACTTGGAATTTTTAGATTAATGCTCCGTTTTTTTAATTGAAAAATAAATAATTTAAAAAATATTTTCGTAAAATCGATTATTCGTATCATTTGAAATAATTAATCAATAAAAATTATTTTTACAATCGATAATAATTTATATCTAAATATATTCGCGAAATAAACGGAACCTAAATTGATCTTATGACTTAAAAGACGCGGAACCTCTCGAGATCATATCATCAAAGATCAAGGGCTATTCCATCACAAACGGACAAATCTCAATCGGTGATTGAAAATTTTTGAAACTTGTGAGTTAGGATATTTTGAATAGGAGGTACGAGAAAATTCACTTGGATACGACTTTTTAATGAATGGTGAATTGATCTCTCGAGAGGCAGGCGATGGAAACCCGATCGGAATCCGGACATTCTGAAAACATGATATCTTAACCTCGGATAAGATAGTTGACCGACCTTCCAAATTTAACAATATTTGCCATTGTTCTGGTCAATCTCTTCATCCGTATCGAACTGTTGTGCACACATCAAAGTGATCGTCGTCCTGAAACTTCTAAGAGAAAAACAATTGAAGGACCATGTTCTCTCGAATGATTCCTGGTCTGCTTGTTCTCTATGATTCTCTACGAGCCAATCTAAGATAATAACCATTATTTTCATCTTCCTATTGATGCTCTTCACTTCATCTAAGAATAATTTGTTTACATTCCTATAGAAACATGTATACTAGAATTGATCAAAGGAAAGTGTAAGGAAGACGGATTATTCTCCACATCGTTCGTTTTGCCTTTGCCATCATTAATCGAACTCCAGATCAAGGTAGAAAAGTGCAAGGCCTTCAATCTAAGAACAACAAATTTGCAAGCTCTGTAACTAGGATATGGCTGAAAAGCAAGAACCAAAACTGAAACAATTGGTCTCCATAATGTGTAATTTTACGATGACCCAAATAAATGTAGCCAGAAAAAAGGAGAAGATCCCGGAATCAATATTTTATGGGCGCGATGACTTCCATCTGGGCACCGAGCTTCTCTTCAGCAGCCTTCTCGGCCTTAACCCTCAGCTTGGTCAACTGCTTCTTCCTCTCGTATACAAGCTGCGATCTCTCCTTCCTCTTTCTCTCAAGTTCCTGCACAAGCCATGAGCAGGACACGAGAGTTGTAAATTGAACAGTCATAAGTCACCCGAAAATGACAGCATTTAGATCGAAACACGGCTGGGAAACACAAGCAAAGAAAGACAAACTCTGAGAGCAACTTCTTGGACAGATCAAGGATATTGGTAACTGTGGCATTCTATCATATTTCCAACCAGATAAACAAAATGATAGATTACAAATTGTCCTACACATGTCGGCAGGAAACTAACACCTACACAACCATTGAACAGATAAGACAGGAAAAAAATTGTAGTGAAAAGGAAGATCAACATGGATGGCAACGTTAAAATGGTCGTGCAATTGTTGTAGAAACAGAGGAAAATAGTCAGACTCTGTAGATAGCAGCCATTGGGACATCTATGTTCTGTAAGATCAGGTAACAGCCCCCCAGCTAGTCGCATGCAAAAACACATAACAAGAAAAAGCACTCATATCTCACCTTAATAGTTTCATAGTGATTCCATCCCACTTCAGATGAAAGCCTGCCCAGCAAGCAGTATTTGTGACCAGCCTGGAGCCTCAAGACCCTGATCAATGTTAAAAAAACCAAAAGTAAAAAGTGAAAGAAAAGAAATAGTCAATACATGATGCAGATCCAAGAAGGTATATAACAGAAATTGAAAGACATAATGTATGCCTGTCAAACAAACTCACTTGAGTGCATCAGGGATGACCATTCTTTTAACCTTGTCATAAGGTGGTGGAACACCCTCAAAGGTCTTCAAGCGTGCAAGCGCTGCCGCTCCTCGCTTAGTCTTGTGAGGAATCATCCTGCATTTCGGTTCAATTTAGGTTGCGCAGTTTTGTAAAAAGAAAGGAGAGCTCTTCAAAAAGATAGAAGTCTCAGCTTGAGCGGATACTAAATGTTGACAAACAGAAAGCAAACCAATCAACCAGCTAAATGGAAAACCCAATACCATCCTCGTGACTAAGGAATCGAAACATTTGTATATGTAAGTAGAAGTAGCCAGGCGAAAAAAAAACAGAAGGGGAAAAGACGAAAGATTATACCCATTACAGCCAAAGCCGGACAATATATAGGATGGAGACAGTCCCAACTTGTTCTGAGTTCATGGGTAAATAGAGAGAGTCCTCCCAGTCCCATCTCCTAAGACCCTAAAATCAAGTTGATAACACGTCACGCAAAAGAATGGTCTTTATCTCATCATTCGCCATTTCCTCTTTGCTTATTCATCACAACACTCGAGCAGCGAATTTGTCAATTCACTCCTAATCCGAGAGAACCCAATCCAAGTCCAATCATGCAGGGTCCCGGTCCCAACACAGTCAAGCTACTTTCTAAACTCCAGGATCCTTGAACAAACACCAGTCCTCAGTCCAAACCTAAAGCAAACGCCTTTGCCAATGAACAGCAGGAACGCAACGGGTAGCAGTGTTCCCTCACCAGAACAAACAGACACTGGTCACCAGATTAGTACAAAACATTCCCAATACCTTCCCATCCAATTCCTCGAACTCAAAAAACTAGAGCTTTAAGCAACTGGACAAATCAAAAGCGAAACAAATCAAACCGGCGGCAATAACCAGGCACGAGAGCGAAAACCCAGGAGAGATTACGGTCCGTACCCACGGATGGTGCGCCACAGGATCTTCGCGGGGGCCCTGAAGTGGATGGGGCCGTGGGAGGGCTTGGTGTTCATGCGCTTCCTTAGGAACCGCAGGTACTTCATCTTCTGCCGCACGAGGCCGCCGGAGAGGCAGATCTCCTCGCACCGGACCACCACCACCCGCTGGCCGTTCAGGAGCTCCTTCGCCAGCACGGACGCCAGCCGCCCCAGCATGTGGTGGCGGCCGTCCACCACCACCCGCTTCGCGCACAGCCCCGACCCGGAAACCATTTTCGCTCGCTCTGTGTCGATGGGACTTGCCGCGGCACGAACGCTTCTCTCGGTGGCAGCGCTGCTTTCGGAGGCGGAGGAGGAAGAAGAAGAGGACGACGGCTAGGGTTTTTGAAGGATGCTGCGCTTGGGAAGCTGAGAAAGGTGGTGGTTGGGCTTGGTGCATCCTCCACCTCGTCGGCCCAACTAAGTGGGCTTCGACCCACTTCGATTGTTAATGCTGTCGGGAAATATATATACGCCCGCGCGCATTGCATTGACATATGATTACACCAAGGAAAAGAAAAGTGTCAAAAAGTTCCTAAATTTATTGTATTTGTGTCAATTTAATCATAAATATTTTAATATAGTGTCAATTCAGTCCTTTCGACTGATTTTTGCCGGATATTGCTAACATAGGCGTCGGGGCCGGCTTCGTGCTGGGCCGTCTTGGTGGATAAATTTTTAATAATATCTTTGATTTTTCTTTTCTTTTTTTAAACCTCCCCTCCCTTCTTTCGGCGATTGGTCGGAGGACAGGGTTGGCGAGGCTCGCCCTCACCGGATGGTCACGAGGGTAGCCTTGCACTGGGCTGGTGAGGGCTCGAGCCTTGCCAGGTTAGCTAGGTGAGGTTGAGCCTCTCCTAGCCATGGCAAGGCTTGTCAAAGGCCGGCAAGATCGACCTTGCTAACCTAGGCCTCTAACTGGTTGTCGAGGTCCGATTACTAGCTAGAGGAAGAAGGGAGGGGAGAAAAAGAAAATATTCGAAAAAATATTAAAATATTATTAAAAGTTATCCACATTAGTGTTGCTCATGTCATATAGGCCGTCGGCGTCCACGTCAACAATATCTGGCCAAAATTAGCCGGAAGGACTGAATTGGCACTATGTCAAAAAGTTTAGGACTAAATTGACACCCATAAAATGTTTAAGATTAAATTTGCATAAATGCAATAGATTTAAGACTTTCTAACACTTTTCCCTAATACACCATGTGTCCAACAAGATCGTTACACCATGAGACACATGTGAAGAGAAAAGAAAAAAGGAAAATAACATAAATGGTTCATGAACTTTGGCCCAATAGGACCATTTGACCTAATAGGCAATATAGTCCATGAACTTTAAATTTGTTTAATGTGATCCTTGAATTTTAGCCCGATGAGCAATATTGTCTCCAAACTTAAAATTTAGTCGATATAGTCTTTTAACTTTTGGTATTTGTTCAGTTTAATCCATATGTTATATTAAAATGTTGAATGTTGTCCTTTCATTAATTAAAGTTTAGAAATATTGAATATTTTTATACAGTTCAAGGATTAGATTTAACATAAACCGAAAGTTTAAAAGCCAAACTGTACATTAGATCAAAGTTTAGGGACTATTTGTTTCATTATCTCAAAAAAAGTAGACAAGATTTATCAAAATTCAAAAATGAATTAGATCGAGATTGAAATGCATATTGTGCCAGTATTGTCATTTTAATTCGTTATACCTTATCGGCCATGTAATCGATCCATAAAATGCTTCGTCCTATGGAATCGAGGACTTAATATGCTTGATGAGATTTCGGGACAATAATTTCGGACATTCTGTTGCTTAAACCAAAAATTATAAGGAACTTTATTTATCTCATCAACCAAAAGAAAAGAAGGAAAATGTTTATGCAGATGACAACAAGAATACTATATCCCCATGTGACAATAATTGGTCATTTATTTGGTGGATTGCTCCGTGGTACAAATATAGGGTTTTCCAAACTTGATTTATGCAAATAAATTAGATGTTTAAATTTTAATTCAACTGAAATTGAGTATAGAGCATATAGACTCAATTGTCAAGTGATGCGAGGTATTTTACAACACCTCACATGCCAAATTAAGAATGGCTCATGAAATTTCACTAATAAGGCTGAATGTATATGTGAAAGGATAAAATCTCACTTTAATATCATGCTAGAAAGTCCAACCCGAAAATTTAGACCGATAAGCGAAAGAGAAACCACATGTACGTAAAGAGCATATAAACCTCATTGTTAGTTGTCAAGCAACATGAGATATTGCCAATACCTTTCTCATATGCAAGCCAAATTAGGAATGACTCATGAAATTTAACTTATAGGGATAGACGCATGGGCTAAATAGTAAAACCCAACTTGATACCATATTAGAAAATTCAACCCACGAGTCCATCCTTGACTAAATTCTTACTAGCATCAACCGCGCTTCCAGATGTCCTGTGATGGTAGTCATGGCTACGGTTCAGAACCGTCGGTTCCGATTCCTGGCCATGAATGAACCGGAACTGGATAGTTCTGGGCCGATTCCGAGTCGATTCCGATTCGACCGGTTCCAGGTCCGGTTTCGAATCGGTTCCAGGCCAATTCCTTCTAGTTCCGATTTCAGTTCCTGCCGGTTCCGGTTCATAATTTAAAATTTTAAAAAAATTATGAAATAAAAAAATTAATGAAATTATGAAATAATGAATTATTCAATATAAATTGTAATCAAAATGTAAATTGTAATCAAATTTTGGGACAAAAAGAGAATGAGGGGGCTTGAACTTAATAAATTATCATTAAATGCCTTACAATTCGTTACAATGATCTATAAAAAAAAAAAGGAGCACAATATATATGCCCTAAAATGACTAAAAAATCTAAGCCTATCTGAACCCCCGCATTCCGTGCGCAGGGGTCACATGTCGTCGGATTATACTTCGGTTTCCCTAAACTCACGTGGGCGTGCCCGGTATGAAAAACAAGGGTCCCCGAAATATTTGCCAACTCCAATAGTTCTTTTATCCTCAATCATTGCTACCTGTTCTGGTTCCGGTAGCAATATCGGTATTGGTGGTATATCCATCGTTAAAGAATTCGGATTCATTATTCCAATCTATCTCTTGTTGTCAGTATTAAGCCTTCGTTTAATCATCGACACAAGCTTGCATCTCCACTGATTCTGGAGCTAATCTTGAACGATGTTCGTCCAAAATATTACCTTCGGCATTGAATGCTTGTTCGACCACAACTGTAGAACAAGGGATTGCAAAATTTTGTTTTGCAATAAGAGAAACGATTAGTTATTGGTTTGCGTGCTTCTTCCACCAATCCAAAATTAAAAAACATGTACTACCTTCGAATTCAGTAAACTCAAAGGAAACGGTTAGATAAATCTTTAATTCAGAAATATTTCCTATCACTCCATTTTGTTTTTTTTATCTATTTAATAAAAGTTGGTACCCTCTACTAATTTTACCTATACTCTCATTTTGTATTTCTGTAGATTGAGAAGATCCAATATCACCTAAATTATATTTAGTATAAAATTCATTATATAATTCTATTACTACGCTTTTAACCTCACTTAGTATGGTTGTAACATTTACGGTATCATAATGTAAACATTGATAATATGTATGCAAATAATCACTTAAACCATCTAATTTGCAACGCGGATAAAAAACACAAGCAACTAAATAAATAGTGGGAATTTCGCCATAATAATGTAGCCACTTCATTTTCATTGTTACTATAATATGTTGTAATTCAATATCATTTTCATATTCGTCAAAAATTCCGACAATATTAATACACTCCACTAAAAATAAATGCGTGATAGGATAATAAACACTTGACAAAATGTAAGTTGCATCATTAAAAACCTTTAAAATATCTAAAAAAATTTTGCAAATACCCCACTCTTGTGGGTATAAATTAATCTGAGGTATATTATTAAAAATGAATGCATATAATAAATCTTTATACTCATAAGATTCACCAAGCAAGTGGAAAGTAGAATTCTAACGAGTTGGAACATTTCTTGAAAATCTTTTTGGCTTTTTGGCATTTTCTCTACAAAATTTACTCCATTCTTTCATTTTTTGGGAATGTTTCCATAAAAATTGAATCACCGTTTTTATTTATTCAAGAAAAATATCAAGAGTTCTCAAACCATCTTGTACACATAAATTTAAAACACGACAAGCACATCTAACGTGAATAAATTTTCCGCCAAAAGCGGATTTACAAATATTTTCTTAATCAACAATTGAAGCGGTATTTGCCGCGGCATTATCAAAACCAATTGAAAAAATTTTGTTAAGCAAATAATATTCTTCTAAAATTTGCCCAGTAATTTTATAAATATTATTTGCCGTATGCTTACTATCGAAAACTCTAAATGCAATAACTCTTTTTTGAATACTACAATTGTCATCTATTCAATAACATGTTATGCCTATGTAAGAATGCGTTTGCTAATGATCACTCCAAATATCACTACCTATATGCATACATCCATTAAATTGCATAAAAAAGTTTTGTAAATCTTTTTTTCCATTTCTGTAAAGATCTTTAATTATTCGTTTAAGATAATTTCTAGGAACACGTTTTGCTTGTGGAGCACATGCTTTTTGTACAAATTAATTAAAACCAAATATTTTTCCAAAACTAAATGATAAATGCTCAACGGAAACAATTTACCTAATTCTTCCTTATAAGTTTTTCACTAAAATGAAATAAAGGGGAAGTGTTAGGATTGACGTACTCGAAAATTTGTTGTTGCACGATATCGATTCGCGCTTGGGTTGGATGTTTGCTCCTAAGATATCGTTTGAATGTTCCATATCCTTGTCCACCTGTATATTTATATATTTTCCCACAATGTTTACAAATTATATCATACCTTTTTTCACCAATATCAAACCTTTCCATTTTCGTGAAGTGATGCCAAATGTCAGATGTAAATTTCCGCTTCGTCTCCTTTGTTGTAGATATTTTGGCAGGAGGATGAAGACTTTTTTGCGTCGGGACGCGCTCCACATCGAGAAAAATGTTGATTTCATCATTTTCAAAATTTGCATAATCACGAGGATAAAAAGAATGGTAGGGTTCTGTTATGATATTTTTACCTTTGCTAATTGGCACTTGACTTTCAATTGCCATTTTTCGAGTGGATTGAGAGAATTAAGTGGATTTGATTGGGAGAATTAAGAGAGAATTGCGCAGATTGAGAAAGTTGAGAGAATTTAGACTATTGAGAGAATTTGAGAGAATTGAGAGAATATGAGAAAATTTTAGAGAATTTATAAGGAAAAAAATGCGAAGAAAATTTAGAATTTAAAAAAAAAAGCTATCTTTTTAATTTTTCTATTTTTTCTTTAATTTTTTACTTTTGCTGCGACTTTTGCCCGTTGCCAAGGTAGCCTACAAAGGCTACCCTGGCAATGGGCCGCAACAGGGTGTCTTTTTTAAAAAAAAAAATTTTTTTTCTACTTTTTATGGCGGGGCGGCCCGCTGCCAAGGCTATTTTGGCAACGGGCTGCAGCCCGTGCAGGCCCTACTACAGGTTTTGTTTTTGGTTTTTTTTTTTTCGGAACCGAAACTGGGCCCATAGGTCACAGGCCGATTCCAATTCCGAACCGCGGGCCTGATCAACGGGCCAAGCTCGATTTGACCAGGCCGAGCCTGTGCTTGACCAGCACCGGCCCGAAATAAAAACGCCCATGGCCATGACTACGTGACGTTACTTAGGAAAACTAGTTAGAAAGATTTCAACAAGAGAGACCAAAAAGTAGAACGTGATAGGACATGCAACACGAGAGTTGAGGCAAACACCCATTGAACAGAGTTCTCGCATGCTGAAAAAATCTCCATATTGTCTTAAATGATCCTGATAGTGTAGTGCCTTTTTTTTCTACGTCTATGAAGTTTGATGATAGTAGGCAATTTAAAGATGCTCTCATAAAGTACTCAATAGCCGAGTGTAGAGAGATAAAATTTGTCAAGAATGAAAAGAAATTTGTTAGAGCAAAATGTGCGGATGAAAATTATGCTTGGAGGATTTCTGCATCTTTGGATGGTAGAACTGGGTCATTCCATGTGAAGACCTACCACGAAAACATTCATGTAGCATCGGCTTTAACAATAAGAGGGTCACGAGTTCTTGGTTGGCAAAGCACTACCTTAGTACAATTAGAGCAATGCCAACCATGAAAACCAATGCTTTGAAGGAGCTTATCAAGGATCAGTTGGGCTTAAATGTAAGTATAAATCAGTGTACAAAGGCTAAGTTGCTTGCCTTCACCGTTTTGATGGGAAACTATGAGAAAGAATATGCAAAGTTGTGGAATTATGCAGAGAAGCTTAGGGAGACAAATCCGAGGAGTAGTGTTATATTGAAGGTTGAGAAGCCCGAAATGCATTCTAAAGCATTCTTTGACAGAATGTATATCTGTTTTGCTGCATGCAAAAAAGGTTTCGTTGATGGATGTAGGAAAGTGATAAGGTTAGATGGTTGTCTCTTAAAAGGAATTTGTAAAGGGGAGATCTTGTGTACCATTGGAAGGGATGCAAATGATCAAATGTTTCCAATTGCATGGACAGTTGTTAAAGTTGAGAGTGGAGACACCTGGAATTGGTTCTTGACACAGTTGATGTGGGACCTCAACATTATAAACACATATGGACGAGGTTGGGTCATAATTAGTGATAAGCAAAAGGTAAGTTCCTTATTTCTTTTTTATTGTCTTAAATGATCACACTTGTAGTATGCTATTTTGATTGGAATCATATCTTGTAGGGTCTTCTATAAGCTGTGACAGAATTCTTGCCTGCAGCTGAGCATAGAATGTGTGCTAGACACATTTATGCCAAATGGGGCAATAAGTATAAGGGACTACAAATGCAAAGATTGTTTTGGCGCAAAACCTCTGTGAGTCGCCCCAAGTTCAATGGTAGAACGGTTAAGTACGCGAGCCAGAAAATCATACCAGAAAACAGGCATTTTATGAAGCTGTGACACTATACCAAGTTATCACCGTGACAGACCTCGAAAAAAACAGTACCAGTCCTGGCAACAATAAAAACTACAAACAAGAAGACAGCTAATTATGAACTACATAAAATCGGAAGTAATAAAGGTTGGGCAAATTTTAGGTTCTGCGATTGTGCTTAGAGCTTCATACGGGAAGCTTCCCATGGTTCCAGCAAATGTCTCATGAATGCTCGCTTGGAGCAAGAAAATGCACTTAACATAGTCTCCTATGAAGACCCACTTCAATGATCAATCCCCCCACCCCCAGTAAAAACAGTAGAAATCTACCCCTTTTTCTTTCTTTTGGGGTCCTTGCTACAAAGCATAAAGCCACAAATTTGCCAGGACCCACACAGATTGATCAAAGATCTTGAACGCCTTGCAAGAAGATATGGCTCAACGCCTGCAGACCTGGGACTCAGACCAGATTTCCTCCAAAGCGATCATTAGATTGCAAGGTTGTTACCTTCATCAAAAGCAAAGCCAATCACCAAGCAAAGATATAAAATCAACATTGCAATCATGAGGTGTACTCGAAAGGCTGAGGCGGTTGTGGCTCTTCATCAACAGCCATGGTTGAAGAAGTTGCAGATCCACCAGTATTTGATGCAGTAGAAGATGGCGAATCAGTCAGAGAAAAGACCTCGGGTTCTGTTGGACGCAAGTCTCTCAAAAGAACAAACCCTGAGGGAGCCAACTTCACTGGCACATATCTGCTTTCCTCGAGGAATTTAATAAACTTCTCCTGGGCCGGTACAACCCGAGCAGGGTTGGTCAGTATTTCAAATGAAGGCTCAGGCTCAACTTTCTTTTCCTGCGGACTATCCACCTGCAGCGACATCATAGGATGTATCATTTTATCGCATCAGAAGTCTGAAGAGAAAAATGAAAGCAACCATGCGCCTAATCTATACAAAATGGAACCAAACGTGTGCATGTGCATACCTTTATCCAGAATGAACCTATAAACAAACACATACATGAATACATGCATACATCCACATTTGAGTAGATGTTCAACAATGGAGATGTAGCCACCGATTTGAGATGATATAAGAAGTGACCCATTATCAAATTTGAAGAATAACTTCCATAGTAAAAGTAATATTAAGAGAATACTGAGAATCAACCATGGACCAAATTATGGAGACACTTCAGTTGAAAAGCCTATCTATTGCTCTGATTAAAGTACAGCGCTTACATAGATTCTTGAACTGTCGCTGTATTCAAAATCTTACAAATCACTACCTTGCCAGAATGCATCGTGTGAGTATCAGTATAGAATCATTTTCATCCAAATGAAACAGGATGCACTGACTCTTCTTACAAACAGTGATACTCTTATTATAACAGAATCATGATTAAACTAACTAGCACAAGAAGCTTGTACCTGCATAGAATCTCCATCCTTCTCACTAACTGATTTTCCTTTCCCGGCATTTGAACCAGCAGAAGATGCCTCTGCCCCGGATGATTTTTCAGCTATGGCTTTTTGCTCAGCTTCTTTCTTGGCCCTAGCTTTGGCCTTGGCTGATGTCGATAAGACTGCAGTTGGTA
This sequence comes from Syzygium grande, assembly GCA_024733475.1. Lineage (NCBI taxonomy): Eukaryota > Viridiplantae > Streptophyta > Magnoliopsida > Myrtales > Myrtaceae > Syzygium > Syzygium grande. The sequence continues at coordinate 23,526,431 of JAMXDD010000005.1, forward strand.
GCTTTACAGCGGAAGTAGTTGTAGGAACGGTAGTAGGTTTTGGATATTCAAAAAGTGAAGGTTTTGCATGCGATAAAAACTCAAACCTTGGAACTTTTAGGTCATAATTTAGTCCAACAAATGCTGTAGGAGAAAATGCCAGGCTAATGAAATAGATAAGGGGATACCAATACCAAAACTGGCTAAACACCGCAAGTCCAACAACTGCAGTTACTTTATCGTGCTTTGTCTTAGAAAGCAACCTAATAGTAACGTTCCTTCCACCAGCATCAAGAATTCCAGAGGCCAAAATAGCTCCCATCTTGCTCATAGTATCTTCGTGCTTATCCAAAATAATTTTTTCCAATTGCCGCCTACATGTGGATTCAAATATGAATAAAGCAACTATAAATGACGCAACTGAATAAGACAAGACAGTCATTTATTCTCTTTAGAATAAACTATGCAATACCTGAAAGCTCCAACACGAGAATCACTCGCTTCACTTGTCTGGACCATGACCATGGCCATGGCAATGAGGGCACCTTGACGAACAAAATCAACGACATCTGATGTTAGAGGCTCCAGCAAAGATATAGCCTCACTTAAGCCAGTCCCCGCACAGGATATGCCCACGGCAAGAGCCGCACCATATCGAACATGTGGATTATAAGATTCAGACAGCAGCGAAACAATTCTGGGAGTCTGCATACAAAGTAGGATTGAGATTCAAAATCATGATATTTGATAAATCCTTCAAAAAAGGAAACATGAACACGACAGAAAAGAAATAGAGGAAAGAGAAAACTCATTGCTGAAGAACAATTTAATTCATGAACAATCAGATCAGACTGGACATTCAAATTGGAAATATACTTGCCAGCCAGAAAAGGGAAGGAGAAGAACCAACCTGTTCTGGCTCTGAGTAAAGCACAAACCCAAGTGCTAGAACTGCGGTCCTCCTAACGTCATCACTCACGTCTGAGACGGCAAAGTGTAGCAGTTGGCGGATGGCTTTGTTGTTTGCAGTACCCCTGTATGCCAGGGCCAGTGCATACATACCACCATAACGAATAATAGGATCCTGATCCCGAGTCATTTGCTCAATTAGTGTATCTGCTTCTTCTTCCCTTCCATAAACCATGAGAGCGATACCTAATGCTAATCCCCTGGAATAGGAGTACCCAGTGAACAATAGAAAACAAAATAGCTCAAGTAAAAAATGGGCCAAAGTCTACCAATTTCACCTAATGATCTTCTCATGTTGTGTCTCATGGGCATAGGCAAGCATCTCACTCGCCTTCTCACTTGCAGTTCCCACCATGAGCAAACCCATACTGATACCTGCGGCTTCACCAGCAACAGCACTGTCTGTATACAGGGCACTTTTGATGTCATCATATATATCCTCATCAGCGGTTCCCAGAGCAGCCAATCCAAGACCTAAACATGCTCCGTGTTGTATGACCTGCATAATAAAAATGCGAGTAAGCATTTGTGAAAACGACCGTTCCAAATAGCTGTCATTCATTTTATAGTGTTGGCACCTCCACATTAGTACTGCGCAGGCTATCACGCAAGAATTGCTTGATGCCCTCTCCATGGTTTGCATGAATGAGACCTAGCGCATAGAGGGCACCACCCTCGGAGTATGGACTGCCTCCACCACCAGCCCCTCCTTGGGGTAAGTAAGGAGCCATTAAAGACCTCCCCTGCTGTAAGTGGCCTCTGTGAATAACACCTAGGCCTGCCGTAGCACTAAATTTAGCCCAATTGGTGGCTCTGCTCAACCAATCCTGAGGAAGTGTTGTAACAAGGGTCCGTGAGAATCTTAACTAGAAAGCCAAAAGAAACCATGGAGACATTTGAAGAATAGATGGTCTGCCTTACCAAATTTTCCCTCAGAAAAGTGTCCACAGTCGTACCAGCATGCATAATTGCATTAGCGTATATGGTCGCACTGTGGCAAACACTATTTCTCATCTCAACAGATTGCTTAATCGTCTTCAGAATAAGCAGATCCGATCTACATAAATTATAAATTCAGAAGCATAAGATTCCAAATAGAATTATAAATCAAATAGAAATCAATGAGGATTAAAGAGAAGAAGAAAGGCTAGTAGTCATACTTATTATGACTATAGAGAAACTGCAAGGTCAACTGTATAGATGTTTCTCCAGACAAGATTCCCCTGATCTTCTTAAGCCTCTCAGCATGTATGCCCTCACTTGGATCAACTTGTTGAACAGTAGCATCAGAAGTATGAGACCCATCAGTCATAGCAACATCCTCTGACGCAGCAGGACTTTCATTTTGAGCAGCATCTGCTTCGTTATGTCCTGGTTGCCCAGATTCCTGAGAGCGAGATGTCGAAACTGACAGACGATCTCTCACATTTAACAGAAAAGCTTGGTGCTCATTCTCCACAAGATCAAAGGCTATTTGAAATGAGAGCAAAGCATCATCCTTATCAGATCTCAGGAGCTTTTCCAATATCTGCGCAACATCCTCAGGTTCATCCAAGAACATTTGGCACTGGCAAATGCTCAAATAGTCGGGAGAAGGCAGCTTTTGAAACACGTTCACAAGAAGACGAAGAACCTGAAGTGTAAACCAGGGTCAAACAATATGCCAAGTCCTTCCTCCAATAATTTTGCATATTTCATTATGCATCAGATCTATTTTCACAGCAATAGACATATTTGTCCTAGCATCCAATTTAGGAGACTTAAAAATTCAACATATCACCGCACTGATAGGAAATTATGACAAAAGAGGAAAATAATGATTGGAGAGCATTTCCAACAAAAGCTATGGGATAAGTAGACCTTTTCCATTTTTTGTTTTGGACATAAGATAAGTAGACTTAAAACCAGGATCTTGTTAACAAAACCCCTCAGGCATTCGTTAACCATACTTAGAAATGAAAGGTTTTGATTTCCAATACATTGATTACACATAATATGAGGAAGACATTACATTGGAAATCACAGACTTTCTTGATATAGGCGTTTGACAAGTGTCCCAACACTTGTTAACAAAATCCTAAAACTAATAGTTACAGGCCAAAAAAATAAAAAGGAAGACGTGTTGGCTAAAGATGATGTAGGACTCACAGAAATTATCAAAAGTGGCTAAAGAATTGATTCTAATGAAACACTGTGACTTAACATGACTTTGACATAGCAACCAACTCTTCTGAAGCAACACCAAATGATAAACAAAACTACATAACAGCCTGAAGAATAATGCAAATCAAACCAAGACTTTATAATTGAAGTGACACAATTACAGCCAGAACCTGCAGGAGTCAGACAATGAAACTGGGTGTAACTATTTCCTCTCCAAGCAAGAAGAAGAGTCGGAGCAATAGGAAAACCAGGATAGGAAAATTTTCAAGCCCATTTCAATAAACTTCAACAGGAAGGCTTCATGTTAAACCAACCCAATTCACACTCAACAAAATGAATACACATACCGCACACAATTTTGGAAACCCTAATCCCGGATAGAAAAGATTATAATGATAAAGAAATTGGTCACTATTCAAATCTCAATCAATATCAAGTGCCAATTAGACTGTAGACCTAAATGTTTCAGTCAAGAATTCCAGTGATCCCATCATCTCGGAAACTTATGAATTTTTAAATATAACCGGTAATAAAACCCTTACCTCATGACGATATTCTCTACGATAAACAAAGGAATGAGAGATATTGATACAATAAGAGAGAGATCCATGCACATTATCACTCCTTGTAATTGCTTCCTCTAGTTTATCCAATCTTCGGCATTCAATTGCAATACCCATGGCTTGTTGGTACTTTCCATCATTGATACACCTAAATCAAGTAACCGTGAGAAGGCTACAACAAGAAAAGCATCAGATCAGATCAACAAAGGCATTGCATAGGATCATACTTATCCAGCATTCTCTCCACTATAGCCTCCAGCCGAGGATCCACTTCAACTGCTTCTTTCTTCGATTCTGCCGCCTTAGTCTTAAGGCTTGCATATTCATCAATAGCTTTGGCTGAAAGTACAAGTCAAAAGGGGATCACGTAAATTCCAAATCTTGGTCCAAAGGACCAAAGCACAACCATCAGAATAGCTGGAAAGAAAACTGACAGGATGGTCATGCACATGAATAAAGTAGAAAACAAAGTGCTGCTGTTATCCCCAGCCCCTCCTCGCCGCCCCCCCCCGGGGGAAAAAAACCCAATCAAATAAACTAAAAAAAATACATGAGCTAAGGTTGCTATTCTTACATAGCAAAGTGTGAACGTAATCAGAGTCATCCGAAACGTCAAACAGAGAACCAGCTCCAAGTGCGTAAGACAGTGAATCATTAAGCTCACCCAAATAGTAGAAAACCTGAAAAAAAAAAATAGATAAGAAACAGTAGAGACATGTCAACAAAACGGCAGAACTAAAAACTCCAGATTCCAAAATCAAAGGCAAGGGATGCTACAAGAATGCAGGATTTTGTAAGGTCAAACCATGTGCACCAAAAACAGGGAATCAGATGGGGACAAGCCAGCATCAACAGCAGATCCATGTAAAGAGAACACCAAAACCAAATGCAGAATCCAAAATCTAAAATAAGTGAGACTATTGGATTGCAGTATATGAAAGATGGATTCATGTGCATCAATAGGACATGCACTCATCAACTTAGATTTTGCGGGCATAATATACCAAGATGTTACAAGGAAGCTTGCAAGGATAACAAGTTAAAAGAAAATGAGAGTATAAATTTAAATCAAAATATAATACATGCTACTCAAGCACATCTTCAAATTTAACTTGCCCTGAAGATTATGAACCTCTATCAGGACAATGCACAAACACCAACAAGAACTGAATAAAAAACCCCAACAATGTAATGATTCAAAAAGAGAATACCCCAACAACCCATCAATACATTGCATGCAATTTAAAAGGTTGGCAGCTTTTAGAATAGCGTCAATGAAATCATTCAACAGCGAGGAGTAAATTCAGTAGCAACAAGTGAGTATAAATATACAAGCCTTTGAGCAACTTTATGAAGGCCTCCCTTAGTCTGTATACTATTAAATGTTGATCACAAGGAATCCAAAAGCACAACCAAGTTTAGATAAAATAGATCGTTGTCTGCAGAAAATGTTTGAGTAATATCTGCAGTGACAGCTGCCACATATTACTAAGCATCCACAAGGTAGCTATATCATATGAAAAATGAGAAACTGTGAAGCATCTAAGTTGTGACAATCCGCATAATGCTCTGCTTTACAAAACACAAAGAAGTAATCAAGAAAACGGTTAATAACAGAGATGTAATCCAGACCAACCCAAAAGAATCATGCAAGGAAGTAATCATGTAGTGAAGAGAGGGTTGAATAAAGCCATCACCTTTGAGACGAGCAGTGCAGCAAGTTGCCTCTGATGCTGATCAAACTCTTCGTCTTCATAAAGACTCTCTCTGGAGAGAAATTATAAACAAGAGAATAATCGATCAAATCAATCAGAAACTTCTTTAAAGTTGAACATAGCATTGTCAAATTACAATGTTTTTCCTGAACCAGCCTAACTTGCATTCAAATTGCAAATTGTCCCTCCTCAACCAAATTGTACCGTTAAATTAGAGGCAGTTCAAGTTTGGAGTGTTCCTCAAAGGCTAAAAAGGGACGAAGGTTGCATTTAAGCAGTTAAACACAGCCCATAGGAAAAATAATTTCGAAGCAAAATGCAGACTCCATAAACACCAATTCTAGAGCTCAAAATGAAGGTGCCAGCACAACCGCAACTATAGTAAACTCGTGTTCGGCGCCAGCAATAAAAGATGTAGATCACCAATTCCAGCCAAACACCTCGTTCGTTGCTCCCAGAAGACTTCTACGTGCGCTCAAAATTGTTCGAAGAAAAATAAAACCTACGGATCCTTATTAATCCCATAATCCTCAATCTTGTTTCCAAACATCAAGCGCTCAATTTTATCTCAACCTCAAATCCTCCACCCATCGCAGAAAAGACACAAAATTCAACAACGGTACGCAGATGCAGCAACCAAAATCTTACTCCCATTCCCCTAATTCACCGCTCCAAAACCTAAAGAAGCTACTGCCACTGCTTAAACTCACTTCAGCATCTCATCTTCACCCGCAGAGAACAAACAAGCAAACAAAAAAACCCAAAATTCCGTCTCAAAATGACATCTTTCCTCACCCAAGCAGCCGCTCGGAACCCGCGGAAACCCGAAAACACTACCAATCCAACCAGAGGCAAAAACAACCCGAAAACCGCATCGAACTGAAGAGAGAACTCGAGAGCGAGAGCGAGCGAGAGAGAGAGAGAGAGAGAGAGAGAGAGAGAGAGAGGGGGGGGGGGTAAGGTCCGACTCACATCATGGGGACGCTGGTGGAGATCTCGGGCCAGTAGTAGTCGACGCACTTGTTGAGGTTCGAGAGGGCGTGGAGCTTCAGCCGCGGGTGGCTCTCGCTCAGCATCGCCAGCAACCCACCGGCCGAGCTCACCATCGTCGCCGCCGCCGCCATTGCCTCGCCGCGAAAACCCGGAGCTAGCTAGCTAGTGGGGGGCCCCCCCTCCCTCCTCCGATTCGGATCCCCCTCCGGGAACGATCCCGGGACGGCGAATTGGGGATCGGGGGTAGGGTCGCGATTGGGGCCTTCCGGGTCGAGAGATCCTTCGACTTCGAAACCCTAATTTCAGAGAGCAAAGGCCACGGAGAGGAACACAGAGAGAGAGAGAGAGGAGAATTCGCTTTGCTTTCTGAGATTGGTTTGGGCTTTTGGGAAGTCCTGCCTTACCCTCCAAGCCAGCTCCCCCCACAAACAAGCGAAAGCGAAAATCAATATATAGAGGATTTTAACTTAAATCCCATAGTATATAGATCTAAAGTAATTTAATCACGTGAAAACTATATCCATTTATTAGCGATAAAAAGATATATTTTTTTTCCCCGAGTCTCGCGATAATACCTGATCAGAAGCGGGTTTTGGCAATAATTTCTTCCTCTCACGGTCGACGGGCTCGAAAGGAAAATACCCGTCATTTCGTAAGAGGAAGGAGCTGCTGTACGCGTATGGAGCGCGCCTTGTCTTATGCCCGAGTGGGAACTTGCTTTTGCTGCCGGCAAATTTCGTAATCTCTTCGTCGGTCGATTAATGGAGTTTGTTTAAAGAATATCGTGGTACGGTATCGTGTTCACGAAATGAATTATCGCCGTTTTGACTTCGTGTCGCATAATACGACGCGATAACATTAAGTTGTTGTGTCCGATATTATCTTTAAAATTTCACGACTTAAATGATCTCGCAACACGTAATTCTTCGTTTATCGAAATAACCTCATTTCTTAATTCTATTACGATAAATTTTATGGAGTTTTAAGGAAAATGATAATCTATGCACGTGGGTATTTCCGTATTACAAAATTTTCTCTTATTACTGATAAAAGTTACACGGAAGGTGTGCTACTGATTATTTTGAGAAAAATTGTATGTAATTTGGATCATATAGATTCTTTTTCCGGTCTTTTAAGGTGCTAGTTTGGCGCTCTCCATATTTTTTAATTACTTGCCTATTTAAAATGATTTTTAAACATATATCTTGCGACTTATATATATATATATATATATATATATATATTTTGGTAAGGGTAAATGTGTATATAACTTTCCAATGCGACTTATATATTTTAACTATTTTAAAATTCAAAAATCCCGCAATTTTTACAAATATCCAAAATTTGACCCTCTGATCCACATATACTTTTTCAAAGTTTCTTAGAATTATAAAACAAGTTATTTGATGCAAGAAAATGAATGAAAAATGTCTTTGTGCTTTTGCTTATCTCAAACAGACGGGCTTGTAGAGTATTCTTATTATTATGACAAAAAAAAAAAAGTATTCTTATTATTTTCCCTTCAATATTTAAAATATTTCTCAAATTTGAATAAAAAATACTGTGATAAATCTACTTGTCAGTGAAAGTACATAAACGAGAATGGGGTCACTCAACTTTGCTACCAGCTTTTGCTTTTGGATTTTCTCTCTGACGTGGAGATCAAGAGTTTGTGCTGATTAAGGGGGTTTATGTTGAATTACAACTTGAACCAAAGTTAAAGAACTGATAAATTATTTATTTTGATAATCCAGAGAATCTCCGTATGGCCAATAACTGGGGAGTAAACCCTGGAGGCAACACGTACTAGCCCACTACACACGTGCCACCGATTAAGTCACCCTACGACGTCCGGGATTCGAACACTCAACCTTTTACGAGAGGAAGAATGTGCGCTCCAGAACGCCACCTAGGCGGGTGGTAAGAACTGATAAATTATCGCAGTTAGAATTCCAAAAAATACATAACACAACCACAAAAATGATAATCTATCAACAATATGATATCAACAGCTATTCCTATTAATAATTTACTGTCTTGATGATAATCCGCTCTTCTGAATTTTCCAAGCATCTTAACGAATATGGCTCTACTAAGCTGTTCACCTTTATGGTCTTTCCGAATTGTAATGAAAATTCCCATTCTGGACTTGTTTACTAGCGTGGTTCTTCTAAGCTTCAACGAACATTACCGCTCCAACGAAAAATACAGAGCCACCTAAATACTCTTATTGCACCTGAAGAACTTGCCTGGTATCAAGTTAGAAGCATGACCCTTTCTGCGTCAGAAGGCTTGATCATGTAAGACCTCTGAGCAATGTCTTGCCTGAGGCGGCGAGTTTGGTGCTTCATTCTTCAAGGAATTTTGAGGGAAACCCAATGACTGTGTAAAGCGAGGAAGTTTAGCTCAGTGCGTGTTGATTTGTTATTGTGCACATTGCTTTGCTAGAGTCCATTTTCAGATAGGTTGAGATGCTCCCCACTTAGAGCGGCGAAAGAGAGCTTCCCTGAAAACGGAAAAGCAAAAAATGCATACTTCAGCAGCATTTTCATCATCTGTTTATCGACCTGCATAGCATTAATTCCGCATGTGTCTGTGGTGTGTACAATGTCAGCAGCATCACTTGAGAGGACGAAATCATTAACGTAATTAATGTCTGGAATGAACAACATGTCGGTCATCTCTCAAATAACGTATCTTATTTGCGCCAAACTCACTCGGACTGGGTTGTTTTTGAGTCGTTATATTTGTAGGATTCTACGACATCTCGGACTTAAGCTTTTTCTGTTGCATCTGCAATGACGAGAGGCTTTGTACTGAAGGGAACCAGCAAAACCGGACATGGGACACATTTTTCCTTTTCCCCTTTTGTCCCAAAAGGTGATGATCTTGTTCAGTTAATTATCTGAAATTCGATCCATCACATATACTCTGCATCATAGCAGCAAGGAATGCCGTGCAAATTTGACCTTCTACTCTTGGAAAATAGTTCTCTGGCATTATGTTGTTCTCTTTGAAACTTGTCCTAATTTGTGGAAATATGAGACGCTTTGTTAGGCGGAGCTCGGCTTATTCGCATCGGTTGTGACAGGTTTATGATGTGACCAAGTTCCTGGAAGAAACTCCTGGTGCTGATGAGACTGTGTTGTCGGCAACAGGTGATGTTCTTCAAATGTTCTCAATTGAAACTGAACCACTTGAGTCCTCTGTTAGAGAGCCCGACACTGTACCCTATCCAAAGATCTTCAATGACATGACTTCATTTTTTCGCTTAACTTGAACGTGGATTCTGACCTACTGGAAAACTACCGAGACAACGGTTGCAGCAGCAGCACTGCAGCGACTGCGGACGAGGGCTTCTAGGTTGGGGACATCAACTTGTCGACTGTCTTGGCAAAAAGCAAGAGCATACACAACTCCATAGCTCCGTCGGGTTCCTTGTTCCCCTCACAATCCTGGGTCTAGCTGGTGGTATCCGCTTCTACGCCAGATCGAGCTAAAAGTTCGAAGAAACTAAATGATGTCAAACTTCAAATTGAAGGCATTGGAAATGAGCTCAAAATCTGGTTTCTTTTGGTAATCCTAAGGATCCTGATAACTGAGTTGGTGATGCTACAAATGTTGAGCTTAGTGCAAGTTTGTGCTCTATCTCATTCAAGTAACACAATTCTATCTTTGTATCTAACCATCTCTTGGAAAAGATAAAGGCATTATATAATTATTTCTTTGAAAAGATAAGCTTAAAATACACGGGATAAGTCAATTGAAAGTCCTAAAACTTATCATGAAATTTCAATCGAATCTTAAAACTTTCAAAAAATGTAATTAAATCCTAAAACTCGTCACGGAGTGCATTTCAAAAGTACAATTGAGCCCTATAACTTATCAAATTAGTATGATAAAGTCCTTATGTTGATTGCACTTTTGAAAAATTTTAATACTTAATTGCACTTTCTCGATTAACCTTCATGGCAAGTCTTAGGATTCGATTATACTTTTTAAAAGTTTTAAGACTCAATTGTATTTTCATGATAAATTTTAAGACTTTCAGTGCACTTATCCCAAAATAATCTATTGATAAAGTATAGAGGAATTTCAAAATACTATAACGTATAAAGCAAGCTTAAGAAATAACCTTGTTGTGTTTGGTTGGCAGGAATACCCTGCCACACCCCCCCCCCCCCCCCCCCAAATCTTGTATGGTTGCAAAGTCTGTGGTGAAGCACTAGGAAGAGGAGGATTCATGATTTCAACCCTTTTTTTGGGCACCAAAGATGAATTATAAAGTTAATTAATCAATAACAACAAAAGATATTGAGTACGATATAAATTAGCATTTTGTTTAATTTTGAACAATCTAATTATTAGTTATTTATGATTGATTGCACGGAGTATAAGATTGGGAATTAATTTATAGTTAGGAATAAGTTCCAATTTATTCTGAGTTACCGAATTAGTTATGAAGAGTAATAAATTAATCACGAACAGATACCTAGTTAAATATATAATGGATGTTACATTAACAATTATTTGGTTAAATCGAATATCGTAAAATTATTGATTCTATCGCTCTTTTTTTGGAGTTATAAAATAATTTAATTAAACAGAATTATTAATCTTTTACTTTCGCTACTTTTATAGAATGATGTTGGGTGAATTATTTTATAGGTCAATTATATTAATATCTTCTATAATAAAAATATAATATCGTGTTCATACCAAAAAATATAATATTGTGAACGAATGCAAGTATAGACCAAATCTCGTGTTAGATTTATAGGCGCCCTCATATCATTCCGATCCGCAACATATCTTACAAATTAAAAAAAAAAATGATGATTCTATTTCATTCTCACAATTTACCAAACTTAAGAGAATGAATTCCTTATTCAATTCCAATTATTTCATCTCATTCCATTCGATTTTTTATACTATAACGCAACATTATATTTGGCGATAAAAAACAAGAATATGAGGTTTTCTTTTAATCTAATACGCTTCAAACAATTATTGAGTGATTATTTGATCTGTTGACTTTAATTTGTTGGTCAATATAACATTGGAAAATGAAAGTGAAAATGAGCTGGTAATGCGAAGCATGGAATAGAATGCATGACCTAACAAAGCCTCATTCCTTTCAATACTTAGGAAGGATTTGTTTTATTGAAAACATCGTGAGATAGGAAAATATTTTCCACGAAAATCAATTTTTAAGAAAAATGGTTAGTTTTAATTTTTTTGGTGGTTTGAGGAAAATGAATTCCTTCTTGCCCAAAGGTGAAGTCATTTTCCCCCACTCTACGTTTATTGTTTTCAGTCTATGGAAAATGTTTCATATATACCGATTAATATTCCGTCATCCAAACACTAAAAAGTCAGAAAATAATTTTGTAAAAACAATTTTCTTTCAAATAAACGGATCTAGATGAAAGACAAGTGCAATACCCATTATAGGCTAAACATGTTGTAATGACTTTACCAGAGGTCATATGTTTCTATAACCTGAGTTTGTTGTCACCAATTTAAGTGTACACGTTCCTTTTGTTTTTTCCTGGCATCATATTTGGGAACAAAGATTCCATGATGGAAGGATGGGAAAAAAGGGAAAGCTTATGAAAAAATCTAGAAGAATGAATAGAAAAGGAAAGAAAGACTAAGGGCTAATTTGGTAACTTGACAAACAGTGAAAATTTCTATTTTTTTATTCCTAGAATTAGTTTTGGAACAGTATCCGTTTGGTAAACTTTTTGTTGTTCCTTGAGCATAAATTTGCAAAAAATTATTCTTAAAATTAGTTTTGAAACAAAATCAAGAAAGGAAAAAAAAAATAACTTCTTGATTCTAGGAACAAGAATCATAATTGAAAAAGAAATTTTTTTTTCTTTTTCTTCTTTCCCATTCTTTCTGATCTTCTTCTTCTTCATTCTTTTTGTTTGGCCGGCCACCGGTGATTGATGAGGGTCGGCAAAGGTGTTGTGGCCCTTGTCGGCCTTTTTCTAGCCCTCACTCGAGCTAGCGTGGGCGGTAGCAAAAATCAAGCCCTCACCCAGGTTGCGAGCCTCGAGGGCGGCCCTCCTTGGCTCGGCGAGGGCTAGAAAAGGTGCAATACCCATTATAGGCTAAACATGTGAGGGCGATCCTTGCTCAGGTCACCAATTTAAGGGTCTAGCCCTCGTCGCATCCAAATTTTAGGGGACCCTCATCTATGGCCGGCGAGGGCGTCCGGAGGGATGAGAAGAAAAAAGAAAGGACAAAAAAGAAAAAAGTAAGAAAGAAATATTAAAATATTCAAAAATATTATTAATAAAAAGAAATTTTGTGTCATTATCAAATATATTTTTGTTTTTTTTCTATTTCAAGAATGAAAATTTTGGGTCTGTTACCAATTGTCTTAATATACTCAAAATCAGTTCCTGGACATAAAATCAAACATAATTATTTTGAGCATAATCATTTCCTAGACACATAATCGTTGCCATGTGCATCTTGAGAAAAGAGCTACTATACCAACGCACCCCACTAATGTCAACTATGCATTCAATGGACACTACCCAACGTAGTCTCCACCTACCTACCAGTACCACCTACCATATATGGCTTCAGAAATTTTTATCAATGAACATCTTTGAGATACTTGTTAAACATGCTTAATGAGAAAATATTTATATCTTAAAGTATTGATTGTGCATGATATGTAAATAGATAATACATTGAAAATCACAACATATCTTTAGAATATTTTTTTGGTCAATATCTTTAGAATATTTTAAAGAGCACATTTAACAAGGATTTGTCGATGAGTATCCGAAGACAAGAATTAAGCAAATAAATTCATCTGAAATTTTCTTTTAATCTAATACGGTTCAAACAATTGTTGAGTGGTTATTTGTTCCATTGACTTTAAGCTTGTTGGTCAAGATGAAAATATCATTGGAAAATGAAAGAGACTATGAGCTGGCAATGTGAAGCATGGAATAGAATACCTGCCCTAGCAATGCGATTCTTTCACTTAAAACTTCATATCAAAGGAAAATATTTTTCATGAAAATTATTTTTAAGGAAACTAGTTAGTTTTTATTTGTTTAGTAGATTAGGGAAAGTGAATTCCTTTTTGCCAAAAGGAAAAGTCATTTTCTCCCAATTTAAACTTGTTGTTTTTAACCTATGAAAAACGTTTTCTGTAGATCGATTAGTTTTTTGCCATCCAAACAGAAAAGTCAAAAAATAATTTCCCACGAGTAGTATTCCTTCAAGCAAACGTATCTGGATAAAAGACAAGTGCAATACCCATAATAGGCTAAACATGTCGTAATTACTTTGCTAGAGTTCATATGTTTCTATAACTTAATTTTGTTGTTACCAATTTAAGTGTACATATTCTTTTATTTTTTACCTTACGTAGTATATGGGTAATGGGATAGAGATTCTAGAATGGAAAGATGGGAAAGAAGGGGAAGCCTATAAAAAAATCTAGTAGAAGAAATAGAAAAGGGAAGAAAGGCTAGAAAAGAGCAACCATGCCAACACACCTACTAATGTCAACACTGCATTCAATGGACACAAACCCAACCTGAGTCTGCACCTACCTACCCACCTGCCATGTAAGGCTTCAATGCCCTGGCAATAGAAAGGAAACAAATCTTACCAAACAACACCTTCAAGAAAAGTAATGAGAAAATATTCGATAATCAAAATATTGATTAAAGTCATAATATTCCTCTATGCTCATATAATCGTTTAACGAATATTTCAAATAGCACTTTTAACAAGGATTTTGCCAATGAGTGTCTATCTAAATAAAAACTATTTTTCTCTTGCAAGGCAGGTGTTGAAAATATGATTATTATTTTGCTGGATATTTTACATTTTAATAGGACCCTCGTAAGAAATTTAAAGAAAGACAGAAAGTCACAACTAATGATGTAACAAATCTCTATATCTGTGTGCGCACCCAATGGAAAAAAAAAAAGGTAAAAATAGAACTTGATGATGCAAGGCAATTAATAAGGCAAGAAATCTCTCTTTCTCACTCTCTCTCGGAAAAAAGGTAAAAATAGGACCTTTATGATGCAAGGCAATTAATAAGGCAAGAAATCTCTCTCTCTCTCCGGTTGCTTTGATCCAGTACTTATGTTCTTGTCATATCTACCATTGCAACAAACCACTCTTGAGTTGGTGAGAGCCCACAGTTTGATCGACCAAGTCGGTGAATTTAAGGCCTGTCGGGTTTCTCTCAGATTGACCACTCTGCTTCTGCCGCTTCTCACAGAGCCAAAAACCCCCAGAAGAAGGAGGAGGAGGAGAGGAGGAAGTAGAAGAAAATCGACATGGGTGAGGCTAGAAAGGTCTTCACTTTGGCTGAAGTGTCCGAGCATAACAATTCCAAGGACTGTTGGCTCGTAATTGGTGGAAAAGTAAGCTCCTTTTTCTAGCGTTCTTCTTGCTCTGTGTTTTTAGTCAATGTAGTTCCTTTTCACCTCTCTTTCTCAAGATGGGATTTTTCTATTTTTTTTTTTTTTCTTTTGGCTTTGTTCGTGATTCGTGTGAGATTGAAAGTGTCAGCAGGCGATTGGTTGATGGGTTTGATTCCAATAGTCAGAGTTGCTTTCTGCAAGGTTTCTTCATGTTTTCCTTTATGTTGGGTTCAATTCTCTTGACCAAATTGGGCATGGAGTATAGAAAGTATTAATACATGGTTCATGTCATGAAGTTCCGTTAAAAAGTGGACAGAACAATGTAGCAGTACGTGATTCAAACTCATGTCGAGAATAATTGGAATTATGATGCTGTCTTTTAGTGAATTTGCTTGTGTTTTCAATACAACCTTGTAGATCTTTCTAGGTATGTATCAAGCAGATGTAATGTATTACAGGAAACTAGTTAAACATAAGTCTGATGCTAATGATATGTTCTTTCCCTTTGTCCCCTTCATCAATCGACCTTCAAGAGATAATCAATACCAACAATGCCGTATCAGATAGCTAAAGTTAAATGCAGGTTTTGTCCAAATTTTTTGTGGCCTTTAGGTTCTTTGATCAATTGCTTTGCCAATGTACTTTTCTGCATTTGGATCTTGCAACTCAAGAAAATTATTTGCTGTATCACCTCCCAAGTTTAGGCAATCTCAGCGCCCTTGATTATATCAAGGTTCATACTTGAGCACGGTTAAGGGAAAAGAAATAGTTGGTCTCCTTTGTTCGATTTTTATCTGAAATGGCATTTATGAAGTTTTTTTGTCATTGGAATTGCCTAATATAAGGATCCAGCTTTCGATGTTTAATTTCTATGGCTCAATCGAACTCTCCAAATTCTGATTACTTTGAGCCTAATTTTGCTGAATCAGACAGTTGTTTGAAAAGCACGAGGAGTTCAACTGCCCCATCCAGCAGCAATAGCTCTTTCTAGAGGCTTATTGACTTACACTTGTGTAACAAGTCCAAAACAGCTTTATGGGTCCAATTTTAATTTAAGCTTTTGCTTTGGGGTTTTCTCGGTGATGTCGCTGTGAATATTCTGTACATGTTGCTGGGGTTTCTGTTGAATTACAACTTTTAAGCAAAAGTGAGCCACAGTAAGCTGTAAAATTCATTGTAACACAGAAGCCAAAAGTGCACACCGAAACCACAAAGTAACAACTAAAAGCATGAGCTGTGTATGTCAGAAAGCTTGATCTCATAAGACCTCTAATTAAGCCCATAGTCGATAGACAACAATTTCGATGCTTGATTCTTTTGGAGGGAAATAAGAAAAACTAGTTGTTATGTCTAAAATAGGGGACTTTGGTTTACATTGTATCTGGGTGTCAACATTTTGACTTGGGCATGTGGCTGTGGTAAAGACACTTTTATCATATTAGATCGGCAATTTATTTTGACTAAGCGAAAAAAAAGAAAGAAAAGGTTTTTCATTGGTATAGCATAGGATTTCAGGGGTTTGATATAACTGACTTCGGTTAGCATTAAGTGCTTAGTAATTTTATTCTTGTGGCGTACCATGGTGATTCCTTTGATAATCTCTGTTAGACCGTGCTCCACACCTTGTGCAATGAAAAGAGCTTTGCTGAAAACGGAAAGGCAAGCTTAGTTTGGCTTATAAAATTCACTTTTCACATGTGGGAACAAATGTTTTGTCGAAGCAGGCATATGTGTTTTTGTTGAAAATATGATATCATAAACCGATTGTGTCTAGTTTGAATTACATGCCCACGATCTCTTGAACAACTTAATTCATTTATTTTTTGGTCAGACATTTACGCCAAATTTACTTGGCTCTTTGTCAGTTTTACTCTTTCTGAGAGTCTGCAAGCTCCCTTGTGTCTTACAGTAGGTCTAGTAGCTGCCCTGTTGCATCTGCAACGCTCTGGCTGCCTTTTTTCATTTGAAACTATTGATGAGACGCTTTGCACTATGGTAACCATCAAAACTGAATATTTCTATCTCCCATGTCTTTAGACACTGATCGAATTAATACAGCGAGTCTGCAACTGATTCCTCCTGAAATCCATTTGAAACAGACTAGAAACTCATTGTAAGAATTTCTCTTATACTTAATATATGCTGGGACTCTGAAAATATAATGAGATGGATCATTTTTGTGTATGCAACATACTAGAATGCTTTACGTATCTGGGATTAGTCAATTAAACTTTCTCTGTATTAGAGCTGCAAAAACTGCAGTTACAAGAATGCCATTTTACATATTTGCTTAGTAATGTTCATGACTTATGTTATGGGCATTAACTTTAATTGGCTATGTGTTGACATCATGACGAATTTAACCCACAGATGCTTTCCTTCTTCTTCTTTTCATCTCAGAGAATCGCATTGATTGTAGTAAGTGGCTGATGACATACCAAATTTGCTTTCCACTAAACTTGTGAGGTTATTTTATCGTTGTGGTCCAACATTTTTCGATCTGGGGGCATGTTGCCTAGACATGGTTGGCCAAACGGGCTTGTGATTAAAGATACTTATTTCTGTGAGAGTCTTTTACCTTATATCAGCACTATTGGGCTAACCCGTTCACATCACAACAGGTTTATGATGTGACCAAGTTCCTGGAAGACCATCCTGGTGGCGATGATGTTTTGTTGTCATCGACAGGTATGCCTTCCAATGTCCTTCATTAAGCTTTAGGGACAAGTATAAGGCGCTTCAGTTCAATCTAATTTCTAACCAAATCACTTGAGCGCTCTGTTAGAAAGACCAACACCGTTTAGTAGGGGAAGAAGCACATCTTTTTATGCCTGTGCAATTTAGTAAAACCATGGGGTTTGGGCTGTGTTTTTGTCCTAGAAATTCGTAGCTTTCTTCAAGATCACGTGAGCTCAGAATGGAAATGTTCTTTCTTTTCAGGGAAAGACGCCACTGAAGATTTCGAAGCTGTTGGCCATAGCAGCAGTGCCAGAGCAATGATGGACGAGTACCTTCTTGGGGACATAGACTCTTTGACTATTCCGACGAAAAGAGCCTACACTCCTCCGAAGCAGCCTTACTACAACCAAGACAAGACGTCGGAGTTCATCATAAAGCTCCTCCAGTTCCTCGTTCCGCTCGCGATCTTGGGTCTGGCTTTCGGCATCCGCTTCTACACCAAATCTACCTAAATTAAAGTCCTGATTGGATTAAAGTGCGTCAGAGTTAGACGTTAGAAAATTAGCTGAAGAACTGCTCTAGTTGCTTTCCCAAATGGTCCTGATTTACTGTGGTGAATTAGTAGTGTTCGCTGTACTTTTCAATGTTGCTTTCTGTCTCATTGAAGTAAGAAAATTACCTTTTCATATGATTTTTTTTCCTGATGTGATGAATGCGCTAGCTTTTTTGGTCATTTTTAGAGAGATCCAGGTAACTGAAAATTTTCCTTTCGTAGTTTCTGCCAATGTAAGCAGTGCATGTTAAATGATATTAAGTCCCCATGATTTACTCAACTTCAAGCCACCAATTTGGGCAGTGCAAAAGAGATTGTAATCAAAGTATAGTTGATGCAGCAAGTATGCGCAGATTAAGTCAGCATGTGTTGCTGTATGACTTTAGGAGCCAGGAGTTTTCTTGCTTAGGAGATTTTTGAATAGGAGGACATGGAGATTCGGTCAGTCCTAATTGCAAAGCCGATGGTCGGTATGAAACTGGGCCGTCTAACGCACCACGTGGGAGCTCAGGGACCAAGTCCTGGAGCCGGAGGAACCGGATCACTTGCCCTGCCCTCGGCCGTCTTGCAGGTTCTGGGTGGATGCACCACAGCCCCACCATCATCAGGCACTTCATCTCCTCCTTGGGGAACTCTGACCCCAATGCCTCGTCGGCCGCACCGAGGACGTCACCAGTCAGGTAGAGTTGCCAGACCCACTTGTGCAGTGGGACGTGGTTCTCTCCGTCCTTGTAGCTCCTCCGGCCACAAGCAATCTCTAGGGCCACGACACCAAAGCTGAACAAGTCGGACTCCTTTGTGGCCTTCCCTCCAATGAAGTACTCTGGTGCTAGATACCCGCACGTCCCAACCACGTCTGTCGTCTGAGTCCTGAACCGGGGGTCAACAAGCTTGGCCACTCCAAAGTCGCCAAGCTTGGTGCTGAAGTTGGAGTCGAGCAGCACATTGGCTGCCTTTATGTCCCGGTGGAGCACGCATTGCTCAAGCTCCTCGTGGAGATAGTTGAGGGCGGACGCAAGGCCAAGTGCCACGCTGTACCGCACATCCCATGGCAGGCTTCTCCGGGCCCCAAAGAGGTGGTGATCGAGGCTGCCATTGGGCATATACTCATAGACAAGCAAGAACTCGCCTTCCTCTTGACACCAACCCACGAACGGCACCAGGTTTCTATGTATCGTACGGCTTATGATCTTAACCTCATTGACAAAGACCTTCTCGGAGTGTTGGGAATCCGCGAAGATCCTTTTGACAGCGACCAGGCGGTCTGAATGGCTCAAGAACCCTTTATAGACTTGGCCAGACCCACCTTGGCCAAGCCTTCGATCATCTGCAAAGCCATTAGTTGCTGCGAGCAACTCCTGATAAGTGAACTTAGCAGGCAACGCGCCGATCTCTTTGTCGATATTGGGGAGGGCATGGAAACCATACTTTTTGCCCCTCTTGACAGCAAAAAAGCAAGACCCTGCAGAGATCACCAGCAAAAATAATGCCGCGGGAACACTGACCAGTATGGTTAACTGGCGAGTTTTGTAGTTCACCCCTTCAGCGGCGATCTATCTGTTGATGGTGGCAGATCTATGACGTCTAAATCTGAAGTGAATTCCCATGAATTGATGCTGTGTCTCTCCACATTGAAGCCGAAAGAAGCTGAAAACCCAATCGCAACTGATTCGGGAAGGACACTTGCAAGATCGATTCGGCTAGAAAGTGAGGAATAGCTCTTACCCTGGAAAGCCGGTTTGTCCTCAGATGACCAGAACACGCTGAGGTTCTTGCTTGTAGAATTGTAGATCACGAGAACATCGGTCGCCTTCCCACGCTGTGCAGTCTGGGATCCCAGCCGGCATAAACGAGCGACGAGAGCCCGTTCTTATTGATTCCAATGTGATGCACCGGGGGATCGAACTCTGGGTTCACATAAGTGTCGAACTCGACCATGACAATCCGGTTTCGAGGCCCTTCATTAGCCGTGCTCACATTGAACAATCCCAGGAATCCGCCGCCCGAGTTGGGTGGGATCGGCATCCCGACAGGAGCAAGGAAGAAGGCGATCCCATCACCATACCGACCAGAGCCGTCATTGTCAATGGTGAATGAGAAACGGGTTGAAAAGTCCGCTTGCCGCCCCGTGAGAGGATCCCATAAGGGGACGGGCTTGGCATACTGAATCCGGCCCACCTGGAAATGTGCTGGAGTATTGCATTTAGTGAGATCTACGTATCCGTATGCCAGCCTCGCGACACCCTCATACAGTATGTCGCTCAAATCTGTGTCGAAGCTGCCTATGTTGAAGGACAGAGGTGCAACGGAGGAGAAGGGGATCAAAGGACAGCATGCAAGGCAGAACAAGAACAACCGAGCGCGGAACAAAAGAGAACGGGGAGTCGTGCTCGGCATACTAAAGATGGGCTTTGGTCAGAATCAGATCACCCAAGCTGCAAGATCAATATGTCACATGAGGGTGCTTTATAACGGTCGCGAGTATACCAAACAACGGACCAAATACGGCCAGCGTTCATGGATCAGGCAGCTTCCATGATGGTTCGTGGTTTACTGCAAAAGTCATTGGAGCAAATTCGTCGCAAATACGGACAGCCTTGTGGTAGTATTATTGGTGTCTTCCAAGCAAGTAATGAAACATTGTCAAACTTGGGGTGGGGGCAGACGGTGTGACTGGAATCTATTGCCACTGTTATTTGTCAACTTGGGGAAAAATTGCAGGTGTTCTAGAGAGCCGCGAACGAAGACTGCGGAGATGGAAACTGACCAATCGATCTCCCCAGTTGACCGGCTTTCGATATTATATAATGACAGTGAGCAAGCGACCGCGGATCGGAGTTCTGCATTCGCCGGGAGAGCTTCCATGGTTCACCTCCTTAACAGACATTATCAGACCACTCGATGTGTCTGCCTACGAGTGTAGGAAAGGAGTGCAAGCTATGGTTAGATGAACTGCAAATCTGCAGAGACATGAAGAGGGGTTGGGAGTCCATTTGCTTCAAAGCCACTGATCATGATGAACACTATGAACACAAACAGCAAAAATAAGAGCCGCAGAGTCAAACTCATAAGTCTGTCTACATTTTTTTCACTTCGAATTTTAATGGAGGCACTGTAAATAAAGTTGGGTCTGTCAAAGATTTGTGGAGCAATCTATGTGGATGAAATCTTTCTTATACAGTCTTGTATTTTGGGAATTCTCTTTCATGTGATCGTAGCAATCAAGAATGGTTAAGTTCAATCAACTTACTCTTATCAATCATCATTCACAAGCTTGCCCAGCCCATCAAGAACATTACAGGCCTATTTGGTTCTTGAGATTCTTACGTTTCATTCAATGAAAACAGTCTGTGGCTTGTGGCACTTCGAATTTAACATGGATGCAGAATCTTGTCTGATAGGGCAAGATAAAAGACATTATTGCAAAATCTTTATCCTAAGGATGCAAGATTGAGAATTAATGACAAGCAGCAAACACCTAATCACGCAAGTATTGATGGGGCATAATAAATGACGATATATTGGCTGGATGGACCGAATTGATACCAATGTAAAAATGTTTAGAATTAAATTAGTTCAATTAAAAGGTTTATGACTGAATTGGTATCATTGCGATATGTTTATGACTCTTTTGGTACTTTTCCCCAATATATTAGACCCAGTTGTGATTGCATTCAATAACTTTCTGCACCGACAGCCCCATAATCCCTTTTGAGCTTGCTTCTACACTAAATCGTGGTTGCCAGTTTCATTTTTAGATTTCAAAGTGAACCTTAGAAGTAGCTGAAGTTATATATATTGCCTCGCTTGTGCAAAGATGGGATATGAATCGAATTTAGCACATTTGTTTATGGAATAATGAACACCTGACGCAAATCTGACGGCCAATAAGTGATAAAAAGAGACGAGCACAAGGTACGACAACAATATCTCTAGGTCCTGTTTGGTTAGTCGGAATGGAACAATTAGAACACTACAAAAAAAATGCATTTTTGCCACGAAAATTTTCCAACGAAAAATTTTTAAAATTAAAATTTGCGACAAATTTTCCAACGAAAAATAAAATTCGTTGGAAATTTCCAACAAATTTTTTTTCGTCGCAAAATTCGTTGGAAATTTTCAACAAAAAAAAATAAATCGCAAAATTCGTTGGAAATTTCCAACGAATTTTGTTTTCGTTGGAAAATTCGTTGGAAATTTCCACGATCTATAATTCGTTGGAAATTTCCAACGAATTTTGCAACGAATTTTTTTTTTTGGAAATTTCCAACGAATTTTTTTTTAATTTTCCGGGATATTAGTTCGGTGTGTACAATTTTCCAAATTCGTTTGAAATTTTAAAAAAAATTTCCAAACGATAATTTTTCAGTTAATTATTTTAGTGTAATTTTCAATTTTTCGTTGGTAAATTTCCAACAAATTTTCCAATCGAATTCAAAAAAAAACCGGTACTATTCGTTTTTTTTATATTCGTTAGGAAAATTCGCAAATTCAACGAATTTTAATTTTTCATTTTCCGGTAATTATTTTTGTGTGTATAATTTTCGTTGGAAAATTTGTTTGGAAATTTCAATTTTTCGTTGGAATTTCAACAAATTTTCCAATCAATTCAAAAAAAACCCGGTACTATTCGGCTTTTTTTTTATTTCGTGGGAAAATTTAATTGGAAATTTCCAACGAATTTTCCAACAATTTTAATTTTCCGGGTAATTATTTTTGTGTGTACAATTTTTAGTTTGGAAAATTTGTTGGAAATTTCAATGAAAAAAATTTTCGTTGGAAATTTCCAACAAATTTTCCAACAATTCAAAAAAAAACTATTACACTTTTTTTTTTATATTAGGTGGGAAAATTAGTTTGGAAATTTCCAACAATTTTTTTCGGGCATTAATTTCAATTTTTTTTCGTTGGAATTTTTATTCAAATTTCAATGTTAGTGTGTACAATTTTTCCCTTGGAAATTTCTCAATTTTTCTTTTATTTATTTCTCAATTTCAATTCTCTCTCATTCTCTCTCTCTCTCTCTCCTTAGCCTTGACTTCTCCCTCCCTCTTCCTCTCATCCCCTCCGCCTCCTCCCCAGCTGCCCCTCCTTCTCCTCCGGCTCCGTCCTCCCTCGCTGTTCATCAAAGGCGCCCCGGCGCCACTGGGCCGCCCATTTGGGCCGCCCCGCCGACCACAGGGACACCATTGGCCACCCCCGAAGGGACACCATCGGCCGCCCCCGCCCCCACGCTAAATATTTGTAATTTTTCCAACGAAAAATTTTTTCGTTGGAAAAAAAAATTTAAGTGGGAAAAAAAATTTCCACGATTTTTCAAAAAAAATATTTGTAATTTTTCCAGAAAAATTTTTAGTTGAAAAAAAATTTTTTTTAATTTCAGAAATTTTTTTTACGAAAATTTTTTGTAATTTAACAATTTAGCGGGTTTTCCAATAAATTTTCCAACGAAATAAAATTTGTTGCAAATTTCCAACGAAAATTGAAAATTTTCGTTGGAAAAATTTCAACAACCTATTACCAACAATTTTTTTTTCGTTGGAAAATTGATTAAATTCCCTTTCCAACAATTTTCCAGAATTTTTCGTTGGAAATTTTGTCGGAAAAAACTGATTTTTTTGTAGTGGAACAAATTAAAAAGGAATGAGAATGAATATTTGGTAATACGAACATCAAATAAAATTTGGATTACAATGTCTGGTAACATATTGGGATTGAAATATGAGCTTTTATAATTGAAATATTACTAAACTTTACTTTAACTAAGAAAGGAAAATGAAAGAGAAAGGAATGAGAGAATTATTACGCCATATTTGTTTATTTTGTTGTTTTTTTATTGGAAATATTCCACTATTGATAAAAGGGTTAATACCACAAAAAAACCAAATCGGTACACCTGTAATAAATTTACTTCAAATAAATTTTAGGTCACTAAAAACTCAAAATTGATATACCTATAACAAATTTACGCCAGACTAATTTTTGAATTACAAAAAACCTCAAATTGATATATTTTTGGCAAATTTACGCTAAACTTGGATTTGGCACGTTAGTTGAGTTGTTGCTAGGTGTTATCTAACGGTAAAATTTGACGGAAGCTGGCAGTAAAATTTCAAGCCGCCAATTTGGCCAAGGCAAACGAGATTGTAACCGAAAAATAGTAGATGCAGCAGCATGCGCAGATCAAGTCAATATGTGTTGCTGTATGACTTCAGGAGCCTCGATTTGCCTAGCTTAATAGACACGGATTCTTGAATAGGAGGATGAGATGGAGATTCCACCGTCCCTAATTGCGAAGCCGATGGCTGGAACGAAACTGGGCCATCGAACGTGCTGTGCGGGAGCTCGGGGACCTAGTCCTCGAGCTGTAGGAACCGGATCACTTGTCCCCCGTCGGCCGTCTGGTGGGTTCTGGCTGCACGCACCAAAGCCCCACCATCATCAGGTAATCCATCTCCTCCCTCTGGAACCCTGAGCGCAATGCCTCATCAGCCGTGCCGACAACATTGCCGGCGAGGTAGAGTTGCCCAACCCACTTGTGCAGCTGGACCCGGATCTCTCCGCCCTTGTACCTCCTCCGGCCACATGCGATCTCCAGGGCCATGACGCCACAGCTGAACATGTTGGACCCCTTCGTGGCCTTCCCTCCGATGAAGTACTCTGGCGCTAGGTACCCGCAAGTCCTGACCACGTCTGTCGTCTGAGTCCTGAACTGGGGGTCGACGAGCTTGGCTACTCTGAAGTCGCCGAGCTTGGTTGTCAAGTTGGTGTCGAGCAGCACGTTGGCTGCCTTTGTGTCTCGGTGGAGCACGCATTGCTCGAGCTCCTCGTGGAGGTAGTTGAGGGCGGACGCGAGGCCGAGAGCCATGCTGTACCGCACATCCCACGGCAGGCTTCTCCGGGCCCCGAAGAGGTGGTGGTCGAGGCTGCCGTTGGGCATGTACTCGTAGACGAGCAAGAACTCGCCTTCCTCTTAACACCAACCCACGAGTGGCACCAGGTTTCTATGTATCATACGGCTTATGATCTTCACCTCGTTGACAAAGACCCTCTTGGAGTGTCGGGATCCTGCGAAGATCCTTTTGACGCCGACCAGGCGGTCTGAATGGCTCAAGAAACTTTTATAGACTTGGCCAGACCCGCCACGGCCGAGCCTTCGCTCATCAGCGAACCCATTGATCGCCGCGAGCAACTCCTGATAAGTGAACTTCACAGGCAACTGACCGATCTCTTTGTCGATGTCAGTGAGGGGCGTGGAAGCCACACTTTTCGCTCCTCTTGACCACGAAAAAGCACGACCCTGTATAGATCACCAGCCAAAAAACATGCCACGGGAACCGCGACCCGTATCATTAACAGTCGATGGTTCGAGTTCACCTCCTTTGGCGGTGATCTATCTGACGGCGGCAGATCTTCGCTGTCCAAATTTGAAGTGAACTCCCATGAATAGAGGCCGTGTCTCTGTGCATGGTTGCCGAAAGAAGCTGAAAACCCAATCACGACTAATTCGGGAAGGACACTCGTAAGATCAAGGGTTAATACCACGAAAAACTCTAAACCGATATATTTGTAACAATTTTACTCCAAACTAATTTTTTGACCAAGAAAACCCCAAACTGGTACACTTATGACAAATCTACCACAAACTAATTTTTTGACCATAAAAAATCTCGAATTGGTACATTTATGATAAATTTACCCTCCGTTAGTTTCCATTAAATTGAATTAATATCACAAAAAATCATAAAATGGTACGCCTATGACAAACGGAGGGTAAAACATAAAATTAGTATATCCGTCAATTGTCACGTGTCATTTAACAAAGCAATTTGATAGTAAAATTTAACGAAAATGAGGATAAATTTGTCATAAATATATCAGTTTGGGGTTTTTGATGGTAAAAAAATTAGTATAAGGTAAAATTGCCACAAATGTACCGGTTTGGGGTTTTTCGCGGTATTAACCCCGAGATCGATATGGCAAGAAAGTGAGGAATAGCTCTTATCCTGGAAAATCAGCTTGTCGTCGAATGACCACAGCACAGTGAGGTTCTTGGTGGTAGAATTGTAGGTCACGAGGACATCAATTGCTTTCCCGCTGTGCAATTCGGGATCCCAGCCGGCATAAATGAGCGGGGGGAGCATGTTCTTACTGAGTCCTATGTGATGCTCCGGGGATCGAACTGGTTCGCAAAAGTATCGAACTCAATCATTACAATCTGGTCCCGAGGCCCTTCATTAGCTGTGCTCGCGTTGAACAATCCAAAGTATCCGCCGGCCGAGTTCGGTGGGAGTGGGATCCCGACTGGACCGAGGAAAAAGGTCATGCCGTCACCGTAGTGAGCAGAGCCCTTCTCGATGGCGAATGAGAAACGGGTCGAGAAGTCCGCTTGCCATCCCGTGAGACTATACCACATGCGGATGGGCTTGGCATACTGAATCCGGCCCACCTCATAGTGGTGCGGAGAATCGCCCGTGGTGAGATTGACGTATCCATATGCGAGAGCTGCAACACCCTCGTCCAGTATGTCGCTCAAATCCGTGTCGAAGCTGCCTATGTTGAAGGACAGAGGGGTAACGGAGGGGATCAAAGGGCAGCAGACAAGGCAGAACAAGCAAAAGCGCAGCCAAAGAGAAAGGGTAGTCGTGTCCAGCATGCTAAACACGGGCCTTGGTGGGAATCGGATCACCCAAACTATGAGATCAATAGGTTACATTAGAGCGCTGTATAACGAGCCCGAGTATACCTAAAGGGGGACAGTGCAAGACAAGCCAACATACATCAAGCAGCTTCTATGATGGTTCCTCGTCTTCTGCTAATGTCAATGGTATACGTTAGTCACAAAAAGGACAGTCTTTTGGTGTATCGATTGCTATCTTCCAAACAAGAAATGACAACACGGTGTGACTACAATCTATTGTTCCTGTTATTTGTCAATTGGGGGAAAAAATTGCAGGTGTTCTAGATCGATCGCCACGAGTTGACCGGCTTTCGATGATATAAAGCGAGCTGAGCGAGCGACTGTAGAGAAAATTTTTGCATTCGCTGGGAGAGCTTGTGTGGTTCACCTCTTTTATAGACGTTATCAGACCTCTCAATGTATGTCTAAGATTATATAGGGAGTGCAAGCTTCGGTTAGATGAATTGCAATTTGCAGAGACTTGAAAGAGTGGCTGTGAATCCATGGCTTTAAAGCCACTGATTATGATCAGCTTGTCCCGCCCATCAAGAACGTTACAGGCCAATTTGGTTCCTGAGATTTCTAAGTTCCATTCAACGAGAATGTGTATGGTTGGTAGTACTTTGAAATTAACATGGATGCAGAATCTTTGCGATAGCGCAAGATAAAAAGACACTTTGCAAAATCTTTATTTGAAGAATGCAATTTTAAGAAATATATTCACTTGACATAGCATGTCCTTGATGAGGGCTAGCATTGAACACCTAATGACACAAATATTGATGGGGCAATTGTTACTTACAGGGTACATTACATCAAGCGCATGTGATCGTTGGATTGCGTGGGTGCCACTTGGAGTTCACCTGATCCAATGAATCTCATGTACCGGGTCTATATGTTTCGACTGCAGCCAATAATTTTCTATACCCATGGCCCCCATAGGCCCTTTTAAGTTCAGTGTGCTTCGTTAAACATGTTGCGACTTTCATTGTTCGACTTCATAGCAGACCTCAAAAGTTACGGAAGTGATATATATGGTTTTTCTTGTTCAAAGTTTCCAGATGAAAAGAATTTGTTACATTTCTGATGGGAATCACTTAGGGTGCTCGATGAATGTCGAACATTCTATTTCTAATCAAAAAAATAATTAAATAATCTTAGAGCGAAAACAACTTAGAACATTGCTTTTATTATTTCCGCTCTTTTCACGTAGACAATGCCAAAATCAAAACACGGCTTTGATAAGAATGAAATTACGTTTCTCGGTAAGAAAACGGGATTCTTTCTCTCCAACCTAATAGTTAAGAATATACAAAAGTATAATCAATTAATTATTCTCATTTTCATGCACATATTTTGAGAAATCAGATGCAGTCTATATAAAGAATTAAAAACATATAAAAACCCATCTTAAATAGATCTCGGAGTCATCAAATGCCTTCACTAATCTCACGAATAGGATAAGACACAAATCAAACCCCGAGTAGATCACCCAAAAACAAAAAAAATTTGGTCTTGGTCATCTGGAGAATCGAATCGAATCCGACTCAGCATATTCCATTCCTCGTTCGTGGAAGAAAGCTGTGTATTCATGCAGCACTACTCAGCTGGCCCTTAGCGTTGTGTCCTTTCCCCAGACACCCAGAATATTCAATTAGCAAGGAAGCTCTCCCACAGTTTCCCATCGTCTTTCTAATTTGTAAATTCTGTTAACATCCAACCTATTGCGAAGCATTCCATTACAATGCAATTGTTTCCTGTGAAAACACCGAGCAATATCCAAGCAGACTGCAAAACGACATTGCTCGATGGGCTTTCTCATGAAGGCGTGGGGGAAACGAGACCCATCTGTGAAAGACACCATGCACAGCAAAAGCAATTTCTAAACAGCTATACACTTGCTAATTTAGGAAAAATTATCCAAAAAGTCATAAACCTATTGTACTTTTATCAATTCAGTCATAAACCTTTCAACTTTATCAATTGAGTTCTAAACCTTTTAACTTTGTCAATTGAGTCCTAAACTTTTTATCTCTTGTCAATTGAGTCAATTCCGCCAATTTTGGCCAGAAATCGCTGACGTGGATGCCAGACGGCCACGTGGTACTGATGTGAATATTTTAAATAATATTTTAATAATTTATGATTTTTTTAATGTTTTTTCTTTTATTTTTCTTTTCTCTATTTTTTTTTTTGGGTTTTGAAATTAGGGTCGGCGAGGGCTTGGCGGCCCTCGCCAGCCCCAGGCAAGGGCATGGAGTCAAAGGGAGGCTACCAAGTTCCTCGCTTGGGATCGACGAGGGCTGCCAAGCCCTTGTCTAGCCAGATCTGGCGAGGATGTCGCAACCCTCTCCGGATCTAGGCAAGGGCTTGCGTGCCCTTGCCCAAAGTTGGCAAGGGTCGCGACGCCCTCGCCTAGAGTCAGTGAGGGTCATCGGCCTTCGCCCGTGGCCGGCCGCCTAAAGCTGGCGAGGGCCGCAACATCCTCGCTCAAAGCCGGCGAGGGTTGGCCGGCCATCCTCACCGGCCCTAATTTTAGAACACAGAAAAAGAGAGAAAAGGAAAAAAAGAGAGAAAAAAACATAAAAAATTCATTAATTATTAAAATATTATTTTAATATGTCTATGTTAGCGCCACGTGGCAGTCCAGTGTCCACATCAGCAATTTCCAACCAAACTTGGCCAGATGGATTCAATTGGCAAGAAATGAAAAGATTTAGGACTCAATTGGCAAAGTTGAAAGGCTTAAGACTGAATTGGCAAAAATACAATAGATTTAGGACTTTTAGATAATTTTCCCAGTAATCTACATAAGCATCTATCACCTCAATCTTTAGACTTTAACTGATTAAGAAGACAAGGAAGATGTCAATGGTTACATTCATTGTTGTTGTTGCTTCTCTTTGCTGTAGAGGCGCTATCTCAACATATAGTCAATCGTGTTGCGGAAACAAGCAATTAAACAGTAAAAGAGACGGAATAGGAAAAATAAATTGAACACCAAATTTACGTGATTCGATTGGTGTGATCTAATTTCATTATTAATCAAATGATACAATAGAGATTATAACCACACTCGAGTTACTAATACACTTTCAATGTTTCCCAGCATCTATTTACACTCAATAACTCATATAGTGTTTATCTCATAATTTCTCACGAAACATTTTAACAATCTCACGGAGAAATACACAAAATCGCCATGCAAGATTTTTTTCGCTAGAATACTCTTTCAATTGGATCACGGTGTAGCGTTGCCACTTTGGAGACACGGCACGCCGCTGTTCACATCAACAACAGCAAGCTCGTACGAATAAAGAATATATTATACTATATGGTCACACAAAATGGAGGGTCTGACTTCAATCATGGAAATGTATATTCCATGTGTAGAAGCCATATTCGATCAACCTCGGCAAAGTCCAAGTTTCCCTTTTGGATTCTCCTTAGTGTATTTAATTAGCACATCATTACGTCTTATTTCCTTTTCTTGCTTTATCTTGAGCCATGTTTCGTTCATAGGCTTAAATTAGAGACATATTTTAACAATATCCACTTTGACTCGACGTTTGAGTTAAGTCACAATTACTTTACTAGAATCACAACTTCGTTGCTGCTCTCTCAAAGCCCCTCATGGACTCAACTGTCACAGAAATCTTCCTAGTCTAAGCCTTACTTGAACTCTACCATAATCGTGGATCTTATCATAATACCAACTTCACCTACACTTTTAACTACTCCATAAGGCTTTTCCGACACAACATCATCAACCACAAATAAAGCAAAATCATTGTTATATCCATATTTGCCGGGAGATCGTACCCGTACCTTGTCAATATCAGCAATTATAGCAACTGTTGGCTCTACAAGCTGCACTTTCTTACAAGCACCGTTTGTCTCGATTACTCCGTTAGTTCTTCTACCTCAGGAGTTTCTGGTTGTAACTCCACCTTGATCTAAATACCGTCCAGATCCGCACGAACACTACTAATAATACTCATACTCAGAAGTACTGAAGACTCGTTAAATGTAACTTTTCTATTGAAAACAAGTGAATTTAATTCTGAGCACCACAATCAATAACCTCTCTCACCTTGTGTATAACCTAAGAACATGCATTTTCTTGCCCTTCCATTAAGCTTAACATCACTCATTCAAACATAATATGGCCAATTAAATAATCTAATAACAGAATAATCAGTAATATTCCCTGATCACACTTCTTCGGTAGTCTGACATCTAATTGCAGTCAATGAGAATTTGTTTACTTAGTAGATCGCCATACTAAGCGCATTCACTAGGAATCTCTTAGCCATACCAGCACTATAAAGCATTTTATAGACCATCTCTAGTAATGTTCTGCTTATCAACTTTGTAACCTGATATGGTTTACTTGCACTAGTGTGGTAGTTCACTATGCTATCCTTTATGTATATTTCGTTTAACAGCTCCGAGCAGAATTCCATGCTTCCATCAGACCGAATATACTTGATCGTCTTACTAGTCTCCATTTTGATCTAAGCTCTCAACCACTTGATTTTGACAACAATATTAAACTTTTACCTTAGCACAAACATCTAGGTCTTCCTCGAGTAGTTGTCCATAACTGCTAGCATAAATCTGGCACTCTTCCTTGAAAGAAACCGCGACAGCCTACAAACATCAAGTGAATTAGCTTTGCAATCTCCATGGTTTCTTCAATAGTTGAACTGAACTGCACCTTTCACCATTTATCTAAGTCACAGCACTTACATGCATTCAGTTTATTAGCAACATAACTACATAGTAGATTTCTTTCACTTAGAACCTTGAGGCTTCTCTCACTAATGTGCCCCAAACGCGTATGCCACAATTCAAATTCTTGAACAAATGCATCCGACATCTCTGCAGCGAAATTCGTCACCGTCTTACCTTGAAGCTCACACAGATCATTGTGCTTTATTCCCTTTATTATTATCAAGGCACCTCGAACAACCTTTAGAACTTCACATTTTAAGAAATACTGATACTCATCTAAATTTAGAGTACTCAAGGAAATTAGGTTCTTTTTCAACTCTAAAATATGCCTCACTTTAATTAATGTCCTTACAATATCATCATGCATTCTAATTCTAACATTGCCAACATTTATAATATCACACCTAGCGTTGCTCCCCCATTGTATTTTACTATTATTCACGCGTTGATAAGAACTCATTTGTCAAGTCAGACAACCCAAAGGTGTTGACACCTGATTTTTGGCCCATTTTTAAAATTTTCCTAAAAATCACAAAATTAGAATTAGGAACCTTGGACAAGCTTAGGAACCTATTTCTAAATCAAACATAAATTTTTTAGAATTTTCCTAAATTTTTCCTTAGTTTCTTTGGGCCAAAATAAGAGAGAAAATTGAACAAAAACCTTATTAACCCATGTTCAAATTTGAGAATTTTAGGTTTAATTGTGATAAAAATTGGTACAAATCCCACATTTGGATGCAAAATGTGCTAAGGAATTCAATTTTGAGGTTAAATTTGAAAAATTGGGTCAAAATGGGGTCGGATTTGCAAAATTAGGACAACTGGGTCTATCCGGTCGGCCGGATTGACTTGACCCAACTCAGCCCGGGCTAGTCACCTCTTTCACCTGACTCGCCCCACACTTAAAAATCTGAAAAATATCTCATTCGACCTGCCTCTTTACCGACTTACCCAGGCCAATTCAGCAAGTGAAAAATGGATTGGACAACTCGTGATTCTCCAGCTGTCCATCCCGATCTATTTTAACTGACTGGGGAGTCAGTTAGAGATTGGTATCGCCTTGGCGAAGGCCACAAAAACAACGGGAAGACTATTCCAGAGGAAGAAGAGCTATTCGACGAAATTACTAGGAGAAGAAGAGAGAGCTAGAGAGAGAGAGAGAGGAATCAAAGAGAGAGAAGGGAGTTGAGATCCCTTGATCGAGTGACTGGCGCCGATTGATTGAACGGCGCTAGCGAATTGATTGTTCAAGGAGGACTTCCTCCTCATATGGTCAGTACAAAGCTGATCGTGAAGCCCTGTAAATCAATCTCGGCCAGGCAATTCGGGACTTTCCCGGCGATATGAAGATTATCATTTTGAAGAACAAGTATCGGAGATTCATCCCAAAGCCTCGGGGTTGTTCAAAATTTCAGAATCGATGCTCAACGAAGAAGGTGAAGTTCGATCTTGATCACGGTTTTCATAGAATTCCAGAATAGTTGATTGAGCTTCACTGTGTTAGATCTTGCAATTTTCTTTGTTATTAATGTTCTAAACATGATTTTGATCGCATAATTGTTTGTTTCTTGCATTTTGAATCAATGAAATTGCATTAACCGAATCGGCCGTCCATGGAAATCCTTGCCGGAGCTTCTAGACCTCGCTGGAGTGCCTCCCATGGCCATTGGCCACTCAAGTTAGTAGCTTCAGACCTTGCTTGATGACTTGATGATGATTTTGGTCGATGTAGATGGCTAGGGCATTAGATTTATTGATCTAGAAGTTAGAATCATTTTTTAGAACTGTTTCAAGTTAGATGATTTTAATTGATTTTTCGTTGGCCGACAACAACTCGATGGTGAGCTGACTAGGCTAGGTTGTTAGAGCATAATAGATAGTTGCTGTAGAGCTCAGGATTGGTGCTAGAAAACCATTGGAAGGCTATCGAAATCTGGCCCAAAGTTGCGACCTCGAAAATGTTGAAACCCATTTATGCATATTAGGTATTCGATATAATGCCACAATGAAAAATAGTAAAACGGCACCATTTCGATCTGTGCTAGTCAGGACGCTGGCCCGCGCCGGTGCCGATTGGTTCGACTTGATTGGACCGATTTCAACCGGTTCATCCCTTGGGAGGAAAAATTAAAAAATTAAAAAACATCAAAAATAAAAAATCATAAAAAATTCATAAAATAGTAAAAATAATGAAAAAATCTAATAATAGGAGAAAATAATAATAAAAATAAAAAGTTCCAAAAAAATCATAAAAAATAATAAAATTGAAAAAAAAATCCGAAAATCAAATAAAAAATTCAGAAAATTAAATTTTTTTTTTTGGAAATTCAGAAAATTCAAAGAAAATTCATAAAAATTTGAAAATTTCCAAAATTCCATAAAAATTGAGGAAATTCTTAGAAAATACCTAAAAATTTGAAACTTCCCAAAAATCCCATAAAAATCCCAAAATCTAAAAAATTTCGAAAAAATTTTCAGAAAAATAAAGATAATTAGATTTTGGGGAAGAGAAAAATTCTCATGAAAATTTTTCCTAAAAAAATATTAAAAAAATCAAAAATTAAAAAATTTTAAAAATTCACAGAATAACTCAGAAACCCTATGGCCACCCTTCACAAGTAAAATTTTAATTTTTTAAAGTGTCCAAATGGTATTTTTGAGAACCCTTTATTCTAGGGGTTAAAAGGGGGTCTTAACCCCTAAAAGAACCTAACAAGGGTTTATGTCACGCTCCGCACTCTTTGGCGCGCCACATCCCTCGCAAAGGTCGATTCGAGTACGACATCCCAGGACGTGTCGCCGACCCAATGCCCAACACAGAGGTTTAAAGCACATGCGGAAGTAATTAAAATCACCCGTACAAAGATAAATACATAACTAAGGATAGCAACAGAAACCAACAACAACGATTGCAGAATAAACACTTGCACTAGTAATCGAAATCATATACAATATCCAAATACAACTCGATCATCAAAAATAAAAAATGGGTCAAGGCCACTACTGACAAAAAGGGGTAAGTGGCTCGTCGGTCAGTCTACTGCTAATGGTGGGGCGCTAGTAAAAAAGGTACTGGCCCTACCAAATTGAGGCAAATGCTAACTCCTACGATGCCCAGTCTGGGTCGTAATCAGAAGACTCCGAGGATGAAGAGCTATCAGGCATTTCCTCTTCGGACCCTGATGAGTCCGTCTCAGGCTCGGCCTCCGCGGCCTCCTCCTCCGGGACCATATCCTCAGGCTCGGCCTCCGGCACGGGGTCCTCCTCGATCGGTTCCGGCTTATCATCGTCCAGCTCCATGTCCACCGGGTCAATCTCATCCATCTCGTACTTTACCAGTACACCGTCGGAGCTGGCACTCTCCTCGGTGAAGAGCCAGGGTTAGTCACCTCGCCATCAGGGCATCGAGGGTACCGGGTGCCCAACTTGGTAAACGGGACATCAAAAGTCCGGAGAGGACCATACTCTTCGAGGTCGTCCCTGAAACACCACGTCACGTACTCGTGGGTCTGATAATGTGACTCCCCCACGTCTACCCAAACTTGAGTATAATATCTAATATAGCACTCCCCGTTCCCTACGGGGTGTATTGTCCGCGTCCGCTCTATGTGATGTGGAATCCCAAAACGCACTGGTACTGTAGGCATCTCAAGGCTAGGGGTTTGAAAAGGTGATTTTAAACAACGATGAGAATAATCTCAGTGAGTAATTCCCTAAACCTAAACTAGGTTAACATGCACCTCCTGACGAGTACTAAATAATGCATAATTCAAGACATAAGCTGACTCAGGCCCTTGGGCCTAAATCTAAATTGTTACTTAGCCCTGCAGGTTAGGCATTCTATATATATATATATAATCACAACTGTACCATAGAAGATTAGATCACGGCACATATACACATATCACTCAGTCCCGACGTATGTAATGCACATGCTCATGTTCGCACTCATGTTCATGCCTCATCAATGCATTAACGCACACTTGCATACTAGCATTCAACCATTTATCAATTTCTCCTTTGATTTGCGTTAAACGCATTAGGTCCAACACTTCGAGATCGATCTCCAGCCTGGAGGCTCATGACACATAATCCGCGTAAAACGCATCAGGCTAATCATCTTCCGGTAATCCAAGTATTGTCCCGCGTAACACGCCTCAGGACGGGTTCACTACCCTGCGTAAAACGCATAAGGGTTTATTGTGATCACACATTCACAGGCACCAATTTTTATCTGAACCCCGCGTTAAACGCATCAGGGCATTTTAGGTGATCACAATGTACATGTCACTCGGCCACACTTGTAAATGCACATGCCGTGCCAATGCTCGCGATGCATTTTCATGGCTATACACTCATACTTGGGCAAACACGCATTTCACGAGGAGCATTTAATATTATTACACCACTTGTTCAATTAAATTTAAATATGTACCATCCACATTTCTAATAAACCCAACCACATATTAGCATAGCCATGGAATCAATTCAAGCACTCATGCACGGTACACAATTCGCTCATATAAGTCACACAAATAGCTCAACATAAATCCGTGCAACTGAGACTCGCCAAGCTACTCCGTTCTTAGCCACACTAAACATGTAACGACATTGCTGAATCACTACCAATCAAGGACAATTTAATCACTAACTCAATCTATCCAACAATCCCGCTAATTACACCACTAAACCTCAATTCTATCACGCCTCACCCGATACGACCCAGCCATGGACAGCCACTAGTCCACTAATTCTAGGTCATTAATTATGCTCAAAATATACTATTAGACTCTCCAAAACGCCATTCTAATCAGCCACCACGAAGCTAAATAAGACGTGCACTTAAGCCTGCATTTCACACCCGAACTTCCCTGCACTTGGCCATTCCAATCCAAACCTGTCCAGCCAATGTACAGCGCCTCTCGGGCCACTAAACCTCCATTAATTCATCACACTAATCCACCGAATCAACCACACTAACAACCCCTAATCACCTCCACAATTTAACCCCCAAATTACCCTAATTAACCCCTAAAATCCGTCTAGAAATGCAAATTATCCTAATTAGGGTTTAGGGTCCAACTCACTTGATATCCTAAGCTCCAAACCAAGCTGAACAAGTGGCAATGGTGGCTGGACAGCGGCGGTCCCATGCTGGAACAGTGGAGGCGAGCGGGGCCCTGCAATGGGGGAGGAGCGAAGCAGTAGGGTCTAGGCTATTCCACGGCCTAGGGAGGGAGAGAGGGATACGGCCAGAGAGAAGTGAGATGGCTAGATGGTTAGGCGAGGTGATGGATCCGCACGGGAACAGTAACGGTGAGCGTCGGCTTCGACGAGGCCCTTGAGCGGCCGAGAAGGAGAGGGGGAGCGGAAGAGAGGAAGATACAGCGAGAGGGAGAGGGAGATGGAGGCTAAGGGAGGGTGCGGGATCGGCGGCGGTTGGGCTTGACGAAAGCAACGACGGGCAAATTGCCGGGGGCAAGAATGACGTGGATGGTCGGGCTCGGGGGACCGAAATAGGGGAGAGGCCGGGGAAGAGAGAGATGGGGAAAATCGTCTCGCGACACTGGCAAAGACGACGAATTTTGCTGTGGCCAGCGACGGAGGACAAATAGCCGAGGATCGGTGCTAAGGCCGTCGCGGCGGTCGTGAAAGGATTGAGTCACCGTCACAAGACTACAAGGCAGGCCAAATACCAAGGTTGCGGGGCGATTGATTTGGGTGGCACGGCTCGATCGGGGCGACGGCAGCAACGACGATGGGGCTAGAGGAGAGCTTGATCGGCGGTCGGCGAGCTGGGGACAAACGGGGTTGCAACCTGCCTGGGCTAGAGGAGGAAGAAGGAAGAGAAGAGAGGAGAGAGAGAGGGAAGAAGGAAGAGAAGAAGAAGGAAGGGGAGGGAGAGAGAGAGTGGTGTCTCAGAGGGGAAGAAAGTGGGCGTGTGTGCATGTGTGATGGACGTGTGCATGCAAGAGGGAGGGAGGGAGAGAGAGAGAGAGAGAGAGAGAGAGAGAGAGAGAGAGAGAGAGAGAGAGAGAATGAAGGAGAGAGGAGGGCCTTTTTGGGAAAGGAAATGTGCGGGTCAAGGGCTCGGCGCGACAGAGGGGAGAGAGAGAAAAGAGAGAGAGAGAGAAGAGAACGTGCGGCGCAGCGGAGAGAGAGAAATGAGAGAAAGTCAAAGGCACTCGAGCGCGATAAGACGGTCCGATTTCAAATCCGGAAATGATCTAATGGTCCACGAAAATTCCCAAAAAAAATAACTAGGATAAAGATCGGACACCTACACTAAATAAAATATGCTACGAGGGAGGTCTACTAGTCCAAATCCGCACCCAATAAAAAATCCACTTTCTCACTATTCCTGATAATCTCGACGCTAGCCACAATAATATCGACACCATCCAATTTATTTTGTCCCGAAACTCCGAGAAATTCGACACCAAAGTTTGGGCTCTAAATAACGGCCAAATTCGATCGAATGCGATTCTAGCGAAATCTCTAATTTAAAAATAATAACCGAGAGTGATCAGTTTTTGAGCGAGATTTTACTATAAGCACACTGAAAAATTACGCGTTTTATAAATCCAAAAAATGGGCCGAAATTCGGAATGTTACAGTTTAACCCCTAAAACAACACAATTCATTGAACAAACAAGCCATTAGGGCTTCATTAGACATTGAATGATTTGGATTGGTTCCTCTATTAGAGACAATTTAGGATTGCCTTGAATGATTAAAATTGATTGTGCATTTAATAATTGATTGATTGCTTCTTTGACTAGAACGGTCCAAGCTAGTGAGTAAACCTCAAAAATTTGTATGACATGTTAGACACATTGTATCATTTTAGGTGTCGAAAGGGCGTTAGGGATCTCAATTTGGGATCATTAACATAATCAAGTCCTCTTACTTGGAATCTCTGATTCACAGAATCATGGTATTTCTCATGTACTTCGATTAGGTTCCTAGTTAATATATCAATAATGGCTAGTGGCAACTCAAAATTAAAATCCAAACTAAATAGAAAGATAAAAAACACTATAACCCGTTGTCACGTGAGGTATGGTCTAGGATAGACCCTCATTTGTCTAGTGATGGGATGTATGTGAGATGTTTAGGCGAAATATCAGTTTCGGACTTTAGTAGCTCATTCGCGGGCAGTTTCCTCATTTGTGACAAATGAAAGTACCTCTATAGCGTGTGGAAGTGTGGCACAATTGGCTTGGCGACTCCGCTGGAGAAAGTAGCTTTCTAGTGGACTTAGGCCTAGATTAGAGCGATACGCATGTGTTTTGTGCTCGCATGAGGATCCAAGGTATGTCTCACTAATACTTGTGTTAAATAGATTTGTAGGTGGGTGGTATAAGGAGTGTTGTCTTTGTTGACCTTTTTTTTTTATAGGATGATGTTGAGATGAATGTGAATTGATTATTTTAGAAGTGCTGTTCGGTTATAAATTGCTATGCATGCTTTTTAATAGCCTCAACACGATACCATTCGCACACATCACCCGTGGCCTAACCCTGGCTACATTTAGGATTACCCATAAGAGATATGCATTTAGGCGAATCTATGGGCTGATTGCCCATGGGATCGTTTAAATGTAATACCGATCACCGAGATGTAATAATATTCCATTACTTTAGGCTGATTGCCTATGGGAATGGAATCTCTTGTCCATTAATGTGGTGACTTTAAACCTTTAGCCCATCCTACTCTTAGGCGTCAAAACCTTACTTGTTGCATCTGTATGTCTTTATGCTTGACATTACAAAAGTTGCCTTGGTGATGGTAAGTGCTGTTCCTTATCCTTTCTTTTCAAATTACGTCACTCATTTCAAACATCATGAATCAATGTTTAAAGGACAATAATCAATGACTGGTCAAAATACCCCTTTTAGGTTGAAACGAACAATTAGGTTTCTATACTCCGTTAAGACATTCTAGATGGAGCGTATAGGGTCAATTTCAATTGTAAATCAAATGAATGTTGTTTTGTAAAGCCATTTAAAAAGATTTAAAAAAAAAAAAAAAGTGACTAAGTGGCCATGTGATTTTTGGAGAGGAAAGTCACTTTCGATGTATTCGGAGCTTGTAAGTGTTCAAATTGAGACTTTTCAATCTTAATGGAGTATAGGAAAAGGGGTACCTACACTAAACATTGATTTTGACACCATTCTTAGTCATGTGTTCTTTTAAGGTTCAAAATTGAATCAAAATGTCAAATCATTTCTATTCCATTTTTGCCTCAAAGAGAACATGTGTTTAAAATGGGATCTTTAAAACATCCATAGTAATCCATAGGGAAATTAAATATACAAGTCATTCCAGTTCCTCGAGAAGAGCTTTTGACATAGTAGGGAAACATGACTAAAGACAACCAAGTTTATGTCTAGGAGAGACTTGGGTACTTATTTGAGCTTATCAACCTTGAACCCCAAGTGAGCATGATTAAGGCATTAGCCCATTTTTGGGAGGTTACCACTACAACATTTCAACTCGGTGAGCACGAAATGGTTCCAACTTTAGAGGAGTATAAAGTCACCATTGGAGTGGACTTCAAATCAAAGATCATCAAAACCCCAATTGGATTCAAACCTACAAAAGTTATAGCTGAATTCCTTAATTTAAAGACTCCCAAAGTTCAAAAGTTGATCAAGTTGAACATTGAGAGGTTCTTCTTATCCTTCTTAATAACAAAGTACTCCAAATTGTCGAAGGAGACTGGGAATACTTCTGCGAGGGATTTCATTCTTACCTTCTTCAGGTTTGTCCTATTTCCTACATCTAGAATTGGCTTGGATCCTACAGTTGCAATAATCGCTAGGCAAGCTTGCCTTAAGTGGGACTTCTCCAATATGCTTCTAGTGGAAACTATCATATCTTTAAATAAGTACCAAAGCCAAGGGAAAGGTATACTCGAAGCTTCAGCCAGATTGTTTTCTATGTGGTTCATTTCGCATATTCAACCTTGGGAATGTCATATGCGCAACCAAGAACTTTGTTCAGCTGTCAACCCTATTGAGAGGTACCTTAAAATCCAAGAGAAACTACCAAAATGCTCTTTTCATGAATGGGCTAACTTCATTAGGGCATTGACTCCTGATCAGTTCTAATGGAGGATCAAGTGGCGAAGATAGCCAAAGCTCGAATTACTTGCCAAGAAGGTAATTTGACGCCATTACTTGGTTTGAATGGTGGAACCGCCTATTGCCCTTTAAGGGTTGTACGATAATTTGGAATGATCCAACATATACTACCTGTTTGGCATCCCGAGGAGTTCATATTTAAGATACCATAAGGATCCCTACCAAGAGGAAAGTAGAGAGCTACAAAAAAGGGTTGGCAAGATTGTTGATTCTTTGAAAAGATCAACCGAGCAAATAGTAGAATGGCCTGAAGGCTTGAAAGGAGAAATGAAGCTCTACTTTGCATCAAATAAATACATAAAGTGGTTAGAGGATAAGCATCCAATTGACGTCGAACCATATGTGCCGTTGAGTGCATTGTGCCAAATACACTTGGTGTGGAGCCATATATTCCCGAAGAAATTGTGATTGACGTAGAAGAATAGCAGGCACGGGGTAAAGAATGGAATGAATATGAAAAGACTGAAACTACCTTAGCTAGCAAGAAGCCTATACTTACTTAAGCTAGTTACCCCATTTTGATTTGAAGCATTTCAACACAAATTTTCAAAATTGAAATAATTGTTTGATGAATAAAAAGTTGGATGAAATTTTGATCATATTTTGAAAAAAAGAAATCATCATGGATTACAATTTTTTGAATTGTATGATTTCTTGAGATAAACAGTCATGAGAAATTTTACACAAGGTTAAGGTTTGTCTAAAAGTTCTTATACTTGTTAATAAAAAAGAAAACATGCAAATGAAAGAATATAAGTCATAATCGTTGATTCACCATACTAATGCTCCTTATCTTCAAAATAGGTTTTCTAGCAACGGAAAGGAAAAGACCCCGAACTTGTTTGTAGACTAAAATGGTGAAAGAGGAGACCCATAATCGACTTGCTGAAGTCGAAAATCAAATGACGCAGATGGCCGTCATGATGGTAGAAATGAAGACTTTCATTATCGCTTCTAGGGGATCTTAGCCCCCTATTCCGAATGCTGGAGCTTCAAGCGCTACAAAAATTCCTCTTGAGGAGCCGGTTAAAAATGAAGAGCCAGTCCAAGAGAATCTCCCAAAGGTTACACCCAAGATGATCTGGCTAAGAAAACGACCTAGCTAAGAAGACATCCAAACCCAAGGACAAGGAAGGAGTTAAGAAATTGGCCAAAATTGAAGAATGCTTGGCAAGTCAGGGATATGAATTATAGAGGATTGACAAATTTTCACTCTATGCCAAAGTAATTGTTCTCCAAAATTATAAAGAACCGGAATTTGTAAGCAAGTATGACAGAACTAGTTGTTCAAAAAGTCATCTAAAATAGTACCTTTGCAAAATGGCGGGGTACTCCGACAACGTTCCTTTACTCATAAGTACGTTTCAGGACAGCTTAAGAGGAGTAGCCCTGGCATGGCATATCGCTCTTGACATAGAAGATTTCATGGAATGGGACCATTTGGTAGGAGAATTTCTTCGCCAGTATAAATTTAATGTCAAGGTGCTCTCGACTAGGGAGGATCTCATCGAACGGAGAAACGAAGGAATGAAGGGTTCGGAGCTTATGCCCAAAGATGGAAGACCGTTGCTTCGCAAGTAAAACTCGCCATGAATGAG
This sequence comes from Syzygium grande, assembly GCA_024733475.1. Taxonomy (NCBI): domain Eukaryota; kingdom Viridiplantae; phylum Streptophyta; class Magnoliopsida; order Myrtales; family Myrtaceae; genus Syzygium; species Syzygium grande. The sequence goes on from JAMXDD010000005.1 coordinate 23,568,625, forward strand.
GATAAGCTTATTGAACTCTTTCTAAAATCACTGTTATATGAATAATATGACAAGCTACATGTGTCGGGTTGTCAAACGTTTATCATGCTGGTAAATGTTTGTGAAAGGATCGAGTGAGGCCTAAAAGAGAAAAAGGCTTAAGAAACAACAACACGAAGGCCTTATTCCGGGAGGAAAGACAAAGAGCCCCTTCATGAGGTAGCTATGGTTTTTGGCCCTAACACTTATCAGACACCATTTTCAAAGCAACCCAATATGGCCTGGAAAACCCAAAGCAATTTGAACCAAGGAAGAAGCCCGTGAAACAATTCACACCATTGCCACGACCTTTATCGAAGCTATTGCCTATGCTCCTTGAGAGTCATCTGGTCGCTAAAGAGGTACCAAGAGAGAATCTCATTAGATTCCCTTGGTATAACAAGTCAAAAACCTGTGTGTATCACATGAAAGAAAAGAGACATGATGTGGATAATCTGTCCTACCCTAAAATTCAAAGTTCAATAGCTCATTGACAAATAGATACTTAATTTCCAAGAAACTAAGCCAAATATGCATCAAAATCCTCTTCTAGAGCACAATGTGGTAAGCATGATTTGGGGTGAAGAAGAGATAATTGAATCAGACGAAAAAGACAGAATACAAGGCCAAAGTGAAAGCCTCTCGACAAGGGGATACTTGATTTCGACAAGAGGCATTGCTAAAAGGTGAAGCAATAGACAATTTGGAAGAAGACTTTGGTAAATACAACTTTCGAGTAAAATATATCCCACCACCATGGGCATTCAAGAACGAAGTAATTGTGCCCGATGGTTAGGGCGGTATGGATGATGAGCTGAGCCCCTAGAAGAAGACCCCGTTTGAGGAACTAAAACTTGAAGAAGGGATAGATGAGACTGTGAAAGAGAAAGAAAAGGTCTGTCAGGGTAAAAAACGTTTTACCCAAGAATCACTCAAGCATGGTGAGATTATGGACCTACTTGGTCAAGACAGTGGCAGATACAATCACCGTATCAAATATACCCCTCCTCCATGGGCATTTAAGGATGAGATTATTGTGCATGATGGATGGGGTGGTATGGACAAGGTTCCGATTAATAAACGAAGTCTCGAAGAAAAGGAAGATTGAGAGGAGCAAAAGAAAGAAAAGATTCAACTAGGTAATAGACGGTTTGTTTGTAAAGCATGGAAGCATGGTGAAACCATGGACCTGTTAGTTAGGATAGCGGTTGTTATAATTTCAATGTCAAGTATACACCCCATCCGTGAGCCTTTGAAACGAAGTTATCATACTTGATAGTAGGGGTGGAATGGATGACGAGGAAGCCGACAGAAGTGCAGTATCCATGATCACATTGTTTGTAGTCAAACTTGATGATGTAGATAAGTACGAGGAGGAAGGAGGTTATGTTGAACCAGTTACTATTCAGCTTCTAATGGATCAGTTGAAGATTGAGGAAGAGGAACCTTAGCCTATGATCATTACTTTGCCCCCAAAAGAAGATTTTGATACTAAGTGCATACCCTGGGATTACGCACAAAAGGAAGTTGATGCCATAACCCGATCGGAAAGATACTACATCCCGAAGGAAGGTGAACATGAAAAGAAGGGTGTAATTGATAAAGATGTGAAGCAGTTATTGCTCGTTCATGAAAATAAGCGAGTATGAGGTGATTGAACAGTTAAGAAAGATGCCGGCACAAATTTCGTTGTTAGACCTCTTTAAAATCCTAGAGAGTCATAAAATGGTGCTTATTAAACTTCTCAATAAAGTTCATGTCCTAGAAACAATCAACGAAGTGCAGCTAGACGATTTTGTTGGCACCATTCGTCTAAAGGATCATATCGCTTTTTCTGATGAAGATTTCCCAATTGATGGACGTTCACACAATAAAGCTCTATATATTGTCATCAGATGCAAGGGCAAAGAAGTATCATGAGTATTGATCGATAATGGCTCCGCACTTAATTTGTGCCCACTAAGCACACTGCATCGTTTGGGAATCAACAAAGAGCTTATCAAACCTTCTAAGGTGACTGTACGTTCGTTTGATGGAATGAAGAAGGACGTCATTGGAGACATTGAGCTCGAGTTGAATATATGCCCTGTCCCATTTTTGATTGGTTTTCAAGTGATGGATATCCCGAGTACTTTCAACTTGTTGCGAGGAAGGCCTTTGATTCATATGGCCGGTGCCATCCCTTCAAATCTTCATCAGAAAGTTTGATTTGTCATTAATGGAAAAATGATTACTGTGCATGGAGAAACAGATTTTACCACTTATAAAGCAAGTGCAATACCTTACATTGAGCCTCAGATAAAAGAAGAATCAAGCTATCACTTGTTCGGGTTGATTTCAATGATACAAATTCCCGCTGGCAACATCATGAAGCCCCCGGAGCTCTCGACATCGTCTATTATGTCGGAGAAGGTGTTATGCCAATATGGGTTCGTTTCTGGTGGCGGACTAGGATTGAAAGCTCAAGGAATTAAGGAGCCTATTATTCCACTTGCTGCTAAAAAGAGGTATGGGATAGGACATATCAGAGAGAGTTCTAATTATCACTATGGAAGCCAATGTCAAGGTCCCAAGAACCATGGGGGCTATAGAAGTCGAGGTGATCGCGTTATCAACCCATCAATGAAGGAAGGGTAAAGCCAAAGAGCTTTCTTATCATCAGATCCATATTAAAGAAACATTTCCTGGGCCTTCCATATTACTCCAAGAGGAACCTGCTTTGTTGGATCTATTTAAGGAAAATGCTATTAATGTCATCATAACTTAAGAAGAAGATATCTATGTATTGGAGTAGGAAGATCCTTCCAATTCTTTACTTACTATGTTAGTTTTTTTCATTGCATTGTCGCTTTCATAGTTTCTAGCTTCATTTGGATTCTGTATGCTGTATGCAATTTCAAGTCAGTTGCAATTTCCATTCATGTTGATGTAGTTGTAATCACATCTTTCAATTCAATAAAAGTGTGTTCAATGTTTTGTTAAAAACGTATAGAAACAAAATCAAACCTATGATGAATATTGCTCTCACTTGTGAGGCTTAAGGCTTTGGATTTCTGTATCACTCTTGGTTGCGAAAATGATTTTCAAGAGTAAGGTTATCCAAGGATATAAGGACTAAATCTATTTCTCTCTTTTTCAAAACTAGAACTCAAAATGAATTTCCAAAAGGGCTTTTCATAAAATCTCACGCATTGTTATACTTTGTATGAGAATACTAACCATGTTTATTGCATATCAGGCATGAGCATTCACATATTCATAATAGATTATTATGTGGCTCAAATTCCATCAAAGGAAATTACTTGTGATATTGAGGAAGTTGATGAAGATGAAGAATGAGTCAGAAAAGAATGGATACGTAATGAAGAATCATAGCTACTTACACTAGAGAAGACAGTTACTATTAATTTGGGCAATAATGAAAACCCCAAAGAAGTTAAGATTGGAGAAAGCCTCTATTCCAAAGAAGCAGAGTAGATTACTGAGTTACTTAGAGAATATCAAGATGTCTTCGCATGATTTTATGCTGACATGCCAGGTTTTGATCCAAAGACTGTTGAACATACTTTACCAATTGATCCCAGCATTTCTCCAAAGAAGCAAAAACTTCAGAGAATGAAGCCAAGATTAACAAAGAAAATAGAGGAGGAAGTGATGAAATTACTCAAAGTTGGATTCATTGAAGTGGTACCTTATCTAGAATGGGTTGCCAATATAGTCCCTATATTGAAGAAAGATGGACGGGTGTGGGTTTGCATTGATTATCGTGATCTAAACAAAGCAAGTCCTAAGGATGATTTTTCACTCCCACATATTGACGTCTTAGTGGATAGCACTACCAGCTTTGAAATATTTTCATTCATGGATGGTTTTCAGGATATAATCGAATCCTCATGGAGAAAGAGGATAAGGCGAAAACATCTTTCATTACACCATGGGGCATATTCTGTTACAAAGTGATGCCTTTTGGTTTGAAAAACACTGGTGCTACGTATCAAAGGGCAATGGTAACCTTATTTCATGACATGATGCATAAGGAGATTGAAGTATACGTGGATGACATGATTGCCAAATCTAAACAAGGGGAAGATCATGTGATAATACTCCGGAAATTGTTCAAAAGGCTTATAAAGTACAAGTTGAGATTAAACCCCAACAAGTGTGTATTTGGGCCAAATCCGGTAAGTTGTTAGGATTTGGGGTTAGTAGCGGGGCATTGAAATAGATCCCTCGAAGTTCAAGGCAATATATGATCTCAAGACTTCCTCAACGGTAAAGGAAGTGAGAAGTCTATTAGGGCGATTGAACTATATTGCTCATTTCATTTACCAGCTTTCTAAAATTGTTAAGCTACCACCAGTCCCTGGGATTCCACTGATTTTATACTTGACAATTTGCCATGAGTCATTAGGAGTAGTGCTTGTTGAAAGAAGACCAAGTGATGGTAAGGAGCAAGTCATTTATTACCTGAGTAAGAAGTTCACAACATCTGAAACGAATTACCCAGTGGTGGAAAAGACATGTGTTGCACTAATGTGGGTATTATATAGACTAAGGCAATATATCCTTCATCACTAAATCTTACTAGTAACTGAAAACGACCCGATCAAGTATTTACTTGAGAAATTTTCCTTGGTCGGAAAATTAGCAAAGTGGCAGGTTTGTTATTAGAATTTGATATCAGATGTTCACCACAGAAATCCGTCAAAGGAAGAGTAATAGCAGATATGTTAGTAGAGAATTCCTAAGTGACTACCAATCTTGAAGAGGATGAGTTTGATAATTGTATATTGGCTGTGGTCAATGATAAATGGACCATGTATTTTGATGGTGTAACCAATTTATCTAGATTAGGAACTGGGGCAATACTGATTTCCCTAGAGGGCCAACATTATCTAGTATTGACAAAGTTGGCATTTCCATGTACTAATAACATTGCTGAATATGAAACTTGTATTCTTGGCTTGCAATCAGCTCTAGTGATGAAGGTGAAGAGACTATAAGTATATGGATATTTTATGCTTATCATATTGCAAACAACTAGTGAGTGGCAAACTCGAGATATCAAGTTGATACCTTATCACAAGTACTTAGAAGAAATGATGGAAGGATTTGAAGAAATAATGTTTGAATATCTTCTAATAACTCGGGATCATCTCACAGATACTTTTGCAACTTTGTCATCCCTACTACAAGCTGAAGATGGTATCGATATAAAGCCATTAAGGATTGACATTCTCGAGCAACCAGCACATTGCATGGTAGTTCAAGCGGGGTTTGATAATGAACTATGGTTTCACGATATCAAGAAATATCTCCAAACTTGAGAATTTCCTAAAAGAAGTCAACAAGATGACAAAAAATTTATAAAGAAGATAGCCGCCAAATTCTTCTTCAGCTGCCAAACTTTTTACAAAAGATTATTTAATTCAGTTTTGTTAAGATGTGTCAATGCTAAAGAAGTTGAACAAATTATAAAAGAAATTCATGAAGGCGAATGTGGACCACACATGAATGGATATCTTTTAGCCCGAAAGATTATGAGATTGAGATATTATTGGATGATAACGAAGATGGATTGTATCCAGCATGTGAGATGCTATCACCAATGCCAAGTTCATGGAGATAGGATCAATGTACCGTCAAATAAGCTGTATCAAATGTCAAAGCCATGGTAATTTTCAATATGGGGCATTGATATGATTGGTCCAATTAGCCCCAAAGCCTCAAACGGATATTGCTTTTATCTTGTTTGCAATTGATTACTTCACCAAATGGATTGAAGCAAGTTCATATACTAATGTCACCGCTAAAAATGTGGCAAAGTTCATTAGGCGGGACATTATTGCTCGATATGGAGTTCTGGAAGCAATCATCATTGACAATGGATCGAATCTAAACAACAAGATTGTGGATGATTTGCTTGAACATTTCCACGTTCGACATTTGAATTCATTTCCTTATCGTTCACAAATGAATGGAGCAATGAAAGCAACAAATAAGAACATTAAGAAGATATTGTCCAAGACAGCTGAGAACTATCGTGACTGGCATGAAAGGTTGCCATATGCTTTAATGATATATCAAACTTTGATTCGAACATCAACTGGGGCAACTCCATTTTCCTTGGTTTATGGAATGGAAGCAGTATTATCTGTTGAAGTGGAAATTCCTTTGTTAAGGATATTATCACAATTAAAGCTTTTCGAAGCTAAGTGGGTTCAATAGAAATATGAACAACTCAACATTATTGATGAGAAAAGATTGAGAGCTATATGTCATGGTCAAGCTTATTAAAGGAGAGTTGCTAAATCTTTCAACCGGAAGATTCAACCAAGGCATTTTGAGATAGAAGATCTAGTGGTGAAGAAGATCATTCCCAATAATTCAAATCCGCATGAAAAATTCACTCCAAATTGCGAAGGACCATATGTTGTCAAGAAAGTTCTATCTAGAGGAGCATTGATTCCTATAGATATAGATAAAATATAATTGGCTTATCCTGTAAATGTAGTTGCTATCAAGATATTCTACCCATAAAATGAAATGATAAATTTGGTTGAACATTTCAGGAGGAGATTTGGGCCACTTTAGAACATGTACATATCATGCATATCATGCATTTTGTAAGCATATTTGTTAGCTTTGCAAAATGAAGCCAAAAGGAGTCTAAGGTGATCAAAGATCTCAAATTCCCCAATGGAGTTGGTAAAGGTAAAAAGATGTATAGGTCCAATTTACTATCCTTGATATCATTCTTTAATATATTCTTCCTTTTTGTCATTCCCATGGAGCTCAAATAAAGGAAGAAATGAAAAATAAATCCCCAGTGGAATCAAAATGGAAGCACATACAAGAGTTGTTGGTATCGTTCCAATTATTGATAAGAATTGTTCAAATGAATTCTAATGCTTGATTCCTAATTTTGCAGGACCCTTACCAAGCTAAAAAGGTGAGTTGAGTTCAAAAGAATTCAAATGCCCAAAACGGGGCAAATCAAAACAAGAGATTGAAAAAAAAAAACAAGCAATCTTTTGTAAACAAGAGGTCGATTGTATTGTTTCAATTTGAAAAAAGCAATGCAAGAACCTATTTTGACATTAGATTTTAACCTTTACAGGGATCCAGATAAGAAGGTTAGGTAAGTATCCCTAACTCATGAATGTAGATTTCCAAGTTCATTTTTCAGAAAGATCGAGTTTATTTCCCCAAGTAGAATGCCATGAAATCAAAACAAATCTTTTCAAAGATCATTTCAAAGAGTTTCAATAAAAAGGTTTAAAACATGAATCCTTTGAGCATGCATTATGCATCAAAATTTCCTAAAGATGATGATTAGACAAAAGGCTTTGAAAAGTTTCAAAGAAAATATCTGGATAAAATCGAATGGAAAGACCTTCAAATGATGAAAGGTAAGTCATATCCAAACACGCCTCCTATACACTTGAGTGGAATGGAAGAATGAGGGTAAAAAATTAAGAGATAGCATCATCCGAAGGAGATATGGGATATTCGCAATGATTACATGGATTGAGATGATGAAAGGCAATTATTTTGCTATCCCAAACACATGATTATCCTTTGCAAGCCAGATTTGAGCCTGAATAACGGTGAAATATTTCAAAAACAACCTTGTTAAGAGCTACCCCCACATTGGGGGAAATAAGGAGGTTCGTAGTTGGCATTTATGAAGAAAAGGATCAAGAAAGATTCTATTATATACATTTGCATCAATCTTTCTGTGATAACTTCAGATGAAATTACATGGAAGCTCAAGACATCCCAAGAGGAAGAAGAACATTTCATTTCTTATCCCTAAATACATTAACCTTTGCAAAGCCCAATTGAGATTGAATATTCATTTCAAAACCCAAATTAACGATCATCTCTTCACACTGAAGCATGGCATATGATCCACTTCATATCAATAAGAAACGAAAAGGCATGACAAAGAGTCCTTAGAGCTCGAAAGGTCAAAAGCCGAAAGATTTAAAAATGCAAGTGCAAAAGAATCAAGGGCATGAAAAGGTAGCATGCTTGGTAAAAACAAGGCCAAATGCCTAGAAAAAAAGAAAAAAAAAGAAGAAAAGAAAAAAGAAGTTCAAAAGAAAGCTCAAAATGACAATAAAAGAAAAGCAAAAGCTATGCAAGATCAAAAGATCATAACAAGCAAGAAGTTGAAAAAGGAAAGACCATGATGAGCATCTAGAGGACTCTTATGGTCATGAAAAGAAAGGATCCTTAGTGGACAAAAGAAAATGGTGGTGATGCCAATAACATCATCAAATTCACAGAAACCCTGAATTCAAAAACAAACAAGCCTTTTGAGCCTACCCAATATCGACATTATAACCTCACCTTAAGACTCTTCATATTGGGATGTTGAGAGTGAAAGTAGGATTTCATGACAGAAGCCATCGCTTAAAGAAGTGTATGTAATCTTATCTTATCTTATCCTCAAGGTTCTTAACTTGTAGACCCGAAGTAAGTTGAAAGATGATGAAATTCCTTCTTGGCCTTAAAATGCCTATCCTTTGAATAGACATTGACCAAACCAACTTTACAATCCTTCAAAAGATCTTATCGGATCAATCGGATTGTATACATTGCGAACATCTCTAAATATCTGAGAATTGTTTATGTGAGATAAATTAAGAAACATAGAGTGATTCCCGCGTCAACGGATAAAAGAGAGATACCAAGTTCATAAATTGAGATAAATCCTTTCTAATGGAAGTTTTCCAATTGATCATTTCAAGCATTTCTTGAAAAAATTGTAGTAATTTGGTCAAATATATCCTTTTGAAGGGAATTTGATTGTTTAAATGCATTGGCGCAAGGAATGCATGTTTTCAAATCAAAGTCATCCAGATTTCAAAGTAATTTGTGGTCAACTTAAAACCACGTTTCATTAGTTTTTGGTATAATTAAAACTAAATTTGCTAATAGTTTATGGTCAACTACAAACCATATAAGGGTTAATGGATCCTTAAAACCACACGGTTTATGGGTAACCTAAAACTATAAGGTACTCATTGTTTGAGTCTTTCACAAACTTGCTAGCGAGGACCCCCAAGTAATCATTGTTTAAGTTTTTTTAAGACCTACTGGCGAGGACTCATCAGGTAAATTACTAAATCCTCGGGCAAGTACCCCTAGGTAATCACGGTTTTGGATCTTTCCTTAAACCCTGACTTTTCAAAACGGTTCTAGGTCTTTCCTTAAACCCTAAGTTTACAAAGGTTTTGTGGGATTATCCTTAAACCACAATTTCAAATAGGTATTCCAAAGCAAATTACAAGTCGTAGCCTCGGAGTTGTAACTCTTTGCAAGTGATCGTGGCTTGTAGCTTTGAATATGGTGATTTTAATAGTCTTTTCAAGTGTATATAGGTTTGTAGCCTCGGAGTTATCACCCTTCGCAAGTGATTGTAGCCTGTAGCTTTGGATGACTTTTTAGCCCATCAAGTGTAGAGGCCTTTTTCATAGTCCTTCTACAAGTGATCGCGGATTAGCAGCCTCGGGATTCTTGTAAGTGATTGCAGTTCGCAGTCTCAGAAGACTATTTCATATGATTTGTGGGTATATCCTTAAATCACAAGGTTATTGGATCTATAAAACCACATGATTTGTGGGCGTATCCTTAAACCACGAGATCAGAACTTAATTCATCCCAACCATTACCATCATCAATTCACACTTTGAGATAATCAGCAAAGAAACTCTTGCAAATAGGTAAGTTTCTCGTTCCTTCAATCACTAAAATTTTCTCAAATGTGCCAAAGGTAAAAAATTGGATTGGGTCAAGAACTTTAAAATAGGATCCCTAATAAGTTATTGTGAAATTTTCATTTGTTTTATCAATAGAGTTGATTAAAAACTCAGATGTCACATTGTCTTTGAGATTAACCTCTGACGAGCTTAATCTTAAACAGGGGTAGTTGTTGACACTTGATTTTTTTTTCATTTTTTAAATTTTCCTAAAAATCACAAAATTGGGATTAGGATCCTTGTCCAAGCTTAGGAACCTATTTCTAAATCAAAAATAATTTTTTTTATAATTTTCTTGGATTTTTCCTAAATTTCTTTGGGCCAAAATAAGAGAGAAAATCAAGAAAAATATCAAATGGAGTTAAAAAAATTCCATAAAAATGGCCATTAGTCTTCTTTTAATGCCAATTTCATAACTACAGCTTCAATTTTAGAAAATTTCAATTGGGAATATGTTTTTCCCAAAATTGGATAAATTCATGCCCAAATTGAACCAAAAATTCAATTGAGTCATTTTTAGTCATATTTAGACCATAGTGTCTTCACAACGAATGATTCTGGGACATTCAATTGCATATTGATCAGTCCAATTTCACAATTTAATAAAATAATTGAAAAATCCCAAAATTTAATTGAAAATTAGGAATTTTTCAACCTAAATTGGGAATCTTGTTTAATTCAAAATTGTCGAACAAGGACTATACCTTTCTTAGGGTTAATAAGTCATGGGTAATTCAATTTTGGCATCAATTTTTTTCACACCCCGAATCTGAACAAGCACGCAACATCCCTTTGGGGTTGTCAAGCATGCGACATCCCAGGACTTGTCGCCGACCCAATCGAAACACTAACGAGCAACGCATGCGGAAGCAACCTCGAACTCTCCATACAACATATAAACAATGGGATAGTGGAGAGACAAAGAAAACACATTAACAAGATATTTTTATAAACATAACATCGACTACAACACATACATTTGCAAGCCTTCTACGAGGCCACTATCTACGAACCACGCACAACAAAAAGGATCGGGTGGTTGGTAAGATTAACTCCTCTACAAAAGGGGTACTCAAAAGACGGGGTAACTCGACCTATCCTCAATCCCCGTAGTATCCTAGTAGCGTATCCGGATCAATCACGGTTGCGGGTCTGAAATGGTTTACTTATACAACCATGAGAACACTTCTCAATAAGCAACTACCTAAGTCTTGCTTAGGCCAAAGCGTACTTCCGAACAATTCTAAACATGCGATTCAAATAATCGACGTGCCATAAACAATCACAGGCGTCCTTTCCTCGCCTTGGCGCATACACAAGCTCGGCACATTAGAATTTCGCCATAACATGGCCAATTGCCCATCAAGCACACGCAAAGCAATTCATGGCATGATCAAGCATAGCATGGTTAATAATCCAAACATACTCATCAATTAACTTAGGTAAAGCATTCCCCAATGCAAATCGCACTCATTAAGTCCAGATTATTAACGACCCCTCGGGCCACCAAACTCCTGCCGATCTTCTGGAGTAACAAGGCATCGTCCCGCTACTTCGGCGAAGGCAACGTCCGGAACCCCTGCCCAAACGACATTCCACAAAGAAGCATCGATCCGGCCTCCACCGCGATTGACAACGTCTAGAACCCTCGCCTAGACGGCATTCGAACCCCCGTCAAGCATCGTCTAGAACCCTCGCCTAGACGGAACGTGTCGTGACCATGCACATACCTCAGCAATCATTACCAATTCTTATCTTTGTAAATTAGCCCAATGTCAACTAAATCCGTTAAAACGCCATGATAATACTGAATAATTCTCGAGAGAGAGAAAAATCGAGAATATACAAAATCGGGTCCAAACTGGGTAGTTCAGTGACAGAAATCCGCTTGAACTAAATAGTAAACTAACTCCAAAAATTCTGAAATTTGGATATATTGTACAAAACATTTAGATGAACATTTTTCATGAGAACACAAAATCCAGTTCTGTCTAGAACCATCTCTTTTTGTCATCCAAAGTCGCACATAAAATATTTCATTCGGACTGGCCATCCGGCTTTAAAAATGCATTTCAAGTAGTAATCAAATCTCCTTAGAAAGATTTGAATTTTTATATGTTATAGCCACAAATGTCCCCAACAATTTTTATGAAGGAAGTATTTTGGAAATAGGCCTGGAAAAATTTATAAAAATTCAAACAGACCCGAAGGTCGGAGGAACAGTGTTTCCAGCAGACTTATTTCGATCCAAAGATATACTTTCGAATGGCCTCAAATGACTTCCAAAAAATCCCAAATTAAATTATGTCAAACATCAAGATGTTATGAACAACTTTCATGAAAAACACTTTCTCAAAATTGGCCCACACAAGTCACAGAAAAATAGCAAAATCCAGCGACGCAGCAGCAACCTTACCGGAAATCAACCAACATGCACCACCAAGCAAACCAAGCACAATCAGCCACTAAAACAACTATCCACAGCCTTTAAACCATCCCTAACATGTCCATTAGTCACCCCTTAGCCTAGTCAAGGGTTAGGAAGCCACTTACTAAGAATGCCTAAGCAAGAAACAGAACAAAGCCAAGCCAAGCAAGCAGCAGCTGCTCCGATGGTCGGACGGGTGGCTCGGCAATTTCCGGCGACCTGGACGACGGCGAGCGGTTGTCAGACGGCTGAGGTGGTTGGCTGGTGGAGGCGAACGAAGTTGCTGGTCGAGCGTGTAGTAAGAAGAAGCCAGGAAGCATAACAAGAAGTAGCAAAGCAGCAGTAGCCTGAGCGGATAGGCGGCGGCTCACGGCGGAGTCGGGTGGAGATAGAGGCTGAACGGGGATGGGATGGTGGCTGGTTTTATCGGAAAATAGGCTGGCGTGGTGCTGGAATGGAGAAGTTGCAGTAGAAACAGAAGCAGAAATGAAGAAGAAGAAGCAACACACGAGGCAGCATGGGGCAAAGCAGAAGTTGCAACATGTGAAGAAGTTATAGTAGAAGTTAAAGGGTATAGTATGGTCAAGAACAACAAGGGGCGTAAACATGGGGAGCAGAGGAAACCAACGGTCAGCAAAGCAGCATGGTGGAGGTCAGTGGCAAGCAGAAGTAAGCAGTCAGCAGCAATAGAATAGAAGCAGGAACATGGGGGAGCAAAGGAAGTCAGCAGCAGTAAGGCAAAAGTCAGAAGCAATGTGCGTGGGGCTACGGAGAAGGGAGGGAGAGAGAGAGAGAGAGACCAAAGTCAACGTACCAATCAAGTGCAATCCAAGGACTCACAATTGGTCTTGTTGGGCAAGTTAGATCCAAGGGCCACGAAAATTTCGAATTTCAAAATCAAAGAACAGATTAAATAGACACTAAATAAAATAAACCAAGAGAGAGGTATGCTGATCTAAATCCGCGCCCTGTCCAAATTTCATTTTCTGAAAAATTCGGGCAATCTCGAGGTTGGCCATGCTTATGTGACGTTGTTCAAATAAATTAGTTGTAACACTTCAAGAAATTTGCCATCCAAGTTCGGATTCAAATGACGGTCAATTTCACTCAAATGCGACTTTAGTGTATCTCTGACTAACGGGCGGCTTTTTAGACTTTACGCGTATCAACCTATGGTTACTCAAGTCATGGCGACCTCGATCGTTGCTGAAGGTCGACTTATGATCGAGTTCTTAGGGCCACGTATATTTCCCTAGGTAGCCATTCCCTAAAGGTTAGTATCCCAAGAATGATCAGTTTCAGGCGAGATTTAACTATAAGTACATTGAAGAATATACATATTTCATTTATCCCAAAAGTGGATTGGAATTTAGAATGTCACAATTTTGCCCAATCAGGTCATTTAAATACTGAATTGAACAAAAACCTTATTAACCCGAGTTCAAATTTGGGAATTTTGGGTTTAATTGTGATAAAAAATTGGTACAAACCCCATATTTGGATGCAAAATGTGCTAAGGAATTTAATTTTGAGGTTAAAGTTGAAAATTGGGTCGAACTTGCAAAATTAGGACAATCTGGATCTGTTGGGTCGGCCGGATTGACCCAACTCAACCCGGGCTGGTTACCTTCTGCTCCCGATCCGTTCTAACCGACTCTAGTCGGTTAGAGATCAGAATCGCCTCGGCGAAGGCCACAAAAAGGGTGGGAAGACTATTCTAGAGGAAGAAGAGCTGTTTGACGAAATTACTAGGAGAAGAAGAGAAAGTTAGAGAGAGAGAGGAGGGGGAATCAAAGAGAGAGAAGGGAGTTAAGATCCCTTGATTGAATGACCGATGCCAATCGATTAAACGGAGCTGGTGAATCGATCGTTCAAGGAGGACCTCCTCCTCAGATGGTCGATACAAAGCTAATTGTAAAGCCCTGTAAATCAGTCTCAGCCAGTCAATCCGGGACTTTCTCGGCAATACGAAGATTGTCACTTTGAAGGACAAGTATCGGAGATTCATCCCAAAGCCTCGATGTTGTTCGAAATTTTAGAATGGAAGCTCAACGAAGAAGGTAAAGTTTGGTTTTGATCACAGTTTTCATAGAATTCCAAAATAGCTGATTGAGCTTCATCGTGTTAGATCTTGCAATTTTCTTTGTTATTGATGTTCTAAACATGATTTTGATCACATAATTATTTGTTTCTCGCATTTCGAATCAATGAAATTGCATTAAACTGAGTCGGCCGTCCAGGAAATTCTCATCGGAGCTTCTAAATCTCGCTGGAGTGCCTCCCGTGGCCATTGGCCACTCAAGTTAGTAGCTTCAGACCTTGCTTGATGATTTGATGATGATTTTGGTTGATGTCGATGGCTAGGGCATTAGATTTATCGATCTGAAAGTTAGAATCATTTTTTAGAATTGTTTCAAGTTAGATGATTTTGATTGATTTTTCGCCGGCCAACGATGGCTTGGCGGCGAGCTGACTAGGCTAGGCTGTTAGAGCATAATAGATAGTTGGTGTAGAGCTCAAGATTGGTGCCAGAAAACTATCAGAAGGCTATCGAAATCTGGCCCCAAGTCGCAACATCGAAAATGTCGAAACACATTTTATGCATACTAGGTATTCGATATAATGCCATAATGAAAAACAGTAAAAACTGTACCATTTTGGTGCTGTACCAGTCGGGGCGCTGGCCCGCGCCGGTGCCAGCCAGTTCGACTTGATCGGATCAATTTGAACCGGTTCATCCCTTGGTAGGAAAAATTAGAAAATTAAAAAAAAAAAATAAAAAATAAAAAATATAGAAAATAGTAAAATAATAAAAAAATATAAAAATAGGAGAAAATAATAATAAAAATAAAAAATTCCAAAAATCATAAAAAATAATAAAATTGAAAAAAAAAAAAAAATGAAAAATCAAATAAAAAATTCAGAAAATTACAAAAAAATTCCAGAAATTCAGAAAATTAGAAAATTCAAAGAAAATTCATAAAAATTTGAAAATTTCCAAAATGCCATAAAAATTTAGGAAACTCTCAGAAAATCGTAAAAAATGAAAAAAAATTCAGAAAATACCTAAAAATTTGAAAATTCCCAAAAATCCCATAAAAAACCCACAATAAAAAATTTCGAAAATTTTTTCAGAAAAAAAAGAAAATTAGATTTCAAGGAAGTGAAAAATTCTCATGAAAATTTTTCCTAAAAAATAATAAATCAAAAAATCAAAAATTTCAAAAATTCATAGAATGACCTAGAAACCCTGTGGCCACCCTTCACAAGTGAAATTTGAATTTTTCAGAGTATCCTAATGGCGTTTTTAGATACCTTTAGTTTAGGGGTTAAAAAGGGTCTTAACCTCTAAAAAAACCTAAAAAGGGTTTAACCCCTAAAACAATACAATCATTAAACAAACAAGCCATTAGGGCTTCATTTGACATTGAATGATTTGGATTGGTTCCTTTATTAGAGACAATTTAGGATTGCCTTGAATGATTGAAATTGATTGTGCATTTAATGATTGATTGATTGCCTCTTTGACTAGAACGGTCCAAGTTAGTGAGTAGATCTCAAAAATTCGTGTGACATGTTAGACACATCGTATCATTTCAAATACCTAAAGGGCATTAGGGATATCAATTTGGGATCATTAACGTAACCAAATCCCCTTGCTCAGAATTTCTGGTTTGCAAAATCGTGATATTTCTCCCGTACCTACGATTAGGTTTCTAGTCAATCTACAAATAATGACTAATGGTGACTCCAAATTAAAATCCAGAGTAAATAGAAAGATAAAAAAACTATAACCCGCTGTCACATGAGATATAATCTGGGAGAGACCCTCATTTGTCTAGTGATGGGATGTCTGTGAGACGTTTGAGCGAAATATTCGTTTCGGACCTTAGTAGCTCATTCGGAGACAGTTTCCTCATTCATGATAAATGAAAGTACCTCCATAGCTTGTGGAAGCGCAGCACAACAAAAGGTAACTATCGATAGATGTGTAGCAATTTTACGTGTCAAAAGCATGAGATTATTGAAAGGGGTCATATAACATTAGCGGCATAAGTGGTAGGTAAGGTCTTTGAGGTCGCACCAATGCATGTTTTGGTGCCATTAATTTTGGGGTTTGAAGTCAGGCCTACTAAGATGCAGCATTGAGGAAGGCCAACTGAATGACATTTAGATCGAAAATTAAAATTTCAGATTCAACCAAAGTCTTTTGCAAGGAAAATTAGTGCTGGGTGGGGTTCGAATATAAATCATGTTGATGGGTGTGATGGGACTTGCTAAGTGCAATATGTGAAGTGTGGTGCAAGTGCCAAATAAATGGAAAAGACAACACAAGAAGCTCCCAGTACCTTCATGAAATTCCCATTCAAGTTGCCCCAAATAAACACACTCTTCAAAAAAACATAAATATATATAAACTTTTCAAGCCATGTGGAATTTACATAAAAGGGATAATGACACAAATAGTTCCTAATTGTAGCCTGCAATTTAGTCCCTAAACTTTTAATTTTTTCAAGATAGTCTTAAAACTTTAGCCTAATATTCAATGTAATCCTTTAACTTTTTATTTGTTCAATTGGGGGTCTATAAACTTTTGGTACATGTTCAATTTAATCCTTGAATTATATGAAAATGTTCAATGTAGTCTCCGAACTTGAATTAATAGAAGGACTACATTGAACATTTTCATATAGTTCAGGGATCGAATTGAATATATACCAAAAGTTCAGGGATGACATTGAATAAATTAAAAGTTTAGGAACACATTGCAATTGGATTAAAGTTCAAGGATTGTATTGAACAAATTAAAAGTTTAGAGACGACATTATACATTGGATTAAAGTTTATGGACTGCATTGAACAAATTAAAAGTTCAGTGATCAAATTGCACATTGTGTCAAAGTTTAGGGACTGTTTATGTCATTTTCCCTACATAAATGGTATATTTAGAGTAATTTTTGCAGTAGGAAAATGTGCCATAATTTTTCTACGGTACTCATTTCAATGCCAAAACTTTTCAAATGATCACTTGAGTGATACATCGGTGGAAAAACGATCACTTAAGTGCTTTCGGCAAAAAACGATCACATTTATACTCACTCTCATATGTGCGAGCCTTCAATGCCGGTTTAAGGCTGAAGAAATATTCTTGGGTGCCTCGAGTTCACGTGAATTTAGTGCATCTTAGCCTTTAAGATCACGCCAACTTAAAGGAGGAGTGTTTTTTTTTTTCCGGATAAAAATGGCAAGATGTTGGCCATAGCAGCAGTTCAAAAAGTGAATTGGAGAATTTCCTCAACGTGAATTTGAGAATTTACCGTATATTTTGATATCTCACAATGAAGAGTACATCAGCTAATTTTTAGGCTAAGATAACATATATCGATCGAGATATGCACAATCAAAGGAATATATACACATAATCTTGAGAGATAACATAGGATCGACATGATTATCAAATATCTCTAACATGGAAAATTATTCTTGAGAAATTCCAAATTATCTCCAACAGTAGCGGTGGCGGAGCTATGATGAACGAGTACATTGTCAGGTACATCGTCTCTTCGATTATCAGGTAGAAAGAGCCTACACTCCTCCGGAGCAGCCTCACTACAACCAAGACAAGACATTGGAGTTAACTGAAATTTTCTTTTCGCAGTGCCCTTGTTCATTTCAATATAAGCAATGTGTATTGAGTGCTACTAAGTCCCCGTTATGTACTCAAGTTCAAGCCTCCAATTTGGGCAAGGCAAAAGAGATTGTAACCGAAGTAAAGTATATGAAGTGGTATGTGCAGATTAAGTCAACATGTGTTGCCGCATGACTTTAGGAGGCAGATTTGTCTTACTTAGTAGACACAGATTCCTGGATAGGAGCAAATGGAGATTCCATCATTCCTAATTGCGAAGCCGATAGCCAATGCGAAACTGGGCCGTCGAAAGCATCATGTGGGAGCTCAGGGACTAAGTCCTCAAGCCGGAGGAACTTGATCACTTGCCCTGTCCTCGGCCGTCTTGCAGGGTCTGGATGCATGCACCACAGCCCTACCATCAACAGGCACTCCACTTCCTCCCTCTGGAACCTCGAGCACAATGCTTCATCGGCCGTGACGAGGATGTTGCCAGTGAGGTAGAGTTGCCGGACCCACTTGTGCAGCGAGACCCGGATCTCTCCGTCCTCGTAGCTCCTCTGGCCACACGCGATCTGTGACATTCTGAATTTCGATCCATTTTTGGGATTTATAAAACGCATGATTTGTCAGTGTGTTTATAGCAAAATCTCGCCCGAGAATTGATCACTCTCGGTTACTATTTTAAATTAGAGATTTTGCTAGAATCGCACTCGATCGAATTTTTGTCATTATTTAGACCCTGAATTTGGCAATCGATTTTCGGGAGTTTCAGGACGAAATAAATTGGACGGTGTCGACATTAATGTGGCGAGTATCGAGATTGTCAGGAATAATGGAAAAATGAGAATATTTGACCAGGTGCAAATTTGGACTAGTAGACCTCCCTCGTAAAAATTTGGTTTCATTAATTTGGCCTTTGTCCCTTTTTATGTGCGAGGCCTATTTAGGACCGGTAGATCATTTTCGGTTTTAAATTTGGACCCTCGGTTTGCGTTTAATATTTGAATGATTGTTTTTTTTAATTATTTCTCTCTCTCTCTCTCTCTCTCTCTCTCTCTCTCTCTTTTTCTTCTGATCGCATGTGTCTCTCTCTCCGCGATGTCCCCTCACGCATGCTCCTCTCTCTCTCTCCCCCCTTTCCCTCTCTCTTTCTTTCTCTCTCTCTTTTTCCCCTCTGACCACACGCTTTCTCCCTCCTACATGCGTCCCCTCAGCCCATGCAGACACCCCCCCACCTGACACACCCCTCTCTCTCTCCTCTCTCCTCTTTTCTTTTCCTCTTCTTTCTCTTCTTCTCTTCTTCTCCTTCTGGTCGCTCGGCCCGATTGTCTCTGCCCATTCTGATTCGGCTCGTCGACGCCGCCCTCTGCCTCCGCCTGGCCGCCGCGTGCCGCGTCATCGCCGGTCAGCTGGACCGCTCGTCGCGCCGACCACCAACTGCTGCCCGCGGTCCCTTCCTCTCCCTCTCCCGAAAATCCTCCTGTTCCCGAGGCTCTGTCTCGCTCACATTGCGTCTTGCTTCGCAGCCCTCCGCCTCGGCCGACCGCTCGGCCGCCCTCTACCTTAGCCTTACCGTCACCCCACCTGCCCCTTTCCTCTCCTTCGCGTGTGCGCAACAGCAAAAGCCTCCAGCTGCCACCCTCAGCGCTTCGACATGCCAGATCGTGCACGGCGTGTCGTCGCCATCCAGTATTCGAGCATTGCCCGTCGCCCGCCCGGTGTCGCCGGTCACCGCCCGTCTCCCCCAAGCAGCCGGCAAGCCCCTCTCCTCCCTTCTCTCTCTCTCTCTCTCTCTCTCTCTCTCTCTCTCTCTCTCTCTCTCGGTTTAGCCATGATTGGCCTTGAACCGGAGGAGCCCTACCGCCGCTTTATCGCTCCTTGCTGGCCTATTGCTCGGGCTGGGCCCCGCTGCTCCATTCTTCCTTCTCTCTCTAATCATGTCTCTCTCTCTCTCTGGTCATGATTAGCCGAGACCGCCGCCTCTGCTTTCGCCTGTTCACGGAACCGCCGTCATTGTTCTTGTTCGGCGGCGGGTCGCCACTGTCCAGCTGCCATCGCTGCGTGTTCGGCTCCGTTTGAAGCTTGGGACACCCGGTGAGTTTGACCCTAAACCCTAATTAGGCTAATTTACATTTCTAGACAGGTTTACGGGTTAATTAGGGTAATTTAGGGGTTAAATGGTGAAAGTGATTAGGGGCTATTATTGTGGTTGATTCAATGGATTAGTATGATGAATTAGTCGAGATTTAGTGGCCCGTATAGTGCTGTGACGTGAGGAAGTGTGGGTACCGAGATTTGGACGAAAAGGTGGACTAGTGAATGAAATCAATATATCGGGTGGCAACTATTTTTGGTGGATGATTAGATAGACGTTTGGGGAGTATAATGGAGCAATTTGATGACACTTATTGGCCTAGAATTTGTGGTATAGTGACTGGTCACGACTGGATTTGATTTGGGCAAGGCGCGATCAATTTGAGGTTTAGCCGTGAAATTTCTGGGAAGGATTGCACTGTGCAATTGACGGGCTAATTGAGCCTTATTTGTGATTAATTTGATGATGCCAAGTCGCATATCTAGCAAGACTAGAAATAGATTGGCTTGGCGGACCTTGAATGCATGAGTTCTTGTTGACCCGGTTGTGTGAATTTTGTGCATGAATTGCGTGTTAAGTTGATGCCATGGTTGAATTGAAATTTATTGTCTGAGTGGTCATGTTGATTTATGGAATAGAATATGCGCGGTGCAAGTTGAGCTTGTTACATCGTGATTCGTGCATGTGAGTGCCCAAATGTGAATGAATAACCATGAATGTGCATCTCACGCATTGGCACGACATGTGCATATACGAGCGTGCCCAAATGACATGTGCATTGTGATTACCTAAAATGCCCTGATGCGTCTTACGCGGGGTTCAGATAAAATCGGTGCCTGTGAATGTGTGATCACAATAAACCTTGATGCGTTTTACGCGGGATAGTGAACCCGTCCTGAGGTGTGTTACGCAGGACGATGCCCGGTTTACCGGAAGATGACCAACTTGATGCGTATTACGTGGGTTATGTGTCATGAGCCTGATGCGTTTTACGCAGGCCAGAGATCGATCTCGAAGTGATAGACCTGATGCGTTTTACGCGGGTCGGACCTGATGCGTTTAACGCGGGTCGGAGGAGAAGTGGATAAATGGCATGAGTGCTAGTATGCAAGTGTGCGATAATGCATCGATGAGGCATGAGCATGAGTACGGGCATGAGCATATGCATGACATGTGTCGTGACGTCGTGATACGTGCTTATGTGCCGTGATTGAGTTCTGTGGTGTGATTGCGATTATTCATTAAATGCCTAACCTGTAGGGTCTAGTGAAATTTAGATTTAGGCCCGAAAGCCTGAGTCAGCTTATGTCTTGAACTTGTGTGTTATTTAGTACTCGCCAGGAGGTGCACGTTAGCCTAGTTTAGGTTTAGGGAATTATTCGCTGAGATTTTTCTCACGGTTGTTGAAAACCGATTTTTCAGACCCCAGCCCGGAGGATGACAGTATACTTGAAACGTTGTGGGAGGAACCTCGGCTAGACATAGTGCTCGACCGCCAAGCCACGCCACGCTTTTGATTTTTGATGATCGGGCTGTAAATGGATATTGTAGATGGTTTCCGTGATAGTCAAACTTTATTTCGTAGTCGTGTGATATTTGTTTCGTGGCTATCCTTGGTTATGTGTATATTATTATTGATTTTGATTTGCTTCCGCATGTGCTTTAAGTCTCGTGTTGGGGGTTGGGTCGGCGACGTCACCGGACGCCGCACACAAATCGACCATAGCAGGGATGCTCGCGCGCCGTAGGGTTCGGGGCGTGACACGATCTCCAGGGCTACAACTCCAAAGCTGAACATGTCAGACTCCTTCGTGGCCTTCCCTCCGATGAAGTACTCGGGCGTTAGATATCCGCAAGTCCCAACCACATCCGCTGCTTGAGTCCCGAACCGAGGGTCAACGAGCTTGGCCACTCCGAAGTCGCCAAGCTTGGTGCTAAAGTTGGTGTCGAGCAGCACGTTGGCTGCCTTTATGTCCCGGTGGAGCACGCATTGCTCGAGCTCCTCATGGAGGTAGTTGAGGGCGAACGCGAGGCCGAGCGCCACGCCTGTACCGTATGTCCTACGGCAGGCTTCTCTGGGCCCCAAAGAGGTGGTGGTCGAGGCTGTTGTTGGGCATGTACTCATAGACAAGCAAGAACTCGCCTTCCTCTTGACACCACCCAACAAACGGCACCAGGTTTCTATGTATCGTTTGGCTCATGATCTTCACTTCGTTGACAAAGACCTTCTCGGAGTGTCGGGACTCCACAAAGATCCTTTTGACGACGACCAGGCGGTTTGAATGTCTCAAGAACCCTTTATAGACTTGGCTAGACCCACCTTGGCCGAGCCTTCGATCATCTGCGAAGCCATTGGTCGCTGCAAGCAACTCCTGATAAGTGAACTTCTTAGGCAATGTGTTGAAAAACGATGCGGAAAAAGCAGAAGACAGAACACAGGGATTTGCATGGTTCGATCACGAGGTGATCTACGTCCACGGGCGAGGCAAGACAAAATTCCACTATAATCAAAGAGAGTACAAATTTCAAAAGTTGAAACAACGACAAAACCTCACGACTCACCAAAACTCTCTGAAACAAAATTCTCTCTTTACTGTCAATGGGAAAACCTAGCCGCAGTATAAAAAGTGCTCTCAAAAATTTTCCTCGGGGGCTATGCCCCCGAACCTCCCAAGCATTGGTTCGCTTCCTCCAGCTTGGGCGGTCCGCTATGGAGATTTGTTCGCTTACTGCGGGTTGGGCCTATCGGTCCAACCCTTCGCATCGCGAACCAAATCTCAATTATCTCTCCACTTTCGGGTCGCACAAAAATATGTCGGGTCGGGTCATAAACCGGACCGAGTACATAAAATTCAAGACATATTTAACAAATCTCCACCTTGGCTTGAATTTCCCAAAACAAAATAGTTAAAAAGTCGAACACATTCTCTTGACATCCCTAAGCCTACGTGAGCTAACTCGGTGTAGGAAACAAGAGATGCAACAAAAGAACATATCCACTTCAAAACACACAAATGTAGAACTTGTCATTTACCTCTCCACCAAAGCCCCAGAAGGGGGCAAGCTCAACCAAGCATGCCAATCAAGTTCAAGCAATGCTTAAACTTGTTGGTGGGAACTGGCTTGGTCAACATATCAGCAGGATTGTCAGCTGTACCAATTTTCTTTACCGTCATGTTTCTCTCTGCAACTGTCTCGTGAATAAAGTGATACCTGACATCGATGTGCTTAGTCCTCTCATGATATGCTTGATTTCTAATCAAATATATAGAACTCTGATTGTCATAAAAGACAACCGAATTGTCTTCCTGCTGTAGCCCAAGTTCCTGAAGAAGATTCCTTAACCAAATACCTTCTTTCACTGCTTTTGCTGCTGCCATATACTCTGCCTTTGTAGTAGATAAAGCAACTATCGACTGTAAGGTTGACCTCCAACTAATAGCCGAACCAGATAGTGTGAAAAGATAGCCAGTCAAAGATCTCCTCTTATCGAGATCACCTGCAAAATCGGAATCCACAAATCCCACAACTGAGATACCGTTGGACCTTTTTCTATCAAACACTAACCCCAACTCTGCAGAGCCTCTAATATACCTAAGTATCCATTTCACTGCCTGCCAATGAACCTTTCCAGGATGCGCCATATATCTACTAACCATACTAACTGCCTGTGCAATGTCTGGACGAGTGCATACCATAGCATACATAATGCTACCGACTGCACTGGAGTATGGGACATGAGACATCGCAGCCTCCTCGACCTCTGATTGAGGTGAATGTAGAGCTGAGAGTCTAAAATGGGATGCCAATGGTGTACTTACGGGCTTAGCGTTTTGCATGCCAAACCTCTCAAGTACCTTCTCAATATAACTCCTCTGCGAGAGATATAACTTCCCTACTTTTCTGTCCCTCTGAATCTCCATTCCTAAGATCTTCTTGGCAGGACCCAGATCTTTCATCTCGAACTCCTCATTGAGCTGTTTCTTCAAGATCAACACATCCGACATGTTCTTTGGAGCAATGAGCATGTCATCCACGTATAAGAGAAGATAAACAAAGGATCCATCTGAACCCTTCTTGAAGTAGACACAACTATCATAGTTGCTCCTCTGATAACCGCTCCCTATCATAAAAAGCGTCGAATCTCTTATACCACTTGTCTTGGTGGACTGCCTGCACCATACAAGTATTTCTTCAATTTACAAACATGATCTTCCTTGCCTTCTACATAATAGCCCTTGGGTTGGGGCCATATAAATAGTTTCTTCAAGCTCGCCATGCGTAAAAGCGTCTTCACGTCAAGTTGCTCAAGCTCTAAGTCATATTGAGCAACTATAGCCAGCAACACATGAATGGAAGTGTGTTTTACCACAACAGAGAAAACTACAGCATAATCAATTCCCTCCTTCTGGTTGTAGCCTTTAGCTACGAGTCGAGCCTTGAATCTAGTATTTTCAACACCTGGAATTCCTTCCTTTTTCTTGAAGACCCATTTACACCCGATGGCTCTTTTTCCCTTAGGCAACTGGATCAAATCCCAAGTCTGGTTCTTGTGAAGTGATTCAAGTTCCTTAACCATAGCAACAGCCCATTTCTCTGATTCTGTGCAAGTAATAGCTTCTGTATAGGTAAAAGGTTCCTGAGTACCCATATCTTCTGCTATCGTGAGAGCATAAGCCACTAGATCAGAGAACCCATATTTCTGAGGAGGCCGGGTCTGTCTCCTTTCTCTGCCAGTAGCAATAGAATATGGCTGCTCCACCTCATCTACTGCTTCCTCATCTGAACTTGAATCAACAAGAGCATTTTGCTCGTTCAAAACATTCTGAGAGGTCTTTTCTGGAAGCTCCACTTGAACCTCCACCTCATTCAGATCACTCTCATGTTTTCCTGCAGACTCATCAGCAACTTTCTTTTGATCGGTTTGTCTACCCAAAGAAGAAGGAGGTCTTGGGATCCGAAGACTCACTGAATATAACAGAGCTATATTACTCAAGCACATATGGCTTCTTTTCACCGATAAGGAGTCTATGTGGTGTAAGTGGATCCATTTGAACTTCCTTAAAAACTTCAATTTCTGGGTTGTATCCAAGGCCACAGTTTGTTCCTGGATGTGGAAGAAAGTCCTCGACATGCGAGATGCTGCTCGTTCTATGTTTCGGTGGAAAGTTGGCAATGGTCGTTCAGTCTCTTTATGGTTTGACTGGTGGCACGACAAAGGCCCCCTCTATCTTTTGTTCAGTAATATGGACATATGCCAGTCTCGTATTCCACGGGACACGTCTATTCGTACCTTTTATGACTCGGTATGGCAGCATTCACATACCTTGGAAACTATACTTCACTGGACAGATCCTACCCCTATTTTTTAGGAAGATGTTGAAGATGAGCTCATCTGGGCGCCCCAACCCTCCTCTACCTTCTCAGTGGCCATGGCGTGGAATCATATAAGAAGAAAAGGACTTCCAGTTCAATGGCATTCCTTTATATGGGATCATCACATTGCTCCGCGGCACTCCTTTCTTCTTTGGATAATCTCCCTCAATCGGTTGCCTACGCAGGCTGCTCTCATCCATAATAGCAGGATTGACTCTGCTATGTGCGTGTTTTGCGGTGCTATCCCGGACTCGATAGATCACCTCTTCTTCGAGTGCTCATCTACAAGAAGGTTGGCTTTCTTTTGGGCAACAAATTGCTATTTTCCATGGCGTAATCGGCTGTGGCATGAGCATATTATATGGGCAATGAAGGTTTGTGGAGGCCCTTCTTTTGCACACCGTTTGTCCAGGTTCTCTTTTGGTGCCCTTTGTCACATAATTTGGACGGAAAGAAACAACTCTATCTTCCGAAACAAGAGTATCTCCATTCCGGGCATGCGGAATCATATTATCAAAGTGGTAAAGGACAAAGTTGTAGCTCTTGGGCCGAATCCCGACACGCTTTTGAACAGAAGACTACAGAGGAATTAGGAGCTTTCGCCTTCCATCTTTTCGTAGTTGGGTTGTGTTAGGCCTCTATTGTATAGCTGTCTTTTCTTTTTCCTTTTTTTTACTAAGGTGACTGTCTTCCCTTGTATAGTCCTTTTAGGACCTGGTTAGTCTTTTGCTTTCCCTTGTATTTGGTGATTTGAAAGTAATATATACCTTACCCTTACCAAAAAAAAAAAACTTTCTTTTGATCGAGCATATGCATTTCATTAAATGTAACATCCCTACTAATAATGAACTTAGGTGAGTTAGGTTTCTGGCACCATAAACGATAACCTTTCACCTCATCAGCATACTCAACAAAAATGCATTTCTTTGCTCTAGGTTCTAGCTTACCATCCTTAACATGATAATAAGCAGGACATCCAAAAACCTTTAGATTAGAGTAATCACAAGGCTTACCTGACCATATCTCAAAAGAAGTCTTGCATTCTATTGCTGTTGAAGGAGAGTGATTAACCAGATAACAAGCCGTGTTAACAGCTTCAGCCCAGAAACCCTTTTCTATGCCAGCATTAGAGAGCACGCATCTTGCTCTCTCCAATAGAGTTCTGTTTATGCGTTCTGCCACTCCATTCTGCTGTGGAGTGTGCCTAACTATACGGTGTCGAACAATACCTGCATCTGCACAGAATTCATTAAAATCGCCACCACAGAACTCAAGACTATTATTGGTCCTAAGATGTTTGATCTTCTTCCCTGTCTAATTCTCAACAAGAGCTTTTCACTTCTTGAAGGTTTCAAACACATCACTTTTTCTTTTCAGAAAATAAACCCAAACTTTCCTGGAATAATCGTCAATGAACGTCACAAAATAAAGAGTGCCACCCTTAGATGGAACCTGTGCTAGTCCCCATAAATCGGAATGGATATAGTCAAGTGTGCTCTTTGTCGAATGAGTCCCTGTACTGAATTTGACTCTGCATTGCTTGCCAAGAACACAATGTTCACAGAAATCTAGCGAGGTCGTCTGCTCCCAACAAAGTAAACCACGTTTACTCAAAACTGACATGCCACGCTCACTCATATGGCCCAAACGCATATGCCACAATTTCGTTCTATCATTATCAGAAACTGAATTGCTTGTGCCAATTGAAGGGCCCATAACTGTGCTACCCTGCAAATGATACAAGTGATTCACCTTGCTTCCTTTCATCACAACCAGATTGCCTTTTGTAACTTTGAGAACTCAACCTCCACCTGAGTACACACACCCAATGAAATCCAAACTGCTCAACGAGATAAGGTTTCTCTTCAAGTCTGGTATATGTCTTATTTCCGTCAAAGTTCTTACTGCTTTGTCGTGGCACTTTATCCGAACAAAGACCAATACCCACGACTTTGCATACAACGCATCATTCCCCATCAAGACTGATCCACCATTCAATGGCTCGTATGTGGTGAACCATTCCCTATTTGGGCACATGTGATACGATGCTCCCGAATCCATAATCCAAACATCATTGGACAAATTAACAGCAGAGCATGCCGTAAGAACACTGTCTGACACATTAGCCTCATTGTCATTTGCAACATTCGCCGAATCTTGTTTTTGAATATGCTGCTTATCCTTTTTCTTGAGCGAAGGACAATCTGACTTGTAATGTCCCTTTTTATGGCAGTAGTAGCACTCAACATTCGTCTTATCTGCAGGTGGCTTAGATTTTGAACGACCAACAGATTTCCCTCGGAAAACTTTGTCCCTGCTCTTGGTCCTGCCTCTCACAAACAAACCATCTGCTTTGTTTTCACTAGTATTCCCATTCAATTTTGTTCTCAGTTCCGCAGAATTCAAAGATGCTTTGACATCCTCCAAGGTTATGGATTCACGTCCATAAAGCATCGAGTTCACAAAATTCTCGTATGAGGCAGGCAGCGAACATAACACGATCAAAGCTTGATCTTCATCCTCGAGTTTAATATCTAAATTTTTCATATCCAGAACAATTTTATTAAACTCATCCAAATGTTCCTGAACAGACGTACCTTCGCGCATCTTTAGGGTATAAAGACGCTGCTTCAAATAAAGTCTCGACGTTAGGGATTTCTTCATGTAGAGACTTTCCAGTTTCTTCCAGAGACCGGCCGCTGTTTCTTCATCGGCGACTTCTCGCAAAACCTTGTCATCTAGAGACAACTGGATCGCGCTATGCGCCTTCTCATCCATCTCTTCAATCTCAGCCGAGGTCATATCGTCTGGATATTTTCCATCCAAAGGCCCCTAACCGCATTCTCTCGCCTCAATAAAGCCTTCATCTTTATTCTCCATAATCCGAAATTGTTCTCGTCCACAAAGGATGAGATCCGAAACTTCAAAGATGCCATCTCAAAGAACCCTAGAATCGAACTAGGCTCTGATACCACTTGTTGAAAAACGATGCGGAAAAAGCAGAAGACAGAACATAGGGATTTACGTGGTTCGATCACAAAGTGATCTATGTCCACGGGCGAGGCAAGACAAAATTCCACTATAATCAAAGAGAGTACAAATTTCAGAAGTTGAAACAACGACAAAACCTCACGCCTCACCAAAACTCTCTGAAACAAAATTCTCTCTTTACTGTCAATGGGAAAACCTAGTCACAGTATAAAAAGTGCTCCCAAAAATTTTCCTCGGGGGCTACGCCCCTGAACCCCACGAGCATTGGTTCGCTTCCTCCAGCTTGGGCGGTCCGCTATGGAGATTTGTTCGCTTGCTACGGGTTGGGCCTATTGGCCCAACCCTTCGCGTCGCGAACCAAATCTCAATTTTCTTTCCACTTTCGGGTCGCACAAAAATATGTCGGGTCGGGTCATAAACCGGACCGAGTACATAAAATTCAAGACATATTTAACACAAATGCGCCAATCTCTTTATCGATGTCGATGAGGGCACGGAAACCATATTTTTCGCCCCTCTTGATCGCAAAAAAGCAAGACCCTGCAAAGATCACCAGTAAAAAACATGCCACATGAACCACGACCGGTATCCTTAGCCGGCGAGGTTTCGAGTTCACCTCCAAATTCGAAGTGAACTTCCATGAATTGATGCTGTGTCTCTCCACATGGAAGCCAAAAGAAGCTGAAAATCCGATTGCTGCTGAGTTGGGAAGGACACTTGCGAGATCGATTAGGTAAGAAAGCCGGGTATAGGTTTTTTTGTCGTCGAACGACCAGAACACACTGAGGTTCTTGCTCGTAGAATTGTAGGTCACGAGAACATCAGTCGCTTTCTCGCTGTGATTTGCGGGATTCCAGCTGTCATGAACGACCGATGAGAGTGAGTTTATATTTATTCCTATGTGATGCACGGGAGGATCGAAATCCCGGTTCACATAAGTGTCGAACTCGACCATGATGATCCGGTTCTGATGCCCCTCTTTAGCCGTGGTAGCGTTGAACAATCCCAGGAATCCGCCCTCCGAGTTGAGCGGGATTGGGAACCCAACAGGAGCGAGGAAAAAGGCCAGGCCATCGCTGTAGTGAGCAGAGCTGTCAGTCTCGATGGTGAATGAGAAATCGGTTGAGAAGTCGGCATGGCGCCCTGTTACAGGATCCCATATGGGGACGGGCTTGGCATACTGATTCCGGCCCACCTTGTAGGGATGCCGAGGATAGAGTTTGGTGAGATCAACTCCCTGGATGGCGAGTTCCGTAACTCCCTCGTACAATATGTCGCTCAAATCCGTGTAGAAGCTGTCTATATTGAAGGACAGAGGAGCAACCAAGGGAATGACAGGACAGCAGACAAGGCAGAACAAGAACGAGCGAGCGCGCAAAGGAAGAGCACGGGGAGTGGTGTGCGGCATTCTAAATCCGGGCTTTGGTTGGAATTGGATCGACCAAACTGCAAGATCAATATGTTATATCAGGGTGCTTTATTACGAACCCGAGCATACGTGACGGCTTACGGGACACGGCAAACGCTCATAGGTCAAGCAGCTTCTATGATGGTTCCTTGTTCTCTAGTAAAGCCAATGTAATAAATTAGTCTTGTGATGGGTACCATTGTTATCTTCCGAACAAGAAGGGTCCACATGGTTTGACTTAATCTATTGCTCCAGTTATTTGCCACTCGGTGGAAAAATTTGCAGTGGTCCTAGAAGGCCTCGGATAATGACCATGGAGATGGAAACTGACCGATGGATCACCTCGAATTGACCGGCTTTTCGGTGATATGAAGCGAGAGAGCGAGCGAAAGCGGACGTGGATCAAAGTTTTGTATTTGCTGGGAGAGCTTGTATGATTCGCCATTTTTACAGACATCAACAGGCCACTCAATATCTATGTCCACAATTGTGTAGGAAAGGAGTGCAGTCTTTGGTTAAATGAAGAGACTTAAAAGAGTGGTGGAGAGTCCATTGCTTGCTTGAAAGCCACTGATTATGGTGAAAACTATGAACACTAACAACAAAAATAAGAGCCTGCAGAGTCAAACTCATAAGTTTGTTTACATTTTATTACCTCAAATTTTAGTGGAGGCAGTGCATAAAGTTGGGTCTCTCAAAGATTTTATTGAGCAATGTCATCCTTTTGGGCATTGTGGTTTTGAATTTCGATAAGCTCGTCTAGCAACAAGCCACTCTGCTCTAGAAATAATCCAATATAATCATCATTTTCTTTATTGGCATTCAATTTAATTATCTTTTTTTTTTTTTTGTTAGAAATCTAATTATCTTATACGTCAACTATGTGAATGAAATCTTTCCTACAATGTTTTTATTTTGAGAACTACTTTCATGTTATCGAAGCACACTACACATGGTCACGTTCAACCAGCTCACTCTTATTGATCATCATTTCACAGCTTGCCCAGCCCATCAAGAACATTTCAGGCCTATTTAGTTCTTGAGATTTTTAAATTATATTCAATGAAAATTTGTGTGGTTGGCGGTCCTTCGAAAATTAACATGGATGCAGAATCAAGTGTGGTAAGGCAAGATAAAAGACATTTTGCGAAATCTTTATCATAAGAATGCAAGATTAAAAAAAATATTCAATTGACATAGGATGTTCTTAATGACTAGCACTGAGCACCTAATGACCCAAGCATTGATTACAAAATTGGTACAGACATAGTGCATTAGACCCGTGTGTCACGGTCCAAAGAAATGGATCGTTCATGAGGTTTCCTGGACGATGGACCGTGACCGAACCTTGAATGAGAAAGCGAGTCCCAAGTGTTCAAAGTACTAAGGTTTCTTGATGTATTCTAGAATACTCCTGGGGCCGGGAGATACAGTAATTGTAAACCTCTGTAATTAATGAGGTAGTTGGGTAGTTGGGGAGATACGATCTCCACCATAAGATCGGGAGAGATCTCTGGATCACCGTCGGTCCGGTACTTGTATAAGAAGGGTCTCCTCCCCTCATTGTATCACCTCATTCTTTCAAGAAGCAATAGAAATCCAGAGCTTCTCTCTCTAGAAGTTTCTCTCTCTAAAAAGTTCTTGTGAGTTGAGTGTGGGGAAGGCTGACTTGGGAAGAAATTCCTAAGGTCGCACGGGTCAGGGACCGCGAGATCGATCGGCCTGTGACAAGTGGTATCAGAGCAAAGATGGCCAAAGGCGGGCCAAGCCACGATCCGATGTATCGTCCACAAACCGAGAAGGGCGGAGTGATGATCGTGGAATGCCACCGAGAGGAAAGGTGCCGAGGCAAGGGAGGACCGTGATAGCTCAAATTCAAGGGATATGGCTGGTGACTTGGAGACCCGCTTGGCGAAAATGGAGATCGTCGTGGGAGATGTCCAAGGAAGAGTCGAGGATCTTGCTGTACGCATCGAAGGAGGCGAGTCCGGAACGGGAGAGTTTGAGGCCGAGGTGCAAGAGCTAAGTTCTGGTTTGGGAGAACTCCGAAAGGCGATGCTGGGCAACTTGATTGATGCCGCCAAAGAACTTGAGCAACGGGACGATGCCTTGGAGGCCTTGGTGGAGGCCATGTGCGTAGAGATGGCCGAACTAAAGGCGAAGGTCGCTAAGATGGAAGGAGCACGTATGAACGGAGTAGTTGCCGTGCAAATCGCTCCACGAGTGGATGCCCCGAAGCCGAAGGAGTTTAAAGGCTCGCAGGCGCCCAAAGACGTGGACAACTTCCTATGGTACATGGAGCAATACTTCCTAGCGATGGGAATCACCGATGGTGCAATCCGGGTAAGTACCGCAGCCATGTACTTAATTGATAATGCACTCTTATGGTGGCGTCGTAGGAGTGATGATCGGAGTGGTGCACCGATCACTACATGGGAGTTGTTCGTCGAGGAATTTCGACGACAATACTATCCCGCTTATGCGGAAGAAGAAGCTCGAGATGAATTCCGTCGCCTTGAACAAAAGGGGGGGACTCGCGAGTATGTTCGAAAGTTCTCGGAGTTGCTACTCCAAATTCCGTCCATGAATGACACGGAGGCCTACTTCCAATTTATGGGTGGTCTAAAACCATGGGTGAAGCAAGAGCTAAAGCGGTGCAATGCTAGAGATCTTTCGACGGCCATGTCCGTAGCCGAGGCCATGGTGGAGTATAAACCTACTTCCGTAAGCAAGCCGGATACCCGACCAAGGGACAAGGGCGTTGGTGGGGGAGATCGTAACAAATTCCACCGTCCAAGTGGAAGCAAACCATCAACGGCCCCTCCAAGGGCGAAGGCGGAGTCGAGCGGAGGAGAACACAAGAAGGGACGTACCTTCAAGTACTTTTTGTGCGACAGTGCGCACATGGCTCGTGATTGTCCAACTCGAGGCAAACTAGCCGCGATTGTCAAAGCACACGAGGAGGAACAAGAGGAGACACGACTTGGTACGTTGCGAATCCTAAGTTCCATAAAGTCCAAAAGGGCGAACAAACCCAAGGGATTGATGTTCGCGGACGTGACGATCGGGAGAACCAAGATGAGTGCGCTCATCGACACGGGAGCATCCGATCTGTTTATCTCGGAAGAGGCTGCGAAGAAACTCAATCTTCGGGTTGAGAAAGGAGCCGGTTGGCTCAAGACGGTGAACTCTAAAGAAGTCCCTACCAATGGGTTGGCTAAGGATGTGGAGTTTCAACTCGGGCAATGGAAGAGCAAGGAAATGATTGAGGTAATTCCACTTGACGACTATGACTTTGTCATTGATTTAAGATTCCTTGATAGGATAGAAGCTCTTATCATCCCATTTGCCGATTATATTTGTATCTTGGACACACGTTGTCAATGTGTGATCCCGGTCAAACGAGAGTTGGGCGACCAAAAGATAATATCGGCAATGCAAGTTACTAAGGGAGCGAGGAAAGGGGAGGCTACTTTCTTAGCAACCTTGAAAATCGAGGACCCAAAGGGTAAAGGGAATGATGTCCCGACAGAGGTAACCCAAGTCCTCGATTCCTTCAAGGATGTGATGCCACCTGAACTCCCAAAGAAGCTTTCGCCTCAAAGGGAGGTGGATCATAAGATCGAGCTCGTGTCCGATGCTCGACCACCCACTATGGCTCCATATCGCATGGCGCCTCCCGAATTGGAAGAACTAAGAAGACAACTCAAGGAGTTGCTCGATGCGGGGTATATCCGACCATTGAAGGCTCCGTTTGGCGCTCCGGTCCTATTTCAGAAGAAGCATGATGGGTCACTCCGGATGTGCATCAACTATCGGGTGTTGAACAAGCTGACAATCAAGAACAAGTACCCAATCCCTTTTATTGCCGATTTGTTCGATCAACTTGGAGAAGCACAATGGTTCACCAAGCTTGATCTTCGATCGGGGGATACTATCAAGTGCGGATTGCAAAAAGAGATGAACCGAAGACCGCTTGTGTGACGCAGTATGGATCATATGAGTTCCTCGTCATGCCATTCGGCTTGACAAATGCTCCGGCCACGTTTTGCACGCTCATGAACAAGGTACTCCACCCATTCTTAGATCAATTCGTCGTGCTTTATCTTGATGACATTGTGGTGTATAGCCGGACGCTCGAGGAACATATCGAGCATTTGAAGAGAGTCTTCCAAGTCGTACGGGAGAACGATTTATATGTCAAGCGGGAGAAATGTGCCTTCGCACAGCGGGAAGTTCCATTCCTGGGGCACATCATCGGGGGTGGACGTGTGCGGATGGACTCAGCCAAGATCGAGGCCATTGTGAATTGGAAGCCGCCAACCAAGGTGACGGATCTAAGGTCATTCCTTGGCCTCACCAACTACTATCGACGGTTCGTCCGAGGATATTCGAGCATCACCGTGCCACTCACGGATATGTTGAAAAAGGAGAAGCCGTGGGAGTGGACGACCCGATGCCAAAAGGCGTTTGATCGGTTGAAGCACACCATGACCGAAGAGCCGGTGCTCGTGCTACTCGATCACGCCAAACCCGACGAGGTAGAGATCGATGCTTCCGATTTCACTATTGGGGGTGTTCTCATGCAGGATGGTCACCCGGTAGCGTTTGAGTCGAGAAAGCTGAATGATACCGAACGACAGTATACGGTCCAAGAGAAAGAAATGACCGCGGTGGTTCATTATCTTCGTACATGGAGGCATTACCTCTTAGGATCCCGATTCGTCGTGAGGACGGATAATGTGGCCACGAGTTACTTCCAAATCCAGAAGAAGTTGAGCCCGAAGCAAGCTCGTTGGCAAGATTTCCTGGCGGAGTTCGATTATGTGCTCGAGTACAAGCCGGGGAAGGCAAATTCCGTGGCCGATGCGCTTAGCCGAAGGAGTGAGCTAGCATCGTCAATTGTAAGTCGTCCCAAGAATCCATGGGATGAACGGATCAAGGAGTGACTCCAACATGATCCAACAGCCAAGGCACTCATCGACCATGCACGGGAGGGCAAAACCCGGCAATTTTGGTGTGAAGACAACTTGCTTTACACCAAGGGACGGCGATTGTACGTGCCACTATATGGGAAGCTACGGAAGGAAATCCTACGGGAGTGTCACGATTCCAAGTGGGCGGGTCATCCGGGGATCCACCGCACTATGGCACTCTTGGAGGATCGTTACTATTGGCCTCACCTACGCGACGACGTGGAGGCATATGTACGAACATGTCTTGTATGCCAACAAGACAAGCTCGAGCAACGGTCGTCGGCGGGGCTTTTAGAGCCACTTCCCATCCCGGAGCGTCCATGGGAGAGTGTCTCCATGGACTTCATCGTCAACCTGCCAAAATCCGAAGGGTGTCGGACTCTCATGGTCGTGGTAGATCGGTTTTCCAAGTATGCGACGTTCGTGCCCGCATCAAAAGATTGTCCGGCCGAAGAGGCGGCCAAGCTATTCTTGAAGCACGTCGTCAAATATTGGGGAGTGCCGCAAACGATCGTGAGCAATCTGCGACCCTCGATTCACGGGTAGATTCTGGACCGAGCTCTTTAAATTATTAGGGTCCGATCTTAATTTCTCCACGAGTTTGCATCCCCAAACCGATGGACAAACGGAGCGGGTCAATGCACTCTTGGAGTTGTACCTCCGACACTACGTAAGTACGACGCAAGTAAATTGGGCGAAGTTGATCGACGTTGCCCAATTCTCCTACAATCTTCAGAAGAGCGAGTCCACAAACCAAAGTCCCTTTGAAATCGTGACGGGACAACAACCACTCACCCCGAGTACGGTTGCAACGGGCTACAAGGGGAGTAGCCCATCCGCTTTCAAGTTTGCCAAGGAGTGGCATGAGCAAGCGGACTTGGCACGAATGTGTATACACAAGGCCTCGGAGCGCATGAAGAAGTGGGCCGATAAGAAGCAATGGCACGTGGAGTTCCAAGCCGGGGACTTGGTGTTGGCCAAGCTACACCTGGTTCTTCGATACAAGGACGTCCATAAAGGACTTATATGTCGCTACAAGGGGCATTCCGAGTGTTACATCGAGTCGGAAAAGTCGCATACAAACTGGAACTGCCACCAAAACTCAAGGTACATCCGGTATTCCATGTGAGTATGATTAAACCTTTCCGTGTAGACGAGGAGGACCCGGATCGAGGGAGTCGTAACGGGTGCCGCTTGGAGCAAAAACCTCCTATGATCGAGATGTCGACTTCATCATGGCGGATCGAATCATACGGAAGAGATATCGTGCGCCGAAGCGAGAATACTTAATCCGATGGAAGGGTCTTCCGGAGAGTGAAGCAAGTTGGGAGCCTGAAGAAGCTCTTTGGCAATTCAAAAAGCATATCGATACTTTCCACGCCAAAGACGCGACGAGGGCGTCGCCCGAATAGGTGGGGGAGAATGTCACGGTCCAAAGAAATGGATCGTTCATGAGGTTTCCTGGACGATGGACCGTGACCGAACCTTGAATGAGAAAGCGAGTCCCGAGTGTTCTAAGTACTAGGGTTTCTTGATGTATTCTAGAATACTCCTGGGGGCGGGAGATACAGTAATTGTAAACCTCTGTAATTAATGAGATAGTTGGGTAGTTGGGGAGATACGATCTCCACCGTAAGATCGGGGAGAGATCTACGGATACTGTCAGTCCGGTACTTGTATAAGAAGGGGTCTCCTCCCCCTCATTGTATCACCTCATTCTTTCAAGAAGCAATAGAAATCCAGAGCTTCTCTCTCTAGAAGTTTCTCTCTCTAAAAGTTCTTGTGAGTTGAGTGTGGGGAAGGCTGACTTGAGAAGAAATTCCTAAGGCCGCACAGGTCAGGGAACGTGAGATCGATCGGCCCGTGACACGTGCATATAATCCATTTGATCATGTGGCTCCCATTTGGAGTTCACATGGTCCAACAAATCTCATTTATCAGGTCTATACATTCGGACTGTAGCCGTCAATTTTTTGTACAGACAGAACCCTTAAGCCCTTTTGAGTTTGCTCCTAGAGTAAATCAAGGTTGCGACTTTCATTGGTTCAACTTTGCAGTGAATCTCATAAGTTACTGAAGTGATATAAATCGTCTTCCTTGTTCAAAGGTGGTAGAGGAATCGAATTTATCATACATGTCATAAGAATCAGTCAAGTACTTGAAAAGTCTCGGACCAACCCATCCCGGGCAAAAAAAAAAAAAAGAATTAAGAAAGATCTTATGGGTGAAAATAGTTTAAAAAATTTTAGTTTGTTATTTTCACTCTTTCCACGTGGACCAGACCAAAATCAAAACATGGTTCGAAAGAAATAAAAATATATTTCTCGGTAAGAAAACGCATTTTTTTCTCTCAAATTTCAAGAATATACAAAAGCAAAAGCAGAAAATTATTCCCATTTTCATGGACATAGTTCGAGAAATCACATGCAGTCTATATAAAGAATTTAAACAATACTTGATGTTGCCTTTGCCTCGACCTTAGCTATTGGGTCTTCAAGTCACTTGTCACAACAAACCCACCTTAAATAAATCCCGAACTCATCAAATACCCTAACTAACCTCATGAATCATATATGACACAAATCAAATGCCTGGCTTAAAAAGAAACTGTTTGTATTTAGTGATCTAGAGAATTGAACGCGACACACATAATCCAGTCCTTAACTTCTTTCAAAGTCATCCCGATGGGGTTTACTTTGCAAGAGTAAACTGGTCGTCAAGTTAACAGTGCCTTCAATTTGCATTAGCCAGGATATGCATTTGTATTGGATGGAACATATTGAGAGAACAAATTAATGCTGTGGTAAAGAGAAAAAATAGTAAGGATTAGCGAGGAAGCTCTCCCACAATTTCCCATCGTCTCTCTTAAGTTGAAAATTCCGTCAACATCCGACTGCTTGCGAAGCAATTCATTACGATGCATATGTTTCCTGTGAAAACATCCACCCACATCGAAGCAGACAGACAATGAAACTGCGAAACGATTTTGGTCGATAGTTGTTCTCATCCAAGCGTGTGAGAATGAGATCCATCTGTGAAAGACACCGTGCATGCAAGAGCAATTTCCCATCAGCTACACAGTTGACATTCTATAAAAGCATATCAAAACCTCAATCTTGAGACTTTACTGGTCGAGAAGACAAGGAAGATGTCAATGGATACATGTATATTGTCGTTCCTGCTTCTATTTGCTGTGAAAGCACTATCTCAACGTATAATCAATCGATTCATTGGTAAGACTTATCCTGGAGGGAGGAAGATTGATTTTTTCTGCTCCTCAAAACTTAGAACTGGAGCTTCAGTAGACAAATCTTCTTGAAATGATGGGCTTTTGTTAGTAACTTATGTTTAATTAGCTTCATACAACTCCAATAAAACAAGAATCTCCCTCCTCCCATGACATTTTCTCTCGCCAATCTTTTTCATGTCCCTGAGGAAAGAAAAAAGAGCATTGCATGTACTGCAACACAAGAGGGATGATGATGATCGTCAACCTGACATTCCAAAAAGCACATGTAAATACAAAGGGCTCATTTTCTGGGACCGCACACACTCTGACATTCCAAAAAGCACACGTAAATACATGTCACTTGGGTGTGTGTCGACTAGGCGGGGCTAATTTCTTTTTCAGAGAGATGTAGGACAACTTTTGCGGTCGAAGCCTGTTT
Source organism: Syzygium grande (assembly GCA_024733475.1). Lineage (NCBI taxonomy): Eukaryota > Viridiplantae > Streptophyta > Magnoliopsida > Myrtales > Myrtaceae > Syzygium > Syzygium grande. Next base: position 23,606,987 of record JAMXDD010000005.1, read on the forward strand.
TGGTCCTTTTTGTGTCTCTCTTTGGTTTCACTTATATCAAAAGAATATTGAACAGATATTAACACTTGCAATTCGAATGAACTCACCTGTCAAGTCATGCAACCTCCGTGAAACAATTAATAAATGTGTAGCAATTTTATGTGCAAAAGGCAAGAGATCATTGGATGGGGCTAGTTAACAATAGCAGCACGTAGCATAGCGATGGTAGGTAAGGTCTTTGGGGCCGTGTCAATCAAGGTATATTTTGGTGTCAATAATTTCAGGGTTTGAAGTCAAGCTTACGTCAGACAAAAAAAAATAGTCAAGCCTACGTAGATGCAGCATTGCGGAAGGCCAATTAAATGACATGTAAATGGAATAAAAATTTCAAGTCAAATAAAGTTTTTTGCAAGGAAAATCAATGCTGGATGATAGAGTTGCGGAATCTGATAGAGGAAATCAAATTAAAGTAGAGACATTTTTTACTGTTAAGGGTATACATGTAATTTTTAAATTAACATTGTATGCTTTAGACTTGTGCTATATTTTGGACAATCTCTTTTATAGTTGTAACTTTGAAACTCAATAGTGAAGAGATTATTCAGTGCGGTACCGTGATCTTTTCCATTCTGATTTTGAAAGGGTTCTCTACGTAAAAATTTGTCGCTTTTTCTCTATTTTTTTCTTTTTAACGTTTTGTGTTTCTAACAACTAATATCAAAGCTTGGTTTAAGGAATAGTGGGAGCGTGAAGATAAACAAAGGGAAGGTGAAGATTGATTAGTTTAACGGCAAGGATTTTAGTTTCTAGAAGATGCAGCTCAATGATCTTTTGCATCAGAAGAACCTACATCAGCCTCTGTCGAGAAAGTACCAAATTCGATCAAGCAAGAAATTTGGAAATTGTTAGATCGACAAGCCTCGGTTTGATTTGTCTCACATTGAAGCAGAACGTTGCCTTCAACATTGCTAATGAGAAGACAACGGCGAATTTGATTAGGGCTTTGCCCAACATGTACGAGAAGCCCTTTACGTCAAACAAGGTATATCTGATGCGTTGCCTTTTCAATATGAAGATGGACAAAGGAACTTTTGTGACAATCACATCAACAAATTCAACGTGAACACGACTCAGTTGAGTTTGGTGGAAATTTGATGGCGAGGTAAAAGTTTTGATTTAAAGTTGGAGTGCAAGTGACTATAGGAACAGTGAATCTAGTTAGAAGAAGTTGAAGTTTCAATAGATCCAAGATTTGATTTTTTTGGGGGATATTGGTAGAAGAGAGTTGGGTGAATCTTCGGGTATTACCTTGAATAGTGAATGCGGAGTCATAAGACTTAGTCAATGAAAGGACTTTGTTATCAGACTAAACTTGTCAGATTCAATAAGTGTTATTTCTGGCAAGTTTATGCAGAATAATCAAATTGATATTTTGAGATATTCTAATTGGCAATTACAAGATCGTTCCTTAAACACGAAGAACTACGCTTATGGAAACCTTGATTTGATTGTATGGGCAATCAAATCATGCAGAGATAATGATTTTTCTTCTAACGGCTATGCATCTTCTTTTGTGAAGTTTATCCAACGGGTTGATTTGGAGATCAATCCTCTAAAGACTGTCCAACGGATAGATTGGAAGTAGAGGAGTATAAAAGGAGTGCAAATGTCGTATAAGAAGAATAACCAGAATCAAGAATTTCAAAGTTTGAATAGAACTTCCGATCTTACATACTTGTGACTACTATATTCCACGTTGTGATTATAGAAAGAAAATTACTTAAGTGAAGACTGTATGTGATAGTGCAGTCTAATATCTGAAAGGCACTGCTCTTATAATTTCTTGGTGATTCAATAGTGAAACACAGCCAATAGGCGGCTAGCGTGGAGAGTGGACGTAGGCTTGATAAAGCTGAACCACTATAAGGATATGTGTACAGTATTCTCTATCCTTAAACTTTCATTTATTATTGTTACTATTATACTACATACATATCTGTCAAATAAGTTCGATAAAACATTATTTTAGTCATCAGACGCAATCATCTAGCAACAACTTATATATAAGTTTGTCATACGCATCCATATGATATTGATCATACGAGTTGTTGACCTCGACTATATTCATTCCACACGTTTAAATCATTCAATTTGGTAAAATCGCTTATTTACCCCTTCTAGGTGATAGCACTAGCCATAACACTATGAGATCAATATGTTGTATTAGGGTGCTTTATAACCAACCTGAGTATAATTACGAGACACGGTAAGCGATCATAGATCTAGCAGCTTCTATGATGGTTCCTTGTTTTCTGCTGAAGTCGACGTAATAAATTAGTCTTGTGATGGGGTACCATTGCTTCCTACCTTCCGAACAAGATATGTCAACACGGTTTGACCTAGAATCCATTGCTCCAGTTGTTTGCTAAATGGTGGAAAAATTTGCAGGTGTTTTAGAGAGCCTCGGACAATGACCGTGGAGATGGAAACCGACCAATCAATCACCCCGAATTGACCGGCTTTTGGCGATATGAAGCTGAGCGAGGAAGCGACTTGCGGTTCAATGTTTTGCAATTGCTAGTAGAGCTTGTATGGTTCAGCATTTTTACAGACATCATCAAGCCACTCGATATCTCTGTGCACAACTGTGTTGGAAAGGACTGCAGGCTTTGGTTAAATGAAGAGACTTAAAGAGTGGTGGAGAGTCCATTGCTTGAAAGCCACTGATAAGGGTGAAAACTATGAAAGACTAACAACAAAATTAAGAGCCGCATAGTCAAACTCATAAGTTTGTTTACATTTTTTTACCTCAAATTTTAGTGGAGGCACTGTATGAAGTTGGGTCTCTCAAAGAGCTTATCGAGCAATGTCATCCTTTTGGGCATTGTGGTTTTGAATCTCAATAAGCTCATCTAGCAACAAGCCATTGTGCCCTGGAAATAATCTAATATAATCATCATTTTCTTTATTGGCATCCAATCTAATTATCTTATTCATCAACTATGTGCATGAAATCAATGAGGATCGGGAGTACATAGCTGAAGTGCCTTATGCATTAGCTGTTAGCAACTCGATGTATGCTATGGTGCACACCAGACCAAACATAAGTCATGCAGCGGGATTTGTGAGCAAATATATGACTAATCTAGGAATAAGGCATTGGAAAGCTGTGAAGTGGCTATTAAGATACCCGAGAGTTACTTCAGGTATGGGGCTTTATTTCATGAAAAGCAATGTGACTTTATAAGGCGTTGTCAATATAAATCCGGGTGCTGATTTGGACAATAGGAAGAGCACTCCGGGTTATGGCTTTTACCTTAGGTGACATTGTAATAAGTCGGATGTTTATATTTCAAAAGTGAGGGGGGAGCTTGTATGGTTCACCTTTTTTACGGACATTATCATACCAACCACCCAATGTCTATATAGAAATTCTGACCAAAAAAAAAACAATGTCTATCTAGAATTTGTGTAGGAAAGGATTGCAAGCTTTGGTTAGATGAATTGCAACTTGCAGAGACTTAAAGAGTGGTTGAGAGTTAAGAGTCCATTGCTTTCAAGCCACTTATTATATGGACACTATGAAAACTGACAACAAAAGGAGCTACACAGTCAAACTCATAAGTTCTTTTTTCGATATTTTCAATTCAAGTATTAATGAAGGCACTTTATCTAGTTGGGTATGTCAAAGATCTCATCGAATAATGTCATCCTCTCGGGCATCTTGATTTTGAATTTCGAAAACTTCGTCTAGCAACAAGCCAATTTGTTCCAGAAATAATCCAATCTAATCATCATTTTTTTATTGGCATCCAATGTAATTATCTTATTTGTCAAAAATGTGCATGAAATCTTTCTGACAATGCTGTATTTTGAGAATTTCTTTCATGTGATGGTAGCCCACGAGATATGGTTAAGGTCAATCATCTTACTCTTATTGATCATCAAGGTCAATCACAGCTTGCCCAGCCCCATCAAGAACATTACAGGCCTATTTGGTCGTTGAAATATTTAAGTTTCATTCAATGAAAATGTGTGGTTGGTAATACTTTGAAAATTAACAGATGCAGAATCTTGGGTGATAGGGAAAGGCAAAAACATTTTGCATAATCTTGATCTTAAGAATCCAAGATCAAGAGAACTATGCAATTGACATGGGATGTCCTTAATGACTAGCACTAGACACCTGATGGCCCAAGTATTGATGGGGCAATTGCTTCAGACATACGATGCATTAGACCCCACGCATGGAATCTGCAGGATCATTTAGGTCCCATTTGTATGGTTCCCCATTTTTACAGACATCATCAAACCACTCGATATCTCCGTGCACAGCTGTGTTGGAAAGGACTGCAGGCTTTGGTTAAATGAAGTGACTTAAAGAGTGGTGGAGAGTCCATTGCTTGAAAGCCACTGATTAGGGTGAAAACTATGAAGACTAACAACAAAATTAAGAGCCGCAGAGTCAAACTCATAAGTTTGTTTACATTTTTTTACCTCAAATTTTAGTGGAGGCACTCTATGAAGTTGGGTGTGATATCCCGAAAATTCAACCCAATTTGGTGATTTATGAAATGGTGATTTCGTCGATACTCTATTAGTCAATTCTCGCCCTGACTTGATTACTCAGGAAATACTAACCAAATGAGAAAGGTTATTAAAGAATTTATTTTTAATAGCCGTGCGTTAGTTCGAGATGAACTATAGTTGCGATTGATTGATTTCGGCCACGAATTGTTATCCGATTTTGAGTGTCGAATGCTCAAGGATTTCACACTCGAACCATAGGACGTCGCCTCGTAATTTTTACGAATTGGCCATAAAAATTCTAATTTTGAAAAGACTCAAAGAATCGGAAATTCGACGTGAGAAACGGAAGTGAATCAAGCAATGCCCGTTGGGCCTCGATCCGAGGGGGCCGACCATCAAGGCCCAATAAGAATGACTCGGCCCGTGATTTGGTGTTCGGATTGAGGATAAAATGGTAATTTGGGAGACAAATTTAAGAAAAAATTTCAAAAGAAATTGGAGGATATTTTGGGAGATAACGATGAACCCACAACCCCTTTTCTCTCTCCTCTCTCTCTCTCTCTTCCCTTCGCCCTTTCTCGACTGACTACCCAACCGAACCCACCCACTCCCCATCATTTCCCGACAAAATATTGTGTACCCCTAGTGATTCCACCGTGGAATCGTCACAACTCTGAAATGGCGACACGTGTGGAGGGATCCACCGTGTGTCAGGAAGGCTCCACCTTGGATGAGAGATGAAAATTTTTGAATAAAATCAAGCGCCTTCTCTCTCCACTCTCTCTTTTTGGCACTCCCCGTCCGTATCCCTGTGCTCCATCTCCCTCGGCAGCGCCGACGCCAACGCCGACGAGCAACGCCCTAACCTCTGCCTCCGATGCCTCCGTCGAGCCAAGTCTGCCGCTGCCCACGCGCGACGTCCGTCGCCTCCCACGAGCGACGTCCGGTGACGATTCCACGGTGGAATCACTAGGGGTACACAATATTTTCTCCATTCTACGTTCTTTCCTTTGAAGAAGAAAACCCACGCACCTCCTCTCTCGCTCTAAAATTTTTTTGAATCCGTGATTTCGCTCTCAAATTTCGTTCGGTGTTCCGAGTTGCTCCGGCGCACGCTCCGTTGCCATGTTGCTGATTCGGCTTTCCTTGCTCCCCGCCGTCGCTGAGGAAGCGCACCGCCCCGCTCCGACGAAGCAAAGCCCTTGTCCTCGACTCTCTCCCACCGGCGCTCGCTCGCTCGCTCGCTCCGTCTCTGCTCCGGCGCAGCTTTCCTTCGCTGGGGTGGCCGAGATCCGAGGATCCCATTTTGACTTAATTTAGGTAGGGATGATGAAACTTGCATTACTCTTTTTTTTTTTTCTTGAATCTACATCTTTGCCATGCCCAATCAAACACTGAGATATGTTTGGAGCCAAAACTCGCACTCTGCTCCGGCGCACGTTCCGGCGCTTGATCGGTCGCTCGCCTCTGTTCTTCTCCAGAAAGCCGCACGAAGCCCACTCTTTCTCTTCGTCGCTCTTCCTCCAAAGTCATTCTTTTATTTTCCCTTATCTGCATCGACCAATTCATTAAGCATACATACTTTGATCCACGAACATTAGTCTTTTATTTCTCTTTTCTCTTTGGTGGTGGTGGGTTCCGTATAAAATGGGGGTTGGGGGCAGAGGGAGTCCCCTTATGATTTTTTGCCACCATTATTACTGCAAATGAAAACAAACCCAATCATGATGCTCTATTCTAAAAGGGCTGCTAATTAATTTGCTTTGTGTTTGTGTTCTTGTTTGAAGGTTTGAAGGGATTGCTGACATTCTGCTCCATTAGCCTTGCTAGCGTTGGCTTTGTTCTTACAATAACTGTTCCGGGTAACAACTGGCTTTGGATCATTACATTAAGCTTTCCTCGGAAGAGTCCGAGTTCTAGTGTTCCTCATTTCTGAAGAACGGAAATCGCGCGTGAATATGCTGAACCCTTGATATGATGTTTTGCAGTGGATCTATAGGAAGAGGGCATCAAGGATGGAGCAAATTAAGGTAAAGATGTGGCAGAAGACGGGACGCTATCAGAGATTGTTGTTCAGGGGGATGATCAGCAAGTAGAGCAGATGAGGAAGGAGCTTCAGCTCAGCGAGAAGGGAATGGTTTATGTAAAAGGCATATTCGAGAGATGACCAACACTCGCAGCAATACTTACTGCAGGGCCATGCTATTACTATGAAGGTTAATTCTGATGGTAAGGTGGATACCATGTAGACTTTGCCCAACCTAAATGAAGGTATCGAATTTTCTTGTTTGTTGGATGCTGGATTCCGAAAAAAGGTGTTTTCATATAGCTCATATATGTAATGCCATGACTATCTAGATGAGTTGCCCCAATTTGAATAAGCCTAGAAGAAAAATGCTAGAATTTGCCCAATTGGAGCGAGCATTTTGATGGCCATGTTGGATGGGGTGAGTATTGTTGCGGGATTGTTTTTCTCGGCTTCGTCTATTGTGTTAATGACAAGCAAAGAATCAATCTTTCAATTTCTTACTATTGTTAGAAATAGGCTGAATTCTGTGGTGAATTTGTTCTGCTGTTAAAGGCCTTAGTGAAACAATCTCAACATTTTGGTCAAACGATTCATCACTTGTCATGTGAGAGTGGTGTTCTTGTTTCTAATATGTGCCTTTTGTTGGTGCCAGCCGCGGTCAAGCATTGCCTTTGTTGGACAAGGGTTGTGAAGAGAGGGAGGGCAAACGGATGTGAATTGTATCAGAGCTATTATGGTCCACTGTCATGATAATTTATGAGTAGGTGCAGAATGGCGAGTGGTCTGGAGCTTACGTGACCAAGAATTCAGCCATGCAATCTTTGTGGTTGGTCCAGGGTGAATGTGTTGTCTGCTGATGTATTAAAATAGGAAGCAAGGCAATAAATTTTATAAGATAAAATGTAATTCATTGCTTGTCCACTTTGGTCTCGGCCTTAGGAAAAAATGATGTACTGTTCTTGTTTGTTGTTTATCATTGTTAAGTTTAAATGAGAATGACGTGCTTCAATGTGCATAGCTCCTGTGCGACGCTTGGGTAACGCTTGGGTAACGATATTGAAAAACTTTTCTTTACGTCTATGTACCACTTATTATTCATAAACTCATAAAAGCACTATCAAAAAAGCAAGGAATATCGAGTAAGAATAGCCAAATTTTTCTGTAGTTAGAACTTGGAAGTGTTAGGAATGGAGTGGGGGTACGATTTTCACAGCATCTGGCAACGCATTCAGGCATTGTTATATTCATTCAAGTGGAAAAATATCATCAGCCAATGCTAGTCTCGCTTGATGATATCTTCCTCTGTTTCTAGTGACCAAAATAAGACCAAATCACAATGCATAGGAACGAGGACATTCCATGCCACATTTAAACTTCTAACTAATTGAAAATGTCCGAATTTACTCTTTAAAATGTGAATTAGCCACTCCTATTCAATTGAATTAGATGGACAAGAGAGAGGAGAACCGCCTAGGAAGAAAAAAGAGTACTATTGAGATTGATTAATCCACCTCTTTCCAAAAGTAGGACCCCTTCAACTAAAAAAATAAATGTCATCAATGTAATCACAGAAAAATGGATCCTCATGGGAACAATAAGTCTAGTATCAGTATGGACAAAAATCCCCCTACTTCTCATCTAAATCCCCCAAAAAAGGATGGACGCGCAAAAAGTGGCAGCCCATGTTTGTCAATTTGTAAAGACCTAAACTTAACCAACGTGGTGGTAGTCTTGTGTACATTGTGTTTTGGGTTACATCTCTGATGAAAACATCGAAACATGTTTGAGCAAACTCCTTTCATCAGACTTGTCTATCCAGTTGCCATTTTGTCCCTGTGGGAACAAATGGATGGTGGAGGGATCATGTAGATCTCGCTCCTCCTTGCTCAAGGCCACAAGCAGCCAAGACAGTATGAGCATAACACCTCGCTATTTCCTTAAACTCACCATGACCTACATCGATGATTATATCGATAAGTTCACCACATGCAATGCACCTTGCCCATCTAGGAAAAAACAAATGCAATAAGCACTTGAAAGAAAGCGTCATAAAGAGAACAAGCATGGGATTCTAGAGCATAAAATGCATAATAATAGGATCAAAAATCTAGTAGAACATATACATAACTCGCATACCTAAACCAATTTCTCTCGAAAGGCGTTTCAAATGGCTTTTGACCATTGCTTGCAAATCCTCTTTTGCTCTATGAAAATGGCTATCTTCTCTTCCTACATAAAGAGATGCAGCCCCATCAAAACCGAGGCTAGATCGGCTATTGGACTGATGATGCTGGTTAAGAACTATAGTTGAGCTCATCCCTGCACGTCGATCCCGAAATGCCTGGCCAAAACTACTGGGAGTTAGAGGGGTACAGGTAAGCTTATGGTCGTTGACTGCTTGCCTTCTCAAGTGACCTGCTCCCAAATCAAAGCTATACCTAGTTTGAACCAAAGGTGACTAATTTTCCTGTACTTGCCCCTTGAATAGATTAGCATAAGACTCTTGTTTCTTGGGCAGTATGATGAGATCCCATTTGCCTACCCTGATCAATGGAATAATTTAGTGGTTCAAACCAAATACTAGCATAAGTTGTTCTGTCTGCTCTTCCAGCCACAGGACTTGGTCTATTTCCAGAGCGCATATGCTGAATCTGACGAAATAACCATCTCCTTCCCGATAATGCAACATCAACAAAAGTCAGGCAACTTGTACCTGACTCAAAATGTTTCCATGGGATCTATTATGGTACTCCACCATCTATCACATCTATCAACAAGAAACCATTATCAATAAGCATTAAAATAGTTTACTAAAAATGAAACAACATTGGGATCTAATATGTCGGGAGCAACCTATAAGCACAAAGATGCATATGTTGAAAAGTTTAGTTCACTTGATCATCAAGAAAGACGAAAAAAATCCTGGTCGAGTGTGTTTAACATGATAAAAATAATTCCAAATTGCTATTATTTTTTCTAAGCGACGTAACTTCTGGGAAATTAGTCTGTGGATGTGTATATGCAGGATGACATCTAATTAACTTGATGAAAATGGCAGCACCATTTTGATATAATTGAGAAGAAGTGAAGACATAAACTGTAGCACCATTTTCACTTTTCAGCATAATGCAGGGAACTGACCTATCTCTCAAAGCCACTGGGAAAAGCAATATTTCGCCAAATCTGTGACAACCATTAACATTAACCGTAAGGCTCTAACCTGAAAGCCCTTGTACTTTATAATTTCTTTCACTTGATCGAGTATATGTAAAAATCAATCATGATTCAAATGAACAATATCTCCTGTATGTAGCAGGAAAATCAGGTGAAAATAGTTCTTTAACTGAAAAGCCAACAAATCTAGCACAATTATGGAATCCCCAGAAGCCAGAAAGAAGTAAAGAAACACTAGAAGAGTACTCTAAGCATGGAGGTCATATGCAACCTATGAAACCAATTTATGCAGTTAATAAACAGACACAGTACTGCAGTTGGAAAGTAATTCAAGCACATCAGTATGCAAGTGGTTCTTCTCCAGAAGTTAAAACAAATCTAGCAAAACAAATTTCTCACTACCTGCTTGAAAGTCCAATGAGAAATTCAAACAAAAAAACAGAAAATTTTACCTTTCGGATTTGAAAGTCCTCGTAACAAAAGCTCACCACTACTGCCTGGAGGCAAGAAGGATCTAGTCTTGCAACCCAACACCTTGGCTTGCATATTTGGAGCCAAAAGTCCAATGGAAGAAATTTTTCGACACTTCTCAGTATTCAAGCCTTGGGTTCCAACTGCAGTTGACTCAGTCATGCCATAACCCTGCCAACCAGCATTATCAATGGCAGAACATGCCTAAACAGCAGAAATCCTTGTGGTCACCTGACATACAAACATGGCTCGTCAAGTGATGCCATAACAAGTTCAAATTCAATCAACTCAAAATTAAAATTTTCCATCTTAAAAGTATTATAAAAAGGGTAAAAGAAATCAAGACTTCAAACATATCTCAGTGTTTGATTGGGCATGGTAGAGATATAGATTCAAGAAAAAAAAAAGAGTAATGCAAGTTTCATCATCGCTACCTGAATTAAGTCAAATTGGGATCCCCGGATCTCGGCCACCCCAGCGAACGAAAGCTGTGCCGGAGGAGAGACGGAGCGAGCGAGCGCTGGTGGGAGAGAGTCGAGGACGAGGACTTTGCTTCGTCGGAGCGGGGCGGCATGCTTCCTCGGCGACGGCGGGGAGCAAGGAAAGCCAAAGCAGCAAAATGGCAACAGAGCGAGCACCGGAGCAACTAGGAACACCAAACGAAATTTGAGAGCGAAATCACGGATTCAAAAAAATTTGAGAGAAAGAGAGGAGGTGCGTTGGGTTTTCTTCTTCAAAGGAAAGAACATAGAATGGAGAAAATATTGTGTATCCCTAGTGATTTCACCGTGGAATCATCACCGGACCTCGCTCGTGGGAGGCGACGACGTCGCTCGTGGGCAGCGGTGGACCTGGCTCGACGGAGGCATCGGAGACGGAGGTTAGGGCATTGCTCTTCGGCGTCGGCATTGGCATCGGCGTCGGCGTTGGCGCTGCCTGTCACGTCCCGTACCCCATGAAACGTGAACATTCACGTTTAGGTCAAAGTGTGGTGCGACGCTCCCAGGTTACGTCACCAACCCGAAAACCCAAATCAAAGAAAATACGACACATGAGAAAACGACGTGTATATATATATATACACCCAGACATAAACAAGCAACCATGAATAGCACCAGACATCAAATTACAAACGATTAAAAAACAACATATACATTCCTTATAAAACTTATATACAATATCCATTACAAACAAAAGATACAACAGTAGGGCCACTAAGACAAAAAGGATCAGTGGCTGAGGAGGTCAACTACCAAGAGATGAGGACTACGATCAAAAAGCATTGGCCCTCAGTCCTCAAACTGAGGTCTAGCCTAGGGTACCCAGTCAGGATCAGAGCCTAACGACTCAGAGGAACTCTCGGACTGCTCCGGCTCTTCCTCGGTACTCATGGTCTCCGACTCTATCTCTAGCTCAGGATCCTGCTCCTCGTCCTCGTCTATATCCATAGGCTCAGGGACCTCGGCAACCGCTTGCTCTGGAACGGGATCTACTACCTCAGGCTTAAAAGCTAATCCACCTAGCTCCTCATGTTCCTCATCATCCTCCACAATCTCGTACTCGACCTCAGAGTCGGGATTACTCTCCATATCAACATCTATTACATCACCATCTAGGCACTGACGGTCCAGCTGACCCTCTCCTACAAACGGGACATCGGCAGACCTGATGGAACCAAACTCGTCTCCAAAACGGTCCCGGAAACACCAAGCTAGGTACTCGTGGGTCTCATGGTGAGCTAAGCCTACGTCTACCCAAACTAACATATAATGTCTAAGGTGCACTTTGTCATTCCCCATTGGATGAATCGTCATCGTGCGCTCGATATGGGTGGGTATCCCGAAACGTAACGGCGCGCCTTTGAAATTCATGACCGGGGATCTGAAATGTCGATTTTACCACAACCGTGAGAAAAACTCAGCAAGTATAAACCGCTAATCCTAAACTAGACTAAAGTGCACCTCCATACAGGTAAATCAAACACAATAATTAATGAACCAGTAAATCACTATAATTAACCTGGGCCCATGGCCCAATTCACGGTCTCATAGCCCTGCAGGTTAGGCATTTGAAATCAATATAAATCATGCGCAATTATAACGACCCGAAGGCCCACAATTATAACGACCCGTAGGCCCGACTCGAAGGCCACAATTTGATAAAGCGACCCGTAGGCCCGACCCGAAGGCCACAGTTTGATAAAACGACCCGTAGGCCAACATGCCGAATTCAATTATTCACTAAGTCAATGAATTCAACGCACCCTCAGCACATTCAATTTATTTCCACTCTAACCCAATCAATTCAACATTTATTCCGCACATTTATTACAAATCAATTTAATGCGCCTAAGGCCCGCCTTGGGCAAATCGATCTTGATTGTCGCTCTCACCATCTAGGGGTCATCCAATAGGATTTATACAAGTTCTAATCAACCCCTAAAATGCCTAAATTCTTGTCATTAATCAATCATCCATTAAATACTCAACTTGGACAAATTAAGGCATTTTCAGTACTGGATGAACAGTACCAGGACAGAGTATCAATTAGGCCTTAAACCATATTTAATCCATCTCATTGAGCCCTAATCACCATCACTAATCACCCATCAACCAAATACTCCTAATTAAGCCTTAACTCAGCCTAATTAGTCCATAAAATGTCCAATTCAAAGTCCTTAGCCAATGAACCCAATTAGTGCAATGCTTAAGCAAATTCGGTTCTGGTGAACACTACCAGGGCAGCACCCTCATTAGGCCCTAATCCACCCTTAAACCACTTCATTAAGCACTAATTAGGTCCCCTAATCACCCCACACAACATTAGACCTAATTAGACTATGATTAAGCCTAATTACCCTCTAAAATGCACAATTAGACTAATTAAGGGTTTAGGGGTTTATACTCGCCTAATATCGACTCGAGGCGATGGGAACGGGCGGCTGATTACCGACACGCTGTGAGAATCGACGGCTGCATTCCGGGGGCAAGCCGGCAGTCACGGCGGCACCGATGGTGGACAGTGGTGTCCACGGCGCTCGGTCTTGTGGCCGAGAGAGGAGAAAGACCGAGAGAGAGATAGAGATGAGGGGTGAAAGGATGAGGGTGGTGAGGTGGTGCTGGACGGCGGCTGGCTCGGCGGTGGCGGCTCCGGCACGGCGGTTCAGCGTGGATAGCCTCCCGGCAGTGATGACGTCAAGAGGAAGAAACAACGAGGAAGAGGAGGAAAATGGGGACTTCGGCTGATCAAGATGGGAAGAAGAGAGAGAGTGAGGTTAATTATGGTCAAAGTTGGACTTAGTGGAATTCATGTGTCGCAATCCAATGCCTTTGGACAACTTTGCCCTTGATCCAAGGGCCACCAATTGATCTTATCCAATAATTTAGGGGTTGAATGGTCATTTATCCCTAACCCAAGGTCGACCAGACCTGGTTTAGCCCCATTTAACCTTGGTTAATCCCCTAATTAGGGTCAAAATTTGGAATTAATTAAAATGGTCTTAGGGGCATTTTCGTAATTTTCCGATCTCGGACCGAAATTTCAATTTTTGTCCATACAGGTCCTATATATACATGGCAAGTATAATACGGTGTCGAATCCTTAAAAATCATCCTTTAAGCCCTCGAAAATCAGTCTGAAAGTTTCGAGGGGCAAAACCGTAAATTTTCGTTCTGGGGTTGAAATTCCAATTTTCGATGGTACGCACTCCAAATATGCGTGGCCACCCCAAAATGGCATCGGTTTCGAAAAATAACTTCGTTTGGTCTTAGAAACAGACATTGGGGTCCCTAGGGGCAAAATTGTAATTTTCTCAATTTCTGTCGAAACTCTAGTTTTCAACCGTACTAGTCTCAAACATGTGTGGCCACTATAAAATGACGTCGGTCTTGCAAAATATTCGTAATCACCCTTGAAATTTTGACGTCGAAAAGTTCGGGTCCAGTTTCGCGCTCAATTTTACTCGTTTTGAAGTTCTAGGACCTTTCACTAACGGGCGACTGTTTAGGTGTTACGCGTATCGATCTAGGATTGTCCGAGTCATGATAGTCTCAAATTTCGGGAGAACGTGAGGAATTATCACTAGTACCGGGGGTCACGATCGTTCGGATTAGATTCAGGATTCGTTTGTCAGGCGTACTTTCGGTTGTGTGAAATCACCCGCGATCCGATCGTACGATACTGACTATGTCAAATCCATTATCCTTTTAAGATCGGCCCATATTGGCTCAAAATATTCCCTCGACGTTTCTCGAAATTGGTGCCCAATCGCGATCAGGTCCTCGGTCCACATACTTGTTCCTATTTAGCCTTTCCCATTTGGTTAGTATCCCGTGATTGATCAAGTCCGGGCGAGACTTACTAAAATCAAACGAGGATTGAGATACACTTTATTGGTCCCGGTGACGGGTCAAAATTCAGAATGTTACACTGCTTGAGGGAGACGGAGCACAGGGATCTGGATGGGAAGCGCCAAAAAGAGAGAGAGTGGAGAGAGAAGGCACTTGATTTTATTCAAAAATTTTCATCTCTCATCCAACGTGGAGCCTTCCTGACACACGGTGGGTCCCTTGCACACGTGTCGCCATTTCAGAGTTGTAACGATTCCATGGTGGAATCACTAGGGGTACATAATATTTTCTCGAATTTCCCCCTTTATTTCTTCTTCTTCTTCTTTTCTTCTCCTTCTTCGTTGGTTTTGCTTCTTCACTGCTGCCGCTTCTGCTGTTTCTACTTCTGTCCCTCTACTACTGTTGCTTCTGCTTCTGCCCCTTGCTGCTTCGCTGCTGTTGCTTCTTGTTCTGCTTCCTTTAGCTTCTTCATTTCCATCCGCCGGACTGGTCCATTTCTTGTCAGAAACAGCCCCGCCAGTTGAGCCGCTTGTCCACTACTGTCCCAGCCACCAAGACACCACCACAAACTGCCATTTCATCCCTGGTTCGGTCCTCAAGCAGTGCCGAACAGCCGCCTACAGCCGGCTGATTTCTACTGGAATGCCAACTTCGTTGCCCGTCGTCCGTCTCCGCCGCTGCAGTTGCTGGTCTGCTACTGTCCAGCCGGCTAGCCGACACCACCAGCCACCATTTCACCCTCGAAACAGCCCCCAAGCAACCCCGACCAGCCACCACAGCAGCCGCTCCTTCACTGCGCCTGGATTGCCGCCGTTCATCGCTCGTAACGCAAAACCGAAGTCGCCACGAGCGAGCCCGCATTGTCGTCGTTGTTCTCATGTTAACGCCGTAGTTAAGTGAGTAAGTTAACCCCTAATCCCTCGTTTAGGATGTTAAACTTGCTTAGGGTAGTTTAGTTTAAGTTTAAACTAAGTTTATGACTAGTTAAGTGGGATTATGTGATAGGTTATCGTTAAATTATTAGATAGTTGTTGGTGATAAGTTATCGGCGATTAATAAGTTATCATTGGATGTGGTGATAGGTTATCAGTATTTAATTGATAAGTTATCGGTAAATTTTAACGATAGGCAATCAGTATGTTCGATAAGTTATGATTATTTGTGTGATAGGCTATTGTTGTGTTCGCGATAAATTATCGCTATTTTTACGATAAGTTATCTATTATTTTATTATTACTATTTACATTATTAAATAAATTAATTTTCGGAATTAAATAATCATATTTTATTCTTAAAAAATTTATTAATAAAATATTTGATTTTCGAAAATTAAATATTAATATTTTTGAATGATTTTTAATATTGAATTGTGATTGTTTTATGCACAAATTGTGATGCCAATGTTGGATTTCACCGTATAAGTTGGTGCATATGGAAAATGATTTGAATGATTATGATTCGAGAAAATATTTTGAATCTTTGAAAATAAATTATTTTTGAATATTATTAAATAATTAATTTTTGGATTTATTTATTATTATTTCAAAAAATTTTTAATCTCAAATTATGATTTCTATGCTTGAATGGTGGCGATTATGCCGTGAATCGTCGTATTAATTTGATTATATGACAAATTGTTTTGAATGGAAGTTTCTAAGGAAAATTTATGAGATTTTTGGAATTAAACTATTATATGGTTATGCCAAGAAATGATAGTGATGCTTTGTGGTTGATAAACGTGTTTGGCATCGAAGCTTACATGAATTGATTGACTATTTGCATGTGTGACCACTTGATTTGTTATACTGCATAGTGTGAGCGCTATTCATGGATGCATGGGCTAATTGAAAAGATAATAATTGGCCGGAATGCTTGAGTGCTCGTGTGGTCACACGTCGGAGCTGTCTTATTGTAGATCGCTTGACGATGCCCGATTTATCGAGGTCTACTGCAGATCGCACTCGATTTTATCGGATGCCTGGAGATTATCTGGATAGCCGATACTCCGAATGCTAAATCGCGGCCCGATGGCAAATTCGATGCTCCTTATGGCAAATTCGGAGCTGTCTTACTATAGATCGTCTGATGTTGCCATATTGGAATACCGTCTTACTGTAGATCGTTTAACGTAGCTGTGCTCGACGGGAGGGGGGGATAGAGCCCAGTCATGCCGGAAGACTACCATCTTGCTGTAGATCGCTTGATGTGGAGTGGCCCCGAGGGGGCGTAATAACTAGAATACATGTGATGCATAGTGCCTAATTATATGATAGAAATTGCTAGGCATGGTATAAGACATGCCCAAGTGGATTCTGTCTTATAATCGAGACACGCGCGACAACGATGCATTGATGCATGGGAAATCTATTTAAATGCTTCGAGTGTGTGACATGTTCATTTCATCAATGAGTGTACCAAGACGAGATAATGATGCTTATGATTGCTTAATGTCGGAGGTTATGGGTTTGAGATAGTAGAAAGTGTTTTGCTTAAAGTATTACACCAAAAGACGTCAAGTTTGAAATGCTCAACAATGTTACCTCCAACGTAGGGATAACCCTAGAGTTTATATGCAAGCTATTGGGCTCCAGCCCATATGGGCCCAAAATAACCATGCTTTAAACCTATTAGGCTTGTATGTGAATATATTATTTGGACTATATTAATAATATATCCAACAATCTCCTCCTATGTTCACCATACAGCACAATCCAATACGGTGGTCAATGTAATATTCAAACAAATATGAATCATCCACATACAGTCCAAGACAATCAACTTGGATCAGTCAAAGAGTTTTAGCACTAAATATTAAACTCAATCATAATTTGCAATCTAAATAAGTGAATCATCCTTATCATGAATCTGTTCTGAGTTCAGCACATAAAATTAAATATGAAGAGTTTCAGATTCAGTCTAAACTCATCCAAATCCCAATATCCAAAATAAATCTCAGAATCAGTTCACAACCTAGCACAATAATGTTCATAAATTGAAGATAGCAAAATGGAAGTCTCAAGTAAATGGACTCCATCAAAATGGGCAATAGCAGGTGACTTGTCAAGTCCCTGCATAATCTGAATGATATATTCATTCATTCATCTAGTAGATCATCTTGGTCGGGATCCCACCCAATTAGCTCTCCTTCATCTCTGCCATCCCCCGTAGAATATCAAATATGAATTTCATATTATTATGAATTCAATCATGTAGAGAAGAACATATATTAATGTCATAAAGCATCATAATATCATGTTCATAAGCATCAAGCCAGTTTCATAAATTATGAACAAGGCCTAAACAGTTTGAATTACAAAGAGCCATCAAGTTCGATTTATTTATAAGAGAATAACCATTATTTAGTTTCAAAGAACAGGACCAATAGTCATGTCACTTACAATAACCAACATGCTTCTTATGCAAATAACTATTTCTGTATTTCAATTTGAAATGTCACAATTACTAATTCCTTAAAGTCATAATTTAGCATCAAGTTTGGAATGAGATTATTTAACCAAAAGGATAGTCCAATCTAGGTGGATTGTATCATCAAGTTTGGAATGACACAAGCTCCCCAGATAGAACTTTAGAATTGGGTTAACATCATCTTCATCAAGTTTAGAACGAGACAACTCACCCTTTTCAAATTAATCAGCAATCATGAACATCGATGAAACACATAAATTGTGCTTACCATTGTGGCCAACAAAGGAAGATTCGATAATGCAAAACATACAATTAGAAGGTAAGTAAATGGTAATTAAGACATATTTACATTGTCTTTAACCCCATTTCCCCCCATTGTTTTGAATAATCGATATGTAGGCATACCCTTTGTGAGAGCATCGGCCATGTTATCCGTCGATCGCACATCGATCAAGGTGATAACTCCTTGTTCGCTCAGATAATTTAACAATGCATGTCTCAGTCTCACATGCCTTCTCTTGGAATTAAAGAGAGCATTCTTGACGACTTGGACAACGGCTTGATTATCACAGAACAAGTTTAAAGAATTAATCTTTAGCTGAGTCAAAGGAATATCCATAATCAGATTCTTTATCCATTCTGCCTCTTCGCCGGCTGAGGCTAAAGAAAAAAAGTTCTGATTCCATAGATGACAATGCAATACAAGTCTGTCTTTTAGATTTCCAAGTAATAGCAGCTCCACCCAAAGTGAATACATATCCACTAGTGGACTTACTATTTCTAATTTCTGAGCACCATGAGGCATCAGAATATCCATCCACAGTTGAAGGATAACCAGAATAACATAGAGCATAATCTTTAGTACCTTTAAGGTATTTTATCAGCCTACTGAGGGCATCCCAATGCTCTTTACTAGGATTACTAGTGAAACGACTCAGCATACTAACTATAAAGGCCATGTCAAGTCTAGTGCAACTCATAGCATACATGCGACTACCAATCAGTTTCGAGTACTTTAACTGATCGACACTGGTCCCTTTATTAGGACTCAGTCTTTTATTGTAATCACATGGTGTCGCACTCGGTTTACACTCACTGTATCCCTAGGTAGAAAGTAGTTAACTCCATATAATGAGTCTGGCTAAGGGAGATGACTTGCCTTTCAAAGCTTACTTTCATACCAAGAATGGTATTAGCAATACCAAGATCTTTCATGTTAAATTCTTTAGCTAAAGTAGCTTTCATGTTGCTCGCTACAGAGTGATCGGAACCAAGAATTAACATGTCATCAACGTACACTCAAATGATGACTATCTTATTTGACATAGAACGATGGTAAAGGCATTTATCTGAATAACTAGACTGAAAACCATAACTCTTTATCACTTTGTCAAATTTAAGATGTCATATCTTAGGTGCTTGTTTAAGACCATGCAAAGATTTGTTCAATTTACAAACTTTGTCCTCAAGACCTTTCATGACATACCCTTCCGATTGTTCCATATAGATTTCCTCATTTAACTCTCCATTTAGAAAATTTGTCTTTACATCCATTTGATGCACTACAAAGTGTTCAATATATGCCAAAGAAGAATTCTTATAGTTGATAGATGACACACAGGTGAATAGACATCAAAATAGTCTATTCCACTCAGCTGTTTATAGCCTTTAGCTACTAAACGTGCTTTGCATCTGGCTATTGATCCATCACTATTCAATTTCTTCTTCAATACCCATTTACAACCTAGAGCCTTAGCCCTTTTTGGCAAATGGACTAGTTGCCGAGTGTGGTTCTGTAGTGTAGCAGAGAGCTCATTTCATCATCTATAGCTTTTACCCACAGTAGGGATTCCCTAGATCTTATTGCTTCTTGATAGGAGAATGGATCATCCTCTAGATGGTAAGTAACAAAGTCCTCACCAAAACTTTTGGGCACTCTATCTCTTGTAGATACTCTAACTGGAACTTGTTCAACAGTCAGCTGTGGGGAATTGGTGTTAGAAGAGCTTGCTTCAAATTCTACAGGAGACTTTGAAATCATATCTGTAGATCCAAAAACATTCAAGCCACGATCTCTAAGAAACTTGTTCTCGAAAAATTCTGCATCTCTAGATTCTATCACTGTATTAGTAGATAGATCTAAAAATCTATTTGCAGCACTATCTTTGTGCAACCTAGATATACACAAGTAATGGTTCTAGGTCCCACTTTAGGTCGTTTAGGATCTTGTATTCTTACATAAGCAACATAGCCCCAAGTTTTAAGAGTATCATATCTACAAGGACACTTATACCATATCTCATAAGGTGTCATAGACAACTTAGAGTGCGGCAACCTGTTTAGGATGTGATTAGCAGTTAGAACTGCTTCTGCCTAGTAGGAGGAAGGCATGCCAGCTGTAAGTAACATGGAATTTAACATTTCAGTTAACTTTCTATTCTTACGCTCGACAGCACCATTTGATTGGGGTGAGTAAGGAGCAGTGGTTTCGAGTATTATGCCCTCTGAAGCACAAAAGTCCTTGAACCTTGTCATTGTATATTCTCCTCCTCTATCACTTCTAAACCTCTTAATTTTCAAGTTGAGTTGATTTTCTACTCTAGACTTGAAAATTTTAAACTTTTCAAAAACCTCATCTTTTGATTTCAACAAATAAACATGACAATATCGAGAAAAATCGTCTATGAATGTTAGTAGATACTTCCGTCCACCTCTAGTAACGTAATTTCTGAAGTCACAAAGGTCAGAATGTATTAGCTCAAAAAGTTGTGTGCTTTTAGAAACTGACTTAAAAGGTTTTCTAGTGATTTTAGCCTGTGCACACACTTCACATTTGTCAAATCGAATAGAAGCATCCATTGGAATGTTATGAGTTTTAGCTAGATGTTGCATTTTCCTCTAATTCACATGTCTAAGTCTATTGTGTAACAACTTTGGATCAATCAAAGTAGAATTCATATGGTTGATGCTATCAGTATCTAAACTCAACCTATACATATCATTAACTATGAATGCACAACCGAAATAATATGAGTTAACAGATAAAGTTACTCTACCATTCATAGTTGAAAAGAACATACCAGCTTTATCAAATAAATTCATAGATATCAAATTCTTTTTAAGTAAAGGTACTACTCTAACATTTTTCAGAGTTAGTAATTTACCTAAAGAAAGCACCAAATTTGCAGTTCTAGCATGAGTCACCTCTGCCTCACCACTATTACAATTTTCTACGGTGTCTCACTTCTGTGACCTCGGTGAGTGAGTTCTTGTCATTTGTAGCATGACAAGTAGAACCACTATCTAATCACCACTCAGAGGAGACTCTAGCCTTTCCATTCTTCATCATTCCAATGAAGGCTTGAGGCTCAGATTTACTAATTAACATATTAGTCGTAGTTTGTGGTGTGTCATTCTTTGGCTTCTTTTGTAGCTTATACTCTACTGCCCAGTGACCCCACTTTCCATAGTTATGGCACTTGCCCTTCTTCTTCCTTTTGAAGATAGTCTTTTTGGCCTCTAACTATGAAGAGGATTCACCTTTTGATTACTTAAACCTTTTCTAAGGTTTATTGGAATGTGAAATTAAGTTGGCAACTGACTTTTGTTGTCCTTCCTATTCCAAACTCTTCCTAGATATGTTTTGATATTCAATGTGAATATACCTCTTTAATTCATCCAGTCTTGTTTGTTCTTTCTGTCTGTGCATTTCAGTCTTGAAAGAACTCTATTCAGCAGGTAGCTTACTCAACAGAAGACCAACAAAGAGATTATCGGACATATCCGAGTTATCCTCTTTCGACATGTTCCTCATGTTCTCAAGTTCAATTAATTGAGAGGTGATACTCGAATTCATATTGAATTTAAAGTCAAAGAACTTCTCCGCTAGAAGAGTTTTAGAGAGCCCCTCTTGTTTTTGGAACTGAACGTTCAAGTGATCTTATATCTCTTTTGCTTTCTTAAACGCACTGTAAGTCATAGCTAGACAAGGATTTAAAGAGGTCAACAAGTAATCTCTACAAAAATCTTCATCTTTGTTCCATTGATATTCATCAACATCTTCAATGATAGATGCAAAATCACTCAGTACTGTGTTAAAAATTTCACGTTCTTTCATGCCAAATTGAACATGCAATTTCCAACCATGAAATTTAGTGACATTAAATGATTGCAGCTTGATAATATCATAGGAACTATGTTTTGCCATTTTAATCAGAGCAAAGGTGTAGAAAGAGTGCACCTTGAAGTCCGCGGAGCGTACAAAGTCGAATAAAGCCCCTAACCTTGATCAAATTGCTCTGTAGAGGTGGAGTTTGCCAAAACAGACCCCAAAAACAAATCAGGAGTGCCCAAAAACCTTGAGATGGACTGCACTTGTTGCTGGAAGCCGAGAAGTCGGGAAATTCTCAGGAAGCCAAAAAATCGTCGAACTTCCGGTGGTTGTATCTCAGCTGTCCGACCTCCGTTTAATGCGAGTGATCACTCAAAACGCTCGTATCAACAAGTAGAACAAGACCCAAGTGGTTTCACCCTCTAAAATTGGCTATAATTTCTGGGTTTTGAATCAAAGATTTCGGCCTCCGAATCTTCAAACTCAGATCCCGACCAATCCCACTGTCGAAATAAAAATAAATAATACCTGCGAGTTCGTCTCAATGAGATCTTCAAGTAGACACCTTTCTTGCTCAAATCCAACACACAAATCTAATACTTCAAGATTGTTGGAGGTTATGGGTTTGAGAGAGTAAAAAGTGTTTTATTTGAAGTATTACACCAAGAGACGTCAAGTTTGAAATGCTCAACAGTGTTACCTCCAGCGTAGGGATAATCCTAGAGTTTATATGCAAGCTATTGGGCTCCAGCCTATATGGGCCTAAAATAACCATGCTTTAAACCTATTCGGCTTGTATGTGAACATATTATTTTGACTATATTAATAATATATCCAACATTTAATAATGTTGATGTTGATGCTGTATTGCCTAATTAGGGACTCCCGAGGTGAATTGGCCTCCTAAACGGGGCTTAGGCCGTTAACTTATTGAATCTCATTTGTTGTTGTTAAACCTTTTCAGGACCTTAGCATGTCGTTGCTCCCTATGCGGTTTGGAGTACCGCAATTTTTGGTTGGTCCTTGAGGGTTAGACCTGGAAGCTAATCTTTTGGATGGAGTAGATTAACCCTAACCTTTATCTTTTGCTGGCTTTTTGTGGAAACGCCCGAAGTGGGCTTGTAAGTATGTTCCCGAGGTTAATCGACTGGTTTTCCTCTGCTAACCCTGATTTGATTATTGTCTAGGGTTTGTTGTGTTGGTTATCGTTTCCATTTGCGCAATTCAAAGATAAAAAGAAAAGGGTCGGCGACGAGTCCTGGGTCATTGCATCATAATGGCCATAGCAGGATGTTGCGCGTCCGTAGGGTTCGGGGCGTGACATTGGGTCTCTCAAAGAGCTTATCGAGCAATGTCATCCTTTTGGGCATTGTGGTTTTGAATCTCGATAAGCTCGTCTAGCAACAAGCCATTGTGCCCTGGAAATAATCCAATATAATCATCATTTCTTTATTGGCATCCAATCTAATTATCTTATTCGTCAACTACGTGCATGAAATCAATGAGGATCGGGAGTACACAACTAAAGTGCCTTATGCATTAGCTGTTAGCAACTCGATGTATGCTATAGTGCATACCAGACCAAACATAAGTCCTGCAGCAGGATATGTGAGCAAATATATGACTAATCTAGAAATAAGGCATTGGAAAGCCGTGAAGTGGCTATTAAGATACCTGAGGGGTTCTTCTCAGGTATGGGGCTTTATTTCATGAAAAGCAATGTGACTTTATAAGGCATTGTCAATATAGATCTGGGTGCTGATTTGGACAATAGGAAGAGCACTCCGGGTTATGGTTTTTACCTTAGGTGGCACTGTAATCGGTTAGATGTTTAGATTTCAAAAGTGAGGAGAGAGCTTGTACTTATCATACCAACCACCCAATGTCTATCTAGAAATTCTGACAAAAAAAAAATGTCTATCTAGAATTTGTGTAGGAAAGGATTGCAAGCTTTGGTTAGATGAATTGCAACTTGCAGAGACTTAAAGAGTGGTTGAGAGTTGAGAGTCCATTGCTTTCAAGCCACTGATTATGTGGACACTATGAAAACTGACAACAAAAGGAGCTACTGAGTCAAACTCATAAGTTCTTTTTTCGATATTTTCAATTCAAATAATAATGGAGGCACTTTATCCAGTTGGGTCTGTCAAAGATCTTATCGAACAATATCCTCCTCTTGGAAATGTGCCATAATTTTTCTACGGTATTCATTTCAATTACAATTTTTTTTAAACGATCACTTGAGTGGAACATCTGTGAAAAAACGATCACGTAAATGCTTCTGGCAATACATTCTGACAATTTGTCTTACATGGCTTTTTTAATGAAATTTTAATTCCCATACGCCTTTGTGATAAAAAATAAAAACATTGAAGTACATTGTGGATCCGGCGCACATTTATACTCGCTCTCATATGCGCGAGCCTTCAATGCCGGTAAGAAATATTTTTGGGTGCCTCGAGTTCATATGAATTTAGTGCATCTTAGCCTTTAAGATCACGCAAACTCAAAATAAGAGTGTTTTATTTTCAGGATAAAAATGCCAAGATGTCCGCCATAGCAGTAGTTAAAAAAATGAATTAGAGAATTTCCTCTATGTAAATTTGAGAATTTTTCTGTATATTTCGATATCTCGTAATGAAGAGTATATCGGTTTATTTATAGGCTAAGGAAACATATATCGATCAAAATAAGCACAATCAAAGGGAGATGTACGTGCGATCTTGAAAGAGATAACATAGGATCGAGATAATTATCAAATACCTCTAACATAGAAAATTATCCTTGAGAAATCCCTAATTATCTGCAACAGCAGCAGTGGCGGAGCTATGAATGAACGACTACATTGTCAGGTACATCGTCTCTTCGACTATCTGGCGGAAAGAGCCTACACTCCTCCGAAGCAGCCTCACTACAACCAGGACAAGACATTGGAGTAAACTGAAATTTTCTTTTCGCGGTGCCTTGTTCATTTGAATATAAGCAATGTGTATTGAGTGCTACTAAGTCCCCGTGATGTACTCGAGCTCCAGCCTCCGATTTGGGCAAGGCAAAAGAGATTGTAACCGAAGTAAAGCGTATGAAGTAGCATGCGCAGATTAAGTCGACATGTGTTGCTGTATGACTTTAGGAGGCAGGATTTGTCTTACTTTATAGACACAGATTCTTGGATAGGAGCAGATGGAGATTCCAGCATTCCTAACTGCGAAGCCGATGGCCGGTACGAAACTGGGTTGTCAAAAGCGCCGCGTGGGAGCTCCGGGACCGAGTCCTCGAGCCGGAGGAAACTGATCACTTGCCCTGCCCTTGGCCGTCTTGCAGGGTCTGGGTGCACACACCACAGCCCCACCATCATCAGGCACTCCACCTCCTCCCTCCGGAACCCCGAGTACATCGCTTCATCAGCCGCGCCGAGGATGTTGCCGGCGAGGTAGAGTTGCCAGACCCATTTGTGCAGCGGGACCTGGATCTCTCCGTCCTCGTAGCTCCTCCGGCCACACGCGATCTCCAGGGCCACAACGCCGAAGCTGAACATGTCGGACTCCTTCGTGGCCTTACCTCCGATGAAGTACTCGGGCGCTAGATACCCGCAAGTGCCGACCACGTCTGTCGTCTGAGTCCTGAACCAGGGGTCAACGAGCTTGGCCACTCCGAAGTCGCCAAGCTTGGTGCTAAAGTTGGTGTCGAGCAGCACGTTGGCTGCCTTTATGTCACGGTGGAGCACAAATTGCTCGAGCTCCTCGTGGAGGTAGTTGAGGGCGGACGCGAGGCCGAGCGCCACGCTGTACCGCACGTCCCACGGCAGTCTTCTCCGGGCCCCGAAGAGGTGGTGATCGAGGCTGCCATTGGGCATGTAATCATAGACAAGCAAGAACTCACCTTCCTCTCGACACCACCCGACAAACGGCACCAGGTTTCTGTGTATCGTTCGGCTTATGATCTTCACCTCATTTACAAAGACCTTCTCAGAGTGTCGGGACTCCGCAAAGATCCTTTTGACGGCAACCAGGCGGTTTGAATGGCTCAAGAACCCTTTATAGACTTGGCCAGACCCACCTCGGCCAAGCTTTCTATCGTCTGCGAAGCCGTTGGTCGCCGCAAGCAACTCCTGATAAGTGAACTTCGCAGGCAATGCGCAGATCTCTTTGTCAATGTCGGTAAGGGTACCGTAACCATGCTTTTCACTCCTCTTGACCACGAAAAAGCAAGACCCTGCAGAGATCACCAGTAAGAAACATGCCACGGGAACCACGACCAGTATCCTTAACCGGCGAGGTTTCGAGTTCACCCCCTTTGGCGGCGATCTATCCGGCAGCAGGGGATCTACGTCGTCCAAATTCGAAGTGAACTCCCATGAATTGATGCTGTGTCTCTCTGGATGGTAGCCGAAAGAAGCTGAAAACCCGATCTCTACTGATTCGGGAAGGACCCTCGCAAGATCGATTAACGAAGAAAGCGAGGGATAGGTCTTATCCTGTGAAGGCGGCTTGCCATCGAACGACCAGAGCACCGTGAGGTTCTTGCTCGTAGAATTGTAGGTCACAAGAACAAGGATCGCTTTCCCGCTGTGCAATGCGGGATCCCAAGGCTTAGAAACGAGGGACTTGAGATGGTTCTCATTGATTCCTATGTGATGCATCAGGGGATCGAACTCCCGGTTCACAAAAGTGTCAAACTCGACCATGACGATCCGGTTCCGATGCCCCTCATTAGCCGTGCTAGCATTGAACAATCCCAAGAATCCACCGGCCGAGTTGGGCGGGATCAGGGTCCCGACAGGAGCGAGGAAAAAGGCCAGGCCATCGCTGTACTGAGCAGAGCCGTGAGTGTCGATGGTGAACGAGAAATTGGTTGAGAAGTCCGCTTGGCGGCCCGTGAGAGGATCCCATATGCGGATGGGGTTGGCGTACTTAATTCGGCCCACCTGGTAGTGATGTGGATTGCCCGTGGTGAGATCGACGTATCCATACGTGGCCGTCGCGACTCCCTCATACAATATGTCTCTCAAATCTGTGTCGAAGCTGGTTATATTGAAGGACAGAGGAGCAACAGAGGGAATGAAAGGACAGCAGACAAGGCAGAACAAGAACAAGCGAACGCACAAAGGAAAAGCACGGGGAGTGGCGCACGGCATTCTAAATCCGGGCCTTGGTCGGAATTGGATCTCCCAAACTGCAAGATCAATATGTTATATCAGGGTGCTTTATAACGAACCTGAGCATATGTGACGGCTTATGGGACACGGCAAACGCTCATAGATCAAGCAGCTTCTATGATGGTGTCTTGTTTTCTGCTAAAGCCAATGGAACAAATTAGTCTTGTGATGGGTACCATTGCTATCTTCCGAACAAGAAGGGTCCACACGGTTTGACTTAATCTATTGCTCCAGTTATTGGCCAGTCGGTGGAAAAATTTGCAGTGGTCCTAGAGGGCCTCAGATAATGACCATGGAGATGGAAACTGACTGATGGATCACCTTGAATTGACCGGCTTTCGGTGATATGAAGCGAGCGAGCGAGTGACCGTGGATCAAAGTTTTGCATTTGCTGGGAGAGCTTGTATGGTTCGCCATTTTTACAGACATCAACAGGCCACTCAATATCTCTGTCCACAATTGTGTAGGAAAGGAGTGCAGTCTTTGGTTAGATGAAGAGACTTAAAAGAGTGGTGGAGAGTCCATTGCCTGCTTGACAGCCACTGATTATGGTGAAAACTATGAACACTAACAACAAAAATAAGAGCCTGCAGAGTCAAACTCATAAGTTTGTTTACATTTTATTACCTCAAATTTTAGTGGAGGCAGTGCATAAAGTTGGGTCTCTCAAAGATTTTACTGAGCAATGTCATCCATTTGGGCATTGTAGTTTTGAATTTCGATAAGCTTGTCTAGCAACAAGCCACTCTGCTCTAGAAATAATTCAATATAATCCAATATAATTATCATTTTCTTTATTGGCATTCAATCTAATTATCTGTTTTTTTGGTCAGAAATCTAATTATCTTATACGTCAACTATGTGAATGAAATCTTTCCTACAATGTTTTTATTTTGAGAACTACTTTCATGTTATCGAAGCACACTACACATCGTCACGTTCAACCAGCTCACTCTTATTGATCATCATTTCACAGCTTGCCCAGCCCATCAAGAATATTTCAGGCCTATTTAGTTCTCGAGATTTTTAAATTATATTCAATGAAAATTTGTGCGGTTGGCGGTCCTTCGAAAATTAACATGGATGCATAATCATGTGTGGTAAGGCAAGATAAAAGACATTTTGCGAAATCATTATCAAAAGAATGCAAGATTAAAAAAAATATTCAATTGACATAGGATGTTCTTAATGACTAGCATTAAGCACCTAATGACCCAAGCATTGATGACAAAATTGGTACAGACATAGTGCATTAGACCCGTGCATATAATCCATTTGATCATGTAGGTCCCAGGAGTTCACATGGTCCAACAAATCTCATTTATCAGGTCTATACATTCGGACTGTAGCCGTCAATTTTCTGTACAGACGGAACCCTTAAGCCCTTTTGAGTTTGCTCCTAGAGTAAATCAAGGTTGCGAACTTTCATTGGTTCAACTTTGCGGTGAATCTCATAAGTTACTGAAGTGATATAAATCGTCTTCCTTGTTCTAAGGTAGTAGATGAATTGAATTTATCATACATGTCATGAGAATCAGTCAAGTACTCGAAAAGTCTCGAACAACCCATGCTGGGCAAAAAAAAAAAGAATTAAGAAAGATCTTATGAGTGAAAATAGTTAAAAAAAAGTTTAATTTGTTATTTTCACTCTTTCCACGTGGACCAGACCAAAATCAAAACATAGTTTGAAAGAAATGAAACTATATTTCTCGGTAAGAAAACACATTTTTTTTCTCAAATTTCAAGAATATACAAAAAGTAAAAGCAGAAAATTAATCTCATTTTCATGGACATAGTTCGAGAAATCACATGCAGTCTATATAAAGAACTAAAACAATACTTGATGTTGCCTTTGCCTCGACCTTAGCTATTGGGTCTTGAAGTCACTTATCAGAAGAAACCCACCTTAAATAAATCCCGAACTCAGCAAATACCCTAACTAACCTCATGAATCATATATGACACAAATCAAATGCCTGGCTTAAAAAGAAACCGTTTGTATTTAATTGAACGCGACACACATAATCTAGTCCTTAACTTCTTTCAAAGTCATCCCGATGGGGTTTACTTTACAAGAGTAAACTCGTCGTCAAGTTAACGGTGCCTTCAATTTGTATTAGCCAGGATATGCATTTGTATTGGATGGAACATATTGAGAGAACAAATTAATGCTGTGGTAAAGAGAAAAAAATAGTAAGGATTAGCGAGGAAGCTCTCCCACAGTTTCCCATCGTCTCTCTTAAGTTGAAAATTCCGTCAACATCCGACTGCTTGCGAAGCAATTCATTACGATGCATATGTTTCCTGTGAAAACATCCACCCCTATGAAGCAGACAGACAATGAAACGACAAAACGATTTTGGTCGATAGTCGTTCTCATCCAAGCGTGTGGGAATGAGATCCTTCTGTGAAAGACACCGTGCATGCAAGAGCAATTTCCGAGCAGCTACACAGTTGACATTCTATAAAAGCATATCAAAACCTCAATCTTGAGACTTTACTGGTCGAGAATACACGGAAGATGTCAATGGATACATGTATATTGTTGTTCCTGCTTCTATTTGCTGTGAAAGCACTTTCTCAACGTATAATCAATGGATTCATTGGTAGGACTTATCCTGGAGAGAGGAAGATTGATTTTTTTCTGCTCCCTAAAACTTAGAACTGGAGCTTCAGTAGACAAATCTTCTTGGAATGATGGGCTTTTGTTAGTAACTTATGTTTAATTAGCTTCATACAACTCCAATAAAACAAGAATCTCCCTCCTCCCATGACATTTTCTCTCTCCAATCTTTTTCATGCCCTGAGGAAAGAAAAACAGAACATTGCATGTACTGCAACACAAGGGGGATGGTGATGATCGTCAACCTGACATTCCAAAAAGCACATGTAAATACAAAGGGCTCATTTTCTAGGACCGCACACACGCTGACTGTCCAAAAAGCACACGTAAATACATGTCACTTGGCTGTGTGTCAACTGGGCGGAGCCAATTTCTTTTCAGAGAGATGTGGGGCAACTCTTGCGGTCGAAGGCTGTTTTGGTCCTATTTGTGTCTCTCTTTGGTTTCACTTATATCAAAAGAATATTGAACAGATATTAACACTTGCAATTCGAATGAACTCACCTGTCAGATCATGCAACCTCCGTGAAACAATTGATAGATGTGACATTCTGAAATCCGACCCACTTGGGATTTATGAAATGGATGATTTTATGATCGTGCTTGTAGTTAGATCTCGCCCAGAACTGATCACTCCTGGGATACTAACTATTAGGGAATGGCCAATTAGGGATTTAAATTCGCGCGACCAAAGAAACTCGATTGTGAACCGACTTTCAACCATAAAAATTGTCGAGGTGACATTTTGAGCCAATGTGGGCCGATCCAAGGATAGTTAGGGATCAATTTGCTACTGTCATATTAGTGGATCGCGGGTGATTCCGCTTGACCATGAGATTAATCGACGAATGACCCTAAATCTATACCAAACGATCGTGCCCATCGGATACTAGCGATCGATCCTCGCGATTAAGTGACAACCGAGATCGTCACGACCCGGGTGAACTTAAACGTGGCTTGATTCAATATCGGCCACGGGTCAAATGTGCGAATTTCCCCAAAAGCCACCCGTTAGTTCGAGATACGCTCGAGTTACGTAAATTAAATTTAACCATTAGTTAGAGATCAAGTTTGGGCATCGGAAATTATGAAGGTCATGATAGGATAATTGGACGATGTTGTTATTAGCTCGGTCAGCCTCAGATTTGTCCGAATTCCTCAAAAAGTTCAAATTTTGGCAAAAAATGAAAAATGACTATTTTACCCCCTGGGATTTTATTAAGGCCATGTATAATGGGAGAGAGGCATTATGGTCATTTCACACCTACATTAGAGATAAAAATTTTTGGACAATTTTGCCCTTGTAAATTTTGTGAAATTCCAATTTTGTCCCTGAATATTTTTTGTAAGGATTAATCTTGGTCGTCGATCTTACAATAAGATTGAATCGTGGCCATTGATTTGGAATTAGAGAGAAGGGTAGGATGGTCATTTCCTAGGGTGTTAGACACCAATTATTGGCCAATTAGTCTTTTTATTCCATTTTCTCTCTCTCTCTCCTCTCATTCTCTCTCTCACTCTCGGCACCTCTATCTCCCTCACTCCCTCCCGGCCGAGCTCCCTTCCCCTACCTCACCATGATCGTGGCCAGCCGCCTAGGCCAGCCGTCGCCGCCACTTTCCACCTATGAAGCCGCGGCCTTACCATCACCACTATCACATCCCGATTTTTGGGCCTGGGAAACCGCAGGTAAATGGTAATATCCTCAATTTCAGTCCCTAAGAAATGGCTATGGGTTAAGCTTGGTGGTTTTCCAATAAGAACTAAATTGTTTTCATTTGTTTTGGAAAACCCAGTTTTGGATTCTTTGTACCCCTTCGTTTTGTTATTTTTGGGGAGAATTTTGTGATCTGAATTTCCAAACACTTTCTTCTTGAAAGTTGTTCCAAACATCTTGAAGTTTTACATACTTTAATTTAAAAATTTTTGGAGTTGATATAAGTGGTACGATGGCCTGAATTTCGGACTATGTAAAACTGCTCAGAATGGGTATTTCGGTTATGTTTACACTGTCTTGATATTCTACAAGCTTTTCTGGGCCGAGTTTGGAAAAGTTTCCTTCATGAAAGTTGTTGAGAACTTCCTTTCCTATAACGTGTGTAAATTTGGGAATTTTCTGAGATGATTTGGATTCTGGACAGAGCTTATTTTGAGAAGCAAATATTCTGTTCCAGCGAACTATTTTTGAACTGTTTTTGAGTGACTGAAAACGGTGTTTACAGAGAGATTTAGATTTTGTGTTCTTCACGAAAAATGTTTATTAAGGGCTTGTTTATGACATATCCAAATTTGAGAATTTCGGAGTTCATTTACTATATTTTCAAGTCCGATTTCGTGAACAGTAAAAAACTGTTCGGTTTTGTTAGATTTCAAAGACTTATCAATTGTTATATGAAAAACGTTGGAATCTCGACTTGAGGTCTTTTGGTAATATTTGAGGACATTCCTATGTCGAAACTCGGGTTGAATGAGATTTTTATACGTGTTTATCGCAGAAAACTTTCAGAAAATCTTGTGATTAAGTATGGCACGGGTTGTGATTTTTATGCCAATTGGTATATTTCCTGTGACTCGATTGGCCCGAGTCATTTGCGTGAGAATTCAGTAAATCCAGAAGACTCTAGGGAGTCCATGGTCTGGAAATTGGTAGAAAATCCTACAAAGTTGACAAAGTTAAACCTTATCCTCTTCATTATTGCTTGGTCTTCTTTTTCCACAAGCATTTATGAAGCTTGGTCATCAAGTATTGACCAAGCGGAAGAGAGGAGGTCACAGCAAGGAGGGGGGAGAGAGAGAGGAAGTCACGGCCAATGAGTGAGGAGAGAGAAAGGAAGAATAATTGGCCATTTCATCATTACTCTTGACCTTTAGACCTAGGCCATTAATGGGTGGATGATGCGTGCGCTTACCTCATCGCCCCGGTGACACGTGCGCATACCTCATACTCCCCCTTGACATATGGGCACGCCTCATCAAAACCCTAGTCTTACTCCTCTATAAATAAAAGGCCATTCGACCAAGGAGAAATAGAGAGAGAAAGAGAAGCCGAGAAAGAGAGAGAGGGAGAACCTCACGTGAAGCCCCCCCATTCCTCTCCCTCACGCCATTTCCACGCCCTGAGAGCTCCGGCCAACCTTCTTTCTTATTTCTTACTTTGTAGTCATGATCGAGGAAGAGAGAAAAAGAAAGAAAGAGAGAAAAAGCTTACCGACTAGCCTGTGTCTCTCTCGTGGTTCGATCAAGTGAGAAAGCCACACCCAAGGCTGTGTGTTCGTGTTTAAACCCGAGAACCACCAAGAATCGCTCGAAAGACATTGAAGTTCTCGTGTTCTTCACACGTCTCGCGTTCTCTAGTTCTTGTTTCAGTTTAGAGTAAGTGAATTCCCTAATAGCGGGAAAGGATGTTGAGATGCATTGTGACGTGATTTGCTTGGACCGTTTCTCGGTTGTTTGGTTGGTCGTAGTTGGTTCATTTCCTTGATTTGATCATGTTTCGTGTTTGATATTGTTTTGAGATAGAATCGAGACTTGAATGGCAAGGTGAACATGTTATAGCCGTGCTTGATGTTCTCTTGTTGAACTTTGCTATTGATCTGTCATCGATGCGGGTGCGGTAAGGGCCGACTTATGTTAACAGCGATTGATATATCCTCGCTTGATATTAGTGTTTTCACTTGTTGAGTCTCCCCGACTCATCCCCCATTTTTCCCACCCTCAGGTACATAGGATGGTCGAATGGACAGCAGTGACAGGGGGAGATGAGCCATGTTAGAGTTCGAGGAAAGCTAGGAGCGGTGAATCCGAAGTAGTGAGCTTAGGACACCCAAGCCATAATGTTTGTTGTGTGTAAATGGCTAAAGTCGGCTAAGTTGGCTTGTAAAATATGTTTGCATGCTTAGTAAACATAAGGTTTGCTCACGATGCTGCTTGTCTTAATCCCGCTGTTGTTTTTAATGTGATTGGCTCGAAATTATGCTTCTGCTTGTGTATAATAAAAGATAACAATGAACGAGACGTCACGTTTATGACCCCGAGGTAGGGGCGTCACTGTTTAATTTGGTATCAGAGCAGGTTTTCCCTCCAGTAGGTGTAGTTCGGGGCAGCTTGCAATTGGCCAGTCCGATGAGGGCGGGGAGTAGCACTGGGGCCATACAACCTGATCTTTGAGCGGCTTCTAATAGAGGTGGCGCCGGGATAAGAGGCCTGATCATTGAGCGGCCTCTGAGCAGAAGTGGTGCCGGGATAAAGGGCCTAATCATTGAGCGACTCCTGGCCGGCTTCTAGGATAGCTAAAGGCAGGAATGACCAAACTGTGCACCGAATTGGGAAAACGATTCTGAAATCAAAGAGGGAAAAAAGACCTGGAGTGATAAGGTACGCTGAAGTTGGGGTAGTTAGCTAAAAAACACCCCTATGCATGTGAATGATTGATTGTGGTTGAATAGGTTAAGTGTTCTTGTTTGTTTGTGATCACTGACCTATTCTTATATTGTAGAAAGTCTTGTTAGACTATTGATAGCAAAATAAGTGCTAAGGACTAGGCTGCGACTGCTGAGGAAAAAGGAAAGTCCCAGCAGGATGTCACGACCTCGAAAGAGAAATCCAAACAGGTTCCCCTCTTGTAAGTTGCAGTTCGATGTTGAGCCAAGAGAAGGCTATTGAATTTTAACATAACCCGATTCGATGAGGGCAAGGAGCAATCGCCAGGGCAGAACCTGATCAAGGAGCGGCTCTTGGCTAGGAAATGGACGCCGGAGCAAGAAGCTTGATCAAATTGCGGCTTCTAACAAGAGTGTCACCGGGGTTGAAGACCTGAACAAGGTACGACTCTTGGCAGGCTTCTAGGATGGCGGGTAAGAAAATGCAGTAAACCGAACTAGGTACTGAATTGAAAGTATTACGGGAACTGTTACTTGAAATGATAAGTGTGATCTTCATAATAGTTATAAATAAGTAAATTTTGTTTGAGAAAGATTTTTATCAAAGTAGCGCAGCGGAAGCGTGGGTCAAGCTTGCTACACTCTAGTATGTTGGATCGAGGTCGGGGAAAGAAAGGTCGTTAGTCCAGAGCTAGTCCACATGACAATAGCTGCTGTAAAGGTACTAAGGTAAGTTAAATTCCAGGTATGTAGGATCCTTTGAAATTCGAGGAAGAATAAGGAATTTGGCCTATCAGTTGGTGTCACCATCGAAACTTGCTCAGGTATATGTTGTGATATTGTGAAAGTGTGAGCCCGATCCGGCACGCGTACTAAATTTTTCGACAAGGTTGAAGTGAACAGTAGAGTGTCCTACGCTGAGGAACAGGTACGGATCGTGGATTGTAAGGAGCAAGTGTTGAGAGGTAAGGCCATTCTCTTAGTTAAGGTCCTATAGTGTCACCAGGGCATAAAAGAAGCCACCTGGGAAAGTGAGGAATTGAGGAAAAGTTGATACCTGCATTTATTCGAAGAGCCAGATACGCGTTTATATTCGAGGACGAAATTTTATTAGAGGAGGAGAATTGTCATATCCCGATTTTTGGGCCTGGAAAACCGCAGGTAAATGGTAATATTCTCAATTTCAATCCCTAAGAAATGGCTATGGGTTAAGCTTGGTGGTTTTCCAATAAGAACTAAATTGTTTTCATTTGTTTTGGAAAACCCAGTTTTGGATCCTTTGTACCCCTTCGTTTTGTTATTTTTGGGGAGAATTTTGTGATCCAAATTTCCAAATATTTTCTTCTTAAAAGTTGTTCCAAACATCTTGAAGTTTTACATACTTTAATTTAAAAAATTTTGGATTTGACATAAATGGTACGATGGCCTGAATTTCGGACCGTGTGAAACTACCTAGAATGGGTATTTCAGTGATGTTTATACTGTCTTGATTTTCTACAAGCTTTTCTGGGCTAAGTTTGGAAAATTTTTCTTCACGAAAGTTGTTGAGAACTTCCTTTCCTATAACGTGTGTAAATTTGGGAATTTTCTGAGATGATTTGGATTCTGGATAGAGCTTATTTTGAGAAGCAAATATTCTGTTCTAGTGAACTGTTTTTGGACTGTTTTGGAGTGACTGAAGACGGTGTCTACAGAGAGATTTAGATTTTGTGATCTTCACGAAAAATGTTTATTAAAGGCTTGTTTATGACATATCCGAATTTGAGAATTTTCGGAGTTCATTTCCTATATTTTTAAGTCCAATTTTGTGAACAGTGCAAAACTGTTCGGTTTTGTTAGATTTCAAAGACTTATCAATTGTTATATGAAAAATGTTGGAATCTTGACTTGAGGTCTTTTGGTAATATTTGAGGACATTCCTGCCCCGAAACACGAGTTGAATGAGATTTTTATACGTGTTTATCGCAGAAAACCTTCAGAAAATCTTGTGATTAAGTATGACACGGGTTGTGATTTTTATGCCAATTGGTATATTTCCTGTGACCTGATTGGCCCGAGTCATTTGCGTGAGAATTCAGTAAATCCAGAAGACTCTAGGGAGTCCACGGTCTGGAAATTGGTAGAAAATCCTACAAAGTTGACAAAGTGAAACCTTATCCCCTTCATTATTGCTTGTATTAATTGCTTAGTCTTCTTTTTCCACAAGCATTTATGAAGCCAATTATGAAGCTTGGTCATTAAGTATTGACCAAAGGGAAGAGAGGAGGTCACGGCGAGGGGGGAGAGAGAGAGTAAGTCACGGTCAATGAGTGAGGAGAGAGAAAGGAAGAATAATTGGCCATTTCATCATTACTCTTGACCTTTTGACCTAGGCCATTAATGGGTGGATGATGCGTGCGCTTACCTCATCGCCCCGGCGACATGTGCGCTTACCTTATCACCCGGTGACACGTGCGCATACCTCATACTCCCCAATGACATATGCGCACGCCTCATCAAAACCCTAGCCTTACTCCTCTATGAATAGAAGGCCATTCGGCCAAGGAGAAATAGAGAGAGAAAGAGAAGCCGAGAAAGAGAAAGAGGGAGAACCTCACGTGAAGCCCCCCTTCCTTTCCCTCACGCCATTTCCACGCCCCGAGAGCTTCGGCCAACCTTCTTTCTTATTTCTTGCTTTGTAGTCATGATCGAGGAAGAGAGAAAAAGAAAGAAAGAGAGAAAAAACTTGCCGACTAGCCCGTGTCTCTCCCGTGATTCGATCAAGTGAGAAAGCCACACCCAAGGCCGTGTGTTCGTGTTTAAACCCGAGAACCACCAAGAATCACTTGAAAGACATTGAAGTTCTCGTGTTCTTCACACGTGTCGCGTTCTCTAGTTCTTGTTTCAGTTTAGAGTAAGTGAATTCCCTAATACCGGGAAAGGATGTTGAGATGCGTTATGACGTGATTTGCTTGGACCGTTTCTCGGTCGTTTGGTTGGTCGTAGTTGGTTCATTTCCTTGGTTTGATCATGTTTCGTGTTTGATATTGTTTTGAGATAGAATCGAGACTTGAATGGCAAGGTGAATATGTTATAGCCATGCTTGATGTTCTCTTGTTGAACTTTGATATTGATCTGTCATCGATGCGGGTGCGGTAAGGGCTAACTTATGTTAACAGCGATTGATATATCCTCGCTTGATATTAGTGTTTTCACTTGTTGAGTCTCCCCGACTTATCCCCCATTTTTCGCACCCTCAGGTACATAGGATGGTCGAACAGACAGCAGTGATAGGGGGAGATGAGCCATGTTGGAGTTCGGGGAATGCTAGGAGCGGTGAATCCGAAGTAGTGGGCTTAGGACACCCAAGCCATAATGTTTGTTGTGTGTAAATGGCTAAAGTCAGCTAAGTTGGTTTGTAAAATATGTTTGCATGCTTTGTAAATATAAGGTTTGCTCACGATACTGCTTGTCTTAATCCTGCTGTTGTTTTTAATGTGATTGTCCCGAAATTATGCTTCCGCTTGTGTATAATAAAAGATAACAATGAACGGGATGTCACGTTTATGACCCCAAGGTGGGGGCGTCACAGCCACCACCGCCTCACCACTTCTCCCTCCTTTGTTTTTCCCTGCACCGAACACCATCACCACCATCCTCATTCGGTTTTGTCCAATCGCGAAAAACCAGCCATCGTCCAGCCACCGTCGCCCGCCGAGTGGCCGCCAGACTACTGCCCCTCCCCTTCAGCCGAGCTAGCTTAGGTTTCTAGGTAAGTGGCTTCCTAAACTTTACTTAGGATATCGGGTATCGACGGACTTGATTAGGGGCTTAATCGGGTTGATTAGTGACGATTTAAGGGTTATTTAGGGATTGTTTAGGGGTTATGTTAGTCGGCTGATTTGGGGGCTGAAATTTGGCTAATTTGTAGGCAAAATTGTGATGTTTCGAGACTGATTTGATGTTGAATTGAGTGCTGAATATTGTGGATTGAAATGATGGGCGTACAGTCCGATTTGGGGACTAAAACATGTCAGTTTGATGTGGTGTCGTGGCTGATTTGTCGTGGCTATTGTGGCTTGAAATAGATATGAAATATGTTGAATTTATGTCCATAATTGTGGCTGTGATTGTGGGTCCAATGGCGACCTTGTTTGCTCGTCAGATTGTGAAATGATTGATTAAAATGTGGCCTCGTTATATGTGTTACGAGTTATTATGAGTTATTTTATTATTATTTACTATCATGTGTGGGAATGTCTACCACATTACTATGTACCCTCATTATTAGTATAAATAAGAGAGCATGCTAACCTAGAGGGTTAGACAATTCATTCATCCCCTTCTCTTCTTTTCTTCTTCTTCAAACATGGTTTCAGACCTCAGGGAGTAGGACTGTGTTTGCCTCTATTGCACAACTACAGCAATCATCTAATTATTCCTCTACCTCAGCATGTGCAGCTCTTCCTTCCGCTACTTGGATTATTGATTCTGGTGCCGGTGCTCACATGACGGGTAATAGAGGTATTCTTACTGCATATCAGTCCTCAGCTCCGTTACGCCATATTACTATTGCGAATGGGTCATCCTTGATGGTTCAGGGACATGGAGTTGCACAACCTTCCGATGAGATCTCCTTATCTTCCTGATCTAATCTCCCGGCCTGCTTCTCTTTTTGTCGGTCATTCTCTTCTTCCAAATCTGATCTAGTTCTGATCAAGGATCTATGAAACGGTGGAGCTTGTGATCTCTTTCTTTAATCTAATTTTCTGATTAATTTGGTGTGACTAGATTAAGTACACATCATTATGTCAAGTGGTTCAGAGACTCCGATAGATGCTGCTGTTGAATCCGGTGAGACTGGATTAGCCATGAATAGATCTGGTGCGACTGGATCTGATGTGATGCGGTCACAAGCTCCGACCTTTATATCTACTTCGTTTAAGCTCGTCGAACGTGTTTTGACGGGACAGTCTACATACACACTTTGGAAGAAGAATGTTTTCAAGAATTTGCACGGACAGCGGTTATCTCATCATCTTACTCAGCCTCCCCCGAGCAGGGATGACCTGACTTATGATGAATGGTACACTGTTGATTGTC
Organism: Syzygium grande; assembly: GCA_024733475.1. Classification (NCBI taxonomy): domain Eukaryota; kingdom Viridiplantae; phylum Streptophyta; class Magnoliopsida; order Myrtales; family Myrtaceae; genus Syzygium; species Syzygium grande. The sequence goes on from JAMXDD010000005.1 coordinate 23,646,295, forward strand.
GTATTTATAGTCAATTATTGAATGCTAATTAGGCTGGTTGCCCTACTGATAGGAGGTCTACCTCTGGATATGCTTTGTATGTTGGTGGTAATTTGGTTTCATGGAAGAGTAAGAAATAGGATATTGCTGTGAGGAGTAGTGCTGAAGCAGAGTATCGGGCCATTGCTGTGATGCCCCGCACCTCGGGGCCATTAGCGTGACGTCCCGTTCATTATTATCTTATTAAACACAAGCGGAAGCATACTCGGGACAATCACATTAATAACAACAGCGGGATTTAGACAACAGCATCATGAGCAAACCTTATTATTACAGTGCATGCAAATATGTTTTAACAAGCCCTTCGGGTCATGGCAACAACACATATTTTCATAGCCATTTACACACAATAAACATGTGGCTTGGGTGTCCTAAGCCCACTACTTCAGGTTCACGGCTCCTCGCTTTTCCTCGAACTCCAACATGGCTCAAGCTCCCCCTTTCGCTGCCGTCCGTGCGACCATCCTACGGACCTGAGGGTGGGGAAAAAAAAGGGATGAGTCGGGGAGACTCAGTAAGTAAACCTACTATTATCAAGCGAGGATGAGGGGATCGCCGTTAGCACAAGTCGGCCCTTACCGCACCCGCATCAATGGCAGATCAATAGCAAAGTTCATTCAAGAGAACATTACGCATGGCCACATCGTACACACTTTACAAACCAAAGCTCGGTTCAATCTCAAAACAACATCAAACAAGAAACATGATCAAATCGAGAAATAACCCAACTACGACCAACCAAACGACCGAGAAACGGTCCAAGCAAACCGTGTCACAACGCATCACAACTTCCTTTCCCGATATTAGGAAGTTTACTTACTCAACGGCAAACAAAACCAGAGAACGGGGTTCGAGATAGGTGAGCTCGGGAAGTTTCGAGCTTTTTCCTCTCTTCTTCCTTGCTTTGCCGACCAAGACGAGGCCTATCAAGGCCAAACCGTGGCTCTTGGATGGGAACGAGAAGAGACACGGGCTGGTTTGGGGTTGGTTCAGGCGTGAGTTTCTCGGCCAAAGTGAGAAAATGAGAACAAGGGAAGAAGAAGAAGATGTTGGCGTGAGGCGTGAGAGAGGAGGAGAGGGTGGGGAAGCTTCATGTGTGGCTTCTAGCTTCTTATAGACAAATAAGCTTGGAAAAGAAGCCAAGTGTAAATGCGCACAAAAGTCAAAAGTCATCAAGCATTTAATGTCATTAAATGCCCTTAATTGTAAATGTCATCATAGCACGCATTTAATGTCATTAAATGCCCTTAATGAACTAGAATGATGAAGGTCAACTTTGGTCCTCTCTTTCTCTCTCTCTCTCTCTCTCTCTCTCTCTCTCTCTCTCTCTCTCTCTCTCTCTCTCTCTCTCTCTCTCTCTTGGCCGAATGGCCCTTCTTTCTATTTATAGGGAGGAGAAACTTGGGGCCAAAGTTTAAATGATGTAAGCGCTTATGTCATCGGGGCGCGTGAGGTCATCGCGCGTGTCATTGAGGCAATGAGGTAAGCGCTTACCTTACATGGCTATCATTAAGAACCACCAAAGTCAAGAATAATGATGGCCCATTTAATGCATGTCATCATGAAGGGCCATCAAAGTCAAGACTAATTAATGAGGCTTCTTGAACAAGCTTCATTCTTGGCCAATCATTTTCAAGCTTATTCTCTATTTCGTTTCCCCTTGGTCTGACCTCCGAAAAATGCATAAAATATCTCATTTGAAAGTTCAGAACGCGTACTTTAAATCACCAGAAGACACCAAGTCCAAATTCTAACGTTTTCATATAGAAAATGCTAAATCTTTGAAATCTGGAAAAATCGGACAGTTTTGCACTGTTCACGAAATTGGACTTGAAATCATAGTAAATGAACTCCGAAAATTCTCAAATTCGGATATGTCATAAACAAGACCTTAATAAACATTTTTCATGAGAACACAAAATCTAATTCTCTCTTTAAATACCATTTTCGGTTACTCAAAGATAGACTAAAAATAGTTCACTGGAACAGCATTTTTGTTTCTCGAAATAAGCTCTGTCCAGTATCCAAATCATCTCAGAAAATTCCTAAATTTGTACACGTTATAGAAAAGGAAGTCCTTAACAACTTTCGTGAAAAAAACATTTCCAAAATCAGCCCAGAAAAGTTCGTAGAAAATCAAGACGGTGTAAACATCATCGAAATTCTCATTCTGGGCAGTTTCACACGGTCCGAAAATGAGACCATCATACCACTCATATCAACTCCAAAAATTCTGAAATTAAATTATGCAAAACTTCAAAATGTTTGGAACAATTTTCAAGAAGAAAGTATTTCGAAATTCGGATCACAAATGTCTCCCCAAAAATAACAAAATGAAAGGGTACAAATGATCCGAAAACTAAGTTTTCCAAAACAAGATAAAACAGTTTAATTCTGATTGGAAAACCGCCAAACTTAACCCATAGCCAATTCCCAGGGACTGAAATTGAGGATTTTACCTGCGGCTTCCCAGGCCCAAAAATCGGGATGTGACAATTCTCCCCCTCTAATAAAATTTCGTCCTCGAAATTTAAACACGTATCTAGTTCCTCAAATAAATGCAGGTATCAACTTTTCCTCAATTCCTCACTCTCCCAGGTGGCTTCTTTTATGCCCTGGTAACACTATAGGACCTTAACTAAGGAACGGCCTTACCTCTCAACACTTGCTCCTTACATTCCACGATCCGCACCTGCTCCTCAGCATAGGACACTCTGCTGTCCACTTCGACCTCGTCGAAAAATTCAGCATGCGTGCCGAATCGGGCTCACACTTTCACAATATTACAACATGTACCTGAGCAAGTTTCGGTGGCGATACCAACCGATAGGCCAAATTCCCTTTTCGTTCTCGAATTTCAAAAGATCCTACGTACCTGGGACTTATCTTACCATTGTACCTTTACAGCAGCCACTGTCATGTGAACTAGCTCTGGACCAGCGACCTTTCTTTGCCCGACCTCGATCCAACATACGAGAGTGCAGCAAGCTTAACCACGCTTCCGCTGCGCTACTCTGATAAAATTTTCCTCAAACACAATTTACTTTCTTATAACAATCACGAAGATCGCACTTATCAGTTCAAGTAACAGTTCCCATCTTACTTTCAATTTTGTACCTAGTTCGGTTTATCCCTTTTCTTACCCGCCATCCTAGAAGCCTGCCAGGAGTCGCACCTTGTTCAGGTCTTCAACCCCGGCGACACTCTTGCTAGAAGCCGCACCTTGATCAAGCTTCTTGCTCCGGCGTCCACTTCCTAGCCAAGAGCCGCTCCTTGATCAGGTTCTGCCCCTGGCGATCATTCCCCGCCCTCATCGGATCGGGTTATGTCAACATTCAACAGCCTTCTCTTGGCTCAATACCGAACTGCAACTTACTAGAGGGGAAACTGCTTGGACTTCTCTTTCGAGGTTATGGCATCATGCTGGGACTTTCCTTTTTCCTCAGCGGTCGCAGCCTAGTCCTGAGCACTTATTCTGCTCTCAATAGTCTAACAAGACTTTCTACAACACAAGAATAGGTTAGTGAACAGTACAGCAATTGTCACATCCATACGGACGGGTGAACAGTACCGTACGGACCGGTGAACAGTAATCCATACGGACACTGTATGAACAGGGCTAGACGGCAACGTATGGGGCGAGCTAGACGGCTGGGTGGCGACAGAACGGTGATCGGAGCTCCGACGAGGCTCCGACGCGGCGGCGAGGCTCTGACGCGACGGTGAGGCTAACCAGGAGAGAAAAAAGAGAGGAAAAAGGGAGAGAGAAAGGGCTGGATAGAGGCGAGGCTCAGGCTGAGGGTCTGTGTGGTCGACGGCGGGGCACGGCGGTCAGTGGCAGCGCTCCGGTGGCTGGCGGCAAGCTCCGGCGAAGCCAAAACCAAGAGAGAAAATGGAGAAAAAGAGAGGAAAATGGGAGAGGAGCTGCTGTGGCTGGTTGACCTGCCGTGAGGGAGGGGCTAAGGAGAGAGAAGACAGTCCAACTTGGTCAAATAAAGCAGCCCAAAGTGCCACGTGTCGCCGATCCGGGCCGTTTGACCAAAATACCCCTAATCCAACGGTTTTAATTCAATCCTATCCAAAAAGTGAGGGGTAAAATGGTCCTTGGCCCTCAATAATGCAGCTAATAACCTTGGTAATTATCCTAAAATTTTCTCAAAAAAATTCGAAATTAATATTGGCCCAGGGGCAAAATGGTCATTTTTCCGGTTCCGGGGCGAAATTTCAATTTTCACACATATGCGTTTCATATGTGTGTGGCCAACATAATATGGCATCGGAATCGCAAAATTCACTTTTTAAGCCTTTGAAAATCGACTGCGAAGTTTCGGGAATAAAATAATATTATTTTTCGCTCCCGAGTCAAAATTCTAATTTTTGACCGAAACCACTCTAAATGGGTGTGTCCGCCCCAAAATGACATTGGTTTCGAAAAATAACCTCAAACGGGCTCAAAATCCAATCTCGAGGCCCATAGGGGCAAAACCGTAATTTTCCCCAATTTTCGTTGAAATTCCAATTTCTGGCTAGATTAGTCCCAAATGTGCGTGGCCACACCAAAACGATGTTGGTCTTCAAAAATAATCGTAACGTCCACAAAATTTCGACGTCGAAGTTCGGTCCAATCTCGCGATTAAATTTGCTCATTTTAAAATTCTAGAGCCTCTCATTAACGGGTGGCTATTTAGGGTGTTACGCCAGATCGACCTAGGGTTGTCCGAATCGTAATGGCCTCGATTTTTAAGAGAGCGCGAGGAATTATCATTAGTACTGGAGGTCTCGGTCATTTAGGTTAGTTCGGGAATCGTTCGCCATGTGTAATCTCGGTCATGCGGAATCACCCGCGATCCATGTGTACTCTCGGTCATGCGGAATCACCCGCGATCCGATCGTACATCATTAGCTGAATCGAATCCGTCACCTTCCTAAGATCGGCCCACGTTAGTCCAAAATATTCCCTCGGCGTTCTTCGAAGTCCGTGCCTAACTCGCGATCGGGTCCCCGGTCCACGTACATATTCCTATTTAGCCTTTCCTAGTAGGTTAGTATCCCGTGATTGATCAAACCTGGGCGAGACTTTCTAAAATTAAATGAGAAATAATTTACACTTTATTGATCCCAAAAATGGGTCGAAATTCAGGATGTTACACTAAGTTCCCGTGATGTACTCAAGCTCCAGCCTCCGATTTGGGCAAGGCAAAAGAGGTTGTAACAGAAGTAAAGCGTATGAAGTAGTATGTGCAGATTAAGTCGACATGTGTTGCTGCATGACTTTAGGAGGTAGGATTTGTCTTACTTTATAGACACAGATTCTTGGATAGGAGCAGACGGAGATTCCATCATTCCTAACTGTGAAGCCGATGGCCGGTACGAAACTGGGTTGTCGAAAGCGCCGCGTGGGAGCTCCGGGACCGAGTCCTCAAGCCGGAGGAACCTGATCACTTGCCCTGCCCTTGGCCGTCTCGCAGGGTCCGGGTGCACACACCACAGCCCCACCATCATCAGGCACTCCACCTCCTCCCTCCGGAAACCCGAGCACATCGCTTCATCGGCCGCGCCGAGGATGTTGCCGGCGAGGTAGAGTTGCCAGACCCATTTGTGCAGTGGGACTTGGATCTCTCCGTCCTCGTAGCTCCTCCGGCCACATGCAATCTCCAGGGCCACAACGCCGAAACTGAACATGTCGGACTCCTTTGTGGCCTTCCCTCCGATGAAGTACTCGGGCGCTAGATACCCGCAAGTCCCCACCACGTCTGTCGTCTGAGTCCTGAACCAGGGGTCAACGAGCTTGGCCACTCCGAAGTCGCCAAGCTTGGTGCTAAAGTTGGTGTCGAGCAGCACGTTGGCTGCCTTTATGTCGCGGTGGAGCACACATTGCTCGAGCTCCTCGTGGAGGTAGTTGAGGGCGGACGCGAGGCCGAGCGCCACGCTGTACCGCACGTCCCACGGCAGTCTTCTCCGGGCCCCAAGAGGTGGTGATCGAGGCTGCCGTTGGGCATGTAATCGTAGACAAGCAACAACTCACCTTCCTCTCGACACCACCCGACAAAACGGCACCAGGTTTCTGTGTATCGCTCGCTTATGATCTTCACCTCATTAACAAAAACCTTCTCGGAGTGTCGGGACTCCGCAAAGATCCTTTTGACGGCAACCAGGCGGTTTGAATGGCTCAAGAACCCTTTATAGACTTGGCCAGACCCACCTCGGCCAAGCTTTCTATCGTCTCTGCGGCCGTTGGTCGCCGCAAGCAACTCCTGATAAGTGAACTTCGCAGGCAATGCGCAGATCTCTTTGTCAATGTCGGTAAGGGTACCGTAACCATGCTTTTCACTCCTCTTGACCACGAAAAAGCAAGACCCTGCAGAGATCACCAGTAAAAAACATGCCACGGGAACCACGACCAGTATCCTTAACCGGCGAGGTTTCGAGTTCACCCCCTTTGGCGGCGATCTATCCGGCAGCAGGGGATCTACGTCGTCCAAATTCGAAGTGAACTCCCAGGAATTGATGCTGTGTCTCTCATGATATAGGCCAGTAGAAGCTGAAAACCCGATCTCTACTGATTCGGGAAGGACACTCGCAAGATCGATTAACCAAGAAAGCGAGGGATAGGTCTTATCCTGGGAAGGCGGTTTGCCATCGAATGACCAGAGCACGGTGAGGTTCTTGCTCGTAGAATTGTAGGTCACAAGAACAAGGATCGCTTTCCCGCTGTGCGATACGGGATCCCAGGGCTTAGAAACGAGGGACGAGAGATAGTTCTTATTGATTCCTATGTGATGCATCGGGGGATCAAACTCCGGGTTCACATAAGTGTCAAACTCGACCATGACGATCTGGTTCCGATGCCCCTCATTAGCCGTGCTAGCGTTGAACAATCCCAAGAATCCACCGGCCGAGTTGGGTGGGATTGGGTTCCCGACAGGAGCGAGGAAAAGGCCAGGCCATCGCAGTATTGAGCAGAGCCAATCTCGATGGTGAACGAGAAATTGGTCGAGAAGTCCGCTTTGGCGCCCGTGTGAGGATCTAATATGCGGACGGGGTTGGCGTACTTAATCCGCCCACCTGGTAGCGATGCGGAGGATTGACCATGGTGAGAACGATGTACCCATACGCGGCCGTCGCGACTCCCTCATACAATATGTCTCTCAAATCTGTGTCGAAGCTGGTTATATTGAAGGACAGAGGAGCAACACAGGGAATGAAAGGACAGCAGACAAGGCAGAACAAGAACAAGCGAGCGCACAAAGGAAGAGCACGGGGAGTGGCGCCCGGCATTCTAAATCCGGGCTTTGGTCAGAATTGGATCACCCAAACTGCAAGATCAATATGTTATATCAGGGTGCTTTATAACGAACCCGAGCATACGCGACAGCTTACAGGACACGGCAAACGCTCATAGATCAAGCAGCTACTATGATGGTTCCTTATTTTCTGCTAAAGCCAACGGAACAAATTAGTCTTGTGATGGGTACCATTGCTATCTTCCGAACAAGAAGGGTCCACACGGTTTGACTTAATCTATTGCTCCAGTTGTTGGCCAGTCGGTGGAAAATTTTGCAGTGGTCCTAGAGGGCCTCGGATAATGACCATGGAGATGGAAACTGACCGATGGATCACCCCGAATTGACCGGCTTTCGGTGATATGAAGCGAGAGAGCAAGCGAGCAACTGTGGATCAAAGTTTTGCATTTGCTGGGAGAGCTTGTATGGTTCGCCATTTTTACAGACATCAACAGGCCACTCAATATCTCTGTCCACAATTGTGTATAAAAGGAGTGCAGTCTTTGGTTAGATGAAGAGACTTAAAAGAGTGGTGGAGTGTCCATTGCTAGAATGTGCATGAAATCTTTCCGACAATGTTGTATTTTGAGAATTTCTTTCATGTGATCGTAGCCCATGAGATATGGTCAAGGTCAATCATCCTACTTTATTGATCATCAAGGTCAATCACAGCTTGCCCAGCCCCATCACGAACATTGCAGGCCTATTTCGTCGTTGAGATATTTAAGTTTCATTCAATGAAAATGTGTGGCTGGTAATACTTTGAAAATTAACAGATGCAGAATCTTGAATGATAGGGAAAGGTAAAAACATTTTGCATAATCTTGATCTTAAGAATCCAAGATCAAGAAAACTACGCAATGACACGGGATGTCCTCAAGAAAACTATGCAATGACACGGGATGTACTTAATGACCAGCACTAGACACCTGATGGCCCAAGTATTGATGGGGCAATTGCTGCAGACACACGATGCATTAGACCCCTTGCATGGAATCTGCAGGATCATTTAGGTCCCTTTTGGAGTTCATATGATCCAACAAATATCGTGCACTGAGTCTACAAGTTCTGTACCATATGCCCTTTTGAGTTTGCTCCTACGCTTTTAAGGTTGACACTTTCATTATTTAAACTTCACAATGTACCTTGAAAGTTACTGACTCGTTTAAAGGTGCGTGATGAATCGAATTCATCGTGCTTGTGATGGGAATCGATTGGATACTTCAGGAGTCCAGAACAATCCATTCCTGGCGAAAACAAATTAAAAAAAAAAAAAACGCATGGAACTTACATAAAATGGTCTATTTAGAGTAACTTTTACATTAGGAAATGTGCCATAATTTTTCTACAGTATTCATTTCAATGCCAATTTTTTTAAACGATCACTTGAGTGGTACATCGGTGGAAAAACGATCACTTAAGTGCTTCCAACGATATATTCCGACCGTTTATCTTACATGGCTTTTTTAATAAAATTTTAATTCCCATGTGCCTTTGTTATATTAAAAAAACATTGAAGTACAATGTGGACCCAGCACACATTTATACTCACTCTCGTACGTGCGAGCCTTCAATGCCGGTAAGAAATATTTTTGGGTGCCTCATGTGAATTTGGTGCATCTTAGCCTTTAAGATCGCGCAAACTCAAAAGAGGAGTGTTTTATTTTCAGGATAAAAATGCCAAGATGTCGGCCATAGCAGTAGTTAAAAAAATGAATTGGAGAATTTCCTCAATGTGAATTTGAGAATTTTTCTGTATATTTCGATAACTCATAACGAAGAGTATATTGGTTTATTTATAGGCTAAGGAAACAATATCGATCAAAATATGCACAATCAAAAGGAGGTGTACGTGCGATCTTGAAAGAGATAACATAGGATTGAGATAATTATCAAATACCTCTAACATAGAAAATCCTTGAGAAATCCCTAATTATCTCTAACAGCAGCAGTGGCGGAGCTATGATGAACGACTACATTGTCAGGTACATCCTCTCTTCGACTATCCGGCGGAAAGAGCCTACACTCCTCCGAAGCAGCCTCACTACAACCAGGACAAGACATTGGAGTTAACTGAAATTTTCTTTTCGCGGTGCCTTGTTCATTTGAATATAAGCAATGTGTATTGAGTGCTACTAAGTCCCCGTGATGTACTCGAGCTCCAGCCTCCGATTTGGGCAAGGCAAAAGAGGTTGTAACCGAAGTAAAGCGTATGAAGTAGTATGTGCAGATTAAGTCGACATGTGTTGCTGCATGACTTTAGGAGGCAGGATTTGTCTTACTTTATAGACACAGATTCTTGGATAGGAGCGGACGGAGATTCCATCATTCCTAACTGTGAAGACGATGGCCAGTACGAAACTGGGTTGTCGAAAGCGTCGCGTGGGAGCTCCGGGACCGAGTCCTCGAGCCGGAGGAACCTGATCACTTGCCCTGCCCTTGGCCGTCTCGCAGGGTCTGGGTGCACACACCACAGCCCCACCATCATCAGGCACTCCACCTCCTCCCTCCGGAACCCCGAGCACATCGCTTCATCGGCCGCGCCGAGGATGTTGCTGGCGAGGTAGAGTTGCCAGACCCATTTGTGCAGCGGGACTCGGATCTCTCCCTCCTCGTAGCTCCTCCGGCCACACGCGATCTCCAGGGCCACAACGCCGAAACTGAACATGTCGGACTCCTTTGTGGCCTTCCCTCCGATGAAGTACTCGGGCGCTAGATACCCGCAAGTCCCCACCACGTCTGTCGTCTGAGTCCTGAACCAGGGGTCAACGAGCTTGGCCACTCCGAAGTCGCCAAGCTTGGTGCTAAAGTTGGTGTCGAGCAGCACGTTGGCTGCCTTTATGTCGCGGTGGAGCACACATTGCTCGAGCTCCTCGTGGAGGTAGTTGAGGGCGGACGCGAGGCCGAGCGCCACGCTGTACCGCACGTCCCACGGCAGTCTTCTCCGGGCCCCGAAGAGGTGGTGATCGAGGCTGCCGTTGGGCATGTAATCGTAGACAAGCAACAACTCACCTTCCTCTCGACACCACCCGACAAACGGCACCAGGTTTCTGTGTATCGTTCGGCTTATGATCTTCACCTCATTGACAAAAACCTTCTCGGAGTGTCGGGACTCCGCAAAGATCCTTTTGACGGCAACCAGGCGGTTTGAATGGCTCAAGAACCCTTTATAGACTTGGCCAGACCCACCTCGGCCAAGCTTTCTATCGTCTGCGAAGCCGTTGGTCGCCGCAAGCAACTCCTGATAAGTGAACTTCGCAGGCAATGCGCAGATCTCTTTGTCAATGTCGGTAAGGGTGCCGTAACCATGCTTTTCACTCCTCTTGACCGCGAAAAAGCAAGACCCTGCAGAGATCACCAGTAAAAAACATGCCACGGGAACCACGACCAGTATCCTTAACCGGCGAGGTTTTCGAGTTCACCCCCTTTGGCGGCGATCTATCCGGCAGCAGGGGATCTACGTCGTCCAAATTCGAAGTGAACTCCCAGGAATTGATGCTGTGTCTCTCATGATATAGGCCAGTAGAAGCTGAAAACCCGATCTCTACTGATTCGGGAAGGACACTCGCAAGATCGATTAACCAAGAAAGCGAGGATAGGTCTTATCCTGGGAAGGCGGTTTGCCATCGAATGACCAGAGCACGGTGAGGTTCTTGCTCGTAGAATTGTAGGTCACAAGAACAAGGATCGCTTTCCCGCTGTGCGATACGGGATCCCAGGGCTTAGAAACGAGGGACGAGAGATAGTTCTTATTGATTCCTATGTGATGCATCGGGGGATCAAACTCCGGGTTCACATAAGTGTCAAACTCGACCATGACGATCTGGTTCCGATGCCCCTCATTAGCCGTGCTAGCGTTGAACAATCCCAAGAATCCACCGGCCGAGTTGGGTGGGATTGGGTTCCCGACAGGAGCGAGGAAAAAGGCCAGGCCATCGCAGTATTGAGCAGAGCCAATCTCGATGGTGAACGAGAAATTGGTCGAGAAGTCCGCTTGGCGCCCCGTGTGAGGATCTAATATGCGGACGGGGTTGGCGTACTTAATCCGGCCCACCTGGTAGCGATGCGGAGGATTGACCATGGTGAGAACGATGTACCCATACGCGGCCGTCGCGACTCCCTCATACAATATGTCTCTCAAATCTGTGTCGAAGCTGGTTATATTGAAGGACAGAGGAGCAACACAGGGAATGAAAGGACAGCAGACAAGGCAGAACAAGAACAAGCGAGCGCACAAAGGAAGAGCACGGGGAGTGGCGCCCGGCATTCTAAATCCGGGCTTTGGTCAGAATTGGATCACCCAAACTGCAAGATCAATATGTTATATCAGGGTGCTTTATAACGAACCCGAGCATACGCGACAGCTTACAGGACACGGCAAACGCTCATAGATCAAGCAGCTACTATGATGGTTCCTTATTTTCTGCTAAAGCCAACGGAACAAATTAGTCTTGTGATGGGTACCATTGCTATCTTCCGAACAAGAAGGGTCCACACGGTTTGACTTAATCTGTTGCTCCAGTTGTTGGCCAGTCGGTGGAAAAATTTGCAGTGGTCCTAGAGGGCCTCGGATAATGACCATGGAGATGGAAACTGACCGATGGATCACCCCGAATTGACCGGCTTTCGGTGATATGAAGCGAGAGAGCGAGCGAGCAACTGTGGATCAAAGTTTTGCATTTGCTGGGAGAGCTTGTATGGTTCGCCATTTTTACAGACATCAACAGGCCACTCAATATCTCTGTCCACAATTGTGTATAAAAGGAGTGCAGTCTTTGGTTAGATGAAGAGACTTAAAAGAGTGGTGGAGTGTCCATTGCTAGAATGTGCATGAAATCTTTCCGACAATGTTGTATTTTGAGAATTTCTTTCATGTGATCGTAGCCCACGAGATATGGTCAAGGTCAATCATCCTACTTTATTGATCATCAAGGTCAATCACAGCTTGCCCAGCCCCATCACGAACATTGCAGGCCTATTTGGTCGTTGAGATATTTAAGTTTCGTTCAATGAAAATGTGTGGCTGGTAATACTTTGAAAATTAACAGATGCAGAATCTTGAATGATAGGGAAAGGTAAAAACATTTTGCATAATCTTGATCTTAAGAATCCAAGATCAAGAAAACTACGCAATGACACGGGATGTCCTCAAGAAAACTATGCAATGACACGGGATGTACTTAATGACCAGCACTAGACACCTGATGGCCCAAGTATTGATGGGGCAATTGCTGCAGACACACGATGCATTAGACCCCTTTGCATGGAATCTGCAGGATCATTTAGGTCCCTTTTGGAGTTCATATGATCCAACAAATATCGTGCACTGAGTCTACAAGTTCTGTACCATATGCCCTTTTGAGTTTGCTCCTACGCTTTTAAGGTTGACACTTTCATTATTTAAACTTCACAATGTACCTTGAAAGTTACTGACTCGTTTAAAGGTGCGTGATGAATCGAATTCATCGTGCTTGTGATGGGAATCGATTGGATACTTCAGAGTCCGTAACAATCCATTCCTGGCGAAAACAAATTTAAAAAAAAATGCATGGAACTTACATAAAATGGTCTATTTAGAGTAACTTTTACATTAGGAAATGTGCCATAATTTTTCTACAGTATTCATTTCAATGCCAATTTTTTTTAAACGATCACTTGAGTGGTACATCGGTGGAAAAACGATCACTTAAGTCTTCCAACGATATATTCCGACCGTTTATCTTACATGGCTTTTTAATAAAATTTTAATTCCCATGTGCCTTTGTTATATAAAAAAAACATTGAAGTACAATGTGGACCCAGCACACATTTATACTCACTCTCGTACGTGCGAGCCTTCAATGCCGGTAAGAAATATTTTTGGGTGCCTCATGTGAATTTGGTGCATCTTAGCCTTTAAGATCGCGCAAACTCAAAAGAGGAGTGTTTTATTTTCAGGATAAAAATGCCAAGATGTCGGCCATAGCAGTAGTTAAAAAAATGAATTGGAGAATTTCCTCAATGTGAATTTGAGAATTTTTCTGTATATTTCGATAACTCATAACGAAGAGTATATTGGTTTATTTATAGGCTAAGGAAACAATATCGATCAAAATATGCACAATCAAAAGGAGGTGTACGTGCGATCTTGAAAGAGATAACATAGGATTGAGATAATTATCAAATACCTCTAACATAGAAAATTATCCTTGAGAAATCCCTAATTATCTCTAACAGCAGCAGTGGCGGAGCTATGATGAACGACTACATTGTCAGGTACATCCTCTCTTCGACTATCCGGCGGAAAGAGCCTACACTCCTCCGAAGCAGCCTCACTACAACCAGGACAAGACATTGGAGTTAACTGAAATTTTCTTTTCGCGGTGCCTTGTTCATTTGAATATAAGCAATGTGTATTGAGTGCTACTAAGTCCCCGTGATGTACTCGAGCTCCAGCCTCCGATTTGGGCAAGGCAAAAGAGGTTGTAACCGAAGTAAAGCGTATGAAGTAGTATGTGCAGATTAAGTCGACATGTGTTGCTGCATGACTTTAGGAGGCAGGATTTGTCTTACTTTATAGACACAGATTCTTGGATAGGAGCGGACGGAGATTCCATCATTCCTAACTGCGAAGCCGATGGCCAGTACGAAACTGGGTTGTCAAAAGCGCCGCGTGGGAGCTCCGGGACCGAGTCCTCGAGCCGGAGGAACCTGACCACTTGCCCTGCCCTTGGCCGTCTCGCAGGGTCTGGGTGCACACACCACAGCCCCACCATCATCAGGCACTCCACCTCCTCCCTCCGGAACCCCGAGCACATTGCTTCATCGGCCCCGCCGAGGATGTTGCTGGCGAGGTAGAGTTGCCAGACCCATTTGTGCAGCGGGACTCGGATCTCTCCATCCTTGTAGCTCCTCCGGCCACATGCGATCTCCAGGGCCACAACGCCGGGCTGAACATGTCGGACTCCTTTGTGGCCTTCCCTCCGATGAAGTACTCGGGCGCTAGATACCCGCAAGTCCCGACCACGTCTGTCGTCTGAGTCCTGAACCAGGGGTCAACGAGCTTGGCCACTCCGAAGTCGCCAAGCTTGGTGCTAAAGTTGGTGTCGAGCAGCACGTTGGCTGCCTTTATGTCGCGGTGGAGCACACATTGCTCGAGCTCCTCGTGGAGGTAGTTGAGGGCGGACGCGAGGCCGAGCGCCACGCTGTACCGCACGTCCCACGGCAGTCTTCTCCGGGCCCGAAGAGGTGGTGATCGAGGCTGCCGTTGGGCATGTAATCGTAGACAAGCAACAACTCACCTTCCTCTCGACACCACCCGACAAACGGCACCAGGTTTCTGTGTATCGTTCGGCTTATGATCTTCACCTCATTGACAAAGACCTTCTCGGAGTGTCGGGACTCCGCAAAGATCCTTTTGACGGCGACCAGGCGGTTTGAATGGCTCAAGAACCCTTTATAGACTTGGCCAGACCCACCTCGGCCAAGCTTTCTATCGTCTGCGAAGCCGTTGGTCGCCGCCAGCAGCTCCTGATAAGTGAACTTCGCAGGCAATGCGCAGATCTCTTTGTCAATGTCGGTAAGGGTGCGGTAACCATGCTTTTCACTCCTCTTGACCGCGAAAAAGCAAGACCCTGCAGAGATCACCAGTAAAAAACATGCCACGGGAACCACGACCAGTATCCTTAACCGGCGAGGTTTCGAGTTCACCCCCTTTGGCGGCGATCTATCCGGCAGCAGGGGATCTACGTCGTCCAAATTCGAAGTGAACTCCCAGGAATTGATGCTGTGTCTCTCATGATATAGGCCAGTAGAAGCTGAAAACCCGATCTCTACTGATTCGGGAAGGACACTCGCAAGATCGATTAACCAAGAAAGCGAGGGATAGGTCTTATCCTGGGAAGGCGGTTTGCCATCGAATGACCAGAGCACGGTGAGGTTCTTGCTCGTAGAATTGTAGGTCACAAGAACAAGGATCGCTTTCCCGCTGTGCGATACGGGATCCCAGGGCTTAGAAACGAGGGACGAGAGATAGTTCTTATTGATTCCTATGTGATTCATCGGGGGATCAAACTCCGGGTTCACGCAAGTGTCAAACTCGACCATGACGATCCGGTTCCGATGCCCCTCATTAGCCGTGCTAGCGTTGAACAATCCCAAGAATCCACCGGCCGAGTTGGGTGGGATTGGGGTCCCGACAGGAGCGAGGAAAAAGGCCAGGCCATCGCTGTACTGAGCAGAGCCAATCTCGATGGTGAACGAGAAATTGGTCGAGAAGTCCGCTTGGCGCCCCGTGTGAGGATCGCATATGCGGACGGGGTTGGCGTACTTAATCCGGCCCACCTGGTAGCGATGCGGAGGATTGACCATGGTGAGAACGACGTACCCATACGCGGCCGTCGCGACTCCCTCATACAATATGTCTCTCAAATCTGTGTCGAAGCTGGTTATATTGAAGGACAGAGGAGCAACACAGGGAATGAAAGGACAGCAGACAAGGCAGAACAAGAACAAGCGAGCGCACAAAGGAAGAGCACGGGGAGTGGCGCCCGGCATTCTAAATCCGGGCTTTGGTCAGAATTGGATCACCCAAACTGCAAGATCAATATGTTATATCAGGGTGCTTTATAACGAACCCGAGCATACGCGACGGCTTACGGGACACGGCAAACGCTCATAGATCAAGCAGCTTCTATGATGGTTCCTTGTTTACAGCTAAAGCCAACGGAACAAATTAGTCTTGTGATGGGTACCATTGCTATTTCCGAACAAGAAAGGCCCACACGGTTTGACTTAATCTATTGCTCCAGTTATTTGCCAGTCGGTGGAAAAATTTGCAGTGGTCCTAGAGGGCCTCGGATAATGACCATGGAGATGGAAACTGACCGATGGATCACCCCGAATTGACCGGCTTTCGGTGATATGAAGCGAGAGAGCGAGCGAGCAACTTTGGATCAAAGTTTTGCATTTGCTGGGAGAGCTTGTATGGTTCGCCATTTTTACAGACATCAACAGGCCACTCAATATCTCTGTCCACAATTGTGTAGGAAAGGAGTGCAGTCTTTGGTTAGATGAAGAGACTTAAAAGAGTGGTGGAGAGTCCATTGCTTGCTTGAAAGCCACTGATTATGGTGAAAACTATGAACACTAACAAAAAAAATAAGAGCCTGCAGAGTCAAACTCATAAGTTTGTTTACATTTTATTACCTCAAATTTTAGTGGAGGCAGTGTATAAAGTTGGGTCTCTCAAAGATTTTATTGAGCAATGTCATCCTTTTGGGCATTGTGGTTTTGAATTTCGATAAGCTCGTCTAGCAACAAGCCACTCTGCTCTAGAAATAATCCAATATAATCCAATATAATCATCATTTTCTTTATTGGCATTCAATCTAATTATCTTTTTTTTTGTCAGAAATCTAATTATCTTATACGTCAACTATGTGAATGAAATCTTTCCTACAATGTTTTTATTTTGAGAACTACTTTCATGTTATCGAAGCACACTACAAATGGTCACGTTCAACCAGCTCACCCTTATTGATCATCATTTCACAGCTTGCCCAGCCCATCAAGAACATTTCAGGCCTATTTAGTTCTTGAGATTTTTAAATTATATTCAATGAAAATTTGTGTGGTTCCCGGTCGTTCGAAAGTTAACATGGATGCAGAATCATGTGTGGTAAGGCAAGATAAAAGACTTTTTGCGAAATCTTTATCATAAGAATGCAAGATTAAAAAAAAATATTCAATTGTCATAGGATGTTCTTAATGACTAGCACTGAGCAGCTAATGACCCAAGTATTGATGACAAAATTGGTACAGACATATTGCATTAGACCCGTGCATATAATCCATTTGATCATGTAGGTCCCATTTGGAGTTCACATGGTCCAACAAATCTCATTTATCAGGTCTATACATTCGGACCGTAGCCGTCAATTTTCTGTACAGACGGAACCCTTAAGCCCTTTTGAGTTTGCTCCTAGAGTAAATCAAGTTTGCAACTTTCATTGGTTCAACTTTGCAGTGAATCTCATAAGTTACTGAAGTGATATAAATCGTCTTCCTTGTTCAAAGGCAGTAGATGAATCGAATTTATCATACATGTCATGAGAATCAGTCAAGTACTTGAAAAGTCTCGAACAATCCATCCCGGGCAAAAAAAAAAAAGAATTAAAAAAAGATCTTATGAGTGAAAATAGTTAAAAAAAAAGTTTAATTTGTTATTTTCACTCTTTCCACGTGGACCAGACCAAAATCAAAACATGGTTTGAAAGAAATGAAACTACATTTCTCAGTAAGAAAACGCATTTTTTTCTCTCAAATTTCAAGAATATACAAAAAGTAAAAGCAGAAAATTATTCTTATTTACATGGACATCGTTCGAGAAATCACATGCAGTCTACATAAAGAACTAAAACAATACTTGATGTTGCCTTTGCCTCGACCTTAGCTATTGGGTCATGAAGTCACTTATCACAATAAACCCACCTTAAATAAGTCCCGAACTCATCAAATACCCTAACTAACCTCATGAATCATATATGACACAAATCAAATGCCTGGCTTAAAAAGAAACCATTCGTATTTAGTGATCTAGAGAATCGAACACGACACGCATAATCCAGTCCTTAACTTCTTTCAAAGTCATCCCGATGGGGTTTACTTTACAAGAGTAAACTAGTCGTCAGGTTAACGGTGCCTTCAATTTGCATTAGCCACGATATGCATTTGTATTGGATGGAACATATTGAGAGAACAAATTAATGCTGTGGTAAAGAGAAAAAATAGTAAGGATTATCGACGAAGCTCTCCCACAATTTCCCATCGTCTCTCTTAAGTTGAAAATTCCGTCAACATCCGACTGCTTGCGAAGCAATTCATTACGATGCATATGTTTCCTGTGAAAACATCCACCCACATCGAAGCAGACAGACAATGAAACTGCGAAACGATTTTGGTCGAAAGTCGTTCTCATCCAAGCGTGTGAGAATGAGATCCTCCTGTGAAAGACACCGTGCAAGAGCAATTTCCGAGCAGCTACACAGTTGACATTCTATAAAAGCATATCAAAACCTCAATCTTGAGACTTTACTGGTCGAGAAGACAAGGAAGATGTCAATGGATACATGTATATTGTTGTTCCTGCTTCTATTTGCTGTGAAAGCACTATCTCAACGTATAATCAATCGATTCATTAGTAAGACTTATCCTGGAGAGAGAAAGATTGCTTTTTTTCTGCTCCTTAAACTTAGAACTGGAGCTTCAGTAGACAAATCTTCTTGAAATGATGGGCTTTTGTTAGTAACTTAAGTTTAATTAGCTTCATGCAACTCCAATAAAACAAGAATCTCCCTCCTCCCATGACATTTTCTCTCTCCAATCTTTTTCATGTCCCTGAGGAAAGAAAAAAGAACATTACATGTACTGCAACACAAGAGGGATGATGACGATCGTCAACCCGACATTCCAAAAAGCACATGTAAATACGAAGGGCTCATTTTCTAGGACCGCACACACGCTGACATTCCAAAAAGCACACGTAAATACATGTCACTTGGGTGTGTGTCAACTAGGCGGGGCTAATTTCTTTTTCAGAGAGATGTAGGGCAACCCTTGCGGTCGAAGGCTATTTTGGTCCTATTTGTGTCTCTCTTTGGTTTCACTTATATCAAAAGAATATTGAACAGATATTAACACTTGCAATTCGAATGAACTCACCTGTCAAGTCATGCAACCTCCGTGAAACAATTGATAGATGTGTAGCAATTTTATGTTTAAAAGGCAAGAGATCAATGGACGGGGTTAGATAACATCAGCAGCACGTAGCATAGCGATGGTAGGTAAGGTCTTTGGGGCCGTGTCAATCAAGGTACATTTTGGTGTCAATATTTTAAGGGTTTGAAGTCAAGCTTACGTCAGACAAAAAAAAAAGTCAAGCCTACGTAGTTGTAGCATTGCGGAAGGCCAATTAAATGACATGTAAATGGAAAATAAAAATTTAAAGTCAACCGAAGTTTTTTGCAAGGAAAATCAATGCTGGATGATAGAGTTGTGGAATCTGATAGAGGAAACCAAATTAAAGTAGAGAGGTTTTTTACGGTTAAGGGTATACATGTAATTTTTTACCTTAACTTTGTATGCTTTAGACTTGTGCTATGTTTTGGACAATCTCTTTTATGGTTGTAACTTTGAAACTCGATAGTGAAAAGATTATTCAGTGCGGTATTGTGATTTTTTCCTTTCCGATTTTGAAAGGATTCTCTTCGTAAAAATTTGTCTCTTTTTCTCTATTTTTTTCTTTTTAACGTTTTGTGTTCCTAACAACTAATATTAGAGCTTGGTTTAACAAAATTGTAGGAGCATGAAGATAAACGAAGGGAAGGTGAAGATTGACTAGTTTAACGGCAAGGATTCTAGTTTCTAGAAGATGCAGATCGATTATCTTTTGCATCAGAAGAACCTACATCAGCCTCTGTCGAGAAAGTACCAAATTCGATCAAGCAAGAAAATTGGAAATTGTTAGATTGCAAGCCTCGGCTTGATTTGTCTCACGTCGAAGCGGATTGTTGCCTTCAACATTGCTAACGAGAAGACAACGGCGAATTTGATGAGGGCTTTTACCAACATGTACGGGAAACCCTTTACGTCAAACAAGGTATATCTGATGCGTCGCCTTTTCGATATGAAGATGGACAGAGGAACTTTTGTGACAAATCAAACGAGGGGAGGAAGGTGTTAGCATCAAAGGGAAAGCTGCCTGATCTGAAGCCCATAGATAATGGCTTACGTGTGGATTGCGTTCTGGATAAGCAGAAACATGTCAGTTTTTCAAATATTGGGAGAGAACCAAATAAAAGAAAGTTAGAGTTGGTGTATATAAATGTTTGGGGGCCAGGCCCTACGCATTCTCTTTGGGTGCTCATGCTACTATGTTATGTTCATTGATGACTCCAGCGGGAAAGTATGTTATGTTCATTGATGATTCCAGGCCTTAGAAACGAGGGACGAGAGCCAGTTCTTATTGATTCCTATGTGATGCATCGGGGGATCGAACTCCAGGTTCACAAAAGTGTCGAACTCGACCATGACGATGCAGTTCCGAGGCCCCTCATTAGCCGTGCTAGCGTTGAACAATCCCAGGAATCCACTGGCCGAGTTGGGCGGGATCGGGGTCCTGACAGGAGTGAGGAGAAAGGCCAGGCCATCGCTGTACTGTGCAGAGCCGTCAGTGTTGATGGTGAACGAGAAACGGGTTGAGAAGTCCGCTCGGCCCCCCGCGAGAGGATCCCATATGTGGACGGGCTTGGCATACTTAATCCGGCCCACCTGGTAGCGATGCAGAGGATTGCCTGTGGTGAGATCGACGTATCAGTACGTGGCCGCCGCGACTCCTTCATACGATATGTCGCTCAAATCCATGTCGAAGCTGTCTATATTGAAGGACAAAGGAGCAACAGAGGGAATGAAAGGACAGTGGACAAGGCAGAACAAGATCAAGCGAGCACGCAAAGAAAGAGAACGGGGAGCGGCACGCGGCATACTGAACATGGGCTTTGGTTGGAATTGGATCATCCAAACCGTGAGATCAATATGTTGCATTAGGGTGCTTCAAAACCAACCTGAGTATAATTACGGGACACGGCAAGCGATCATAGATCAAGCAGCTTCTATGATGGTTCCTTGTTTTCTGCTAAAGTCGACGTAATAAATTAGTCTTGCGATGGGGTACCATTGCTACCTACCTTCCGAACAAGATATGTCAACACGGTTTGACTTAGAATCCATTGCTCCGGTTATTTGCTAAATGGTGGAAAAATTTGCGGGTGTTTTAGAGAGCCTCGGACGATGACCGTGGAGATGGAAACCAACCAATCTATTGCCCCGAATTGACCGGCTTTCGGCAATATGAAGCTGAGCGAGGAAGCGACTTGCGGATCAAAGTTTTACATTTGCTGCGAGAGCTTGTATGGTTCACCATTTTCACAGACATCATCAAACCACTCGATATCTCTGTACACAACTGTGTTGGAAAGGACTGCAGGCTTTGGTCAAATGAAGAGACTTAAAGAGTGGTGAAGAGTCCATTGCTTGAAAGCCACTGATAGGGTGAAAACTACGAAGACTAACAACAAAATTAAGAGCCGCGGAGTCAAAACTCATAAGTTTGTTTACATTCTTTTACCTCAAATTTTAGTGGAGGCACTGTATGAAGTTGGGTCTCTCAAAGAGCTTATCCAGCAATGCCATCCTTTTGGGCATTGTGGTTTTGAATCTCGATAAGCTCGTCTAGCATCAAGCCATTGTGCCCCGGAAATAATCCAATATAATCATCATTTTCTTTATTGGCATCCAATCTAATTATCTTATTCGTCAACTATGTGCGTGAAATCAATGAGGATAGGGAGTACACAGCGGAAGTGCCTTATGCATTAGCTGTTAGCAACTCGATGCATGCTATGGCGCATACCAGACCAGACATAAGTGATGCAGCAGGATTTGTGAGCAAATATATGACTAAACCAGGAATAAGGCATTGGAAAGCCGTGAAGTGGCTATTAAGATACCCGAGAGGTACTTCAGGTATGGAGCTTTATTTCATGAAAAACAATGTGACTTTATAAGGTGTTGTCAATATAGATATGGGTGCTGATTTGGACAATAGGAAGAGCACTCCGGGTTATGGTTTTTACCTTAGGTGACACTGTAATAAGTCGGATGTTTATATTTCAAAAGTGAGGGGGGAGCTTGTATGGTTCACCTTCTTTACAGACATTATCATACCAACCACCCAATGTCTATATAGAAATTCTGACCCCAAAAAAAAATTTTATCTAGAATTTGTGTAGCAAAGGATTGCAAGCTTTGGATAGATGAATTGCAACTTGCAGAGACTTAAAGAGTGGTTGAGAGTTGAGAGTCGATTGCTTTCAAGCCACTGATTATATGGACACTAAGAAAACTGACAACAAAAGGAGCTACAGAGTCAAACTCATAAGTTCTTTTTTCCATATTTTCAATTCAAATATTAATGGAGGCACTTTATCCAGTTGGGTCTGTAAAAGATCTTATCCAATAATATCCTCCTCTCGGGCATTTTGATTTTGAATTTTGAAAACTTCGACTTGCAACGAGCCAATTCGTTCCGGAAATAATCCAATCTAATCATCATTTTTTTTTATTGGCATACAATCTAACTATCTTATTTGTCAAAAATGTGCATGAAATCTTTCCGACAATGTTGTATTTTGAGAATTTCTTTCATGTGATCGTAGCCCACGAGATATGGTCAAGGTCAATCATCCTACTTTATTGATCATCAAGGTCAATCACAGCTTGCCCAGCCCCATCACGAACATTACAGGCCTATTTGGTCGTTGAGATATTTAAGTTTCATTCAATGAAAATGTGTGGCTGGTAATACTTTGAAAATTAACAGATGCAGAATCTTGCGTGATAGGGAAAGGTAAAAACATTTTGCATAATCTTGATCTTAAGAATCCAAGATCAAGAAAACTACGCAATGACACGGGATGTCCTCGAGAAAACTATGCAATGACACGGGATGTACTTAATGACCAGCACTAGACACCTGATGGCCCAAGTATTGATGGGGCAATTGCTGCAGACACACGATGCATTAGACCCCTTGCATGGAATCTGCAGGATCATTTAGGTCCCTTTTGGAGTTCATATGATCCAACAAATATCGTGCACTGAGTCTACAAGTTCTGTACCATATGCCCTTTTGAGTTTGCTCCTACGCTTTTAAGGTTGACACTTTCATTGTTTAAACTTCACAATGTACCTTGAAAGTTACTGACTTGTTTAAAGGTGCGTGATGAATCGAATTCATCGTGCTTGTGATGGGAATCGATTGGATACTTCAGGAGTCCAGAACAATCCATTCCTGGCGAAAACAAATTAAAAAAAAAACGCATGGAACTTACATAAAATGGTCTATTTAGAGTAACTTTTACATTAGGAAATGTGCCATAATTTTTCTACAGTATTCATTTCAATGCCAATTTTTTTAAACGATCACTTGAGTGGTACATCGGTGGAAAAACGATCACTTAAGTGCTTCCAACGATATATTCCGACTGTTTATCTTACATGGCTTTTTTAATGAAATTTTAATTCCCATGTGCCTTTGTTATATAAAAAACATTGAAGTACAATGTGGACCCAGCACACATTTATACTCACTCTCATACGTGCGAGCCTTCAATGCCGGTAAGAAATATTTTTGGGTGCCTCATGTGAATTTGGTGCATCTTAGCCTTTAAGATCGCGCAAACTCAAAAGAGGAGTGTTTTATTTTCAGGATAAAAATGCCAAGATGTCGGCCATAGCAGTAGTTAAAAAATGAATTGGAGAATTTCCTCAAAGTGAATTTGAGAATTTTTCTGTATATTTTGATAACTCATAACGAAAGAGTATATTGGTTTATTTATAGGCTAAGGAAACAATATCGATCAAAATATGCACAATCAAAAGGAGGTGTACGTGCGATCTTGAAAGAGATAACATAGGATTGAGATAATTATCAAATACCTCTAACATAGAAAATTATCCTTGAGAAATCCCTAATTATCTCTAACAGCAGCAGTGGCGGAGCTATGATGAACGACTACATTGTCAGGTACATCCTCTCTTCGACTATCCGGCGGAAAGAGCCTACACTCCTCCGAAGCAGCCTCACTACAGCCAGGACAAGACATTGGAGTTAACTGAAATTTTCTTTTCGTGGTGCCTTGTTCATTTGAATATAAGCAATGTGTATTGAGTGCTACTAAGTCCCCGTGATGTACTCGAGCTCCAGCCTCCGATTTGGGCAAGGCAAAAGAGGTTGTAACCGAAGTAAAGCGTATGAAGTAGTATGTGCAGATTAAGTCGACATGTGTTGCTGCATGACTTTAGGAGGCAGGATTTGTCTTACTTTATAGACACAGATTCTTGGATAGGAGCGGACGGAGATTCCATCATTCCTAACTGCGAAGACGATGGCCAGTACGAAACTGGGTTGTCGAAAGCGCCGCGTGGGAGCTCCGGGACCGAGTCCTCGAGCCGGAGGAACCTGATCACTTGCCCTGCCCTTGGCCATCTCGCAGGGTCTGAGTGCACACACCACAGCCCCACCATCATCAGGCACTCCACCTCCTCCCTCCGGAACCCCGAGCACATCGCTTCATCGGCCGCGCCGAGGATGTTGCCGGCGAGGTAGAGTTGCCAGACCCATTTGTGCAGCGGGACTCGGATCTCTCCCTCCTCGTAGCTCCTCCGGCCACACGCGATCTCCAGGGCCACAACGCCGAAGCTGAACATGTCGGACTCCTTTGTGGCCTTCCCTCCGATGAAGTACTCGGGTGCTAGATACCCGCAAGTCCCGACCACGTCTGTCGTCTGAGTCCTGAACCAGGGGTCAACGAGCTTGGCCACTCCGAAGTCGCCAAGCTTGGTGCTAAAGTTGGTGTCGAGCAGCACGTTGGCCGCCTTTATGTCGCGGTGGAGCACACATTGCTCGAGCTCCTCGTGGAGGTAGTTGAGGGCGGATGCGAGGCCGAGCGCCACGCTGTACCGCACGTCCCACGGCAGTCTTCTCCGGGCCCCGAAGAGGTGGTGATCGAGGCTGCCGTTGGGCATGTAATCGTAGACAAGCAAGAACTCACCTTCCTCTCAACACCACCCAACAAACGGCACCAGGTTTCTGTGTATCGTTCGGCTTATGATCTTCACCTCATTGACAAAGACCTTCTCGGAGTGTCGGGACTCCGCAAAGATCCTTTTGACGGCGACCAGGCGGTTTGAATGGCTCAAGAACCCTTTATAGACTTGGCCAGACCCACCTTGGCCGAGCTTTCTATCGTCTGCGAAGCCGTTGGTCGCCACGAGCAACTCCTGATAAGTGAACTTCGCAGGCAATGCGCAGATCTCTTTGTCAATGTCGGTAAGGGTGCCGTAACCATGCTTTTCACTCCTCTTGACCGCGAAAAAGCAAGACCCTGCAGAGATCACCAGTAAGAAACATGCCACGGGAACCACGACCAGTATCCTTAACTGGCGAGGTTTCGAGTTCACCCCCTTTGGCAGCGATCTATCCGGCAGCAGGGGATCTACGTCGTCCAAATTCGAAGTGAACTCCCAGGAATTGATGCTGTGTCTCTCTTGATGGAAGCCAGTAGAAGCTGAAAACCCGATCTCTACTGATTCTGGAAGGACACTCGCAAGATCGATTAACCAAGAAAGCGAGGGATAGGTCTTATCCTGGGAAGGCGGTTTGCCATCGAATGACCAGAGCACGGTGAGGTTCTTGCTCGTAGAATTGTAGGTCACAAGAACAAGGATCGCTTTCCCGCTGTGCAATACGGGATACCAGGGCTTATAAACGAGGGAGGAGAGATAGTTCTTATTGATTCCTATGTGATGCATCGGGGGATCAAACTCCGGGTTCACATAAGTGTCAAACTCGACCATGACGATCCGGTTCCGATGCCCCTCATTAGCCGTGCTAGCGTTGAACAATCCCAAGAATCCACCGGCCGAGTTGGGCGGGATCGGGGTCCCGACAGGAGCGAGGAAAAAGGCCAGGCCATCGCTGTACTGAGCAGAGCCAGTCTCAATGGTGAACGAGAAAGTGGTCGAGAAGTCCGCTTGGCGCCCCTTGTGATGATCGCATATGCGGAAGGGGATGGCGTACTTCATCCGGCCCACCTGGTAGCGATGCGGAGGATTGACCATGGTGAGACCGGCGTATCCATACGTGGCCGTCGCGACTCCCTCATACAATATGTCTCTCAAATCTGTGTCGAAGCTGGTTATATTGAAGGACAGAGGAACAACCGAGGGAATGAAAAGACAGCAGACAAGGCAGTACAAGAACAAGCGAGCGTGCAAAGAAAGAGCACGGGGAGTGGCGCGCGGCATTCTAAATCCGGGCTTTGGTCGGAATTGGATCACCCAAACTGCAAGATCAATTTGTTATATCAGGGTGCTTTATAACAAACCCGAGCGTACGCGACAGCTTACGGGACACGGCAAACGCTCATAGGTCAAGCAACTTCTATGATGGTTCCTTGTTTTCTGCTAAAGCCAACGGAACAAATTAGTCTTGTGATGGGTACCATTGCTATCTTCCGAACAAGAAGGGTCCACACGGTTTGACTTAATCTGTTGCTCCAGTTGTTGGCCAGTCGGTGGAAAAATTTGCAGTGGTCCTAGAGGGCCACCGATAATGACCATGGAGATGGAAACTGACCGATGGATCACCCCGAATTGACCGGCTTTCGGTGATATGAAGCGAGAGAGCGAGCGAGCGACTGTGGATCAAAGTTTTGCATTTGCTGGGAGAGCTTGTATGGTTCGCCATTTTTACAGACATCAACAGGCCACTCAATATCTCTGTCCACAATTGTGTAGGAAAGGAGTGCAGTCTTTGGTTAGATGAAGAGACTTAAAAGAGTGGTGGAGAGTCCATTGCTAGCTTGAAAGCCACTGATTATGGTGAAAACTATGAACACTAACAACAAAAATAAGAGCCTGCAGAGTCAAACTCATGAGTTTGTTTACATTTTATTACCTCAAATTTTAGTGGAGGCAGTGTATAAAGTTGGGTCTCTCAAAGATTTTATTGAGCAATGTCATCCTTTTGGGCATTGTGGTTTTGAATTTCGATAAGCTCGTCTTGCGACAAGCCACTCTGCTCTAGAAATAATCCAATATAATCCAATATAATCATCATTTTCTTTATTGGCATTCAATCTAATTATCTTTTTTTTTTGTCAGAAATCTAATTATCTTATACGTCAACTATGTGAATGAAATCTTTTCTACAATGTTTTTATTTTGAGAACTACTTTCATGTTATCGAAGCACACTACAAATGGTCACGTTCAACCAGCTCACTCTTATTGATCATCATTTCACAGCTTGCCCAGCCCATCAAGAACATTTCAGGCCTATTTAGTTCTTGAGATTCTTAAATTATATTCAATGAAAATTGGTGTGGTTCCCGGTCGTTCGAAAATTAACATGGATGCAGAATCATGTGTGGTAAGGCAAGATAAAAGACTTTTTGTGAAATCTTTATCATAAGAATGCAAGATTAAAAAAAATATTCAATTGTCATAGGATGTTCTTAATGACTAGCACTGAGCACCTAATGACCCAAGTATTGATGACAAAATTGGTACAGACATAGTGCATTAGACCCGTGCATATAATCCATTTGATCATGTAGGTCCCATTTGGAGTTCACATGGTCCAACAAATCTCATTTATCAGGTCTATACATTCGGACCGTAGCCGTCAATTTTCTGTACAGACGGAACCCTTAAGCCCTTTTGAGTTTGCTCCTAGAGTAAATCAAGGTTGCAACTTTCATTTGTTCAACTTTGCAGTGAATCTCATAAGTTACTGAAGTGGTTTAAATCGTCTTCCTTGTTCAAAGATAGTAGATGAATCGAATTTATCATACATGTCATGAGAATCAGTCAAGTACTCGAAAAGTCTCGAACAACCCATCCCGGGCAAAAAAAAAAAGAATTAAGAAAGATCTTATGAGTGAAAATAGTTAAAAAAGTTTAATTTGTTATTTTCACTCTTTCGATGTGGACCAGACCAAAATCAAAACATGGTTTGAAAGAAATGAAACTATATTTCTCGGTAAGAAAACGCGTTTTTTTTCTCTCAAATTTCAAGAATATACAAAAAGTAAAAGCAGAAAATTATTCCCATTTTCATGGACATAGTTCGAGAAATCACATGCAGTCTATATAAAGAACTAAAACAATACTTGATGTTGCCTTTGCCTCGACCTTACCTATTGGGTCTTGAAGTCACTTATCAGAAGAAACCCACCTTAGATAAATCCCGAACTCATCAAATACCCTAACTAACCTCATGAATCATATATGACACAAATCAAATGCCCGACTTAAAAAGAATCCGTTTGTATTTAGTGATCTAGAGAATCGAACGCGACACGCATAATCCAGTCCTTAGCTTCTTTCAAAGTCATCCCGATGGGGTTTACTTTACAAGAGGAAACTCATCGTCAAGTTAACGGCGCCTTCAATTTGCATTAGCCACGATATGCATTTGTATTGGATGGAACATATTGAGAGAACAAATTAATGCTGTGGTAAAGAATAAAAATAGTGAGGATTAGCGAGGAAGTTCTCCCAAATGTCCCATCGTCTCTCTTAAGTTGAAAATTCCGTCAACATCCGACTGCTTGCGAAGCAATTCATTACGATGCATATGTTTCCTGTGAAAACATCCACCCACATCGAAGCAGACAGACAATGAAACTGCGAAACGATTTTGGTCGATAGTCGTTCTCATCCAAGCGTGTGAGAATGAGATCCATCTGTGAAAGACACCGTGCATGCAAGAGCAATTTCCCATCAGCTACACAGTTGACATTCTATAAAAGCATATCAAAACCTCAATCTTGAGACTTTACTGGTCGAGAAGACAAGGAAGATGTCAATGGATACATGTATATTGTCGTTCCTCCTTCGATTTGCTGTGAAAGCACTATCTCAACGTATAATCAATCGATTCATTGGTAAGACTTATCCTGGAGAGAGGAAGATTGATTTTTTTCTGCTCCTTAAACTTAGAGCTAAAGCTTCAGTAGACAAATCTTCTTGAAATGATGGGCTTTTGTTAGTAACTTATGTTTAATTAGCTTCATACAACTCCAATAAAACAAGAATCTCCCTCCTCCCATGACATTTTCTCTCGCCAATCTTTTTCATGTCCCTGAGGAAAGAAAAAAGAACATTACATGTACTGCAACACAATAGGGATAATGATGATCGTCAACCTGACATTCCAAAAAGCACATGTAAATACGAAGGGCTCATTTTCTAGAACCCCACACGCTGACATTCCAAACATGTCACTTGGGTGTGTGTCAACTAGGCGGGGCTAATTTCTTTTTCAGAGAAATGTAGGGCAACCCTTGCAGTCGAAGGCTATTTTGGTCCTTTTTGTGTCTCTCTTTGGTTTCACTTATATCAAAAAAAAATATTGAACAGATATTAACGCTTGCAATTCGAATGAACTCACCTGTAAAGTCATGCAACCTCCGTGAATTGATAGATGTGTAGCAATTTTATGTGTAAAAGGCAAGAGATCAATGGACGGGGTTGGATAACATCAGCAGCACATAGCATAGCGATGGTAGGTAAGGTCCTTGGGGCCGTGTCAATCAAAGTATATTTTGGTGTCAATAATTTCAGGGTTTGAAGTCAAGCTTACATCAGACAAAAAAAAAAGAGTCAAGCCTACGTACGTAGATGCAGCATTGTGGAAGGCCAATTAAATGACATGCAAATGGAAAGTAAAAATTTAAAGTCAACCAAAGTTTTTTGCAAGGAAAATCAATGCTGGATGATAGAGTTGTGGAATCTGATAGAGGAAACCAAATTAAAGTAGAGAGGTTTTTTTTACTGTTAAGGGTATACATGTAATTTTTTACCCTAACTTTGTATCCTTTAGACTTGTACTATATTTTGGACAATCTCTTTTATGGTTGTAACTTTGAAACTCGATAGTGAAGAGATTATTCAGTGCGGTACCGTAGTTTTCTCCTTTCTGACTTTGAAAGGGTTCTCTATGTAAAAATTTGTCTCTTTTTCTCTATTTTTTTCTTTTTAACATTTTGTGTTCCTAACAACTAATATCAGAGCTTGGTTTAACGGAATAGTGGGAGCGTGAAGACAAACAAGGGAAGGTGAAGATTGATTAGTTTAACGGCAAGGATTTTAGTTTCTAGAAGATGTTGATCGATGATCTTTTGCATCAGAAGAACCTACATCAGCCATTGTCGAGAAAGTACCAAATTCGATCAAGCAAGAAAATTGGAAATTGTTAGATCGCAAGCCTCGGTTTGATTCGTCTCACATTGAAGCACAACGTTGCCTTCAACGTTGCTAATGAGAAGACAACAGCGAATTTGATGAATGCTTTGCCCAACATGTACGAGAAGCCCTTTACGTTAAACAAGGTATATCTTATGCATCGTCTTTTCAATATGAAGATGGACAAAGGAACTTTTGTGACAAATCACATCAACAAATTCAACGTGATCACGACTCAATTGAATTTGGTGGAAATTTGATGGCAAGGCAAAAGTTTTGATTTAAAGTTGGAGTGCAAGCGACTGCAGGAACATTGAATCTAGTTAGAAGAAGTTGAAGTTTCAAGAGATCCAAGATTTGATTCTTTGCAGGGATATTCGTAGAAGAGACTCCGGTGAATCTTCGGGTATTGCCTTGAATAGTGAATGCGGAGAGAGAAGCAATCAATGAAGTCAAAAACAAAATTGTGGTAAATCGAAGTCCAAAGGGAGAAGCAAATCAAGATCTTGTGGTGAACTAATTTGCTAAAATTGTGAAAAGAAATGCCATCTAAGACAAGATTGTAGAGCCATTAAGAAGAAAATTTAGTATCGAGATCGGACCACAGAGAATGACAAATCTATAAATGCAACCTTTTAGAAGAATGCTTGTCAATATTGCCTTAATTTTGGGCATTGATAGTTTGGTCAAGTCTTGAATTACAAACTCAAGTGCATCATTTCACTCAACTCCATGCAAGGAATTAATGTATAATTATGTCGCTAGAAAGTTTGGAAAGGGTTATCTAGTTGATGATGAACATTTGGATATTATGGGGAATGGTGATGTTCACATAAAGACTATCAATGGGTTTCAATGGAAGTTGCATGATGTCAAATATGTTCCTAGCTTTAAGAAAAATCTAATCTCTGTCGATCAATTAGACATCGGATACATAACTATTTTTGGGAACTGCTCATGGAAGATTGTTAAAGTTGCTATGGTCGTAGAACGGGGAACATAGTTGGGAACACCATATATAACTGAAAGTGGTAGAGAAACAGTAGCAGTTGTCGACTCGGAAGCTTATTCCAAAATGTGACACCGTAGGCTTGGACCCATGAACCAAAAAGGGAGGAAGGTGTTAGCATCAAAGGGGAAAGCTGCCTGATCTAAAGCCCATAGTTAATGTCTTATGTGTGGATTGCGTTCTGGGTAAGCAGAAACATGTCAGTTTTTCAAATATTGGGAGAACCAAATAAAAGAAAGTTAGAGCTGGTGTATATAAATGTTTGGGGGCCAGGCCCTATGCATTCTCTTGGACGCTCATGCTACTATGTTATGTTCATTGATGTTCATGCTACTATGTTATGTTCATTGATGACTCCAACAGGAAAATATGAGTTTATTTTTTTGAAGAATAAACTTGATGTGTTTAATGCTGTTAAAAGATGGAAAGCTTTCATGGAGAATGAGGCTAGCCTAAAGATTAAATGCCTAATATTTGACAATGGTAGTGAGTGTGATAGTAAGGAGGTCAATCAGTTTTGTACACAAAATTAATCAACGTGACAAGAAAAGTTCCCAACAAACCATAGCAAAATGGAATTGCTGAATGGATGAACAGAACTCTGACTGAGTATGCAAGAAGCATAAAAATGCATGCAGTATTACCAAGACGTTTTTTGCATATCCAGTTAACTCAATAGCATACCTAATCAACAGAAGACTTTCAGTAAATCTCTTGCATAAGAAGAATGGACTAGAAAAGAGGGTAAATCTCTTGATTTGAAAGTTTTTTGTTGTACTTGATTTCAAGCTACCATAAGAAGAATGGACTGGAAAGAAGGTAAATCTCTTACATCTGAATTTTTTTTTTTGTATTTCATATACGCACATAAATTTTGAAATAAAGACAAGATTGATGCAAAGGCTAGAAAATGTTTTCTATTGGATATGGTTCTTATTAGGGAAAATTCCAATTTGGGGTCCAAAGTAGGGCCATTTTCTCAATTTGGGGTCCCAAGTGGACTTAGTGCCAAATTGATACCCAAAATCCCCAAAAAGTGTCAAACAAGGATCTGGGTCGCCGGCCGGCCAAAATACCCGCTTGCCGGCGATCTCGTGACTGTTTCGGCGAACAGAAATAGTGTTTTTATTTTTATTTTTCTTTTTCCTGTTTTTTCTATTCCTTTTCCTCTTTTTTTTTCTCCTTTCCCTCCGCCGGCCATTGTCGGGGCCGGCAGAGGTCGCCGGCGAGGGCGACCCAGGGCCGGGCGAGGGTCACCCTCGCCGGCATCGAGCGTGGGTTGTCACGCCCCGAACCCCTCGAAGCGCAATCATCTCATGTACCGGTCGAATTTGATGCGACGTCCCAGACCGCGTCGCCGACCCAACTCCCAACACAGAACATAAGGCACATGCGGAAGCAATAATTAAAACACCCGTACAAAACAATACATGACCAAGGGTAGCAGGAATGTTGAACAATCAAAAGCCTATTAATCAAGACTTGCATTAAGCTTCATACAATGTCCACGATACACCAATATAAATCATCAAACAAAAGCGGGTCAAAGGCCACTACTAAAAATATCCCTAAGTGGCCAAGGAGGCAGTCTAAGGTGGGGCTACAATCAAAAGGTTACTGGCCCGACCTAAGAGGGGTTAAGGCTAATCCTGGGAAACTTAATCGGGATCAAATCCTGATGACTCGGACTTAGCCTCGATTATCTCATCTTTCGAATCCATCTACTCGACCTCGCCAACCTGTTCGGGATCCTACTCTATGGGCTCCGAATCCTCATATTAATCGGGTACACCAGGCATCCTCTAACAAGGGGCTGAAAAAACAGGGGTTTAAATAACTATGAGATGAATCTCAGTTAGTAGGCCTCCTAAACCGAAATTAGGCTAACATGTACCTCCCGACAAGTAAATCAACACAACAACAGACCATAATGTCAATCAAATAACCTAGGCCCTTGATCCCGGATCGCTTACCTTGCTGACCACTGCAAGTTAGGCAATAATAACAGGATAATCACAACACATGCGTGTACACACTTGGCCACACGACGCCACACACATGCTCATGCTCAAAGTGTTCATTTCGCATGCCATTCACCGAGTCTTGCACACTTGCACACTGGCCCATGCATTTTTATGCATGCAATTTCTATTCTCATGCCATGATTTCCATCAATCGCAAATCGGCACACTGGCTCAATGCTCAATTATTAACTCAGAGCTCGACCCGCGTAAAACGCATAAAGTATGACCCGTGCCAATGCAACAGGTCCACATAATCACAACACTCCGTGGCTAGCGTAAAAACGCCCCAGGCCTATTGTCTCTAGCCCGCGTCAAAACGCATCAGGTGCAACACCGATCTCCTTATGAACCAAAGCCCGCGTAAAACGTATTAGGATGGTCGTCTTCCGGACATACCGGACATCATCCCGTGTAAAACGCATCAAGACGGCACACCTCGCGTAACACGCATCAGGGCGAATTGTGATCATACATACACACAGCCAGTTATTATCTGAACCCCGCGTAACACGCATCAGGACATTTAGGTGATCACATGCTCATGTCAGGCACGCATTCTCGCACAATCTCATCTCATGCCCCATTCTCGGCATACACAATGCGTGGCCATGCAATGCAATTCATTGCAACATGAGCATCAACCAATCAAGGGCACCCAATCAAATTCACATCACCACACCGTGCCCAATATACAAACAGCATGCTCACTTGGCCTATTAATACCGTGCGGCCCAAAATCACATTTCATAATTCCATACTCAGTACAAGCCATCAATTGGCCAATCACACTTCGTACAGTTTGACCACATGAGCATGCAATATGGCATATCACAATTACGCACGAGTCACTCAACAATCAACCAATCCGGATAATTCCGGCAATTCCTACAATTAAACCCCAATATGCCTAATCCAGTCCAATAATCCTCCAATGGACAGCCATCAAACCAGCCACTCCGCGGCACATTCGACCCCAATTGGGTCTCAACGAGCAACAATCAGCGATAATTCATCAACCCAAGCACACCCGGCAATCGCACAGTCAAATTTCCAACTTGCCGATTTCTAATCTATCGAAGTCCCAAAGCCGACAACTACTATTCATCCCAACCTTGACTTCCGATCTAACTCTAATCGGCACAATAAACCACTAATTAGTCCGAGAAAGAGAAAAATCGAGAAAACACAAAAATCGGATCCAAACTGAGCAGTTGCACAGTGACCGAAATCCATTTGAAATAAATGGTAAATCAATTCCAAAAATTATAAAATTTGGATATGTTGTACAAAACATCTCAAGGAACATTTTTCATGAAGAACTTGAAATCCATTTCTAACAGTAAATACCTCATTTTGATACTCAAATTCAGACAAAATCCGATTCGCTCGGACAGCCCCTCAGGCCATCAAAATACAACTCATTTGGTACCCAAATCATTTTGAAAAACCTTGAAATTTTTATATGTTATAGCCAAAATGTCCCCAACAATTTTTGTGAAAAAAGTATTTTGAAAATAGGCCTGAAAAAATTTATAAAAATTCGAACAAACCCGAAAGTCGGGTGAACAGTAAATCGGGCAGTTTTATTTCGGTCCAAAGATGGACTTCCGAATGGTATCAAATAATTTCCAAAAATTCCCAAATTAAAATATGTTATACTTGAAGATGTTGGGAACAACTTTCATGAAGAATACTTCTTTAAATTCGGCCCACACAAGTCAAACAAAAAAATAACAAAATCCGGCGACGCAACAGTAACCGTACCGGAAATCAACAAATATGCATCACCAAGCAAACCAAGCTCAACAAACCACTAATCCAATTATCTACAGCCTTTAAACCATCCCTAAATCATCACCTTAGGCCCTTAAAGTCACCACAACTTCAGCCCCAAATCAGCACACACTAATTAACCCCTAAAATACCCTAATAACCCCTAAACTTGTCCAAAGTACACATAATCCTAATTAGGGATTAGTATTTCCACTCACTTGGATTCTTAAGCTCCTTAGAAGGTTGAACAAGTGGGGAAAATGGGTGGGCTGAGCTGATTCCACAGCGGTGCAAGCAGCGGTCCTCGGCGGCGCTAACGGCGGCGGCGCGCGGCTATTCCGACGGACAGCGCACAAGGCGGGGGCCGATCACACGTCTGGGGAAGGGAGAGAGAAAGTGGGACAGCTAGATGGTGGTGGTGCTAGGCATGGAACGGCGGCACCCGGCAAGCGGCGACACTCCGACTTAGCTTGGCTTCTCATGGCCAAATGATGGAGGAAAATGGAAGAGAGGGAGTTGGCATGGGAGGAGGAGGCTGCCGACTGATGGTGAGAGGAAATGGGAGGAGGGAGAGTGGTCAAAGGGGTTAAATGATTGATTTGACCCACTTTTCCTTAATTCCAATTTTACCCCTTAAACACTTGGTTCTCATTAATCCAAGCCAAAATATCTAAGAGTGTTTTGGTCTTTCACCCCTTGAATTATTGGGCTGAAATATACATTAAAATATCCAATTTTAATCCCCAAAAATGGCCCAAAATTCGGAACCCTAAAAATGAGTCATAGGGGCAAACTGGTAATTTTCCGGTCCCGGGTCGAAATTTCATTTTTCGACCGTACCAATCCCAAATGTGTGTGGCCAACATAATATGATGTCAGATTCACGAAAATAATCTTTTAAGCACTCGAAAACCAACTGCAAAGTTTGGAGAGGCAAAATAGAAATTTTTCACTTTCGGGTCGAATTCCATTTTTCGACTGTACACACTCCAAATATGTGTGGCCACCCTAAAATGGCATCGGCCTTGAAAAATAATCTCATACGGCCTCGAAAATCGACGTCGGAGTCCAAAAGAGTTAAATCGTAATCTTTTTAAATTCGGTCGAAATTCCAACTTTCGGCCGGAGTAGCCCCAAATGTATGTGGCCACACCAAACTGACGTTGGTCTTGCAAAATAGTCGCAAACACCCACAGAATTTCGACATCGAAGTTCGGGTCAAATTTGGAGATCAAAATTGCTCAATTCAGAATTTTAAAGCCTCTCACTGACGGGTGGCTATTTAGGGGTTACGCGTATCGACCTAGGGTCACTCAAGTCGTGACGGTCTTGATTACCGGGAGAACGCAAGGAATTATTGATTATTCCAAGGGTCACTATCGTTCGGTTCAGGTTTGGGATTTGTTCGCCACTCGTACTCTCGGTTGTGCGTAATCACCCGCGATCCGATTGTACGTCATTAGGCAAACCAAATCCGTCACCTTTCTAGGATTGGCCCACACTAGCCCAAAATACTTCCCTGCCGTTTCTCGGAATCGGTGCCCGATTCGCGATCGGGTCCCCAGTCCACGTACCATTTTCCTAGTTAACCTTTCCCATGGGTCAGTATCCCTTAAGGGGCCAGCTCCGGGCGAGACGTACTAAAATCAGATGAGAAATAATATCCACTTTGTCGAACCCCGGAAATGGGTCGAAATTCAGGATGTTACATGGGCTGCCCTCGCCTGGGCTGGGCGGGCGAGGGCGACCCTCACCAGATCCGGTGAGGGATGCTCTCGCCGAATCTAGCAAGAGTCTCCCTCGCCGGCCCAGCCCAGGCGAGGGCGGCCTACGCCCAACGCCGGCAAGGGCGACCCTCGCCCGGCCCTGGGTCGTCCTCACCGGCGAGGGCCGCCTCCGCTTGAGGCCGGCGACCTCCGCCAGGCCCGGCAATGGCCGGCGAAGGGAAAGGATAAAAAAAAAAAGAAAAGGAACAGAAAAAAGAAAAAATTATATAAAAACATTGTTTTCGTTCACGGAGCAGTCGCAGGATCGCCGGCCGACGGGTATTTTGGCCGGCCGGCGACCCAGACCCTTGTTTGACACTTTTTGAGGACTTTGAATATCAATTTGGTACTAAGTCCACTTGAGACCTCAAATTGAGAAAATGGCCCTACTTTGGACCCCAAATTGGAATTTTCCCTTCTTATTATTTTGGCTATCGGTTTTGGGATGAACAAAATAGAAAAATATTAAAAACAAATGATGTTACATTCAATGAAAATATGCCATACATGGACAACTCTATGGTAGAATCTAGTGTGAGGAAACAAACGGAGGTGACCGGAGAGATTGGATGGAGGGAGTTTCTAAGAGTGTTCTGGTTAAAAAACCCTAAAACTTGCTGTAAACTCTGATCAAGAAGCAAAACAAGAACCAGCCACACCTTAACCCATTTTGAGAAGATCTAGTAAAACATCTAAACCTAGGGAAAAGGACATTATAAATGCCATAACTTTCATACGAGACTCACTTGATTGCCATAACTTTTTTTTCGATCACTTGAATGCCATAATTTTCGTACGGTGATTACTTGAGTGTCATAACTCTTTTTTTCAAAACGTTCACTACAAGTACCATGCCACGTTGAATTTTCGATACTTGGGTGAACATTTTCTGAAAGTTATGGCGCTTAAGTGATTGATTGAAAGTTATAACTTTTTTTCGATCACTTGAGTGCCATAATTTTCGTACGGTGATTGCTTGAGTGTCATAACTCTTTTTTTCAAAACGTTCACTACAAGTACCATGCCATGTCGAATTTTCGATACTTGGGTAAACATTTTCTGAAAGTTATGGCGCTTAAGTAATTGATTGAAAATTGTAACACTCAAGTAAATGATTTTTGGAAGTCATTTCACTCGAGTAATAGGAAAAAAAAGTTATGACCCTCAAGTGAACGCCATATGAAAGTTATGACACTTGTAGTGTCTTTATCCTTCAAACTCGTGCAGAGGTATTCTCCAGCATTGCTTTATATGCTTTTAACTGATGTTGGCAAACCAGAATATTTTCAGAAGCAATGTAGGTTAAAAATTCTATTAAGTGGGAGTTGGTAATGCAAGACGAGTTGAATTCACTTGAGAAGAACAAAACTTAGGTGTTAACTCATTTACCAGACGGAAAGAAGAAATTACAGAAATGCATGTCCAGGGTTAAAGAAGAACCTGATGGTAGCAATAGAGGTGATTGGTTCCCAAGCAGTCTGGTTCCCACCCATGAACTGAGAACAAGATCGGAGGGATCGGTTCCCCATTCTAGAATCGAGAATCGGACCATTTGATCTTGGAACTCAACCGATTAGTCCGGTCTAGTTTTCGGATGGATAAATGAAACCAATGGCTCTGGTTCAAGTTACTAGTAAATTTGTGGACATTGTGTTGTTTTTTTAAAGGTTTTGGCTTATTAAATGCAAAGATCAGACGAGATTGGACAACAAATGAAGTCTCCACACCTGCTTCACTTTACTCGTAATCATCACTTTCTACACCACTATCACCACCTCCGTTGACACCATCTCTACAAACGAATCGATCACCAGTTAGGGGTGAGCTTAAAACATAAACGATGGAAACATATAAGTTCTATGTTTCAAGATATGCAGAGTAGATTCCAGGTTCCAAAAATTGAGAAATCTATTTCGACGAGTAGGTTCCAGTAGGTGGAACCTGGAACCTAAAACCTAAAAAGTTTTTTGTATTTTTTCTTGGTCTATATTTTCGCATGATCCTGCAGTGCTTCATGACTTTGGATAATGAGTGTATAATCTAGAACCACTAGTCTGAGCATTCATTTTATAACTCATTAATGTTTTATATCCTTTGTGTGTCTAAATATAAGTCATGATCAGTGGATCAATACAGCAAGTGATGATCATTAAATGTGATGATTTACTACTATTGTTTAGTTAATAATACAAGTGAAACCTAAGTAGATCCTAGAACCGACTTGAAACCTGTGATACAGTAGGTATCAAGTTTCAAAAAATGAAAAACATATTCTCAAGGTAGGTTCCAGGTGAAACCTGTACGAAATATGGAACCGCTCACCCTAGTATCGATTCACGCAATGACTCCTCATTTCAATTGTATTTATTTGAATTATAATGCCAGGAAAACTAGTCTTTTGAATTTTTTTTGGTGAATGACAAGTTTCCCTATGAATTTTGATGATTACCAAACTATTCCTGGCACTAATATTTATCAAGATGTATGCAGATGTTAATTTAAAGTTGCATATATCATTGGTTCTTTTGTATCAACAAATGCGAGAATCAAAGGTTATAACTGTCAAGGTGAACAAGCACCAATGGGAATGGTATCTTATGATTACCTAAAGGTACTTTTGTTAAGCCAAGTATTCTTTGACACTGATAGAAATGAAAGGATTAGTGGTACTATCGAAACACGTCCTATGTCGTCATTGAATATAGTTAACCTCGTCAATCATAATCTGCACTTGCTGATGGTGAAGTATTGAATCTTGATGTTTGATGCATTGGATCTGATGATAGTGAGATAGACGTAATAGATAACTGTTGATAGTACATAAGATAGCCATTGCGGTTTTGGACTTCGTAGCTGAAAAATTGGGAAATGCATCAGAAAAACAGTTGACAGGATTTCTCCTTCAAAGACAAGACAGTTGCAACAGAAACCATTTCGATCAAAGGAAACAACTGCAAGATCAATCCCGATTTTGGCAAAGAACTCCAAGAACTTTCACACAGCTAGTCGATTGTCCTTCAAGGTCTCCAATGGGTAGATTGAAGACTTCTATATATAAGGAGTAGTGAAGCTGTAAAGAAGGCTAGACATGAGAAATACTGCAACTGTACTCTAAGCTTGAAATCATCTCTAATCTTGTTCCGAGTGTCTCTTTGTCAGGGTTTAAGCACCAAACAAGTGTATAAGTGTAAGTGCGAAAGTGGAATCGAACATTTATTGAGGTTTTTAATTGGAGAGTAGACGTAGACTTGGATATAAAGTCGAACCGCTATAAATTGCTGTGTAATATGTTGATCTCATTCTGATTTACTTACCAACATCACATACACTGATATGTGCTTGTTACAATCTTGAGTGCTGATTGTTTGATATTCCGTATAAGTTTTCAAAATCTCTACTCTACCTATTCAACCCCCCTATAGGTTGCTTTGTTAGCCTCAACAATCGGTATCAGACCTCGGTTGCTTGTGAATTAAAGTGTTTTACTTTTTAGCATAAAGATCTATTTACATGGCTAATTAACCTTTGCAGCTTCTTTGCTCCTGACTCTCATGCTCCCAACAAGTCTCCATATTTTGACACAACCAACTTCGGCTACTGAAAGCAGCTAATGCAAGCATACATTGAAGCAATTGACTTGCTTATGTGTGAATTTGTCGAGAATGATCTTGTTGTTCCAATAAGAGCCCCTACTCAAGTTGTTCAACAAGAGAGCAATGATCAACCAACTGCTGTCGCCACCGCCACCGCTGCTGCAGCTCGGCTTGAGGAACTCAAAGCAGATAAGCATAAAACGCCAAAGCAAAGCATTTGCTTTACTGCTCTCTTTCTCCTTCTGAGTTTAACAGAATTTCCTCGTGTTATAGCAAAGGCAATCTGGGATAGATTGCAAGTTATGTTCAAAGGAACTGACCGTGTAAGAAAAACAAAGATGAAGATTCTCTTAGGGAACTATGAGATGTTCGAGATGAAGTCCGATGAAGGCATAACGTATATATTCACAAGATTCACAGAAATCATGAATGATCTTGCCAATCAAGGGAAGATCATCACCGATATTGAGAAAATGAACAAGCTCTTGAGAACCTTACCAAAGCAGTGGAATATTGTGAAAACCTCAATTCTTGAGACACTGAGGATTCTGCGAATCTCAACGGATGATCGGATAGGAACGTTAATGTCCTATGAGGTTGAACACCTAAATGAAGAGCCCAACACCAAAGGTAAGAAAGTTATTGCTTTCAAGGCTGACTATGTGATCCAACAACATCGGGCGAAGATGATAATAAAGATATGACCCTATTAACCAGAAGATTCAAAAGCTTTATGAGAAAAGGAAAGAACTTTCGAGGAAAAAGGCAAACAAGATATTCAAACAAGAAGAGATCCTCTAGACCAAAAGATGATAGCAAAGGAAAGGATGTAGTGTCCTTTGAATGTTGAAAGCCTAGACACATCAAGCTGAATTGTCCACTCATGAAAAAGAAGAAAGGAAAGCCAAAGAGGAAGAAGCGTGCGCTCAAGGCAGAAACTTGGAGTGACACACAGTGCGAAAGCAGCGATGAAGATGATGATCAAGCCAACAACTGTCTCACAAATGACTTTGAAGTCGATGAGGAAAATGAGGTATAAACTCCTAAACTCACTTATGAGGAAACGCAAAAAAATTTAAAAGAAATGCTTGAAGAGCACAAAAAGTTCTGAAAAAAATTTCTGATTTGAAAAAAGGAGTTTCGAAACTCATAAACCAAGATACTAAGCATAAAGAGGAACTCATCAATATGAGAAAGGAACTTGACACCATCAAAGGTGAATATGAACTTTCAAAGAAAGAATGAGTATCTCTTGAGAAGAACTTGTCCAACATATGCACAATGTAACATTCGGATTTTTGATCCATTTTGGGGTTTATAGAACGATAATTTGTCAGTGGCGCTTATGGTAAAATCTCGCCCCTCGAACCGATCACTCCCCCCAGGTTTTATTATTAACTAGAGATTTCGCTAGAATCGCACTTCGATCGAATTTTCGTTTAGGACGTTATTTGGACCCTGAACTTGGCAGTCGATTTTTCGGTGTTTCAGGACTCAATAAATTGACGGTGTCGATTATTAAGGTTGCCCGGTATCGAGATTGTCGGGAATAATGAAAAGTTTGGGTTTTCGGACTAAGTGCGAATTTGGACTAGTAGACCCCTCGTTAAAATTTGGTCAAATTAATTTGACCTTTGTCCCTTTCACTCGACCGTCCTCTCCTAATTAATGGAGAATTAGTGGCCGAGAGGCGCAATGAATGGGCTGGTCGGTTTGGACTAAACCGGGCCGAGTTCGGGATTGTTTGGATTTAATATGTGGATTTTAGTCGCGCCATAAGTTAATTTTGTGGTGGTCAATTAGAATAATATTTGAGGGAGTATAATTGAGCCTTTTGATGACTATCATTGGCCTAGAATTTGTGGTTTAGTGCCTAGCCTCGATAGATTCGATCTAGGCGATCATTGGCCTAGAATTTTGTGGTTTATGCCTGATAGGACTCGATGGTGCAATTGGCGCAATTGATGGATAGATTGAGTTAGCGATTGAATGGTCTTTAATTAGGAGTGATTTGGCAATGTTGTGACTTGTTTAGTGTGGCTTGGTGGGCCTTAATTGCGCGGTATTATGTGGAACAATGTTGTGACTTAAGTGATGGATATGTGTGAACGGTGTACCGTGCTCGAGTGCTCGATTTGACTTCCATGATTGCACTAATTTGTGATTGGGTGATTTGTAGGCATAAATTATGTGTCGAATTCGTGCATGGGTAGTGTGTCAATTTGATGCTATGGCTGATTTGAAATTGATTGTCCGAGTGGGCATGTTAATTTGTGGAATATTATATGCGGTGTGAGTTGAACTGTTACATTGAAAATCGCGCATGTGGATGCCCAAGTGTGAAAGTGATAGCCATGAGTATGCATCTCAAGCATTGGCACGACATGAGCATGTACGAATGTGCCTGAATGACATGTGCATTGTGATCACCTAAATTGCCCTGATGCTTCTAACGGGGCTCGGGATAATAATGAGTTGTGTGATCACCCATGGACCTTGGTCATGACCTTTGGGTCGATACCGTCCTCATGCACTTTGAAGCGGGGCGATGCCCGCATACGTCCGGAAGGCGACCATCCTCATGCACTTTGGAGCGTGCTCGTTTCGCAAGGAGAAACGAAGTTGCGCCTCATGCACTTTTAAGCGTGCTAGAGACACCGGGCCGGATCGGTTGCTCGCCTCATGCACTTTGAAGCGAGCTAGGCGTGCGGGCCGTGAAAAAGTGATGACTCGAGTCAATAATAATAATAAATTGGGCAAGTGTGCGATTAGGGACCTGATCGTTTTTCGCTGGTTTGGGACCTGATCGTTTAACGCGGGTCGGGGAAGAAATTGAGAAATGGCTGAGTGCTAGTGTGCAAGTGTGCGATATTGCATTGTTGAGGCATGAGCATGAGTGCGAGCACTAGCATATGCATAGCATGCGTGGTGACATAGAAATGCACGTGTATGTGCTGTGATTATATTCTGCCGCGTGGCTGCTTTTGTTGATTTGACGCCTAACCTGCAGGGTCTAGCGAGATTAGATTTAGGCCCGAGGGCCTGAGTCAGTATGTGTGTACCTTATGTTGTTTAGTACTTGTCAGGAGGTGCATGTTAGCCTAGTTTAGGTTTAGGGAATTACTCGCTGAGATTTATTCTCACGGTTGTTGTAAAACCGACTTTTCAGATCCCCGACCTCGAGGACGGCAGGCGTATCGACATATTTTTGGGAAGAGCCCCAGCTAGTCGTAGTGGCCTTGAATCATTTTTGGATTTTTGGTATTTGGGTTGTATCTGGATATTGTAAAGGATTTCCAGTATTAGTACAAGTATTGATTTCAGTGGTTACCCTGGGTTATACGTTTATCTATGTACGGGTGGTTTTAATTGCTTCCGCATGTGTTTTAATTCTCTGTGTTGGGTTTGGGTCGGCGACGCGTCCTGGGACGTCGCACGCGAATCGACCTCTGCGAGGGATGTGGCGCACCTTCGAACCGAGGGGCGTGACACACAAAGTTCTTTCTTTGATCAAAAACACTAGAGCACATACTTTCCATTCAGATTCCTTATTATAACAAATCAGGTTTGGAATATGAGGAAGATGAAGATAAGGAAATCAACCCTTTTCCATTTACCAAAAAAAAAAAGGATTAAGAAAAAGCCTCCCATTCATGCTTACAAAAGTCATTTTGTCAAGACCTTCATTGAATTTATTGGCGGAAAGTTTGATGATTGCTCCATCGGCAATGAAGATGGTCATTCTAAATATGATTGTCCAAATGAGCAGGCTAAGCCAAAGAAGATCAATTGGAAGTTCAGATACACTAATACCAACGGACCCAAATTTGCATGGGTACCAAAGAAGAGATGAAGTTATTCTTTATTGTAGGTGAAAAGGCCGAGCACCAAATGGTACCTTGATTACAAATGTTTGCGTCATATGACTGGAGATGCTGACAAGTTCATATCCTTAACCCAAATTGGTGGTGGAACGATAACATTTAGTGGAAAAGACGAAGGAAAAATTGTTGGAAATGGACACATCAAGATTGGAGAACTCATAATTGAAGATGTAGCATTAGTCAAAGGACTAAGGCACAACCTTATAAGTATCAGGCAGCTTTACGACAAAGGTTATGAGATTAGTTTTAAGGATGATGAATTTACAGGCAAAAACAAAGATCCATCACAAACTTTTTCAGGCAAAAAGTATGGGAATATTTACCTACTTGATGTTAACAGTGACAATGTTTTTTTCTTGTTATCTATCAAAGAAAAGAAAGAGCTTCTACATAGGAAGCTAGGTCACATTAGTATGAAACAGATTTCTAAGTTAGCATCGAAGGATCTTGCTCGTGGTCTACCAAAAGGTAAATATGAGATAAGCGAACCACTACAAAAAAACATGAAATTTGCGACGGACATTAGCGATGAACTTTTTTCCGTCGTAAATTTGCGACGGATTGTATTTTCCGTCGCAAATTTGCGACGTAGTTTGCGACGGATTTTTCATCCATCGCAAATTTGCGACGGAAATAAGAAACCGTGGAAAATCCGTCGCAA
Source organism: Syzygium grande (assembly GCA_024733475.1). NCBI lineage: Eukaryota > Viridiplantae > Streptophyta > Magnoliopsida > Myrtales > Myrtaceae > Syzygium > Syzygium grande. Next base: position 23,691,177 of record JAMXDD010000005.1, read on the forward strand.
ATTTGCGACAGAAAAAAGTTCGTCGCAAATTTGCAACGGAAAAAAAAACCGTCGCAAATTTGCGACAGAAAAAAGTTCGTCGCAAATTTGCAACAGAAAATAAATTCGTCGCAAATTTCCTACGAAAAAAAAAACCGTCGCCAAATCTGTCGCAAATTTTGCGACGGAAAAAAAGTCGTCGCCAATTTGCGACGGCTCAGTCCATCGCAAATTTGCGACGAAAACGAACGTCCATCGCAAATTTGTAGTTTATCAGCCCATGATATTCCAACCCTATCACTCTCTTTCGCTCTCTCTCGCTTTTCTCCCTCTTTCATATGTCTGAAATCAGCAAAATCCGCACACGCACATATTAATCTCGGTGAAGCTTTTGTACCGATAAGTATCATAGCTAGCTTCGTGACTATTCGTCGTTGGATTGTAATTTCTTTTTTTTATATATGTTTATGTTTGTTTTTTTTTTTTGTATCTGCATCACTAGTTTAACGATCGACGACTGGCGACACCTCGTCGGCCTTTGGATGAGGCTGAACGGCCACGCCGTTTTGCGATGGATTCTTGATTCCGTCGCAAATTTGCGACGAATAAATGAAAATTCCGTCGCAAATTTGCGACAGACCCTTGTCGCAAATTTGCGACGGAATTTTCATTTATTCGTCACAAATTTGCGAGGGATGAATTCCGTTTCCATCGCACATTAAAAATTATTAAAAAATGATTCTTAAGTGATTATTCTTTTTGGGTATGTGCCTAATTGAAGGTCTCGCAATCCAAGTAGACGTTGCAATTCTCATCAAATTGAGCACTTTCTCCTACCAATATTTAAGTCAAATATTTGGATAAGTCTTCTTTACATGGTAATTTTTTCTATTTTTGCAATTTCATATTAATTGTTGCGTGAATAACAAAAATTATAATTTCCAAAATTTTATGGTTTTAATTAAGAACAATAGATATGATATTTTAAATATTTTACCAGAATTTTTTATTTTAATACAGACACAATGCAAAGAGAAAGGGCTTGGATGTATAATAAGAACTTATCTGGACGTCAAGGATTGACAGATGAGTTTCGTACTGGGTTGGAACTATTTTTAGATTTTGCTAGTAGTAAATATGAGTTTATGGATGGAAATAAGTTAAGGTGTCCGTGTAAAAAGTAAGGTAATGGTAAATTTCTTGTGTGATCAAGTTAAAGAATACCTTACTAGATTTGGGTTTACTCCGAACTATTATAATTGGACTTCCCATGGTAAACCATTTATATCTGATGAAGGATATGGAAGAAGTGACCGATTTTCAGTTAGGGAAGAATGTGACTATTATGAGCAATTGAACTCATACAAGAGGATGGTAATTGATGCAGCTAGTTATAATTTTGTCACAGAATCAAATTATGCAAGTACTAGTTTTACTCCTACATATGAATAAGTGGGTACTAATCATGCTTCACAATTGGAAGATATAAAAGTAACAGGTTTTGATGAGAATGTCTATAATGAAACTTTTCTATCTAATTAGTTCTAGGATGTGTTGAAAACAGCAGATGAACCTTTATGGGTAGGTTGTGAGGACCACACTAAGTTATCGGTGACAGCCCGACTATTAAATATCAAGGCAGAGCATAATGTGTCTGGCGGATTGTTTCAACTCTTTTGTTGAAGTAATGCGGGAATCATTGCCTCGTGATAACAACATGCCAAGTGATTTTTATGATATGAAAAAGCTAGTGGATAACTTAAGTCTTCCGGCTGTAAGGATTGATGTATGTAGTAGGGGTTGTATGATATATTGGAGAGATGATGAAAATGCAGAATCTTGCAAATTCTGTAGCTAACCTAGGTACAAGATTAAAAGGAGGCCGGGGTCGTAATCAAAAGCGTAAACCATGCAAGCAAATGTTTTATCTGCCTTTAATCCCCAGATTGCAAAGGCTTTATGCATCTAAAACCACTGCTGAACACATGACTTGGCATGCAAATCATGAAACAGAAGAGAGTCTAATGTGTCATCCTTTAGACGCAGAGGCATGGCAACATTTTGATAGAACATACCCTGAGTTTGCAATGGAGCCTCGAAACATCAGGTTAGGTCTCTGTGTCGATGGATTTGCTCTATTTGGAAAAACAGGAAAAAGTTATTCATGCTGGCCAGTTATCTTAACACCGTATAATCTTCCACCTGGTATGTGCATGAAGACACCTTATATGTTTTTGACATTGATCGTGACAGGATCGCAAAATCCGAAAAAGTTAATAGATGTTTATATGCAACCATTGATTGATGAGTTACAACGGCTATGGGTTGAAGGTGTCCCTACATATGACGTTTCTACCGATCAAACATTTGTAATGAAGGCTGCTCTTCTTTGGACGATAAATGACTTTCCAGCTTACAGAATATTATCTGGATGGAGAACAGTTAGAATCTTAGGATGTCCGATATGTTTGGAGAGGTCAAAGTCATTTAGATTAAAACATGGAAAGAAGCTTAGCTATTTTGACTGTCACAGACAATTTTTACCGCCAAGTCATCCTTTCAGAAGGAATAAGAAAGAGTTCATCAAGAATAGAACTGAAAGAATGCGTCCACCATTGAGGTTGACCGGCGATCAAATTTGGGAGCGTGTGCAGAACTTTCCAACTGTTGTTGAGAACCCACACAGCACAACTTTTACGTACAGAAGTACACATAAGTGGATAAAACGCAGTATATTTTGGAATCTACCATATTGGAAGGTCCATCTTATTCACTATAATCTTGACGTCATGCACATAAAAAAGAATGTTTTCGACAATGTCATAAATACTGTGATGGATGTCGCCGGAAAAACAAAAGACAACTTGAATGCAAGAAAAGATACGAGAAATATTTGCGATCGGCCAATACTAGTTGTGGATGCAAGCAGCAAGGGACCAAAATCGAAAGTAGTTTATACATTGGATAAGGAGCAGAGGCGAGTCGTTTATCAATGGTTGAAATCAGTGCGGTTTCCTGATGGATATGCTTCGAACCAATTTCGATGGATGTATCCATTTGAGAGGTAGTGTTTTTTTTAAAATACAGTTCAAATTAGTTTATCATATAATATGTTCCGATAAGCTTCTTTCTATTTCAACTAAATTCTTATATCATTTGAAAAAAAAAAGTGAAGAATTAGATACGTGTTGAAGCTTCAATTTGTAATGCCTATATTGTGGAAGAAGTGACAACATTTACATCATACTATTTTGAGCCGCATGTTCAGTGCAAGAGGCAGAGAGCAGGCAGAAATGATAAGAGCCCCATTGATCCTAATTGCACAGCATTCTCTATTTTCAATTATTCGGGTCGACCAAGCGGCGCATGTCAGTTTCATTACTTATTAGGTGAAGAATTTCATGCAGCCCATACTTATATTTTACTGAACTGCCTAGAAGTCGAGCCATACTTCAAGTAAGTGTAAATTTGTAAATATATATTTTGCGTGTCAAATATTTGCTAATAATGATATGGCTTTTAATATTAGGATTTTCCAAACTTCAATGTTTGGACTACAACCAAATGAGTTTGACCGTTTGTGCAATGATCAATTTGTAACATGGTTCAAGACATATGTAAGTTGCCTGTGGATCAAAATCAAGTTATTAAAATTATATACATCATTTAGTAAAATATATATTATTGACTTTGCATGTGTAACCTTAGGTTCACAGTAATTATGATTAAATTGGAGAGTAAGGATTGTTATATCATCTGTCATGGGGTCCACAGTTAAGAGTTCGAAGTTGGCCAGCATATTTCATAAATGGATATAATTTTCATGCTCAAGAATATGGAATGGAAAAATCCACAATGAATAGTGGTGTGTCTGTTCGGTCATCCAATAGTGACAGTTCGAAAGATGATTTTTATGGCTTGTTGAATGAAATCATAAAGATAGAATACCCTGACCATTAATGATGCGGATTGTGTTATTTAAGTGCACGTGGTTCGACCCCGTCAAAGGAATAAAGGTGCATACGAAGTTCAATTTGGTTGAAATAAATCACAAGAAAAGGTATATGAAGTATGAACCATTTGTCTTGGCACAACAAGCAATTCAAGTATGTTATGCATCATATCCTAGTTTGAAACGTGACAAAGCTGATTGGTGGGTTGTATGTAAAATCAAAGCACAGAAGAAAATCGAGGAACACTGGAAGGATAGAGCCTACCAAAAAGAGGAAGTGTGTAACACTGTTGAAATTGAGAAATATAACATACCAACTTTACGAGATCCGTGTGGAGCAATGATAGATGTGGATCCAACTGAAATTTGCGAATTAAATGTACAAGAATGTTCAGAATCTGATTTTTAGACAGATGATGAAGACGAAGACGAGACGAAGATGAAGACGAAGACGAGAACGAAGATGAAGACGAAGACGAAGATGAAGATTAAAATTTTTGTCACAAAACACTACAGATGTGTAATTATTAATGCTACAAGTGCTATTTTAGTTGTTCTCATTATTGTTCTTGTTATTATTGTTGTTGTGCTTTTTTATTATTGTTATTGTCGATTATTCTTTTTATTTTAATTGATCATCCGAAATTTTGTCCCTAAATGCCGACAAGTCAAATATTATTAACGTGCCCTAACATTTCCGATATTATAATTTCCACTGCAAAATTTGAGATGCCAAAATTTTGGACTGAAAAAAAGACGTAGCAAATTTAAGACCCAAATAAATGAGACGCTAAATTTTTGATCGAAAAAAGGACGTCGCAAATTTGCGACGGATAATTTAATCCGTCGCAAATTTGCAACGGAATAGCCATGTCCGTCGCAAATTTGCGACGGACTAAAATGGTCCGTCGCAAATTTGCGAGGGAATTTTTTGTTTTGTTGTCCTTGAACCAAGTAAGCCAAATCCCTAAACCCTAGTTAGTATAATTAGGTAATTAGTCAAACTTGTTTATGGATTATTTAGGATCACTTTTCGTTGGCTAAGTTACGAGTCGATTTCAGGATTGCATGTGGCTTTGATTGATGGTCGACTGGTTAATTTGTCTATTATGTGGATGATTAAGCGTTAAATGACGATAGGGTGATTGATTAAGCGTTTTCACAGAAAATGCTTGAAAATTGAACAATTCTATAAATAAAATCATGAAAAATTATGGAAAATTAAAAAAAACGGTATATGTTGACAACAAATATGAAATTTGACCGTAAAACTTTTTTAAAATTTTAAAAAAACTAAAATTTCATAATATTACAAAATTGCAAAAATTAATAGTGACCACCCATTTTCAGTGAAATTTAGATTTTTTAACGTTCCGGGGAAAAAAATATTAAAAAATTAAAAATTTCCATAACCTGATAAAATGGCTTAACATAAATGTGGTCACCCATTGTGAGGAAAATTTTAATTTTTTTTGGGTGAAAAAAAATTACAAAAATATAAAATTTCAAAACTGCACAAAATTGCCTAGAAAACATGTAGCCATCAACTTGCAGTGAAATTAAAATTTCTTTAAATTGCCAAAAAAAATTAGAATTTAAAAAATTTCAAAACTTCACGGAATGGCTTATAATACATGTGGCCACCCACTTTTAGTTATATTTAATTTTTTTAACGTGCCCTAAAAATTATTAAAATAAAGGACTAAAATTTTGGAAACTTTACCTAATAGCTTAGACTACTTGTGGCCATCCAATTTTAGTATAGAAAAATTTTTTTATTTCACGGAAAAAATTTTATATTAAAAATTAATAATTTTAAAATTTTTAAAATTTTAAAATTTCAAAACTTTACAGAATGTCTTAGAATATCGGTGGCCACCAATTTTTACTGAAATTTTTTTTTAGGTACAAAAAAAGGTTAACAATAATAATATTTTTTTTCTTACAAAATTTTACAGAATGACTTAGAATACCTGTGACCATCCACTTTCAGTGAAATTTAAATTTTTGTACGTGGTCCAAAAAAATTTAATCAAAATGAATACGATTCATATATTAATGTTTGATACCTGTGGCCACCCATATCGTGCTCATACATTAATGTTTCATATCAAAATGAATGAAATTCATAGTATATTTGTTTTTAGGAAATTGCACGTCATAAACACTCGACATTGGCTCATTTCAAGGAAATATTTTCTCAGTCTTTCCATCAAAATGGTAAGTTTCGTCATGTACATCATTCTGTATCCGTATTACGTGTCAATAGTTCTTTACATATTCGCATAACCTTCCTACTTGTCAGTATAAATGTGGAGGTCACATGCCTAGAAGACAAGCCTCTTCCTCGTCCTCGTCCCCGTCCCTTGCATCTTCCCCTGTCCCGGCATCTAACCCTCAATCACAATATGGTCCGTCACAGTATGGACACGTTGGCCCTTCCTCCAACACTCAACAACATGTTACGGGACTTGGCCACATGCGAACTGAACGTTCTCCAGTTCAATTTCCTTTAGCTCCCTCTCCTTCCGTTCCACCCCATTATTCGGCGGAACAATCGAATATTGACGGAAACAGAGGTCAAGAAGATAACCGATTCTTCATATGCCCATTTGGAGATTCGTAAGTACTTCATTTTTATTTTAGTATATGTAATATTTAGGGCTTTAGATATTGATGTCAACTGAATTGTCCATGTTGCACAATATCCGTATGAATACAAATTCACGGATGCTCCGTCTGTTGTGAGGGAATTGAACAAAATAGTAAGAAACTTTTGGATGGGGGAGTATATTACTTACAGAAGTGTTCCACAAGAAGTGAAAGAAATGCGGTAGAATGAGTTCAAGGTAAGTTTTACATATTTTATTTTCTCACCAATTAAGTTTGGTGTAGTATATTGATGGTCAAGAATGATGCAAAGGGACCGGAACAACTCTGTAGTTTTCGATACCTAAAGAACCAGATATTTTCCTCGACATGAATTTTACAAAATTTGTCTATATTTGTCTGGTGCATGATTATGGATATGTGATCATCATAATAATCTTCAATTTGTGTTTTTATTCATTGCAGCGGAAGTTCAAGTGGGAGGAAGCGGAATACAATGAAGTGAGAAGAATTTTCGATAAGAAAATAAGTGATTTTATGCGAAATGTCATGAATAGAGTGAAGAGCAAGCAAGCGAAGCCGTCTTTCTTTACAGCTGACAATTGGGAGGCAATTAATAGATTTTGGGCATCTGAACAGAGTCGACAACTCTGTAAGCAAAATAAGAAGAATCGATCTTCTAGTTCTAGTGATGGGTCAGCCACATATGCTGAGGGCTTTATCAACATTGCGGAGCATCGCAAACGACTGGTAAGTCTGTTAAATGAGTTATAAGTTTATTTAATTCAATTACTCATGTTTACATTTTATAAGCACAAGAATTGGGGACGAAACCGACATTTGTAGCTACATTTGAACACACATTTCAAAAGAAAGATAAGACATGGACTGGCGATCGAGCAAAAGCTGTTAAGGTATGTAAGGTTCTACTTTAGCTTATATGTAAACTATAATGAAAACCGTAAATGCTTTCAATATTTATGGTAGATATATATATAGTGATTTTATTTTCATCTACATTATTAATGTAGGAAAAATATGATGAACTTTTAATGAGCAGTGCTAGTGGTAGCAATAATATGGCATTATGGATGGAGGCAACAGGTGGGGTGAAAAAAGGGAAAATATTTGGGATGGGATCGTTGTCAATGATGTACATGCCGAATAGTCCTGGGAAGTTCATCATCCACTGCGACTGGTCGAAGGAGGTCACGACAAGACGAGCAATTGACCCAAGAAGTAAATCGTCTGAATAATTTACTTGTTAAGAAGGATGAACAAATAAATAACTTAGAACAACAAATGAGGCTCGTTATGCAACACCTTAACCTCAATCGCTATGACGATCCTCCTGTACCTCCAGCCAATCCAATAGGTGATGGGCACAATGATGACCAACACATTGATGCCGAGAATGATGATGATGATGATGATTTTCTCCGGTCTTTCTAGTTAAAATTCTCAAAATCGGGGGTAAGTTTGCTTCATAATCTTGGTTTTTTCTAATTTCACTCATATTCATATGTAAGAACATTTATGTTCGTCCTGAAACGTATTTTTGTTAACCCTCTTATTATTTTACACCTAGTTCCACATCCATGCATAAACGCTTCTCTTATATCCTGGACTGATTTATATAACGACATTTCCTCATGTCTCGACAAAAGTGACTACTTTTGGTGTCCTGCCATCGTACCAAAGCCGCGTCTTCTTGTGTATGATTTTTTTGCGTCTTCTATGGTTGTCCCGTCTCTTAGTTCATGTTTTAAATGTATTGTAAGATTGGATATCAAATAACATCATGTCAGACTCTGCAACTTTCCTTCAGTTATTTGTTTCAATTATATGTCATTGTAGCTGGTTTGTCGGAATCTATGGTTTATTCGTTTTTTCTGTTTTAATTATATGTCATTGTCTCATTTGTTTGATATGGATAAGAATTTATGGCCGAAATAATGTAAAAATAGCGACGAATATTTTAAGCCGAATTTTGCTATCACTACAGTTTGTCGCTAATTTGCAACGAAATTTGCGATGAAATTCGCGATGAATTTTTCGACAATTTTGCGACGAAATTGCGGCGGATTTTGCGACGAATTTTGCGACCGATAGGCTTTGTCGCAAATTTGCGACGAAATTTACGACGAAATTGCGACGGATTTTGCAACAGATAGAGTTCGTCGCAAAATTCCGACGAAATTTGCGACAAAATTGCGACGGATTTTGCGACGAATTTTGCGACGGATTTTGCAACGAATTTTGCGATGAATTTATTTTCGTCGCAATTTTGCGACGAACTTTTAAATTTTCCGTCACAAAATTTTACGACGACCTAGTAGCGACGGAATTTTTTCCGTCGCAAATTCGATTTGCGACGGATTTTTCCAAATTTTCCGTCGCAAATTTCGTCGCTAATCCGGTTTTTTTTTTGTAGTGAACTATGCAATCCATGTTCGATAGGTAAGCAAGTAAAAAGTTCTTTTAAATCTATAAATACTATTGCTACTAATAGAACTTTGCAGCTTCTAATAGAACTTTGCAGCTTCTTCACGTGGATCTATTTGGACCGATGTGAAACACTAGTCTTGGTGGAAGTCAATACTGTTTGGTTGTTGTGGATAATTGCTCCAGATTCACTTAGGTAATGTTTCTAGCTCACAAGGGCAAAGCATGCAAATCTTTTGTGAAACTTGCTAGAAAGATTTAAAATGAGAAAGGTTACAACGTTATAACCATCAGGATTGATCATGGTGGTGAATTCGAAAACAAGAGCTTTGCTGATTATTATAAAGAGAATGGAATCAAACACAACTTCTCATCCTCATGCACTCCACAACAAAACGGCGTTGTTGAAAGAAGAACAGAAGTTTATAGGATATGGCAAGAACAATGATGATTGAAAGTAGGACTCCGACTTATTTCTCGGCTGAAGCAGTTGCAACAGCTTGCTACATCATCAACAGCGTGATTCTACGACCATTGTTGGGAAAACTTCCCTATGAATTTTGATGATTACCAAACTGTCCTTGATACTAATATTTATCAAGATGTATGCATATGTCAATTTTGTGTTGCATATCACTGGTTCTTTTGCATCAACAAAGACGAGAATTAAAGGCTATGACCGCTAAGGTGAATAAGCACCGGTGAGAATGATGTCTCATGGTTACTTGGAGGTACTTTTCTTAAGCCAAATATTCTTGAAAGTCTTTGGCATTGATAATAATGAAAGGATCAGTGGTCCCGTCGAAACAAGTCTTTCTAGTCGATATCGTCATCAAAGATCATCAACCAAGTCAATCATAATCTACACCTATTGATGGTGAAGTATCAGATCGTGATGTTTAATGCATTAGCTCTGATGATCGTGAGATAGACGTAGTAGATGACCGTTGATAGTACAGAAGATAGCTGTTGCAATTCTGGACTCCATAGCTAGTAAATCGATAAAGACATCACAAAAATAGCTGACAAGATTTCTGCTTTAGAGATTTGACAATTGTAGCAGAAACCATTTTGGGAAACTTGCGACATTCAGAGGAAACAACTGCAGGATCAATCCCGATTTTGGCAAAGAACTAAAACAACTTTCAAACGGCTAGCTGATCATCCTTGAAGGTCTCCAATGGGCAGATTGAAAACTTCTAGATATAATGAACAGTGAAGCTATGAAAAGTGTTAGACACGAGAAATACTATAATTGTAGTTTAATCTTATTCCGTCTCTGTATAGTGGTTTAAGCACCGTAATAACATCTAGACAAGTGTACAAAATGGAAGCGCAAGTGGTTGTGTCTCAATAGTATGATCTATCAGGTAAAAGGAACAACACTAGCCAGTTATAACTTGGATTGCTGATTATTAGTGGAATCCAGTCGCTGTTAAGGCTGTTAGTTGGAGATTGGATGTAGGCTTGGATATAAAACTGAATCACTTAAACTAATGTGTGACATGTTTACCTCACTCTAATTTACTTACCAGCATCACACATGCTGATATGTTCCTGTTACCATCTTAAGTGATGATTGTTTGATATTTTGCAAAAGTTTTCAAAATCTTCACTCAAGCTATTTAAACCCCCCTTCTAGGTTGCTTTGTTAGCCTCAACACATTCTTCCGTTGTGACTTAGAGTAGGATTCTACATGGTACAAGCAAAGTTTTCATGTTCCTGGCAAAGAAAACTATATCTACAAATTGAAGAAAAGCCCATATGGTTTGAGATTGGCTCATAAACAGTAGTACAAGAAATTTGACAACTTTATGAGTGGTAATGGGTTCACTAAATGTGAAATGGATTGCCGTTGTTGCTATTCTATGTGGATGATATGCTTATTGCAGGATCAAGCATGAAAGAGATCAGCAAACTGAAGTAGCAATTGTCAAAAGAGTGTGAAATGAAAGACTTGAAAGCAGCAAATTAGATTTTTTGGATGAGAATCGTGCAAGATAGATCCAAAGGAATTTTAAAGTTGTCTTAAGAAAATTAAACTAAGAAGGTTATGGACATTTTTGGAGTTCAAAACTCAAAGCCCAAAAGCACTCTTTGAGGAAGTCACTTCAAGTTCTCGAAGAAGCAATTGCCAAAGACCAATGAGGAGTGGGAGTGCATGACTAAGGTGCCCTATGCAATAGCCGTTAGCGACTTGGGGTGCGCATAGCAACAATTCTATATCCGAGAACTGTTTCTATTTAGAAATGATTCCTTTTTATTCCGTGCCCGAGAACAATTTCTGAGCATTTGTTGACGTTTAGTAACTGTCCAAAATTTTTATTCTTAGAATTAAAAAAAAGAACAAAAATACATTTGGTAACTACACAAAATTTCATTTTATTAATAATATTTTAATAATATATTTGAATTTTTTAATATTTCTTTCTTTTTTTTATTTTTTTTATTTCCTTCCTTGGCCATGGCCGGTCGCCAGCGCCAGCGACCGGCCACAAGTTAGGGCCGGTGAGGGCATCGAGGACCTCACTGCTGCCCTCGTCGCCGACCTCGCTGGTCGCGATGGCGAGGTCGGCCTCGCCGGTCGCGATGGCGAGGTCGGCCTCGCCATTGTCGGGCGAGGCCCTCGCCATCGCCGGCCCCGCCCCCCTCGTCGGCCTAGCCGGGTGGCCAACGATCGGTGACCAAAGCAAATTTTGGCCGAAGAAGAAGAACCAAGAAGGAGGAAGTAGAAAATCAAGAAGAATCAAAAATGGAAAAATTGTTTTTAGAATGAAGAAGCTACTTTTTTTTGCTTCTTGATTCTGTTCCAAAAATGATTATGGGAGCAATTTTTTGCAAATTTGTGCCCGGGAATAAAAAATTAAACAAATGAATTTCTGTTCCCAAACTGATTATGAAAACAAAAAAATAAAACTTTTTATTGTTTGGCAACTTGCCAAATGGACCCTTGATGTATGCTATGGTGTTTGCCAGACCACACATAGGTCATGCAGTGGGATTTGTGTGCAAATATATGACTAATCCAAGAATAAAGCATTGGAAAGCTGTAAAGTGGCTATTAAGAAACCTGAGAGGTACTTTAGGTATGGGACTTTGTTTCATGAAAAACAATGTGACTTTACAAGACTTTGTCAATATAGATCTGAGTGGTGATGTGGAAAAAAGGAAGAACATTATGGGTTATGTTTTTACCTCTGGTAGCATTGTAATAAGTTGGATGTTTAGATTTCAAAAGTGTGGATTGAAGTTTTGTACTCCGTGGGAGAGCTTTTATGGTTCGCCACCACCCTATATCTGTCTAGAGTTCGGTAGGAAAGGATTGCAAGCTTTGGTTAGATGAACTGCGATTTGCAGACTTAAAGAGCGGTTCAGAATTGAGAGTCTATTGCTTTAAAGCCACCGATCATATGGACACTATGAAAACTGAAAACAAAAGGAGCGACAGAGTCAAACTCATAAAGTTCTTTTTTCATGTTTTCAATTCAAATTTTAATGGAGGCACTTTATCCAGTTGCGTCTGACAACGATCTTATCGAACAGTGTCATCCTCTCGGGCATTTTGGTTTTGAATTTCGAAAAACTCGTTTTGCAAGGAGCCAATTTGTTGTCAGAAATAATCCAATCTATGGTCAAGGTCAATCATCGTACTCTTATGGATCATCATACCACAGCTTGCCCAGCCCATCAAGAACTGTACAGGCCTGTTTGGTTCTTTGAGATATTTAAATTTCATTCAATGAAAATGTGTGTGGTTGGTAATACTTTGAAAATTAACATGGATGCAGAATCTTGTGTAATAGGGCAAGATAAAAACATTTTCCAAGATCAAGAAAATTATGCAATTAACATAGGATGTCCTTAATGACTAGCACTAAACACCTGATGGCCCTAGTATTGATGGGGCAATTGCTGCATGCACAATGCATTAGACCCCATGCATGTAATCCGTAGGATCATTTGGGTCCTATTTGGAGTTCATATGATCATTTGGGTCTATTCGTTCCGGCTGCGGCCAATAATTTTATCAACCATATGTTGTTTTGAGTTTGCTCCTACACTATCAAGGTTGAGACTTTGATTGTTTAAACTTCACAATGAACCTCAAAAGTTACTGACCTTATATATATTGTCTTTCTAGTTTAGAGGTACGTGATGAATCGAATTCATCGCACTTGTGATGGGAATTGATCGGATACTTGAAGAGTCCCAAACAATCCATTCCTGATGAAAACAATATTAAAAAAAATAGAAGATCTTCAAGTGAAAATAGCTGAAAATGTTCATTTTATTATTTTCGCTCTTTCCATGCGGACCACGCCAAGATCAGAACATGGTTTTGACAAAAATGAAACTATATTTTTCGGTTAGAAAATATCTTTATATCTTTCAAACATAATAATTTAAGAATGTAGGGAAAGTAAAAAAAAAATATTCTTATTTTCATAGACATATTTTGAGAAATCACATGTAGTCCATATAGAAAATTAAAACAATATTTGATGTTGAATCTAATCTTAGCTATTAGGCCTTAACGGAACTTGTTATGAAAAGCCCATCTTGCATATATCCCGAGCTCATCAAATACCCTGATCACATGGGTCGAATAAAACACAAATCAAAGCCCGAGCGGATGGCCATAAAAAATCAGTTTGTACTGGGTGATATGGAGAATCGAAGCCGACATGAATGATCCATTCGTTGACCTCTTTCTAAGACGTCCCCGCTGGGTTTACTTATGTACTGCTCCTAAAACTTAGAATTAGAGCTTCGTTAGACAAATGATGTTCTCTAAATGATGGGCTTTTTTTCATAAACTTATGTTTAACATGCTTCACGCAACTCAATCAAAAGAGGATCTCCCTCCAACCATGACGTTCTCCCTCTCCGATCTTTTTTGTGTCCCTGGAGAAAGGAAAAGGAGCATTACATGTACTGCTGCAACACGAGCGATGATGATGATGTTGATCATTAACCTCATGAGTCAGCGACACAGGCAAAGGACACATTTTCTAGGACCACACACATAGACACAGAGACTCCAAAAGGCACATGAAGATACATGTCACTGAGATCTAGTGAGTATTAATTGCTAGGTCTCACTGAAAGCTACCTTTTCTAGTCCCCCTCGAAAGGCCCAAATTGGAGACGGTGCCTGAGGCTTCTAGGATGGTTTGCAGTTAACATTTTCCTTGCAAGCCATCCAAAGAGATTTTACTGGTCCAAAAAAATTATTCACCGATTTGGGGGTGGTCAGCATGTCCACCCCTTCTTCAGCTTCAGGACACCACATGTGTTTGTGCTTTGTGCCCAAAAAAATGTAATAATTTTGTTTTTTCTCCTTTGGGTGTGTCTCAATTTGGCGGGGCCAATTTCTTTTTTCCGAGAGATGTAGGGCAACCCTTGTTGTTGAAGGCTATTTTGGTCCTATTTGTGTTCTCTCTTTGGCTTCAGAAATATCAGAAAGAAAAAAATTGAACAGATATCATCACTTGCAGCAATTCAAATAAATTCTCTTGTCAAGTCATGCAACCCAAGTGAAACAATTGATAGATGTGTAGCAATTTAACGTGTAACAAGCATGAGATTAATGAAATGGGCCGGGTAACATTATCGGGACAAAGCATAACGATGTTAGTTAAGGTCTTTGGGATCGCGTCAATCATCGCATGTTTTGGTGCCAACAACTTCAGGCCTACCAATACGCGGCATTGCAGAAGGCCAATTAAATGACATTTAAATGGAAAATAAATTGTTCAGATTCAACAAAAGTCTTTTGCAAGGAAAATCAGTGCTGGGTGGGGTTTTGGACACAAAAAACAGGTTGATGGGCGTTATCAGATCTGCCATATGAAATATATGTAGTAGTGCCAGTGCCCAAGTAAATGGAAAAGACAACACAAGAAGCTCCCACTTTTGCCAGGGTCTTGAGTGCATTGATTTCACCAATCCAGTACCCTTCATGAAATTCCCATTTATTTTTTTTTTTTTGGTCATACATGAAATTCCCATTTAAGTTGCCCCCAACAAAACCCCTTGAAAAAAAAAATATATATATATATATATATATAAAGGGCTAATTCCCAAAAAAAAATATCAATTTTATCTTGAGTGATAATTTTGATTCAAATTTTTTTTGACTCAATAAAAAGCACTAACTTTTACTTGAATCCCAAATCTAGTCTTTGTGATGTGCAATTATCAAATTATTCAAATCAGATTTGAAATTTAAGTGAAAGTTGATTTGTTTATAAAAAAAAAAATTTGGATCAAAATTATCAATCAAGATAAAATTGATTCTTCTTTTTGGAATTAGGTCTATATATATATACACCACCTTTTTAATTTCGCAGATTACAGTCAAAATCACACTGAATGCGGGAGGCAGACTACTTTAAAGAGTCTTCCATAGGGCGAAAGCAGAATGAGTGCTAATTTGAAGCTTTTTTGTATCTCTCTCCTCTTCTCTTCTCTTTCCCCTCCTCAGAGATTTTGAAAAGTAGAGAGTTTCATTGGAAATTGAAGATTCCTCAGTTTCAGCCAATACCTTTTTCTCTTAAGCAACGCCCCCATCCACTTCAACAACCACTATCTCCACTTTCTTTTCTCTTTGGATTTGTTCCCCAAAAATTTCACCACCTACCTAGTAGTGCTGCCTGTGCTAGCAAAAATTGCTATATACAAAAGGAAAAATGACCCTGCTCTCCCCTTCACTTCAGCAGGAATGAGGAGTATTTTGACAAGATTTCCCACTGATACTTGCAGATCCACTTTCCTAGCTTAAGCAACAGGAGGAATCTTCCACTCTCCAAAAGAAAACAAGAAGCACCAACCAACCAACCAGCCCCCCCCCCCACCAAGCAAGAATGTAAAACTTAGCCAATGGAAAGTGACCCCAGGACGGCAAAAATCTTTCCGCTCATTTCCCCAGTTTGAATCATTTCGAAATCTACCATAATTCATATCTCTGGCCACCAAGAAAAAGCCAGGTGAAAAGAGCATTTAAAACGCACCGATAGGCCAGAATCCAATAAGTGAAATGGAGGGTAAAAACAGAGTAGTAAAAAGCCTGATGGGATTGACATTCATTTAACGCCTTCACTGATTGGTTTTTCACGCGCTGATCTCTATTTTTTTCTGGCCACGGTTTCGCTCACCGATTGATGGAGCGAAAACAGACCCCTGCACCGGTTTCTTTCTTTGTCTCTTTTTCTCCCTGGCTCAAGGCCGGTACAAAATTTGCAATTATGATGCAAGAGTAGTTGCAGAACACACAGTTCGATATACAGACATAATAAGAGAGGAACGAGATTCTCCAACCCCACCACCACCCAATAATGGGTAACCCCACCCACATTCAATTCACCCCATCAGCAAAGCCAATCACCAGCGATTCTTCCACATGAGGTCCCAGAAAAAAGCCAAAAAAAAGCCACAAAAAAAAAGTGACAAACCATGCCTATCGTTGCATCTCCAACAAGAACAGCAGGAATCATGTAACAATGTAGATCATTCGCTTATCTCAAAGGAATACATGAAGAGGCCAAAACACCAACTGTTGAAGAGCAGAAGATGATGGAACAAAAGACAAGAGAACATGAAAGAAGGGAGGATGGGGGGGAAATACGGGTCATATTTATTCCAAAGGAGCTTCTTTTAGGGTTCCATCAGTACAAGTATGGACAAACAAAGAGAGAAAAAAAAGGGGGAAAAAGAGAGATACATTACAAGAGAGAAGAAGAAAAGAGAAATCAAGGAAGAGCAAATTTTGGAGACTTCTGTACCATCAGAGAGAGAGAGAAGCTAGACCTAGTTGACTAAAAAGTTTTACCCTGAAGCTGACACCTGACAAGCTTCCCACATCCCCTTCCCCTGTCACATGGATGATCTGTTAGCCAAAGGACTTTGGATTTGTTTTTTCTTTTGTTATGAGTCACACTCATAACCCCCTGTTATGTTACAGATCATTAGTCTACACAATCTTCGCGTCCTACTTCTTTGCTTTACAAAGTAAAAAAGAAGGGGGCGATGGAAAATGGAAATAACGCCACCGCATTCACCGACTAAACTTACTCCCCGCTACTTCTCAAGCCCTAGAGCTAAACAATGGCCTAGAATTCACAGGATGATTACTACTTAAGGGTCACAGCATCTCCTATGGATCCAACTTCTGCCACTCATAGCGTCCTGGCAGCGGTTTGTCGTTCACCGGGTCAAAGTTGTATCTGCAGAACATGCAATGAAAGCAGCTTAAAAATGCAACTAAACATGGGAGAATAATGGTAATATCAGAAATACCAAATAAGCAACTGAAGAGATAAACGTAATCTATACTTCTCAATAAAATTTCTCTGCTGCTCTTCTTCCGCACCAGCAAAGAACTCATTCATTTCATGTGTCGTCGGGATATGTCTGCCGCCAACATTATGTATTCTTCGGTTAGTCTCGGTTAAGGTGGTGGGCCTGGTAGTAGAACTAGGCGTTCTCACAACTTCGGGGTCTCTGATCAAACTACAGGGTGTCGATTCCCTAGTACTCCTGCAAAAAAGATCACTAAGTTCAAATCTAATCTCAGATCATCTATCCGACTTGATGATACCTCAAAACAGAATTCGACAGTGATAAACATTTACAGAGATCAGCACATGGTAAAAATGACCCACACGAGCACTATCCAGAATTGTTCTTACTCGCTGTCAATCTCCCCTCTCTGCTTTTTTAAGCATAATTTCATTTTCTTTATATAGGTTTCATGTACCTATGGCAAAAAAAATAATTAATGTACTGTTCCACCACTCTTCTCTGATGCCTCAATCATGCAAAGGACAGCGGCAGGCATATATATGAATATTGCAGGACCCTACCAATCATGCATTCAATAATAGCCACAACACAAAGGGGGATGTATTTTCAATACATTCCATTCCAGAAGACAGAGATCCACTTTCACCAACGAATCCACATATGAAAACAGGAAAGGTCGAGCAGTTAAAAAATCAAGAGGCGAACCCCCAATTGTTCGTTGCCAGTATATCGAACAAATGGGCAAAAGAATTATATCAATATTCAACTCAACAGTCTCTAAGATTCAAGAATAGAACTCATTCAAGTTAAAAAAAAAATTCATGTTAGTGCTGATAGCTAGTCACTTATTCCAAAGAAGCCAATGCACGGTCATTAAAAAGGTTCTCCTGCACCGTTGTACTCATAACCAGGTATAACATGTGTTTCTATATCAACTTCACCGTCCATGAAGAAGAACAAAGTCAGTTTACCCGATCAGAGTGCTTGTAGTAGAAACAAATGCACTAATTCACAAAAAGGGCTATGCAATTACAAACTCTATAACACAAGAATTAAGCTGACCTTTAACAAATGATATATATTGTGATAATACGCATTAACTAATAAACATGACTTCCCATAATAAAGAAGCCTGACATCAACTAAAGGACTCATGAATACTTGCAGAAGGAGAACGCTCGTGGCGATACAAAGGCTTTGTCCATATATCACGTAATATCAAAACGATAAAAAGCGCACAGACAAAGACTATATGAGTGAGTGCCCCGGGGAAACCTTTCCGGAAAAGTTACAGAGTACAAACCAGGAAAAAACTTTACAGCTAAAGTATAATTTTCAAAAGAACATCAAAGAAGTCCACTTAAAACAATCTATACTTCTCTTTCCTTTTTCCCCCATAATTACAGCACAGTAACACATTCAAAAACCTGACGATCAACGAGTTCATATCTTCTAATTATCCTTATCGATCATTTTACATCCGTTTGTGGAACGGTAGTGCCATTTCCGAATATACGTTTTTCAGATAATTTAAAGTTCCAAAAAGGGAAGACTACCTACGACGAACCTTAAAATAAGTACGACGAATAATTAATAATATACTCAGGGTATGTAAAATTGGAAAAGAAAGTTCCCCAATCTTTAAACCCTTTTCTATCTCTCCCTCAGCAAGCTGAGAGGACAAACTGGGAAAAACCTTCACCAATCACCTCTATGCACATAAAACTTGTTTGGTGCAAGAAAAAAATTATTCTCTAACTTGATACCATCCTCCTCTTGTTTGTGGGTTTTGTGTTTCACAAATTAATTGATGATCTTCCCTCTGGGAATCATCTCCGTCTTCGCAGCAAAAGCTTCTATGCCCTATCATATGGTCCAAAAACTTACAACTTTCCCTTTACTCTGTGCTTCTTTTTTTTTTTTTTTTTGCTTATCAGACAGAGGAGGGTGGCATCAAGATACTGACCCACAATAGAAAAAACATACCTTCATCTCACCTAGAATTTTATAATTCAAAACTATTGAACACACACATATATCTAAGGATTTGATCAAATTGTAGAGTTTAAGATCCCCCAACAAGGTGACTCCAAAATTTCCACCCAATTCACGGAAAAAAAGGGGGGGGGAAATAGAGAAAGAATTGAAAATTGACAAACGAAAAACTGGAAATTGAAGAAAGCACCAAAAGAAGGTCCTTAGCAGTTACAAACCTTTCCCTGCATCATAAATTAATTATCAATCATACGAATCGTGCAAAAAAGTTTAGCACTCCCTTTTGCCCTAAACTTTGTCAGTAACCAAAACAGAGATTGAAAAAAAAAAAAATCTTCCTTTTGATCAATCAAACCGCCCTTCCTATATCCCTTTTCCCCATCAACCAAAGAGAGAATCGTATAATCCAGACCAAAAACGAAGATTTGCGATGCGAAAGAAAAAGTTGCAGAACCAAAATTGAGAGAGCAACAGCACCTTTCTCTGCCTTCAAACTCCAAAACGTTGTCGCCGAAAGAAGCCTCTCCAACCCCCAAATCGGCATTACTGCTGCACTCGTTATCGTTCTCCGCCGCGTTCTCCTCCCTGGGAATCCCATCCTCGCCCTCCCCGGCCCCGCCGCTCACCTTCCTGTTGCCGCCCCCCTCGGTGTCGCTCAAGAAAGACCCGACCGACTCCATCGAGCCGATCCTCAGCCTCGACCGCGACCTAGGGTTAGGGCTCGACCCGGGGCTAGGGCTCTTGGCCGAGCCGCCGGCCTTCCTCTGCCGCCTCGCGTAGTGGCTCCGGACGAGGATCGGCGGCTTCGGGAGCCGCCGGCTCCGGAGCTGGAGGTAGGAGCCGGAGCCGGAGCCGGAGCTGGCCGCCCCCGCCGGCTGCGCGGGCTGAGGAGGAGGAGCGGGAGCGGCGGCGGCGGCGGCGGAGGAGGCCGGGGGAGATTTCTGGAGGCGCTGGGAGGCTAGGGTCTTGGCGCGGGTGCGGACGCCGAGGGACGACTGGGTGGCCTCCATGACGGCGAGCTCGCCGGCCGCCTTCGCCTTGCGAATGTACTTGCCCATCTCCTCCCCTCTCTCCCCTCTCCCCCTCTCTCTCCCCTCTCTCTCTCTCTCCTCCTCTCCTCTCCCGCTCCGCTCCGCCGGCAGCAAAGCCAAGAAGCCCCTCGCTCAGCACGAATCGCTCATGCGAGGGACACGGGGAGAGAGAGAGACGCGGAGGAAGTGGGAGGAGGGAGGTGGGGGGAGGAGGAGGAGTTTGGTTTGATTTGCAGTTTTGAAAGGTTCCGGAGATGGAGAGAGAAAGAGCGAGAGAGAGGAAGGGGATGTTGAAATGGCGAGAGAGAGAGAGAGAGAGAGAGGAAGGGAGGAGGGACTGTTAAAAAGTTAGGGTTGGGGGGAGTATTCTCGTTCCGGCTCTCCCTCTCTCTCTCTCTCCCTCTCTCTATCTCTATGTCCGAGTTTGCTGTACTTGAATTTCTCGCGAGATTCTTTCCCCCTCTCCCCCGAATATTCCGAAATTGCTTTCGGCCCCCCCCCTTTGCTCTTCTATAAAAATTACTTACTTTTATATATGTGTGTTAAATTTAGAGTTATTTGGGGTATTTATAAACTCGTGTGTCTATATATATATATATATGTGTGTGTGTGTGAAATGGCATTGGGAATGTCTAGCCCCAAAAAAAAAAAAGAAGAAAAATTAGCGTTGGGTACGTGCTCGATTTCGTCCTCTCCGATCAATCTGTTTCTAACATATTCCGGCTCGTATGTTGAGATACATGACCGCGCGCAATTTGCCGGTATGGATATCGATTCAATGCCGTGCATTACCTGGTTACCGAAAGGAACGGCCCGGCGTCGCGGCTGGTAATAGAACGCGCCGGGTGTTTCCTGGGTGGTAACGATTCCGTTTTCTCGGGCTCGAGCCGTTTCGGTTAATGAGCGCATTGAGAAGTGGCGGATCTCGTGACACTCGTCCCGGCCGCGTATTTATTATTAGGTGCGGTGGCGGTGGTATGCGATCGCGAATGTCTAGAGATCACGATGAGAAAAAAAAGGTTGTTGGTTTCGAAAGGGGTCGGCGGCCAAAATGGTAACGGGTAAACCCCTCTTCCTCGGATTTTTCCATCAAATTTAAAGGATTTGCATTTTGAGTCATAAAAAAAAAAAAGGGCTGGAGAAGAGGGAAAAAAAAAAGAAAACGAAATTAATTTAGCATTGGAAGAATCAGATGAGCATACCTTATACCTTTCATTAGCAGTTCCTCTTGGTTGCCTCTCTCGTGCTGTTGAAATTTCATCATCTAAATAAATAAAAAAAATTATTAAGTTTTAAACTATCTCGATCGGATGTGATCAACCCCTTTCTCGGTAACCACCCATTTAATTTTGCCACGCGTGGCACGTCGGCCGGCATTTCTCAACAGCTTTTGGCACACGTGTGGCGCTGACGTGGCGTGGGCCCACCAAGGTTGAGGACATAATTTCCTCCGGAACAAATGAAAAGTTATCGCATGTGCATATATTTCGGAAAGGAGTAAGTACCAGAAAAGTCATAAACTTTTCGTATTTATGCCAATTTAGTCTTAAATTTTTTTGTACCAATTCAGTTCTAAACCTTTTATTTTTGTGCCAATTCAGTCCTTCTGGCTAATTTTGGCCAGATGTAGCTGACATGGATGCCGACCTCCGTAGAACCGTTAGCGATGACGTGGATAACTTTTAATAATATTTTAATATTTTTTAAATTTTTTCTTTTCTTTTTCTTTTTTTTTTCTTTCCCTTTCTTCTTTCTCCAGCCGGTTGCCGGCCTCTGGCGAGCCTCGCCAACGGCTGGGCAAGGCACGATGAGGTCGGGCCTCACCCATGGCCGGCAAGGCTCGACTCTCATCAGATCTGGCGAGGTCGTGCCTCACTCAACCCAGAGCGAGGCCGAAAAAGAAAGAAAAAAGAAAAGAAAAGAATAAAAAATTCGAAAAAATATTAAAATATTATTAAAAGTTATCTACTTCATCGAGGATGGTATCCTGTGATCAGGCCGACATCCACGTCAGCTATATCCAGCCAAAATTTGCGGAAGGATTAAACTGTATAAATGCAAAATGTTTAGAGCTGAATTAGCATAAAAAAGGTTTAGGACTAAATTGATACTAATGTAAAAGATTTATTATTTTTCTGATACTTTTCGTGTTTCGAAAATTAGAAAAAATTTCGCACGCATCTGAAAGCAAAAATTAAAAGTAACTTCAAAATAAGATTTCCGAAACATGAAAAGTGGAAAAAGAACGAATTGCTTCCATATGCGCATGAGATTTTTTGCTTCCTTCCTTCCTTCCTTCCATATCCTATCTCGATCCGACGTGATCAACCCCTTTCTCGGTAGCCACCCATTTAATTTTGCCACGCGTGGCACGTCGACCGGCATTTCTCAACAGCTTTTGGCACGCGTGTGGCGCTGACGTGGCGTGGGCCCACCAAGGTTGAGGACATAATTTCCTCCGAAACAAATGAAAAGTTATCACATGTGCATATATTTCAGAAGGAGAAAGTATCAGAAAAAGTCATAAAATTTTTTGTATTTATCTTAAATTTAGTCTTAAATTTTTTTTGTACCAATTCGGTTCTAAACCTTTTATTTTTGTGCCAATTCAGTCCTTCCGGCTAATTTTGGCGGATGTAGGCTGACATGGATGCTTAAGCCCGACCTCCGTTAGAACCATTAAGCGATGGCGTGGATAACTTTTAATAATATTTTAATATTTTTAAATTTTTTCTTTTCTTTTTTTTTTTTTTTTCTTTCCCTTTCTTCTTTCTCCAGCCGGTTGCGGCCTCTGGCGAGCCTCTCCAACGGTACCGGGCAAGGCACGATGAGGTCGGGCCTCACCCATGGCCCCGGCAAGGCTCGACTCTCATCGGACTCTGGTGGGTCGTGCCCTCACTCAACCCAGGCGAGGCCGAAAAAGAAAGAAAAAAGAAAAGAAAAGAATAAAAAATTCGAAAAAATATTAAAATATTATTAAAAGTTATCTACTTCATCGAGGATGGTATCCTGTGATCAGGCCGACATCCACGTCAGCTATATCCAGTCAAAATTTGCCGGAAGGATTAAACTGGTATAAATGCAAAATGTTTAGAGCTGAATTAGCATAAAAAAGGTTTAGGACTAAATTGATACTAATGTAAAAGATTTATTATTTTTCTGATACTTTTCGTGTTTCGAAAATTAGAAAAAATTTTCGCACGCATCTGAAAGCAAAAATTAAAAGTAACTTCAAAATAAGATTTCCGAAACATGAAAAGTGGAAAAAGAACGAATTGCTTCCATATGCGCACGAGATTTTTTGCTTCCTTCCTTCCTTCCTTCCATATCCTATCTCGATCCGATGTGATCAACCCCTTTCTCGGTAACCACCCATTTAATTTTGCCACGCGTGGCACGTCGGCCGGCATTTCTCAACAGCTTTTGGCACACGTGTGGCGCTGACGTGGCGTGGGCCCACCAAGGTTGAGGACATAATTTCCTCCGGAACAAATGAAAAGTTATCGCATGTGCATATATTTCGGAAGGAGAAAGTATCGGAAAAGTCATAAACTTTTTTATTTATGCCAATTTAGTCCTAAATTTTTTTTACCAATTTAGTTATAAACCTTTTAATTTTATGCCAATTCAGTCCTTCTGGCTAATTTTGGCCACATGTAGCTGACGTGGATGCCGGCCGACCTCCGTAGAACCGTTAGCGATGACGTGGACAACTTTTAATAATATTTTAATATTTTTAAAATTCTTTCTTTTCTTTTTCTTTTTTTTTTTTCCCTTTCTTCTTTCTCCAGCCGGTTGCCGGCCTCTGGCGAGCCTCGCCAATGGCTGGGCAAGGCACGACGAGGTCGGGCCTCACCCATGGCCAGCAAGGCTTGACTCTCACCAGATCTGGCGAGGTCGTGCCTCACTCAACCCAGAGCGAGGCTGAAAAAGAAAGAAAAAGGAAAAGAAAAGAGTAAAAAATTCGAGAAAATATTAAAATATTATTAAAAGTTATCTACTTCATCGAGGATGGTATCCTGTGATCAGGCTGACATCCACGTCAGCTATATCCAGTCAAAATTTGCCGGAAGGATTAAACTGGTATAAAGGCAAAATGTTTAGAGCTGAATTAGCATAAAAAAGGTTTAGGACTAAATTGATACTAATGTAAAAGATTTATGATTTTTCTAATACTTTTCGTGTTTCGAAAATCAGAAAAAATTCTTGCACGCATTTGAAAGCAAAAATTAAAAGCAACTTCAAAATAAGATTTCCGAAACATGAAAAGTGGAAAAAGAACGAATTGCTTCCATATGCGCACGAGATTTTTTGCTTCCTTCCTTCCTTTCTTCCATATACTATCTCGATCCGATGTGATCAACCCCTTTCTCGGTAACCACCCATTTAATTTTGCCACGCGTGGCACGTCGGCCGACATTTCTCAACAGCTTTTGGCACACGTGTGGCGCTGACGTGGCGTGGGCCCACCAAGGTTGAGGACATAACTTCCTCTGGAACAAATGAAAAGTTATCGCATGCGCATATATTTCAAAAGGAGAAAGTATCAGAAAAGTCATAAACTTTTCGTATTTATGCCAATTTAGTCCTAAATTTTTTTGTACCAATTCAGTTCTAAACATTTTATCATTGTGCCAATTCAGTCCTTCTGCTAATTTTGGCCAGATGTAGTTGACGTGGATGCTGGCCGACCTCCGTAGAACCGTTAGCGATGACGTGGATAACTTTTAATAATATTTTAATATTTTTAAAATTCTTTCTTTTCTTTTTCTTTTTTTTCTTTCCCTTTCTTCTTTCTCCAGCCGGTTGCCGGCCTCTGGCGAGCCTCGCCAATGGCTGGGCAAGGCACGATGAGGTCGGGCCTCACCCATGGCCAGGCAAGGCTCGACTCTCACCAGATCTGGCGAGGTTGTGCCTCCTTCAGCCCAGAGCGAGGCTGAAAAAGAAAGAAAAAGGAAAAGAAAAGAATAAAAAATTTGAGAAAATATTAAAATATTATTAAAAGTTATCTACTTCATCGAGGATGGTATCCTGTGATCAGTCCGACATCCACGTCAGCTATATCCAGTCAAAATTTGCCGGAAGGATTAAACTGGTATAAAGGCAAAATGTTTGGAGCTGAATTAGCATAAAAAAGGTTTAGGACTAAATTGATACTAATGTAAAAGATTTATGATTTTTCTAATACTTTTCGTGTTTCAAAAATTAGAAAAAATCCTCGCACGCATCTGAAAGCAAAAATTAAAAGCAACTTCAAAATAAGATTTTCGAAACATGAAAAGTGGAAAAAGAACGAATTGCTTCCATATGCGCACGAGATTTTTTGCTTCTTTCCTTCCTTCCTTCCATATTCTATCTCGATCCGATGTGATCAACCCCTTTCTCGGTAACCACCCATTTAATTTTGCCGCGCGTGGCACGCGTCGGCCGGCATTTCTCAACAGCTTTTGGCACACGTGTGGCGCTGACGTGGCGTGGGCCCACCAAGGTTGAGGACATAACTTCCTCCGGAACAAATGAAAAGTTATCGCATGTGCATATATTTCAGAAGGAGAAAGTATCAGAAAAGTCATAAACTTTTCGTATTTATGCCAATTTAGTCTTAAATTTTTTTTTGTACCAATTTAGTTCTAAACCTTTTATCATTGTGCCAATTCAGTCCTTCTGGCTAATTTTGGCCACATGTAGCTGACGTGGATGCCGGCCGACCTCCATAGAATCGTTAGCGATGACGTGGACAACTTTTAATAATATTTTAATATTTTTAAAATTTTTTCTTTTCTTTTTCTTTTTTTTCTTTCTCTTTCTTCTTTCTCCAACCGGTTGCCGGCCTCTGGCGAGCCTCGCCAATGGCTGGGCAAGGCACGACGAGGTCGAGCCTCACCCATGGCCAGCAAGGCTCGACTCTCACCCGGATCTGGCGAGGTCGTGCCTCACTCAGCCCAGAGCGAGGCTGAAAAAGAAAGAAAAAGGAAAAGAAAAGAGTAAAAAATTCGAGAAAATATTAAAATATTATTAAAAGTTATCTACTTCATCGAGGATGGTATCTTGTGATCAGTCCGACATCCACGTCAGCTATATCCAGCCAAAATTTGCCGGAAGGATTAAACTGGTATAAAGGCAAAATGTTTAGAGCTGAATTAGCATAAAAAAGGTTTAGGACTAAATTGATAATAATGTAAAAGATTTATGATTTTTCTAATACTTTTCGTGTTTCGAAAATCAGAAAAAATTCTTGCATGCATCTGAAAGCAAAAATTAAAAGTAACTTCAAAATAAGATTTCCGAAACATGAAAAGTAGAAAAAGAACGAATTGCTTCCATATGCGCATGAGATTTTTTGCTTCCTTCTTTCCTTCCTTGCATATCCTATCTCGATTCGATGTGATCAACCCCTTTCTCGGTAGCAACCCATTTAATTTTGCCGCGCGTGGCACGTCGGCTGGCATTTCTCAATAGCTTTTGGCACACGTGTGGCGCTGACGTGGCGTGGGCCCACCAAGGTTGAGGACATAATTTCCTCCGGAACAAATGAAAAGTTATTGCATGTGCATATATTTCAGAAGGAGAAAGTATCAGAAAAGTCATAAACTTTTTGTATTTATGCCAATTTAGTCCTAAATTTTTTTTGTATCAATTCAGTTCTAAACATTTTATCATTGTGCCAATTCAGTCCTTCTGGCTAATTTTGGCCAGATGTAGTTGACGTAGATGCTGGCCGACCTCCGTAGAACTGTTAGCGATAACGTGGACAACTTTTAATAATATTTTAATATTTTTAAAATTTTTTCTTTTCTTTTTCGTTTTTTTCTTTCCCTTTCTTCTTTCTCCAGCCGGTTGCCGGCCTCTGGCGAGCCTCACCAATGGCTGGGCAAGGCACGATGAGGTCGGGCCTCACCCATGGCCAGCAAGGCTCGACTCTCACCAAATCTGGCGAGGTCGTGCCTCACTCAGCCCAGAGCGAGGTTGAAAAAGAAAGAAAAAGGAAAAAAAAAGAATAAAAAATTTGAGAAAATATTAAAATATTATTAAAAGTTATCTACTTCATCGAGGATGGTATCCTGTGATCAGGCCGACATCCACGTTAGCTATATCCAGCCAAAATTTGCCGGAAGGATTAAACTGGTATAAAGGGAAAATGTTTGGAGCTGAGTTAGCATAAAAAAGGTTTAGGACTAAATTGATACTAATGTAAAAGATTTATGATTTTTCTGATATTTTTCGTGTTTCGAAAATTAGAAAAAATTCTTGGATGCATCTGAAAGCAAAAATTAAAAAGCAACTTCAAAATAAGATTTCCGAAACATGAAAAGTGGAAAAAGAACGAATTGCTTCCATATGCGCACGAGATTTTTGCTTCCTTCCTTCCTTCCTTCCATATCCTATCTCGATCCGATGTGATCAACCCCTTTCTCGGTAGCCACCTATTTAATTTTGCCGCGCGTGGCACGTCGGCCGACATTTCTCAACAGCTTTTGGCACACGTGTGGCGCTAACGTGGCGTGGGCCCACCAAGGTTGGGGACATAATTTCCTCCGGAACAAATGAAAAGTTTTCGCATGTGCATATATTTCAGAAAGGAGAAAGTATCAGAAAAGTCATAAACTTTTTGTACTTATGTCAATTTAGTCTTAAATTTTTTTTTTGTACCAATTCAGTTCTAAACCTTTTATCATTGTGCCAATTCAGTCCTTCTGGCTAATTTTGGCCACATGTAACTGACGTGGATGCCGGCCGACCTCCATAGAACCGTTAGCAATGACATGGACAACTTTTAATAATATTTTAATATTTTTAAAATTTTTTTTTTTTTTTTTCTTTTTTTTTTCCCTTTCTTCTTTCTCCAGCCGGTTGCCGGCCTCTGGCGAGCCTCGCCAATGGCTGGGCAAGGCACGACGAGGTCGGGCCTCACCCATGGCCAGCAAGGCTCGACCCTCACCAGATCTGGCGAGGCCGTGCCTCACTCGAATTTTGAGGCGAGGCCGAAAAAGAAAGAAAAAAGAAAAGAAAAGAATAAAAAAGTTGAGAAAATGTTAAGATATTATTAAAAGTTATCTACTTCATCGAGGATGGTATCCTGTGATTAGGCCGACATTCACGTCAGCTATATCCAGCCAAAATTTGCCGGAAGGATTAAACTAGTATAAAGGCAAAATGTTTAGAGCTGAATTAGTATAAAAAAGGTTTAAGACTAAATTGATACTAATGTAAAAGATTTATGATTTTTCTAATACTTTTCGTGTTTCAAAAATTAGAAAAAATTCTCGCACGCATCTAAAAGCAAAAATTAAAAGCAACTTCAAAATAAGATTTCCGAAACATGGAAAGTGGAAAAAGAATGAATTGCTTCCATATGCGCACAAGATTTTTTGCTTCCTTCCTTCCTTTCTTCCATATCCTATCTCAATCCGATGTGATCAACCCCTTTCGGTAGCCACCCATTTAATTTTGCCGCGCGTGGCACGTCGACCGGCATTTCTCAACAGCTTTTGGCACACGTGTGGCGCTAACGTGGCGTGGGCCCACCAAGGTTGGGGACATAATTTCCTCCGGAACAAATGAAAAGTTATCGCATGTGCATATATTTCAGAAGGAGAAAGTATCAAAAAGTCATAAAATTTTTGTATTTATGCCAATTTAGTCCTAAATTTTTTTTGTACCAATTCAGTTCTAAACCTTTTATCATTGTGCCAATTCAGTCCTTCTGGCTAATTTTGGCGAGATGTAGCTGACATGGATGCCGGCCGACCTCCGTAGAACCGTTAGCGATGACGTGGACAACTTTTAAATAATATTTTAATATTTTTAATATTTTTTCTTTTCTTTTTCTTTTTTTTCTTTCCCTTTCTTCTTTCTCCAGCCGGTTGCCGGCCTCTGGCGAGCCTCGCCAACGGCTGGGCAAGGCACGATGAGGTCGGGCCTCACCCATGGCCGGCAAGGCTCGACTCTCATCGATCTCTGGCGGGGTGTCGGCCTCACTCAACCCGTAGGCGAGGCCGAAAAAGAAAGAAAAAAGAAAAGAAAAGAATAAAAAATTCGAGAAAATATTAAAATATTATTAAAAGTTATCTACTTCATCGAGGATGGTATCCCGTGATCGTGGCCGACATCCACGTCACCATATCCAAACCAAAATTTGCGGAAGGATTAAACCCAGTATAAATGCAAAATGTTTAGAAATTTGAATTAGCATAAAAAGGTTTAGGACTAAATTGATACTAATGTAAAAGATTTATGATTTTTCTGACA
This sequence comes from Syzygium grande, assembly GCA_024733475.1. NCBI lineage: Eukaryota > Viridiplantae > Streptophyta > Magnoliopsida > Myrtales > Myrtaceae > Syzygium > Syzygium grande. The sequence goes on from JAMXDD010000005.1 coordinate 23,720,743, forward strand.
CTTTTCGTGTTTCGAAAATTAGAAAAAATTCTCGCACGCATCTGAAAGCAAAAATTAAAAGTAATTTCAAAATAAGATTTCCGAAACATGAAAAGCGGAAAAAGAACTAATTGCCTCCGTATGCGCACGAGATTTTTTGCTTCCTTCCTTCCTTCCCCAGTAGGTGTGGAAAAAGCACGAATTTGCTGACGCCACGTTTATTTCACCTTCTCCCCAATTTCTCCCGCCATGAGAAGACGGGAAGGACGAGAAAATCGAGCGAACTGGCGACGGCTTAAGACATTGGATTCCTTTTCTAGTGGCCAGGTGGAAAGTGCTTTTTTTTTATTTTTCGATTTTTACTTTTGTTATTCTAGAAATTACAATATTCCGAATTTTCTTTTATTTTTGTTTTTCTCCCCAGATAAGATTTTTCTTTTCCGAATATGCCCCCCCACCCCACGCGCTCCGCGCGGGGGTTGCGACACACGCGCTCCCGGCGCTGGCCGATGAAGAGCATCTTAAGCCAATTCGTCAGGTACAGGTAAGGGAAAAGAGAAAAAAAAAATAGAAAATAGAGAAATTATCCCATTGGCTGACAGATTTCCCCACCACGAAATTTTTTTTTTTCTTCTTTTCTCTTACTAATGTTCTTTTATATTAATTAATTAATAATCTGATGCGAATATAATATGATATAATTTCTCTTCGCGTTACTGCTGTAAAAGGAAACAAAAACTGGTGCAGGAGAGAGCGTGTGGCCAAATTCCAAAAGGGCCTTTTGTCTCTGCTGCTTGGCCTGTGTACCCCACTTTTAAACGAAATTTTAAAAAATGAAAAGGAAAATGGCATTTAAAAAAAAAAAATAGCAGTGCTGATTTGCTAAATTATCTTAATCACCTTCAATCTAAAATATATTGAAATGTTATTGATTTTTCTGATGCGGATACTAAGCGAAGTTTGATGGACAAATCGCCGTCGATTTCTTCAGCTAGTAAGTTTTGGGTGCCCTTACTAATGTACTTGATGAGAAAATGTTTGATTTTTAAAGCATCGATTATGCATTTAAAAAGGTTAGATTTAGTTATTAGATTGCTCGACGAGTATCCCTTGAGAGGATAGTTTGTAACAAGATCCATAAAATGATACCGGCATTGTTCAATCAGTCTGCAATGGTAAGTATATCGATTGATGTTGGCGTTATATAATGTCCTTTTGGAGAAGTCTACGACATTGCACTATGGTGATGCAAAGTTGCTTAGAAGGTAGTGGGCAATCTAGAAACTTTTAATTAATGTTCTTTTAATGGGAATACTTTCTGGTGCCTAAAAAAATGATATAGCCTTTGGTTTGAAATTTAGCAAAGCTCATTGAAGTTTGGGAGGAGCAAAATTCCATCTGATGATGGATTGGAAAGCTGGAATAATTGTCACAGCAATGGCAGTTTGTTTCTGACCATACCCATCAGCAAAATCAATTTTCTTTCTTCTCTTGGACCATATGTACAGATATATAGTGCCATGAAATAACAATAGAATAATAATTAAATGCAAAAGATACAATGATTTGACAAGCTTCAACTTCTCTGGTCATTCAATACAATAGTGTCAATTTCTTGGTACCCAACCATATGTTTTCATTCCAATGCCAATTGCTTCATAATGTCATATTGTACCTCCCTCCCTTCCATGGAAAAGGAAAGGTCAGAATCATAGTATTCTGTTCAATATCATAGCAACTGTCTTTTCCTTTCTTCTTTTAAATTTAATCACTTCAAGAACAGAAACCACATCTTTTCAAAATTGAACCCCAATTAGCAAAATTTATCTAACTGTTGGAACTTTATAGAATATACTAAATAGTCCTCAAGCTTTGGTGGCTCTTTTATTCCAATTCATCAGATTTCTCTCTTTATCTTCATCATTAGGCCCTTTCACCTACCCGAACCCTCAGCACTCAGCAGCATCTTTTTCTTGCTCTCTGAGTCCTGTTAATGCCACTGAATGTACATGATTTCTAGGACGTAAATGCGGTAATTTTTTGGGCTTTTCCCATATATTTCCACTCATCTGAAATCTGCTCTCGAGTCTCAAAGCCGCTGGTTCAGCTCGACAGCAATGATGATTTGACTTTTGCTACACATGAACAGACTTCTAACCCATCATTACTCAAGTTTTATACTTCTGCACACCCCCCTTACTTAATTGCATCGACTCTTTGGCCTCCCTCTTCCATTGTCACCACGGTTGTTGCATTATTTTAATCAACGCATTTAGTGGTATTTCTTTTTTTTTTTGTCAGACATTTAGTGGTATTTCATTTGTTGTAAGTGGCTGGTCAGCACTCATTAGGCATGTATTGCAGTTTTTTTTTTTTGGTCGAAACAGTTTTTAACATCTTATACACTATCAATATTATGAAAATTTAAGCATACTCAAAGATGACAATTTTCTAAGTTCTAAATTATGAAATTGTTTAAGTGACGAGCGTAGTTGTTTCCCTCTCACTCAAGGTGAGTCACTGCATTGACACGCTCTCTTGAGATCAAACCATAGATATATGAGAAGGAGTGTAACTTTTGGGACATCCTAAGTATCATAACTTTTGTACGGCGCTCACTTACACATGGATTTGTAATATAAAAAGATTAAAAAACAACCATATTTAAGTTATTGGTATCTAGGTACGTGAATATCGGTATTTGTGTGTATATAATATACCAATCAAATGATTGTGTTTTTGGGCCGACAAAGCATTGGAGCAAAGCACAAGTTTAGTTCTCCAAGTTGTATCCTCTCCTCTGTATAACTTAGTTGTTCGATTTTTCAGTTTGCATAGTTAATTCATTCTATCAATCACTATTACAAACAAAGTCAAATTGTTGACGTGACATAAAATGTACATGTGGTACTAATGTGGCACCAACTAAATGCACCATGAACAAACATGACACAAAGAAAACCTAGAAAGAGAGAGAGAGGGGTGTGTCACGGCCTCTTGTGACTACGGGCGCTCCCCCGGCAAGAGCCAAGCCAACCTTGCTAGTGGTTGCAAGGGGTTGTGACGCTCCCTATCACCAGTATCCTCTCTCTCTCTCTCCCTTGTACCTTGGATTTTTTTTTTCACTTTGGTTGTATCTAGGATCAAGAAACTCTTGAGTGCAAGTATTTGGACAATTCTAGGATCAAAAGCCAAGCCAGCCTTGCTAGTGGTTGCAAGGGGTTGTGAAGCTTCCTATCACCGGTATCCTCTCTCTCTCTCTCTCTCTCTCTCTCTCTCTCTCTCTCTCTCTCTCTCTCTCTCTCTCTCTCTCTCTCTCTCTCTCTCTCTCATATCTTGGATTTTTTTTTTACTTTGGGTGTATCTAGGATCAAGAAACACTTGAGTGCAAGCATTTGGACAATTCTAATGGAGATGTAATTTAATTTTGTTTTTGAATGCTTATATAGTTTTTCACAATGAGGAGAGAACTCATTTAGGTATAACTTAACCTTACAAACAATAAATGTCTCACGAACCACATGAACCAAGGAGGATAGAAGCGAATAGTTAGGCAGATAACTTACAAAGGGATTATTTGTGGCTATTGATATGAGGAACATACAACTTGTCTCGTGCACCTAATCCACATACATAATCGTTTCTAACCATTAAAGCAATCTCGCGGGTTTAAAAATTGATTGAAATTGGGAGATCTAGTGATCTTTAAGGTTCATGGCCCGCTTAAAATAATTTACACAACATGTACTTGATGCATCATATGCACCATTCAGAATAAAAATTCAAGTTCAAGATAACACAGGCCATGCGCATCTGCAAATTTGGTCTCCACCGTATCGTGCACCAGACAAAATTTCAGAGAAATATCGACACAATAGTATTAACACCTAATTTATGGCGCAGAAAAAGATATCATCAGCACCTAATTTGATAATAAATATTCTGTTTAATACGACAAACCAAGATGCGAAAGTGGGAATAAGATGAAGATTAAAAGTGCCGACCGTTTGATGCATAACCCCCTTTTTTTTTTCTATATCGACATGGATGTGAGCTTTTTCTAGGAAAGCAAAGCCACGAGAGAGAGAGACAGAGCCATGCAATTTCGGTTTCGTTTTCTGCTTTGTCAGAGAATTTGCAGTGAAAGAAAGCCTCAAAGAGTCCTGTAAACATCAAAAGCCTCTCCCATGAAAAGCAAATATTCTGAATATTCTCTACTTCTGAACTCTCGTTTTCTCTTTACTTTTCTCCGCCGAGATCCCCCCCTTCCAAAGAAGGGTCGGGAGTCGTACGTGGGGTGCTTCTTTTTGCAATTGTATACATGTTCTTTTTTACCACTTTTTAATGTTTGATTTAAATCTTTCAGTTTTTAATTTAGTGAAAGTATGACAGCAGAACTGAGGAAAAAGAAGGGCAGAGTCAACCTGAGGTCACCCAACATTCCATTTTCCTTTGCCTCCCACCCCTCATCTTCGAATATGCAGTGGAAATTTCATACCGGTACGAGTACCGCCGTTATCGAACATAGTTGTTAGATCGTGCCATCATCAAAGTGTGTAAACTTTTAGAAGAGTTAATATCTTACGGTATGAAAAGGACTTGTTCTCTTCCTTTTTCCTCCTCCTCCTTGCTATTCTTTCGTTCCTTTGCTCTGAAACTTGAGAGCTTTGCGGCGCACCTCCGCACCTCCGCCACCACCTCCATCACCCCAATCGTCATCTCCGCTGTCAACCTCCTTCATGCTACTACGAATGTTTCGCTGTCTTCCTCTCTCATTTGGGAAGAAACTTCAAATCCTTTGTGCTCCAAGACACAACATAAAATGGTAAAGTTTCATAACTCTTTTCACCCAAGAAAACAATCAACAATATAAGTTCCATTTATTTCCCAAAAAATAATAATTTAAAAAATATTTTACTAAAAATAATCACTTACATCACTTACAAAAATAAATTAATGAAAATATATTTGTCATTTACAAAATATCTAGACATTCACTACCGTCGATAACAAAAAAACTTTTCATTGACCAAGCTATACAAATGATCATTTTTATGAAAATGTTTTCCATATCATTTATTTTGCAAAATAATCCGCAAAACATACGGAGTCATAATCTCAACCGAAGAATTAGTCCAACAATCAGACGTACACACATTTCACTTGACCTGGAGAAAGAAACGTCCACAGGATGCTTTGGTCGATACATGTACATCCAAGAACAAACAAAACTGGAAAGAGCGTACAAGGAACTCCATTAATGTCATCAGGACAACAAAATAGGAAATTCTGAGACGTTTTGAGGAGACAAAAATTTCTTGTAAATTAGCTAAGTCACGCACCTTTTTATCCGACAACTTTGATAGACGAGAAATTATGATTCCGACGATGATAAATCGAGATCTTGTACATTCCCAAGGGATAATCATAGTGTTACAGATAATAGGGTGGCCCAGAATTACGACAAAGCAGAGCGAGATCCTGCTTCAACCTTATTAAATGGATAAATTATGTTGGTGAGGAAGTACGGGGGACACCCACCAGTGGTCTTTGGCTCCTTTGTGACCCTCCTCAGCTCTTGAAACACGCTCAAATTGAAGGCCTCTAAGAAGCAAGAAAAGCAGGGGTGAACTTTCACTTCCAAATCTTAACCGACTTGTCGTGACTGGTTGAGGCAATCATCCCCGTCACTGGCGACTGCGCCAACGCTGAAATAACACACTCGTGAGCTGGGACTGTCAGACACTTGTTCTCTACCACGTTCCACAATTCCAACGACTGCAAGGGATAAAGCATGCATCAAACAATTCCGAACTAAGGCTGAGTAACTAAAAAGTAAGGATTGATAACAGCTAAAATTCCCACAAATCATTCAGTCTAAAGATATCCATGTGATGTGCAACATCCACGACAAAAAGTTGTAATTCGTATCCAAAGCCCCTTCAAACGCAATTTATATTCTTACTTAAAGGATTTGGCCCAAAAAAGAATCTAAAAATTGACTATTGTTGCAAAAAGATCTGAAGAACACTACTAAGGAGTCATTTATCCAACCAATTAAATCGGTTGCACAGGATAAGAAATGCACCCTGAATGGGATGGAAACGCTCTACAAGCGAATTGCATTCTAACAGTGAAATAAAAGCAATAATGTGCAGCACATATACCAACAGTAGCAATCCGATTATCACCTGGTTTCGACCAAAAAAAATAAAATTTATCACCTGGTAACAGCCAATAACCAGAAGATTGGAATAGGTTGGATGGAAGACACATGAGTGAAACTTGTTTCCACTGGAATTGAGTTCGTGAACACATTCACCCGAGGACACTCGCCACACTCGAACAGAATCCGGGCAGACAGATGCCAAATAATCTCCATTGGCATCCCAACTTAGAGAATGTAACTCTGATTGGTGCCCCTGGAAAAGTTAGAGTTTTCCCACTACAATTAGCAATTCTGGTTAGAATGTCCGCCACACTCTTGGAACTTAAATATAAAATTTCCTTTTAGACAAGTTCAGAGCTATCTTTCACTCTGGTGAAATATATATCGGTACCTTCAACATGTGATACAGTCTGTCAGTCTCAAAATCAAAGATGGAGACCACAGTATTTGCTGCTGCCGCAAGCAGATGCCCTGTCCTGGGTTGAAATCTTACCTGTGCAATACCTCCCTGCACATCCAACAATGAAGTACCTCAGAACAGCCGCAGTCAGGTCTGAGAATAAAAAATCGGTCAAGATTTGTTTGCAACCTTGGAGACACGGGTGCATGAATATTGACTGATACTCCATAAGCGAATCTCACTGTTATTGTCGCAAGAGCAGAAAAGATCATTCTTCTTAGGGTGGAAGTCGAGGGACAACACTTGGGAGGTGTGTCCAGTATAAGACCGCATGCAAAAGTTTGGCTGCAACACCCAAAGATCATAAGCACAATTCGTTTTTGAACTATTTAGGGTGAAAGACGTTAGACAAGTAATGAAACGAGATAGAGACTATACTTGCGCTGCATCCCAAAACCGAATGGTGGTATCAAATGAAGACGTTGCCAACAGTGTTGTGTTTGGTCTGAAACGCACATCAGTGATTATGTGAGTATGTTCTTCTGGAGTGCTCTCAGTTTGAAATGTTTCCACATTCCAAAGGATGACCTATTGATGTCACACAGATAAGTATCTAACATCATCATATTTTTAACAATCAACACAACCATCTGACATTATGAACTAGACAACGTTTTCAGTACTTTGCACAACCCTCTTAACACTACTGCAGATCTCAAATGCAGAAATTTTCACGCAGCACCAAGCTCCGCACACCAAGAGCTTGAAGGAAGCGCAATGTACAAACATTTAAATAACAATTGTGATCCAGTTCCATTCGTTGCTGTCAAAGAATTAGAAGAAGATCTCGGGATAGGGAATTATTTTGTTTCCATGTATTTTATTTCCTTTTATTTCTAAATCCTTAGAATTAGGAAGTAGATCATTAGAATTAAGAAGTAGGACATATGTTCCTATTTCTGCTTCAATTTTCTTGCTTTCTTTCGGCTGTCCTAAGCCCTATTTATATATAATGTTCTCTGTAAGTATTATATAGAAAATAAGAAACAAGAAAAAAACATTTTTTTTCTTCTTAGAAATCCGCATAGTATGAAAGCAGGAGATACTGAGTTCAAATTTTCTAAACCCCTATTTACCTCCCCAACTACATAATTCCATGCTTAAGGCTCAAGCCAAAGTCCAACCTACGTGGGAGGGGGAGTGTTATAATATTTTAATAATAAATTATGCTTTCATTTTGCAGCTTAAACTTTTAGAACAATCGGTAGTGGTCCCAAAAAATCTCGCATGGTGTCATACCAAAGGATTTGAATCCAGCTCCTACTATGGTGGTAACGGCAATGACCGGAGCTAGTAGGGACACGCTCCTTTAGGTGTCATTCTAGAGAACAACCCAACTGATCTCTCTACACAATTGAGTAGCGGTGGAGAGCAATTCTCCCAAAACTCCAACCTGCTATTAACAATTCACTGATTGAATGGCCAAAATTATTTGGAGTGGGCTCAATCGGTGAAACTAGCAATTGATGGCAAAGGGAAGCTTGGCCACTTGACAGGCGAAGTGAAGGAAGCAACAAAAAGCAATCCGTATTGGAAGATTTGGATTTTTGAGAACTCCTTAGTGATTGCTTGGCTGATCAATTCTATGGAGCCAACAATTGGAAAACCACAACTATTCCTTCTAACCGCTAAAGATGTGTGGGACATTGTGAGAGAAACATGTCATGATTTGGAAAATTCTTCCCAGCTCTTTGAACTGGAGATAAAGCTATAGCAATCAAGGAAAGAAGATGGTGGGGTCACTATTTACTACAATGAAATGGTGACCTTGTGGCAGGAATTAGATCAATGCTAAGATAATACATGGGAAAGTCCGACTGATTGTGAGACTAATGAAGAGAGAAGAGCATGATAGAGTATACATGTTTCTAGCAGGCCTTGGATGATGTGAGGCAGAATCCTTGGTCAAAAACCTCCACCATCCATCTGCGAGGTTTTCTCTGAAGTTAGGAGGGAGGAATCTTGGAGACGAATCATGCTACTTGATTCGGGGAAAAGTGTCAGCTCTATATCCAAAAATTCTGCATTTGTATCTCAGAGGTTTGATTCTAAGGAAGATAGGAGGAAAAAACCACGGTGTGAACATTGCAAGAAACCATGGTATACGAAGGAGACTTGTTGGAAAATTCATGGGAAACCGTAGAATTGGAAGAAAGAAGGTGGGCAGAGAACAAGCAGTAATGATGGTTGTGCATTCCAAGCAACAAATGAGGAAGAGCAAATCAAGTCCAATTCGGTTCCATTCACGAAGGAACAGTTAGAGCACCTGTACAACCTCCTTCAACTTCCATAACCTTCTTTGAGTCCATCTTGTTCTTTAGCCCGGAAAGGTAATTATCTTTCTACTACTTTCCTCATAGAAAATCCACACCCAATTACACCATGTATTTTCGATTTAGGATCAACCGATAATATAATAGGTTATTCAAAACTCTTTTCTACATATAGTCCGTGTGCAGGAAATAAAAAAATTGCTTCGGCTATAGCTAGAAAATGATCCATCAAGCTCTCACCTGCCCTCACTCTTGCTGTCCACTAGCAAAATAACCTCTGATCAAAAGTGTCAACCCAAATTTTTCTCATCTCATTGTGAGTTTTAGGACTTGACCTCAGGGAGGACGATTAGCAATGCTAGAGAAAGTAAAGGACTATTTTTTTGAAGATGGAACAAGCTCAAGTAGACAAGTTTAGGGTAGCTGTTTCGCATCTGTTAGTGTTCATAAGAACAATGATATTATGTTATGGCACTATAGGCTAGGTCATCCGAATTTTCTATATTTAAAGTTCTTATTCCTAAAGTTGTTTTCGAATAAAAGTCCATTTTCATTTCAGTATGAATTCTGTGAATTAGCCAAACATCATCGAACCAATTTTCCCTCACAAACCTACAAGCAGTCGAAACCAATCTCCTTTATTCAAAGTAATGTTTGGGACCCATCTAGAATTTCTACACCCTCGGGAAAGAAATGATTTGTTACCTTTATTGATGATTATACATGGGTGAGTTGGGTATATTTGTTAAAAGAGAAACCTGAAGTAGAGGTTATTTTCAAAAAATTTTACACCATGATACAAGCACAATTCCAAGCGAAATCCATATTTTTAGGAGTGAGAATGGGAAAGAATATTCCAATAAAATTTTGGGACAGTTTTTCTTGGAAAAGGGAATTGTGCATCAAAGTTCTTGCAACCCTCAACAAAATGGGTGGCAGAAAGGAAGAATAAACACCTTTTAGAAATAACAAGAGCTCTACTCTTCACAACTTTAGTTCCCGCATAACTATGGGGTGAAGCTCTTCTTACATCCATATGATCCTAGAGCAAAACAATACGTGTATGTTGGTTACGCACATAATCAAAATAAGTATAAATGCTTTGACCCGATTTCCAAAAATATGTTTGTCACCATGGATGTCACCTTTTTTTGAGCTCGTCTTTGGGGGGAGAAAGAAAGCACAGATTCGCACAACACAATCAATCTTTTCGTCTTGCAGAACCTGAAAATCCTCTCCAAAAAACTCTATCCCTGCAACCCTTCCTAATTTTAAAACAAGTTTTTTAAATAATGAAAATATGGGTCCACCTATATTGGCATCTCATCCTACTTGTGAGAGCATAACAGAGGCGAAACTAGTACCGAGAATACAAAGCTTCCAACCTATTCTCAAGTCTACACGAGAAGAAACAAAACTCAAAGAAACGAGTCTCCTGCTCCTTTAAGGAGCCATGAGTCCGAACCGGGCAATGACCAGAATTCCATATGGTCATCAACTAATTTTCCAACTCAATCTGTCCAACCCGATCTTAGTAAAAAAAAAATGGGTCTACTGATGAACTTGACATACCTATTGCTATCCGAAAAGGAGCTAGGTGTTGTACTCCTATGTCTCGTTATGTGTCTTACAAAAACCTCTCATCCAATTTCCATGCCTTAACCTCAACCTTGTATTGAGTAGAGATTCCAAAAACTGTGCAGGATGCTCTGCAGGTTCCTGAATGGAAGGAAGTGATTCTCGAGGAGATGAAAGCTTTGGATAAAAATGGAATGTGGGATAAGGCCAATTTACCCAAAGGAAAGACCACGGTTGGATGCAAGTGGGTATTTACAGCCAATAGATCTGATGGATCCCTTGAAATATATAAAGTTCGGTTGGTTGCCAAAGGATTCACCCAAACCTATGGGATCGATTACTTTGAGATTTTCACCCCCATTGCAAAACTAAACAGTGTAAGACTGCTCCTATCACTTGCAGCCAACCTTGACTAGCCTCTGCAGCAACTAGATGCGAAGAATGCATTTCTGAATGGAGATTTGGATGAAGAAGTCCACATGGATTTCCCCCCAGACTTTGATCAAAGGTATGTAAATTTAAGTAATCACTAAATGGACTGAAACAGTCACCAAGAGCCTGATTTGCAAAGTTCACTCAGTCTGTGAAGAAACAAGGGTATGTTCAAGGACAAGCTGATCATACCATGTTTGTAAATCTTTCTTGTGATGGGAAGGTTGTAATTTTGATAGTGTATGTGGACAACATCATGAGAATGATATTGTCGAGATGAACAGGTTGAAAGAATTGTCTTGTTTTGTGCTTGAGATCAAGGATAGTCCAAGGTATTTCTTTAGAATGGAAGTAGCTCGGTCGAAAAGGGAATTGTAGTCTCACAAAGGAAATATGTCCTAGAGCTTCTAAAGGAGACCAGAATGAGTGGTTGTAGACCGGCAAAAACTCCAATAGACCCTAATAAAAAACTTGGAGATGACAAAGATGGGGTTCCTGTAGATACATTGAGATACCAAAAGCTAGTAGGGAAACTGATCTATCACATACTCGGCCAGATATTGCCTCTGCTGTGAGTGTGGTGAGCCAATTCATGCACTCCCCCATATGAAAATTATCTTGAGGTTGTGCATAGTATCCTGAGATACCTAAAGAACACACCTGGAAAAGGTCTGCTATTCAAAAAGTCTACTCAGCAGGAGATTGAAGCATAAACAGATGCAAGCTGGGCAGGGTCAATTACTAGCAGAATCAGACCAAAAAAAAATTACTAACAGAAGGTCGACTTCAGGATATCGTACATATATATGGCAGAACTTAATTACTTAGCAAAGTAAGAAGCAGAATGTGGTGGTACGAAGTAGTGCAGAAGTGGAATACCGAGCAATGGCACATGGAATCTGAGAGATGTTGTGGCAAACACGAGCACTAGAAGAACTTCGAGTATTAGTGAAAATGCCTATGAAGTTGTACTGTGCAACAAGGTTGCAATCAACATTGCACATAATTCAATGCAACATGATAGAACAAAGAATGTTGAGATTGACAAACACTTTATCAAAGAGAAGATTGCTGTAGGAGCTATTTGTATGCCATTTGTGCCAACAACAACAGAGCAAATAGCTGACATTCTTACAAAGGGACTGTTCAGACCTAACTTCGAGTCTCCTTTATCAGCAAGTTTGGCATGATTGATATTTACGCACCAACTTGAAAGGGGGGGGGGGCGTTGAAGAATTAGGAGAAGATCTCGGGATAGAGAATTATTTGGTTTCCATGTATTTTATTTCCTCTTATATCTAAATCCTCAGAATTAGGAAGTAGATCACTAGAATTACTAAGTATATTATTACAATTAGGAAGTAGGAAATCAGTTTGTATTTCTGCTCCTATTTTCTTGCTTTCTTCTAGCTTACTAGGCCCTATTTATATGTAATGTTCTCTGTAAGTTTTATATATAAAATAAGAAATAAGAAGAAACCATTTTCTCTTCTTAGAAATCCACGGTCGCCTGGAAGCAAATGACGCTCGGTATCAAACTTTTTCCCAGGATAGTACTTGCCTTCTTGTCATGACCAGCGCTTGCCAAGTATTTCCCATCCGAAGAAAAATGACAGCAGACAACTTTGCTATTGCTCTTGCGTATGGAACTAACTTCATTGAAGGAAAACTCTGAAAAGCAAAAACAGAATCAGCTATCAACGTCTACTACAAATAGAAGGAAGAAGTTGTTCAATTACCTTTTGAAGAATCTGCAGCATGTTCAGCAGCGTTCTGCTTTAGCTTTCCAAACACATCTCTTCCATCACCAGCATCATGTGAGAGAAAAGATTCCACATTATCATCCAAAGAGCCAACATCGCCAAAATGATCTATGTCATCCTGCAGTCCAAATGGAATGGTAAACAAGGTCTGTGCCAATGACTCATAAGAGCTACGAGAATTTTAAAGGTCTTTCCACACAAGACGCAGGTATAACAATGAATGCAGACCACTGGCTTGTAGAGATACATGTGCTGGAGGCAGATCAAAAAGTGCAAAAGATCATTGTTCTATGAGACTGGACACTTCTGGTGACATTCTTGCACGGATATTTCAACCATTTAAATAGGAATCTAGGCAGATTTCTGATTCCTGAAATGACCGCTTATGCTAACATTCCAGCCTCACCACTCCAAGAAAGTAAACTAGCAGAGAAAGCCTACATAACTAAACAACTGGTTGGCACAGTATAATTATTTTGATTACTCAGGTGCACAGTTATATGGTCAGCGACTTGTTAAATGGCAAATCAGGTAACCGAGGACAATAATGACATTGCTACTGACAATAAGAAAGGAGAACAACAAATTCTTAGCCACAAGGATCACATGAGTTAAGACAAGTACCAGCTGGTTTGCAGAAGATGTAAGACCGGCCAATCCATTTGAAGCATACGTCATCAAACCTTTCGACATGCTACCGGCTTGTTGCACGTTGCTTGCCATGGAAACTCCATCGCCAGCTGTATGAGTTGAAGGAGTAGATGGTTGTGAGTTGGGGGCTCCAACCGTAGTTCCTGTGCCTGTACTGTTAGCAGGTCCAGAAGATGACAGTCCCTTCCTCTTCCTGTTGTTCTGTAACATCAACAGCAAAAATCAGCACTTTGCCATTCAGAACAAAGATCCTATCTGAAATTACCGTCAATATTTTGAATAAATATTTTGGTCCAGTGAGTATTACTAGAAGGACAGCCTGCAATTAATTTGAAATTCAATTTCTAACATAGCTAAAAGTTATCTTAAAAGGAAAAGACAGAAATCATCTCTATATAAGAGAAGGAGCCAAACCTGTTGCATTTGCTGTGACTGCAAAGGATCCTGCTGTTGCTGAGACGAAGACTGTTGTGGCATATTCATCTGCAAAGGATTGAAATTTGGCTTGGACAAAAAGCTCAAAGTGATATTGTAAAGCACTTAATGCTGGCGATGCACATAAACCACTGAGTCAACAAAAAGTATAAACTGGCTAAACTTGACGGCCTCCTTGTGAGCACTTCTATTATTCTGATCTTCGAAAATGTCCACAGGCAGAAACAAATTGAAAATGCCCTTTTAAGTATATGCCTCACATTTCATGCAAAAGGATCAATCTAGACAAGGGGAAGGCACCATCTCTCTTGCTGGAAGTTAAAACAGGAAACTTTTATTTTGGGTTTAATGTCACCGATGGTCCCTGTACTTTTACTAGAAGATCCAAATTGTTTTCCTACTTTTCAGAAAGTGTCATAGTTAGTTCTACAGTCATGCTTTTTCTCTTGCTGGTCAATTTTGTTGACATGGACTGTCAGATAGCTGACATGGATCCCGGATTACACGTATCTTATACTGGTTTGCTCAAAATTGTTATGTAGCACCACATCAGGCAACATAAAACCTTAGAGAAGAAAAAAGTAAAACCGAGAGAGAGAGAGAGAGAGAGAGAGAGAGAGAGAGAGAGAGAGAGAGAGAGAGAGAGGTCGTCCATCATGGCTGCCATGGCCACAAGCTCAAGTTCTAAGCTCACGGCGGCCATGGCCGTTCAAGCTCAAGCTCACAGCCGCCATGGCCAAATCTGGAGCTGACCATATCTCAACTTCTTGGCAATAGCCACTCGATTTGAGCTTCAATGGCCATGGCTGCTCGAGCTTAGAGCTCGTGGCAGCGACCGTGAGAGCATAAGGCGTGCAGCCATGGACACAAGATCTGGAGCTCGTGGCCATGGATGCTTGAGCTTCAAGCTTGCTACGGCCATGGCCACTCAACCGCCAGATCTCGAGCTCCTGGCCATAGCCGCTCGAGCTCGAGCTCGACTCACAACCATGGCTATCACATCTCAAGGTCGCGGCTACCATGGCCTCTTGAGCTCGAACTTTGGGTTCGTGGCTGCCATGGCCACTTCAACTAGAGTCTCCTGGTCATGGCCGCTTGAGTTATAGAGCTCAGGGCCATGGCCGCGAGTGGTGGTCATGAGTGCAAAAGAACACGAGTGTGACTTCACCTCTACCTGCTCACTCAAGGACACAAGAAAGTAGAAATAGGGCATGAATTGTCGTGGTAACGTTTAGAGGGCTTATGGCTATGGAGGCTGCTTCGTCAAGATGAGAGGGAAGAGTACAAAGGATAAGGGAAGAAGCTTAAGGGAAAATTACTAGAGAGAGCGAGAGAGTGAAGCCAACGTTGGTTTGAACAAGAAAAAGAAAAAGAACACAGAATTTCCACCTTTGGTTTGAAAAAAGAGAAAGAAAATCCACAACGTCAAATATTTAACGGCATTAATGCCACTTTAACAAATTCCATCACAGGACCGATATAGGGACAACCGGTGGCGGTGACACTTTTTGGAAAGTAAAGGCATGCTTTTGAACAAAAAAAAGTAAAGGAAAGATTTTGATTTTCAGGCAAAATTGCATGGACCACTGACGACATCAACCCTTCTTTTTTTTTAATGTAATTGGTGGAAGCAACATATATTTCATGGCATCATTTCTTTTCCATTTTTTTGGTAAGAAAATTTATTTTACAGGAATGTCAACAATTGAAGCAAAATATTAATGATAGCATGACGACTTCTCCATTTTTCTTTCAGGTAACAAAATTAATCTCTTAGGAGCATACAATAAGGATTCAGAATCATTCTGCAAATAGATCAACACTGAAACCAACAACCTTTCAGCAACAAAATGAAAAACCAGAAAGTGCCTGGTGCATGTACAACTATAGTAGAGCTTCACCAATGCATTTAAAAACTGATATTACCTTTGATGAAGTAGATTGCATTGGAGAGCCTACAGATCCATCATTCGCAACCACCTGACCTTCTTTTGCATTTAAAGTTCCCCTGGGTAGTCCTCTAAAGACTCGAGGATCCATCTCGCCAAAGATAGGTGAATTATTGATGTTTCCGTGTGTCTGAACTTGAGCTAAAAGCTGTTGCTGTGGCAACAGCTGAAACTGGTTTGCACTCTGTAAAAATGGTTTTTGGACCTGTGCACCTAAACCTGGTCGAATCTGCTCAATACCCTGAAAAGAGATATTGGCCCGGCAAGATTTTAAGACAACACAACATAAATGCATGAACTTTCACCAGATAAGCAATGTACTCAACTCACCGTCAAAGGCCATCCTTTCAGCGGTAAATCACCAGCTCCAGGGTTCAATCCTTAACAAGTCAATAAGAATATTTTATTGAAATAATAACAAAACACATAAGGTAAACGGAAAGTGACTTTTGCTTAAAAGTTAGGGTCCTCCACTTGATTATAGCAGAAAAGAGCCGAACTAAATAGACGAGTTTCACAATACGCTATACTGTTCTCGTGTGTTTGACTTGCTATATGCTACAAGGCTGAAGAAGTCCAGTTGTTACATGAAACAATTGATCCTTGGCTCCCTGTATATGGCATATGAGGTTTGAATATTTTGACTATATCTAGGGAACACCAAATGACATTCATCTTGCAACTGATTTAATGACCTAATAGGAGTCGATTGAATCTCACACTAAATCAATCAAGATGGAAAAATTGCATGTTCTTTATTTCTCATGGTAGAAAACTATTTTGGAATCCCTAATCTCAATGGGGAGCTCTCTATGAACAGATTTTTCACTTATATATTGCACATTCTTAGCTCATGAACCAAGTCCATTAACTTGATAACCATCCAATGTCTCATAACTCAACTGTGTTTTTAGAGAAAGACGCATGAAATGGTAAGCTGAGGGCAATTTATGGGACAAATACAGAGCTGAAGAAGCGAAAAAGCTTTGTAGCCATTCAGCTTGATTGAAGTGCAGACCTCTATCAATGAACGACTTAATTTACCTGCATTCCCAATTCCAGGTCTTGGCTGCATGACTCCCTGGCTGTAGATTGAAGAATGGTTCATAGGCAACGACCTTGGAGTTCCACCCATGTTAACCTCACCTTTGATGTCCTACATGCCATGAGCAGATGAAAATTAAGTGAAGAAAACAAGGGACAGAGTTATAGGATTAGGCACTGCAGCCATGAACTGTCTATTCTCTTGCCTGAATTTGTTGCAGTGCTGCCGTTACACTCCCAGAATTTCCTTGGACCAATTGACTGTGACAGGAAGATCAAGCCATTAGTTGCTATGTCCACAAGAGAATAAGAGTATCAAGAAAATGAGTGCCATTAGATGGAATTGACATGCAAAATTTACCCAGGATGACTTGATGTTTTCAGGAGGGCCAATCTAGCATCCAGAAGCGGTTGGGAAACCTGGGAATCCATTGGATTAGATAATTTTAAGCGCTCCTCATACATTTTTGCTGCTAGTGCACTGGCAGTAGGTTGCCCTAACATTCCTTCAGAGTTGACAGAATTTGCAGGACCTCCAAGTGAAGATTGAGCAGAGTTACTTCTTTGCAGCTGAGCTTGACGAAAAAGATGCAATTGTTGCATCTGCAGTTGCTGCTGTTCTCTTGCTTTACCTTGTTGTGCCTACAAAATCACAGATCATACTATAAAGGAAAATAGCCTTCCAAATAACATTAGATGAAGTCACAACAAATATGAAGCCACCTCAATATACGCTGCAGCAGCTTCAGAATGTTTCTCGTTAGTCCTTGCAATAAATATATCCCAAAAGACTGACCACCACTCAAAAAGAAATCCCCCAGGAGCATCAATCGCTGCACGTACAGAAAACAAATTATTCCGAAGTGCTCAAATGGAGAATCGACCAGGATACTCAACTTAAATGAACGGTAGAGACACCAATCCAACTAATGGACACAAATTTCATCAACTGATTCACCAAGACTAAACAGGAGGATTGTGAATTAGCCAGCGTAATTTACAGGTCATAATTCTATTTGCAAGCTCAAAATACAATCCTTGGGAGAAAAAAAAGTGCAACTTTGACATAATGGGCTGTTCTCCATCCATCAGAAAAGAAAAAGGGTGAGGCTCATTGAGTTGGTTGCATGATAGTCAGGCGAATGGACTGTGACTCGCAGTCCTAGTTCCAATGTTTGTCTATGCCTTATGAGCAAAAAAATTAATTTGACAAAATCTGATTCTTTAATTCATAAAGTGAACTCTGCATCGGGATTGGAATTTTTTTTGTACGCACGTGAACTAAATCTCCCATCCAACTTCATCCCACAACAACTTAACCGATAAATTTCTGCTGACTAAGAACTCAGAGTAAACGTTTAGCTCAACTGGATAATTCGCTCAGCGAGACTGTATTCAGTTTGCTCATTGGAAAAATCAAGCATGTTTAATTAACCGTGAGCAATTCTGAACCACACCAAAACATGGAAACCATCACTAAGTTCCAAGAATCACTTGCAATCCAACGACATTTCAGCTCCCTCTTGAGTTACCCAACCATGCACCTAATCACAGCCCTAGGCCAAGCCCAACTTCATTTAGGCTCAAATTATTACTATCTTAAGCAAAACAAAGTTCAGCAGTGCTAAATAAAAGACAAACAACAGAAAAAAAAAAAAAAAAAACAAAACAAAGCTTGGCACATAAATTCCGTCCTACCAACAGGATCCGGTGACACCTTCCCTTCAGTCATGAACGACTTGGCAGTGTTGTGCAGCTTCTTCTTCATTAAATAGTCGTAGATGTAAACGTCAAGCCTGCGCAGCCACACACAACCCGAAAAGGAACAAAAAAACACGGAAATTTCTTAAGCCGCACAATTCCCAGCCAAAACAAAAAAAAACACGAATCCGCGAACAATCCCAAACACGAATGCGGCAACGCACATCTTATCCGCTTCCCAGTTGCTCTGATTCTGCGCCATTGCAGCTCCCCCCCCCCTCCGGGCGCCGGAAGAACCAGCTCGAGGAAAAAAAAAAACAGCCCGAGAGACCCGAAGCGCGCGCGCGCGCGCAAGCAAAGGCAGTCTCAGCACATGCAATGCCGCGATCGGCCGCAATCCGGTCCGGAACCGCAGCTCACCATCCCGAATTGCCCCGTCCGGCCGGAATCGCGCCCCGGCTCGAGCTCCTCCCGGCCCGGATTGGGACCCCAAAACCGCGGCGCCGATTCGATCTCCCCGTCCAGCGAGATCGAGGGGAAACCCCCCACCCCCCCGGGAAAAAGTCCTCGGGCCGGTCGATTCGGAATTTTGCGGGGAGAGTTCGCAGGACTCTGATCACGCGATCAACAGCAGCAGCGCATTATCGCTCCGGGGGGGAGAGGGAGATCATCGTCGAGCTCGGTGGGCGTCGTTCTCCTTCCTCGTCTTCTTCAGCAGAGGCTCTGGAGAAATCGTGCTCAGGATTTTTGGGGAAGAAAAGAGTGGAGAGCTCTCCAGTTTCGCCAGGGGAGAGGAACCGGAGGCAAGCCCCACCCTACCCCCGCGCCCGCATTTTATAGGGGCGGAGGTTCGGACGCGGAGGCTCGGATACGAAGCGGAGGTCCGGCGGAGGGCCTGAAGCTCGGGTCGGTTCGGGGCGTTTCGGCGGGGAGGGACCGGCGGGGGGGGGGGAGGGGGCCGTTGGATCGTCCGACGTGGAAGATGAGTCGGAAGGGCGAAAAGGGATCTTCGAAAGAACAAGATACCGTTGTGGGGCTGGGAAAAAAGTCAGTATTGGAAGTATATAGGGGGAAATGACACGAATAACCTCGAAAAATTTTGTCGTGACATGCGGTGTCACGTCTGAATTTTTAATTTATTCAGTATCGTCCCGAACTATTGATAAATGCCCAGTTTATCTCCTAGGTTATGTGAAAATGACTCAAGACGGAATGACAACATTGAACGTTTACCAACAGTTTCAGGGTCATATTGAACAGATCGAAAATCTAGGGACGAAAATTGCATATTCGATCAAAGTTCAGGAATCACACTGCACAAAAACTAAAGGTCCCGATGGTTTGAAGCGATAGCTTCATTTTCAGACTCCTTTTCGCCCTTAGTCAACATAGTATGATTGGCTGGCTAGTGATGACGATCGGCGGTGGTCGGAGACGACGACAATGGCGTCTCCTTGGGGAGGGGAATCCATTTTCCAAAGACTTGGCATGGCAATTTTGGTGGATGGAAAGCATTTCTTGCTGGCCAATTCGTTTTCCGGTGTACCAATAGGTGCAAAGTCCGAAAAACATTTTGTTGGAGAGTGTTTCAACTCCGAACAAATGTAACCCAAGATTTACATACGAAATTGACTTTGTTAAGTGACAGCGTCTTCGTGATGTCATATTTTATATGTGTCGAGTGCAAATAAAGTATGTATGGCTGATTCGCAGTAACAATTTTCATGTGTCTTGACTACGACGTCTACTCTCCCATCTCAGTAAATAGACAACTAACATACGGCCGTACAATAACGCGCGATTTAACAAGTGATTCCGAGTTTCTTATACCTGTTCTTTTGCTGTGCTGCGATATGGGTGTTTGATCCTACGTTTTGCAGAAGACATATTTACCATGAAGTTGACTGGTACAGTTTCCTGAAAGAGGCTATGAGCAATCAAACCTGTAAATGGCAATGTACAGCTGTGTGATATCTACCCTATGTAGAGTCTCGCTTGTCGACAGATCTACGGAGGAGAACTCTCGCCGAAAAGCTTTTTAAGTCCCAAAATTGGGTTGGTTGTATCAAGTCATTGTCAAGAATAGCGTGCTTTGTATGCTTTCAATAGGGAAGACAACCGAGTGTTCAACTAGCAATCTAGGGGATGCTTTTGCATGTGGTTTACACCTTACAAAGAAAATAGCATTCTCGAATCCACATAGATACCGACACGTCGATGATGTGCAAATCCCAGACTTCGAACTTGGCACGCCACCCAAAAACGAAAACGACTCTTTTCGAATGATGACAGGAGGACTCTCCGATTCTTAAGTCAGCGACTCAACCAAACCGACAACGACGATATCGAATGTAAAACGAGACAGCTGTAAAAAAATGGGCTTTTCGTGAGTTGGGCTCACGATATTATCACACGGGCTTGTGCGTATATTGGACCCGCTAGAAAATCTGGACGATTTTAAACTTGCATAGGTTGGATTTATATTTTCAAAAACCGATTCACCATTATAGACAGGATATATAATAGAAATGTCCTCTAACAATTGGCTCTTACTAAATTTAAAAAAAAAAAAAAAAAGGCTCTCACCATAAAGAAAATAAAAGAAAAAGAAAGAAAGCGAAAACTTCGCTGGGGCGAAACCTAGGTAGAAATGAATGTATGGTACATGATTATAATTGACTGGGCCAAAATTTTATTTCTTTTCGGGCCCGGCGTTTAGAGAACAACACCGGTCGAGTGATAAACTGAAACAAGCTCTATTGGTCAAGCTCCTATCCCTTTTGTCATGATTTCCTAATATTAAAGGGATAATTGCGTAGAAAATCCTAAAGCTTATCACGAATATACAATTGAGTTCTAAAACTGTCAAAGAGTTCAAGAAAGTCTTAAAACTTGTCGCAAAGCACAATTGAATCCTACAACTTTCAAAAAGTACTATCAAGTCATGGAAATTATTACGAAAAGTGCAATCGAATCTTAAAACTTTCAAATAGTGCAATCAACGGAAGGATTTGATTAGATCAATTTAACAAGTTTTAAGACTTGATTGCGCTTTTTGAAAATTTCAAAACTCAATTGCACTTTTGCGATAAGTTTTGTGACTTAATTGCACTTTTTGAAAGTTTTAAGACTTAATTGTACTTTCGTCATCTTGTAATAATTTAATTTTTTTCTTTGGATTTGGCAAGTACCTATACTTTTCATAAGTGTCGCGAAACAAACCTACAAGCGAAAAGAAAACTAATTGACGCGAGTTCGCTCAAAGCTATCTAGCCCTTATCTTGCATCATATTTTATGAGTCTACTAGTGAGATCGAGATCCTTTAAATTTATAGAACAAAATTCACCATATCCGATTCATAAATCAAAGATTTTATTGTTTATCCTATGAGTGTTGATGATAAGAAAGCGATCATTTTACTAACGGTTTTTGTTGATGTACTCGAGCTAAAATTAAATCCGAAAGAAGGAGCAAAGGAAGCGGTGATGGATTTTAAGTTTCGAATGCCTGGAACAGGTCCGATAGAAACGCACTTTGCCGGCAAGTGAGTGGGCGGGCACTCGAACCTTCATATTTGGGCTAGAGGTGTGCAAAAGAACCGGGAATCGTCCGGAACTGGACCAGACCATACTAGCTCGAAACTGGTGATTCCTAAGGGAACCGATCCGATTCCTGATTCCAATTTAACCGGTCCGGTTCCCCGATTCTAAGTATGGAACCACTCACCTAAACCGGACTGGTAATATAATAATATATTATATATTCATTTAATTTTTATTTACAAAAAAAGGAGAAATCCTAATCCCCTAAACACCCGTGACTCGTTCAATAATCGAAGCTCAAAGTTTGCATCAATAGCAATTTTTAAGTGCCATTCAGTCTTTTGAATTAATTATCAGGATGGTGATCATCTTTGTTTTCATGGAGTGCTGATGATCCTCATACATGTGGTTATTTCGCAGATTATAGGGAACCATATGCGGGCAATTGTAGATCTCATCTCAGATGGAGTGATCCCGTCAAACATAGCAAGGGGATATGTAGTTAGGCATCTTATTCGGAGGGTTGTACGTATTGGCAGGTTACTAGGAATAAAGGGGCAAATGGCAGAGAAAATCTTGAAGGGGCATTTTTACTATGACTTCTGCATCAGACTATTTTAGATGGAAGGCTCACTTGTCACTTGGACAAGAAAGAATTGGTGAAATCAAATGCCAAAGGACAATTCTGTAAACTAAAGATATATACATCATACACGTGCATTAAGGTCAAAGTGCAAGTAGCATGTAGTGAACACAACCCACCAATAGGCGGGAATTAGACCAATGCATTTTCTGATTTTTCCGGGGAAACTTGGCGGGACTGGTTTCATGGACCCACCCAAGAACCAACCGGCCGGTTCCTGGTTCCTACCCTAGAACTGGAAACTACCCACCTGGATCATGCTCACCCCTAATTCGGGCTCCCAGCCTTTATCTAGCTACTAATGAGAAACTTCTTAGACTCAATTTGCTCTTGTAAATGACAAGTGAGGTGAGAAATACACTTAAGAGTGTGAAGTGTAAAAGCCTTCGAGGCTCGAGATTGGAATTGTCTTTTCGAGCGTTGACTCTGGATGAGCCGATCCTTTGTACTTGGATTCGGTCAACGGAGTTTCGGGAAACTCCCAAGCATATTTGGGGAGTTGCGTAGGCTAGGCCCGAACCGCTATAAATCATTCGAGCAAGCTTTTCTCTACCCCTGGCCTCTCCATGACTTGTTTCAATTTGCTTTCTATGCTAATGAATTTCACTGAATTTCTGCTTGCGAGAGTAGAAAGGAAATTTGGGAGAAGTTAGAAGTTACTTTGGAAGGGACTGACAAGGTCAAGAAGCCTAAAATTAGCGAGAAAATTGTCTAAAAACTCATAATTCTACTGCACCTTGGCTAATTTAGTTATAAACCTTTCAATTTTGCTAATTGAGTCATAAAAATTTTCACGCTTGCCAATGTCAATGTCGTTGTTAGCCTTGCCATGCAGGACCTCTGGGGACGACGTGGACATCTTTTAATAATTTTTAATATATATATTTTTGGTTTTTTCATTTCTTTTTGGCTTAAGGGCCGACAACCCTTGCGGCAGACCCTCGTCGACCACAGGTGAGGGCCGTGACGCCCTCGCCAGATCTAGGCAAGGCTGTACACCCTTGCTTTTGGATTGGGCAAGGGCTGACATTCCAATTCCCAATGGCAGCGTGGGTCAACCGGAGACCCTTGTTGGCCCTTAGACTAAAAAGAAAAGAAAAAAACTAAAACTAAAACTAAAAACCAAAAAAATTATTTAAAAATGTTCATGTTGTCGTAAGCCGTGTCACTTAAGACCGCCATTGACCATATCATCAATTTCTAATTAAAATTAACCTGATGAATTCAATTTGCAAAACGTGAAAATGTTAAGTACTCAATTAGCAAAATTGAAAGGTTTAGAGCTGAGTTGGCCAAAGTATAGTTGGCTTAGGACTTTTTGGACAATTTTCCCTAAGATTAGCATGCTCTCTTTGATATGAAAATTTTGCTATGAATGAAGTCATATGTTTACTCAATTTAGGGATATGATTAACAGGTTGAAATCTCTAGGAAAACAGTATTCTTTGGAGGAGCTCAAAGAAGATACTAAGAACCTTGCGAAAGGCTTGGGAAGCAAAAGTCAATGTAATTGATGAAGCTCACGGTATCCAGACGATGTCCTCGGACGAACTCCTCGGCAAGCTTCTTACTCATGAAATTAAGATTGAAGGCAAGAGGAGGAGAAGATCTTTAAAAAGTTGGAGGAATTCATTGCTTTTGAGGTTTCTACTCATAGTGACAAGGAGTCTCGTGATAAAAGAGATGACGACATTGCCGAGTTCGCAAGGAAATTCAAGAAAAAGAACGGAAAATTCTATGAATGCGATATAAATGAGCATTGATGAATTGCAAAGTGCTCTTGACGATCTTGTTGTCGAGTATAAGCAAATTTCTAACAAAAATTGTGCTTCGAAAAGGGCGATTGATGCTTTGACAAATGAAAACAAGGATTTGAAAACTGAAAAAGAATCCTTAAAGACGAAAGAACGTTGATTTAGAAAAGAATTTGAGTCTTTCAAGATGAGTTTGAAGCACGAAATGCTGGCTCGGAAAAAGGAAAATGATGAGTTGAGTTCTTCCCTTCAGAAAGTTGAATGAGGCAAGGATAGAAGAAAAATTATGCTTTTTAGACATAACGTGAGTCATTGAAATGATTGTCCTCACAGGCATGTTCAGTCTAATAGGTTTGCATCTCATGTATACTATCGTTTTTGGCAAATTTGGACTTGTTGCAAGAAGTTACTATTTTGGAAGCAATGTTTTTTTTTTAAGGTCGCGAAGATTTGGATTCTGAGGAAGTTTTGTATGGATCCAAGTTTGTTTTGGAAATACAGTTGCATAGCATTTTGCGGTCGACAAATTAGTCGGTCGCTCCGAACAAGCCCGGCAGTAAAACTCACGTTCTTGGCAAGTCAATAGGTCCAGGGTCTTGCCTAGACCTCTATTTTGGCCACTTTTCCGAAGACTAATCAGGCGACCGAAATTAGAAGAGCGGTTGCCGAGGAGTCTCACGATCGAAGATTTAGGCGTTTCAAGTGCATCCAACGGCCGGTCTTGTTTGGTTTTCGTATAAATGAAACCCGAAAGGTCTTTGATGGGTTAGATGACATATCGTGTTAGTTATCTAAGTGCGAGAAAACCACACCCACAAATCCCTAGTCCTAAAGCCTCCGATTCTATCGCACCTAGCCGCAGCCTTCGTTTGTGTAGCCATCGCTCGGTCGTTACATGCACAACCACACACGCATCCTCTTTAATCTCTCTCTGTGCTGAGTGCGAGCATGCTGAGCATTTTGTGTTATGACCCATTTAAAAATATAAAGAGCAAATTCGCCCATTTACTAATAAATGGGTTTATGACAACAACCCACACACGCAGGTGGAATATCCGAACATATCCTGATACTTCGATTACATGTTTAGTTATTTTAAACTTTCCTGTTTTTCTTATGGTGAATAAGAAAAAAATTCTTTTAAGTTGTTTACGAGTTTTGGGTTGATGAATGCTATACGCGTCCTTTTCTTCATTTTGTCATTCATTTAATTGTTCAGGGAAGTACTTTAAACCTCTATACCCCCATTGAATCATATGCAGGTAAATTTTCCATTCGGATGGTGCAGTTGGAACATGGTCAGTCTGAAAGTTTCCATATCAATATCTATTTTCCCTTGACAAAAGATCACTATATCACTTTAGTATTCTAGGTTTTCAGGGTCTCCAAGAATAACACAGATTTTAGCAACGAGGTTGTGCCACTTGTACAGCATGATTTTTCATTTCTATCAGAAAAGTTCATCACCGTTTCTTCATTAAGTAAATCAAAGCAAGTGCAAGGACACGTGGACATTTTCTTAGCAGGTTACAAGTTGAATTTACATGTGTTTCTTTGCATGGCCGATTTGTTTGGTCTAATCACGATGCAAGTAATCACATACTAAATACATTCCTACTCCCTAGTCATTTTTTTCAACTTTTGAGATAAATTCCAAGATGGAAGACATCATGTATCGATGTCTAAACATCAACCGTCCCGTACATCTGCACGCCTTAAATTCTGCCACCTTTCTTGATCACGGCAATTTTTTTTACTTTTCATCCCATCCAGGTGGGTGGCGCGCACGAATTTGATCTTTTTCTCTAGCGAAGCAGAGAGAGAGAGAGAGAGAGAGAGAGAGAGAGAGAGTGTTTATGATGGACGGTAGAGCGAGAGAGAGACAGAGAGTTTGCGTTTATGATGGTCCGTAGAGACAGAGAGAGGGTGTGTGTGTTTATGATGGACAGTAGGGAGAGAGAGAGAGAGTGTGTGTTTATGGTGGACAGTGCAGAGTTTGGTTGATCCATAAATGGGGGCATTTAGAAGCTCCCACTGAACGGAGGAAATGTTCGGTGGTTGCGAACCGACACGCCAAGTGCTGACGTGGCGAGAATGTTTTCCTTCCGTCCAATTATCAGTGGACACGTGGCCACGACGCGGAATAAAAAAAACGACTTGGAAATTGTTCTTTTCTTCTTCTTCACCCAAAAAATAAAACAGGGGACTTCTCTTTCAACTGGCCTGAGGTGAACATAGGCTCGGCCGTCTCCACCGCCCAAGCCGCAACCTCCATTCTCGAAACCACCGCGCAACCTCCAGTCACGGCTCGGGTTGATCAGATCTGGAGGAACTCGCATTTGAGGCGCCGTCCATGGCCACGAGCGATGACGGTGAACGAACTCCAGATTTTGTTCTTGATGGAAGGTGGAGGCTTGAGGGTGTGGTTGGGTTGGGTTGGCTATTCAAACTTCACTTTGGCAAAGTATGAAGCGATAAACTACTACAGACCAAAGGGCAAATAAGTCCAGTAATTGGAGCCCTTAACACAGACTAGGGGCAAGAAATGAAAAGAAGTGTTTTAGATGAGAGGAACACCAATGGAGGAGGAGGAAAAGAAGGTTTCAAAAACCCCAAAAGAACTCCAGATCTGAAGGAAGAAGAAGAATTCAAGAACTGCGAACGAACTCCAGATCTGGAGCAGTAGGTGGACGAACTTGCAGTACCATGTGAATGAACTTCAAATCTTCTGACCAAAAAAAAAAAAAACTTCAAATCTGGGGCCATGTCTCGAGCCAACGTCCATGGCCGCGAGCGTTATTTTTGTAAGAACTCAAGATCTGGAGCAGTAAGGGTGCGCATGGAATCCACTCTGGAGTAAAAATTTTGCTCCAGAATGCATTTCGGAACAGAAATGCGTTTGTTAAAAATTTCCGAAATGCATTCTGGAGCAATTTTTGCATTCTAGAATAAAAACGCGTTTGTTAAAAATACTTGATTCTAGAATGCATTCTTGATTCCATAATGCATTCTTGATTCCAGAATGAGTTTTAGGCAAAAAAAAAAAGAAGCTACAACTTTCAGAATGCATTTTCCCTATTTTCTCTCTTTTTCTCACTATTTTTTTTTTCAGAAAATACATAAAAATTGAAAAATTCCAGAAAAATTCATAAAAATTTCCAGAAAATAAAAAAAGTCAGATTTCGGGAAAATAGGAAATTTGGTGAATTTTTTTCAAAAAATATAAAAAAATAAAAAATTTCAAAACTTCACGGAACGGCTTAGAATACTTTTGGGCACCCACTTTGAGTAAAATTTAATTTTTTTGAGGTGAAGAAAAAAATTAAAAAATAAAAAATTTTAAAACTTCACAAAATGGCTTAGAATACCTTTGGGCACTTACTTTGAGTGAAATTTTTTTTTGAGGTGCCCAAAAAATAAAAAAATAAAAAAAAATTCTGTTACAGAAATCAATTTCTAGAGCAGAATTAGTCATGTTTTATCAAACAGATTTCTCTTCCGAAAATCAATTTTTGGCAAGAATTTCGAAAATCAATTTCTGGCAAAAATTTGATTTCTAAAGCAGAATAGTTACCATTCACGCCATAAGTGGACGAACTCTAAATCTGGAGCCATGGCTGCTAGCAACACAGCTTGTTCACAGATTTGGTGACGAGCAACTGGCCATGGGCAATCAGAGGAAGATGAAGTGCTTGTCCATGGCTGACCTCCGCCCAACTTATGGACTAGCCGCCGTCCACGGCCACCCTTGTGCACTTTAGATATATGACGAATCGCCATCCAGATTTGGAGGCACCATTGTGGACAAGCCGCCGTTACCAATGGACGCCGTCGTCGTCCGTGCTAACCACCACTGTCAATAGAAACCCAGAAATCTCATCTCTCCTTTCTAAGTTTTTTTTCAAGACTGTCATTTTTTTACCAACAATTTCCGCATCAATTTTTATTCCACGTCATAGCCACGTGTCCACTTATAATTGAATAGAAAGAAAACATGCTCACCATGGCAGCTCTTGACGTGGCGGTTAGCAACCACTGAATATTTCCTCGACTGAATGAGATCACGTTGCAAAAAAGCAAAATGCCTTCCTCATTATCAAATTTCAAGCGACCTGTTGTCGTCGAAAGATACGCAGCCACGCCAACTCACGAGGGCTGAAATCAAGAAACCGAGTTGACTCGTTGCTGGATAAGAAACAAGAAAGCCAGCCCCACAAGTCAAAACCCTAACTCAGAACGCATTAACTTCCCATGACGCTTCTATGTTTTGTCGAGGGCAAGCAAAGACAGTTGGACGGGGGAATGAATAGGATGGCCAATGGGCAGATGAGACTCATTAACTCGAAACAGCGTGACAGTTGGGTCGTCGTGGGGCCATTCCTTTTAAGAGCTCGTGAAGCAGCGAAATGACACGTAGTCTCTGGCTATATTAAGCTTCGCCCTATAGCTCAAGCATGTGCAGTGAGCTTCTGAGCTTTCTTTGAACTCTCTCTTCGGGTTTTGAGCGACGATGAGGGTCGTTTCGCGTTGTGCCGTGGTTGCACTCTTTTGTGTGTTGCTAGTTGGTGCCGTCGTCGGAGACGCCGATGGCGTCAAAGACGAGAAGCACTTGTTTGGAGGTGGTCTAGGGCATGGGATTTACGGGAAGGGTTTTAGGCACGGGGGTTTGGTGGAGGCGGTCTTGGAGGAGGATATGGCGGTGGTGGGGGCTTAGGGGGTGGAGGTGGGGCCGGCGGGGGTGCTGGAGGAGGCTTTGGCGGTGGGGGCGGGGGTGGTCTAGGAGGTGGCGGCGGTTTAGGTGGTGGAGCAGGTGGCGGGTTAGGAGGTGGTGGGGGTCTTGGAGGTGGGGCTGGTGGAGGTGGCGGACTTGGTGGTGGGGGAGGAGTAGGTGGAGGTGCTGGAGCCGGAGGTGGTTTTGGTGGCGGAGCAGGTGGAGGAGGAGGGCTTGGAGGAGGAGCCGGAGGAGGCGGCGGCTTTGGTGGTGGTGGAGGCTTAGGTGGAGGTGCCGGTGGTGGTGCAGGAGGCGGCTTTGGCGGTGGCGCGGGAGGTGGTGGAGGTCTTGGCAGCGGTGCGGGCGGCGGAGGTGGATTTGGCAGTGGCGGGGGCGCCGGTGGAGGTGCTGGAGGAGGCTTTGGTGCTGGTGGAGGAGTAGGTGGCGAAGGGGGCAGTGGCTTTGCTGGAGGACGCAAAACATTGCATCCATGAGCTTAACGTGGTATAATATGAAGCGGGCAGCATGCAATGACGCATGGGACATTTGGGTTTTCTTTTTCCCTTAGAATTTGCTTTCGTTGTCTAATTAAGGAAGTGTGCCGTGTGAGGAGAAAGTTCTTAAATGAAGTCAGTTGCTTTCAGAACAGTCCTTATCATCTTTGTGTTGCATTTGAATAATTTCAATATATTTGCCAAGAAAGTCTTCGAGCCAATTTAAATGTTTCATCTTATCAGATTATTAATATCTATATCTATATCTATATATATATATATATGCACGTGATTTGAAGGTATATTTCTTGTAATTCAGCACTATTCTGCTGTCAATAAAAAATCTATCTCCTCTCGTGTGCTCTTCCGTGTAGCTGCACCGGTCCAATAAATACATATAGAGTCTTGAACCCTTTCAAAAGGATTATAAATGCTACATGTCCACGCCATCATGATTTTGCTTCGTTTATTGGTTCAGGTGGAGCAAGTCATAATCATAAAGAACATGCTACGAATGCTCTTAGTGGCTGAATGTACCTTAACGAGGACATGATCGATTTTCCGAGTATCGACCACCTATATCGTAGGAAAAATATGGGCTTGAAAAAGCTTTTTTTTTTTTTTGGTCGGTTGCTTGAAAAAGCTGATAATTCTCTATTTTGCTCTAGAATTCTTTGTTAACAAACTCCCACCTCCTCCTCCACCTCCGGCGACAGTGATTCCGCCGGTGAAAGGTGTAGAGAGAGAGAGAGAGAGAAGGAAAGGGACGATAGGTTAGAACTCAAACTGACGCTCTAATGGATGGCGCCCCAAGATTTCGAAGGATTTGTTTTTCTCTTTTACGGCTCGTGTCCTGGAAATTAGTAAAATGGATGAATCTGATCAAGCAACGTTCTTTTTTTTTTACTCTAAGTTCCGATTGACTTAGTTTAATCTCAGCTTCAATTCGCTAGCATTCAGCCATCGCCAGAGCCCTTTGCCTGAGCGCCGTCGATTGCCGAGCTACGGATTTTTTTTCATTATTTATATGAAAATATAACTAAAATTCTTTATAAGTGCAGTTTTTCTCCAAACAGCATAAATATACTTTTCTCAAACAGGTGGGTCGGTTCGAAAATAGTCCGATCTAAATTGACTCATTTTCATGCAATACAAATTTGGTTACCCATACATGACCCAATCATATTGTTAAAACACTGTTATATTGAATCTAATCTAGGAAAACCTATAGCCAAATTAAGGTGAAAACACCTAGTAAATAAGTGCGGGATTGAGCGAGGGCAAGAGAGAGTGAAAAGAGAGTTATAGAGATGGGTTGGATTTACGTATGTCGTGAACCCATTTAACACCCATATTAAATCCATTTGGGACTAAATTCATTTATGATCAATTTAATGGATCTAACTAACTCATAAAGTAGCTTAACTTATTAAATATGGGTTAAGAAATGGGTCTATGACTCATTTTAATAAGTTTACTTTTCAATTACACTTGACCAAATACTATTTGCATTTTGAAAAAAACCTTTTCATTTAAAGTCCTTTGCATTCTTCCAAATGCTTTCCCTAAATGCTCTTCCAAACGCACCCCTAGTCCACTTTGAGAATATGAATTTCAGTTGTTGTAAAAGTTGGGAAAATGAGGGATCTATGAATTACATATCTGATAATTATCTTGAGATCAAATTGGGAAAGTTAGATATCTTGATAATTGCTTGATTGTGTTGGTTAAATTAGGGATGAGCTTTCCAAGAAGTTTTGTTAAAATTTTGAGTCCGAGATAAAAGTTGTTAACTTACTATTAAAATTTAGTTAATTAACTAGATGTTATATTGGATGGAACAGAAGTAATTTCTCTCTCTATGGTGTATTATATTGTAAGGGACAAAGTCAATTTGCTCTTTGTATTACTCTAAAGATACATCAATAGATTTATTTATTTATTTGTATATATAGCACATCACATGCCATGCATAATAGGGTCACATTTACATGAATTTAAAGAGATAATTACTTTTTCATTCTCATGAAGTCAAATTTACTACTTATATATTTTATATATTATAAAGTCAATTTTACTACTTTTTATCAGGAAATTTTCTCATAAAAAAGTTCCTTGAAATTCTTCAATAATTTTTTTTTCTCATTCTCTTTTAGTCAATTTTTCTACTTTTATCAAGAAATTTTCCTCCAAACTTTTAGTCTTTCTTTGCAACTCTTAAATCGTTAGTTAGAAAAAGAAAATCTCCTTTCATCAAAATTGAATTCGTTTGATGCATAAAATTCACTTTTAATAGGATATATTAGATTAAACTGGAATAGATTAGACATGATAGATAAAGGGAGCACTTATACATCAATAGAAAGGGATCACTTGAGTTTAATGTCACACCCCCAAAAGAATGTAATAACCTTCAAACATATTTATAAAAATTTACAAAAACAATCTATATTCTGGAGTTTTCCTTTTCAATATTTCGAAGTTGCAATACGACTCTAATCGATTATCAATTGACTTTTGTTGATTAAAAAGAATTATTAGTAAACTGGGTAGGTGGTTTCAGAGAGACACAACAGCATGGGGAAAAAGAGAATGGCATTGTGAGGTTAATGAATGTGTGGTTGGGAGAAATTTTGATGAGAGAGTACCCAACAACCCCAAGTTACAAGAATGGTGAGTTTTCAATGGCAGGTAAGGATTCAAAAGTTTCATGGACTAATTTTGAGAACAAATACAACTATCAATCTTTTTAAGAAAGATCAGACAGAAGTTACGTGACGCTTACGATCTCACATCGAACGGGAGATGGGTCAGTAAAGCGATCCCCGAGCAAAATTCATCATTGTATAATCATTACCTCGCGTGGTTGTGTGGGCGAATGGTGGAGGATGAGTGGGAAGTCGTATGGCCATCAAATCAAGCGCGAATGGACACATGTCATCCCATCCGGGGGGTGGGGGACAGTACAAGGGTATGGCATGCGGGAAGAGCACTTTGTGCGTATTTCTATTGAGCGACATGTTATGATATCTAAGTTAGTCACCAAATTATGGGGATACGATTCATTAATATGAGTTAATGCAGAATTTCTTTTGGATGACAAAAAATCAAATGCATTAGTCAACAAATTTTGAGAGAATCCAAATTAATTCGACAAGTTCAGCAAATGCCAGATTTATTGGTTTCTTAAATAAAACACTATAACTCGAATTACACACCCGGCTCACCAGGATATATTTCCTTAAATGACTTCGTACCTAATATTCTTAGACGGCACATAGAAGGAAACCAATTGATTACAATCTTGGACTTTCATGTCAAAGAACAACTAATAAAGTTCTCCATGCACCAACAACCTACCGGGAAACAGAAGTTTCAGGCTGTCCTAAAGTTAGACATGCAAAAGGCGTATGATCGGATAGAATGGGATTTTCTGAACGCTTGTATATCTACAATGGGGTTCAATGAAAGATGGGTGAATTTGATAATGCAATTTGTTACAACAACCTCTTTGAGTGTCAAGTTGAATGGGGAACCCCAGCCTTTCTTCCAACCTACAAGAGGGATAAGGCAAGGGGACCCTTTATCCCCATACCTATTTATACTGGTTGCAAATTTCCTGTCAATGCTGATGAAAAGAGCTGTGCAAGATGGCACTATCAAAGGAATACAACTAAATAGACATTGCCCTATACTATCTCACATACTCTTTGCAGATGATTCAATATTTTTCCTCGATGGTAAGCTACATGAATGTTAGAACCTAGCTGCAATCATTCACCAGTATTGTTTTGCCTCAGGACAAGCGGTTAACTTGAACAAATCAGGGATACATTTCAGTAAGGACTGCCCTAGTGAATTAAGAAGAAATATGGCTAGAGAACTAAGAGTTCCAGAGATTGAGAAGACAGGGAAGTACTTGGGTATTCCTTCTGATTAGGGAGCATCTAAAAAGCAAATGTTTGCTTGGATCCTGACAAGGGTAAATATGAAGCTTGAAGGGTGGAAAGAAATTCTGATCAAAACTGTTGTCCAAGCATTACCACAATATGCCATGTCAATTTTCAAGATTCCACTTTCAATATGTCGAGCTATTGAGAAAAAAATCACAGCCTTCTGGTGGAAGAACCAACCAGCAACAAAAGGCGTGCACTGGAGGAAGGTCGAAGTTCTCAAACAGAGAAAAGACAAGGGCGGCCTTGGATTTAGGGATTTAATTTCTTTTAACAAGGCCATGCTCGGTAAAAACGCTTGGCAATTAGCACAAAATTATACAACTCTGTGCAACCAAGTTTTAAAAGGTATTTACTACCCAACCAAGAGCTTCTAGAAGGCAAAGAAGGGATCCAGACCATCTTGGGGATGGCAGAGCATACTCATGGGGCGCACATCAATTGAAGACTCGGTCATGTGGTCAGTAGGGAATGGGCACAATATTAACATCAGGGAGGATAAGTGGCTCAAAAGGGGAATGATAGGGGGACCGGCTAATGCAGGGGACCCAAAAAAGGTTGATGAATTGATAGACCAAGAGGAAAGCACATGGAAGGAACCGCTTTTGCGACGACTATTCGATGAGCAGGTAGTACGAGAGATCCTCATAGTACATATCAGACCACAAATGAATGAAGACAAACTGATCTGGACGGGCACGAAGGAAGGCGACTACACTGTTAAGAGCAGTTACAACACCCTTCGCAAAAAGGTAAACACAGATACTCAACCTGCCTCCTTCTCTCATCACACTCCTACTAAACTCTGGAACAAGATATGGAGAATGAAAACTCCCCACAAAATCAGAAACTTTGTATGGAGTGTATGCCAAAACGCACTGCCAACGAAGGAAAATTTATATAGAAGGAAACTGATACCTGATCTGAACTGCCCATTTTGCCGAGTTCATGCAGAAACCACAGAACATCTATTCCTACTATGCAAGTGGACGAGGGAAGTCTGGGATGTTCCTGCACTCAACATCCAGATTTCAAAATACCAAACTTCCCGCTTTGATGAATGGCTGATTAAATTCATTCCCAGCAGCAACAACTCCCCTGAATTTGAGTTAGTCTCTGTTGTCCTCTGGGAAATCTGGAAAGCAAGGAATAGCCTTGTCTTCAGAAGGCTCCTCCCGGACCCACAGCTGCTGGTTGAAAGAGGACGACAATTGCTAAAAAAATTCAACAGCTAGAACAACCTTGACAAACCAATTGAAGATATAAACCACTTAGAAGAGGATGTCCAAGTCCCCGGAGAGGGGGGCGAAAAAAAAGGTAAATATGGATGCAGCTCACCAACCTGGTTCCTTTGAAGGTTCAATAGCTTGTGTATGCCGCAACTCAGTTGGGATCTTGATCGACGGCTTTGCCAAGGATGTCCTTGCCTCCTCTGCGAGCAAGCCGAGAGCCTAGCCATGGTGGAAACCCTCAAATTCCTCTCTTCTCATGCGGGTGAAAACCTAATTCTGGAGTCAGACTGCCTAAATCTGGTCAACAGCTTGAAGTCTCCAGAAGGTATGTTGTTGGAACATCGTGCTCTCCTCAGGGAAGCACGTGAGCTGCTGGCTTCGTTTTCAAACATAAAACTGCAGTTTTGTAATAGGTCCAGAAATAGTATGGCGGACTGGGTAGCTACGACACACAGAAAAAAAGCACTCACTGAACACTGGTTGACTCATCCTCCGCAGCCCTTAGAGATCTGCTTTGTTTTGAGACCCCGAAAGTGGATTCTGTCTTTAATAGATATCAATGAACAGTCTTTTCTTCCGACCAAAAAAAAAAAAAGTTCTCCATCAGTCCACTGTTTGGTGATCGAACCAGATTGAGAATTGGCCTAACCAAATCATTTTCTAAAAGTAGCATTTTTTTCGGTTTCGGAGTATTATGAAGATCTCTCCATAATCGATACATTGGACACCCAAAATACTCTCTTCGCAAAGCGAAGCTACAAAAGCTAACATAATTTACGTTGAGAGTTTCCCGTTTTACTTTTATTTATCCATTTCCTAGACTATGCATGATATCAAATTAGTTTGAAAAGGTTTATCAAAAGCCACAACTTTAAGAATCGTCGGTAATGATTTTTTGTGTTAATCCTATACTCGACTATCTATCTATCAACTTCTATGGAACTTCTTGATCTGATTGAATCCAGACAGAACTTGCACGTCGAGTTTAGCTTAAAGAAGAAAGCCTTGTAAGTTGCTTTCAATAAACTTATCGTCACTTCAATATAGCCTCAATCATTTAATTAAATCTCTGTAGAATATTTTAGCAGTACTTGCCATGATTAAGAGATGGATTACATAAGTCATCATACGTCGGCAAATATTGATGTCGCAAATTTAAATGGATGAAAATAATACCTGATGCACATAGCATTTGTTTGATGCTAGATCTTATGGATCAAAACAATTAGCTAGTAATTCTTTAGGAATTCTTGATCTGTACTGATATGTCCGTTGCTCTGATGTATTAGGTTTTGAGAGACGGATATCTAGGTAGATAATTATATTATCGGCAAGTAATTTGTGGTCATTAATGACTAAACAAGTATACTTGGCATAGTGACACATGTCATAGAGACAAATAACATGTATTAGGTTTTACCGTTAATTACCAACTAATCCACTTTGAATTTGTGGATGTTGACATCGCCCAACTGAAGGAACGAAAAAGATGTCAAAATATAGCTTCCCTTAATCTAAAATCTCGAACCAAAGATTGCAGCTATCACATACGATCGATCAATCAAAAAGTAGCTAGTTTTAGACATTGCCTCTTGGATAATAGGTCGTACGTCCAACTGGTATATATACGGTGCTTATAACGTTTGCCTCACTTGTTTTCTTCACCAAGCTGCAAATGATATATGACTAGCATGATCTATGACACCCATAACGTTCGGCTTGCTATTCACTTCACCAAACTTGAAACATGACTAGCCCGGGATTACTGATTTGTCTTTTATTTTCCTCTTTAATTAAGATTGCTAAACACAATCTGCACTTTTTCTTGAGGATTTAATGCTCTTAATTGCGTTTACTAAAAAGCACCGTAGGAAACTGGGAGTTCCGTGCCTTCTCATAAACTAAAAGGTTTCTCTAGGGCCACTGAGTTGCACTGCTGAAAGCAAGTGCTAGAAGGAGTGAGTCTACACTTTCTTCCACAATCCTTATCTGTAATCTTTCACAGCTCCTCCATTTCTCTGCATCTTTTTTCCTTTTTTTGGTTGTAAGCATTTATTTTTTTTAAGAAGATTTGATTGTTTTTGTTATTACTAATCTGTTTGCCTTTTCTCTCTGGATCATGCAGGAGCAAGAGATTTAGACACCAATAAGCAAGTATCTGAAAAGGGTATTAAAGACCATACTTTGTGAAAGCAGATTTTGTTTCTTTTTTCGTTCTTTTTTTGGGTTACATTCTGATTCATGCAGGTTTATGAGGTTAATTATTTTGAAGAGTCCTTTTCTTTTAGAATCTGGGGAAGAAAATAACTTGGAGATGGCATTGGTGACAACTTTACCATACATTACTTACTAAATATCTATCTAGTCTCTCCAGGAATTCAGAAAAATAATGAACACAGAACAAGATAGAACAAGAACACGCCTGAGTCTTACCTAGGGCACATTTCGAAAATCATCATTGACATGATATATTGTAATATTTGATTATCTGACCATCTATGAGTTCCTCATGAAGATCGAAAGGTACGAGAATCTTATTCAACATGTCTTTAAACAAACCCTAAAATGCAAATTCTTCATGAAGAATTTGATCAAATGCATTCCGGTTATTCTTCTTGCGATAACTTTTTTCCTTTTTGGACCAAACTACCTTCTTGCAATTAAAAGTAGCTCTGTGGCTGCATGAAATCTATAGATTATCAAGTAATTAAGAGAACCTAGTTTTATTCTTTATTGATTATTTTTCCTTTTTAGGACATCCATTCTTGTGTTCGTCTGGAAGTGCAAAGTTGAAAGATTTTGTACCCTGAACGGAGTTCAAGAAACCTAATGCATATGAACAATCAATCATTTTATGTTTGTTTAAGGTTGATTTTTATCATTTTGGCCGCTAATTTTTAATCAAATCATGTCAAAACTTGGTACCAAAACAAAATCTTCTATCCTTTCAAAACTTAGTCCCTACATACTGTAAAATCGATATTGATAGTTGTTTATAAACCTAGTCGATCTGCAGTTTTTTATAAGGTGCAATTATATTGGGTCCCTATGCATTTTTTCAAAACTTCTTTCCAAAAGTATAATGTATATTTTTCTACCATAATCCAATATAAATATAACCATACTCGAATTTTCAAAAGATTGTTGCTACTCGTTTGTTATTATTTTAATGAATTATAATGAGTAGTCGATATAAAATAAAATATTGACTATGTTGACACCTAAATTTTACCCATTTCATTTAGGATTTTATCGTAAAAAAAAAAAAATTCGAGCCCGGTTTGTTGGCCCATTCCTTTTTCCTTCTTCTTTTTTATTTTTCGAGCCCATTCCTCTTCCCCTTTTTTTTCGACGCTGGCCGCCCTCTTGACTCGGCCCGCCCCTCTTGACCTTCCCCCCCGACAACGACGGGAGGGGAATGACTTGTAGAAGGCGTCCCCCCCCAACACGATCCACTGCCCACCGCGACGGGCCGGCCGTGGCAGCGCCATGCGCCACCGGCCGGCCACGCCCCCGCGGGCCGCCTTAAATCCGAGAGAGGGGGAAACGGAGAAGGGACACAGAGACACAGAGAGAAAACGGAGGAGATCGAGAGAGAAATCGGGGAGAGAGAGAGAGCTACAGAGAGAGTTCTTGAGGA
The DNA here is from genome assembly GCA_024733475.1 of Syzygium grande. NCBI lineage: Eukaryota > Viridiplantae > Streptophyta > Magnoliopsida > Myrtales > Myrtaceae > Syzygium > Syzygium grande. The sequence goes on from JAMXDD010000005.1 coordinate 23,759,147, forward strand.
AGAAAAGGAGAGGAGAAAAAAGAGAGGGGCGGAGTTCGAAAAAAGCGAGAACAGAGAAAAAGAAGGGCGAAGAGAGGAGAGCGAGGGCGCTAGGGAGAGGGAGAGGAAGAAACAGAGATTAGAGTGAGCGAGGGAGTCGAGAGGGAACCAAGAAGAGAGAGCTTCAAGGGGAGAGAGAGAGAGCTCACGAGAGCGACGAGGAGGAAGAAGCAGGTTTACGCAGGGGAAAAGAGAGCAGATCCGGGTAGAGCGAGGGAGTCTTGAGAGCGAGGGAGCCCCTACGACACTCGCTTGCTCGCGAGCCCCGTGTCACGCCTGCACTTAATCGAACACAACATCCCGCCATGGTCGATTATGGTGCAACGCCCCTGTGAAGCCGCCGACCCACCACCCATCTGAGAGATCAAACACATGCGAAGCAACGATATAATTAAATATATACACCCGCATAATATAATACATGAGACCAAGGTAGAACAATCAAATAGCAGTCAAGCACCTCAAAATATGGGTACACTTGCATTACCAACGAAAACATTTTTACAAAGTTCACTACAATCAAAAAGGAAACATCAACAAATGACAAAAACCAAACAGCCACTTCACCATTCTGCTCCGTCTTCACCGAGGTGCATGCTTGACGACCGCCGGATATAATGTGGTATTCCAAAAAGGGTGGTGACCTCGGCATCCTACTTTGGGTCTGAAAATGTTTCGGTTTACACAACCGTGAGATAATCTCGATGAGTTCAACCCCAAACCTAGGCTAGGCTAACATGCAATCTCGACCCAGAAAATAGATATTCAAATCACAATTTAACAATAACCAAATCATTCTTAGACCCTGCAGGTTAGACAGATCAATATATAATAATCACAAGACACACGTGGCACTCATAATCACATATATGCCACCCACATGCTTATGCACCGATTCTCACTTTTTCGCATGCCGCCTATGTATGATCATGTATGCAAATGTCATGGACTTGACACGTGAAATTCCCGCCCACCGCCCACACCGCACACTAGCACACCGACCAATTTTATTATTATTACGACTCGAGTCACCAATTTTTTTTTTTTTACGGCCGGTCGCCTAGCCCGCCTTCAAAGTGCATGAGGCGCAAAGAACCGATCCGCCCAAAGGTTCTAGCCCGCTTCAAAGTGCATGAGGCGCAACATCGTTCTCCTTGCGAACGAGCCTGCTTCAAAGTGCATGAGGATGGTCGCCTTCCCGACGCATCCGGGCATCGCCCCGCTTCAAAGTGCATGAGGACGGTATAGACCCGCAGTGCCACGACCCGTAGGTCCTTAGGTGATCACACGATTCATTATTATCTAGACTCAGCGTAACGCTTCAGGTAATTTAGGTGATCACACACTCATGGCGGAACCACGCATTCTCGCACAATATCGCCTCGGGGTAATTTAGGTGATCACACACTCATGGCGCATACGCATTCTCGCACAATTTCGTCACATGCCACACTCTAGGCATACATAATGCGTGTCCATGTTATGCAATGCAATGCACCATGAGCACCAATGAAATTCAATCATAGCCAATCACAATGTACGTACAATCAATCAACCCGGCTATACCCGGTAATTTCTAACGGGCTCCTAAATTTATTAAATAATTCAATTTTTCTTACTAATAATTCCACAATGATTTACCATAATTTCCCGACACTAATTTTCACCAGTCAATTCTCAACCCACCAAAAATTACACCGACACTATCTAATCCAGTCTAGGATGTACTGATAATACCTAAACCAGTGCAGAAAAACGCACGATTAGTCCTAATCCGGGTTTAGGAATTTTACTCACCTAATTCGAAGGTCACGATGACGGGGAATGGCGGCCGATCACTGGTAAACAGTGAAACCGGCGGCGGAATTCCCGCGGCGGCGGTGCGGACGTGAGCGATCTTGGGATGAAACGATCCGCGACGATGGCATGAGCGATGAACAAGTGAACGATAAAATCTGTACAGACGGTGGATAGCTTCCGGCGGGCGCCCGGTCCGCAGCGGCGACGGTCCGGCGTGAACAGTGATTTCCGTGCGGAGTGAATAGATAACTTCCGTCACGGACACCGTGACGGACGGGTCTTGGATCGCGACGTATGAGGATGCTGGTGGCCCGGTGTCGACGGTTCGGGCGATCGGAGCTCCGTGAAGCTCCGGCGATCTTGTTTGTAAAGTTGGAAAATGTGAAAAACAGTAAAAAACAGAGAAAAAATAGGCTGTTTTTGGACCAAAACCTGGACTAAAGTGGCTGCACAGGAGGGGTGGAATAGGATGCTGGTGGTGGTGGCTCGGCCAGGGAAGCTCCCGGCGGTACTGTTCCGGCGTGAGCAGTACCGAATTTAATAGAAAACGCCCAAAACCAGCAGAAACGGAAGAGAAAATGGAGAAAAAAAAATTTGAGGAGCTGGTCTGCTGCGTGAGAGAGAGAGGAGAGAGAGAGAGAGTTTATCTTGGTCAAAGTTGTAGACTAGGGGCCAAGTGTCAAAATCTCACAAAATTTCCCTTTTACCCCTCATCCAAGGGCCCACAATTGATCTAATCCAATAATTTAGGGGCAAAATGGTCATTTGCCCCTAACCAAGGGCTGACCAGACCTGGTTTAGCCCTAACTAACCTTTTGGTTAATCCCAAAATTTAATCCAAATTTCGAATTAATTAAAATGGCCTAGGGGCATTTTAATTAATTTTCCGGTCCCGGACCGAAATTCCAATTTTCGCACATACGCGTTCCATACGTGCGTGGCCAACATAATATGGCGTCGGATTCGCGAAATGAAATTTCTAAGCCCTCGGAAATCGTCCGCGAAATCCCGGGAATAAAATAATATTATTTTCCAATTTTTGTCGAAATTCAACTTTTTGGCCAAAACCGCTCTAAATGCGTGTGGCCACCCCAAAATGACCTTGGCCCGCGAAAAATAACCTCGATCGGCATCCGAATCGGGTCTCGGTGTCCACAGGGCAAAACCGCTTTTTCTCAATTTACGCGGATTTTCGTTTTTCAACCGCAATAGTCCCAAACATGAATGGCCACTCTAAATTGACGTCCGCCTTGCAAAATAGTCGTAATTACCCTTGATATTTTGATACCGTTCGTGCCCAATATCGCGATCACAATAGCTCGTTTTGCGCTTTTAGGGTCTCTCGCTAACGCGTCCGATCTGTTTAGGTATTACGCCAGATCGACCTAAGACCGTCCGGAGTCATGATAGCCTCAATTTCGAACAACGAGAGGAATTATCACTAATCACGGGGTCACGATCGTTTGGATTAAAATCGGGGTTATTTATCGAAATCCCGTATTTTTCGATGATATTGTTCAAATCACTCAATGATCCGATCATCGTCGCTGAAAATATCGACCGCCATTTTTCCTAAGATCGGCCTATATTGGTTCAAAATATTTCCTCGACGTTCGTTGAAATCGGACTCAATCGCTTGGGTCGAGTTCTCGGTCCACGATACTGATCCTATTTAGCCTTTCCTTTTTTGGTTAGTATCCCGTGAGTGATCAATTCCGGTAGACTTACTAAAATTACACGAGAATTCATTTTATTTTAATTATTTTATTTTAAAAATTAATTAATTCAAAAAAAAATTAAAAATTTAAATTTTTTTTTTAAAAAAATTATGTTTTTTTTGAAAAATAGAAAAGCCAAATTTTATTTTTTTTTTTTCTTCAAAGTTTCGAAAATTTTCAGAAATTCCAAAAAAAACAAAAAAAATAAAAAAAATTAATTAAATTTTAAAAAAAATTCAAAAAAAAAAAAAAAAGTTTGATTTAGCTTATCTTGCCTTCTTCACATGTCTAGTGTTATGCTTAAGCCCACGTCGCTCGGTTCACACACTTTTTAAGTTGCACATTTAAATTAAATTAGCATATAGTGGATTATGCATGTTTAGGCTTAGACATTAATTATCGCTCCTCTTAGCTTAGTTAGGAATGGAATTTTGAGACCCCGATTAGTGAGAACACGTTAGGTGATGAGTTGAACAAGATCGGTACCGAAAAGGGCACTAGTTTGTCAATTAGTGTAATCAAGTCCCCGAACCCATTGAATCTCGGTTCGCAAGTGAAGTACTTCTCCCAAGGCTTCACTTGGGTGTCTAATCGACCCACCAAAAATTGATTAGTGGCGACTCCTAAATGAAATCGATTTGCATGTTAATTATTTAAATTTAAGTCGCGAATTGGTATAGGCTTGGGAGAGCTCGAGCTAGGTTCAAACAGTAATCCATTAGCCAAACCCTTTAGGCCCCGGGGCCGGCTCGGGAGGTCGCGGCGACTTGGCGACTCCGGCTGGGGACATTTTGTGGACTTAGGCCATTTTTCTTGTTTATATACATCCCCAACGTGAATGTTCTTGCCATCAATCCCTTGTTTTGCAGGTTTGGGATTTGGGGAATGAATGTTTATTTTTCTCAGATGCTTGAAGCAGTGTTTGCTTATAAATTGTTGTGCATGCGTTAGATGTTTTAGCACTACATTATGGCACACACAACCATACTTGCCGGATCCGGGCCGTGATAGGGCGCTTTTAGGATGGTGTTAAGAAAGATACAACCTCGAACGCGAGACCGCGATGTAGAGGTTGCCTTTCTTCCCGAAAGTTCTTTCTTGATGTCGTAAGTGTTTATCCTTGTCCGTGAGACCGCGTGACCATAGGATATCTCTTTCGATTGCGCCCGAAGTTAAGAGGGCTCGACACTAACGCGAGGCTGCGACGGTCGATCACCTTCTTAGCTTCACTTTGTTAAGCCATCTAGAGTAGGAACCAGCCACACGTCACATTCGCATGTTTGTGTAATTAAAAGTTTGTCATCCACTATAGGTATGGTTTCTCTCTTTACTTGTTCACTTTTGGTTGAAACTTTCATTTTTGAGATTCGTGAAAATCAATCGAATGCCCTAGGTGATCTTAGCTTATAATTGTAAAAATCCTGGCAATTACTCTTGACGGTGAACTTTGAGCATAAATCTCAAACGCGTTTTTATTTGGCCCTACCAAAACAGATCGTTTTTGTCTAAACTTACGATTATAGGCTTAAAATCACATTGTTGGTGTAGAAATTCTTCCAAGTCAAAATAATTTTTTTTTGGGGCATTGAATTGGAATCTCATTTTCAATAAAATTCTTTTTTGTCTACATTTCGGAATTGAAATTGAAATTACATTTTGTGTATTGATTTCTTTAAACAAAATCGCCTCGTTTTGTCAAAATTGACGCCACGTTGTGTGTATAAAACTTTTGAAATTGAATGGGCACTCGATCGATAATCACGGATTGGTCTTTTAATGATGTCTCCTCTTTCAATGAAATCTCGTCGAAATACCAAATTCTTGTAAATAGGGATTATGGGGGCATGTATAAATCGCCTTGATTTCATTATAAGAGGCGGCCTCATTGAGAGATTATTATTGTTATTATTATTATTTTAGTTTTTCATTCACGTACTAACATTGTCATCCTTTCACAGGTTATACATGACGATTGCTCATTGGCATTCACTCACTTGATCATGCACAAAAAAAAAAAATGAATTTAAAACTAGGATGAGAATTGTGATCATTACACTCTTCTATGCAATAACTCCTTGTACTTTGTCCTTGTTATTATCCATATTAGGAATTGTGTTTTGTGTTTGGGGTTTCGATTATGGACCCAATCGAACGCTTTGTAAATCGTGTAATACTCATTTTTAGTAATGTGGATTGATTCCATAAGAATCATCTTTCCTTAAAAGTACTTGAAGTGTTTCAAACTAACATGTTGGGTTGGACGTGCTTACCTTACCTTTAAAAAAAAAAAAAATTGAAGACGAGTTTAAAAAAAAAAAAAAAAACTACGCATAAACTTGCATATCTTCACCTGACTAATTTCACAGGTTGATTTGCAAAACGATATCGTGAGATGGTAAATCTGTAATCGTTCCAATTAGAACTTCTTATACAACAATTGACTTGTTCATTCATTTTTGTCAAAATAGGTAAAGGGGCGAAGGGTGAAGGCCGCTTGGGAACAAGTTGAAAACGTGCCACCGAGTCCCTCAAAATAGGGAGTCTCCACTTGTGTATTCACTTGTACAAAAGATGATTCTGAGGCATACACAAATCGAAACAAAATAATGATGTCGGATGATCACCCACTTGACAAAAGGATGATTTAAGAATAGCTAACTCTCAAATAAGAGTAAGAGGGGCACCGTTATATCCGCGGAGGATGAGGATGAGGATCGCACGATAGACCCATTGGAGCACCAAGAGATGCGTAATCAAGAGAGATAAACTGGGGGCATAGAATGTCAAAGCCATCCAATTTAGTGAAAAAAAGGGTGTATTTTGTTCTCAAAGTTCATTCACTTTAATATAGAAATGATACTTCCTTTTCTTTTTTTTTACCTAGGGTGGATTTGAATGAAAGACCCGACAAGAGCATGGCGAACCAACGTACATTAAAAATTATCTGACTAAGACACGAAGTGCATGTGATCAAGAAGCCAACGTCCCCACTAATGACGCGTGGGAAAATATTTGATTCAGCATGGAGCGCGATGAACTCCCTCTCATCCCGTTAAGGAAGCATTAAAGACAAAATTATCAACTTCATCATGAAAGGGTGTATGCAGTTCCTAAATTCAGTTCAATTGAGAATGAGAATAACATCTTTTATCTCATTCCCGCAGATGACGAATGAGGCAAGTCGCCCAAGGGGTAACCATTGCCCATGAAGTATAATAAAATGGAGTCGACTGGTTCAACACAAAATAAAGAATGTGTTTGACCATAGCAATAATGCTTCCAGCTAGAAAGACATGACGAGGCCAAACTGTCCATCCCATTGTGACAAATGAAAGGTTGCGTCATGATGGGGCAAAATAATACATTTGAAGAACTTCTGTCCATCAAACTAGGGACACATGAAAAATAGTCGGGGTATGAATAGTCAAGATGATCAAAAGTGAAGACCTGAGCAAAGGACCATGAAGATTAAACAAGTGTCTCAGTAAGAAGGCATGAAGGATTATTGAATATCTTGAAGTCTCCAGAGAAAGCATCCGGTCAGGGGCAAGTGTCATCTAGTCTTTGGGCAAATAGCTTTAGTATAATCAAGCTTGTGAGTAAGTTCCTTCTCCTCCAACAAGTGGATGGATGCAAAAGAGACATATGACAGACAGATAAATGTAGGGCAGGTCATGTTGTGGACGGTACCTCCAAACACTTAAGAGGGAATATCAAGCAACTCGAGGAAGGAGTTGCAAAGGAAAAAACTCAAGCGACGAGATTGCACGAAGAGGACAACTTAGTCTAGAATTGAGCTATCTCCAAAACAAAAGGGTGTATATCGTTCTGAATTAGCTCAACCAAGAATGGAAATGACTTGGGTCATCTCTCATTTTGCGAGATAGAGCAATGTATCGGGAAAGCATCCAAGGCACAACGCCACCAAATATCGAAACAGTGCCGAAAAGGTCGGGATAAAGAAAGCGGATGAAGGAATTGCCAAACATACAAGGAAGCAAATTCAAATGAAGGAGTTGCCAAACACCTAAGAAGGCAAATTCAAATGAAGGGTATATCGTATCGTTTCCAGTTGTCCATCTTAATACAATTTTTGACACGATTCTTTTTTTTTTCCTTTGATAGGAAGCATCAAAGACTTGGAGGACAAATGCAAACAAGGGGTAATGTTGTATCGTTCCCAATTTTTCAATCCTTAAAGGGTCTTTAACTAACACATTTTTTTTTTTTGGTTCTTTATAGGTTTACCAAGTCGCCATGACACAGGTAAGTACCCTTCTCCCAAAATTCAAATGGAAATCAAATGGATAATTTTCATCACAAAGAAAAAGTCTTTGATGGTTTTGAAAAAAACGGTTCGCAGAAATTTTGAATATCATCATTATCTCAAAATTGTTTGTTTGCTTGACGGATCATTCATTGTGAATCAAAATTCCCTGTGGAGATTGATCAATTCATGATGATCTCAATGAAGTGAGAGGGAGATGTTAATAATGCCAAGTGAGAAATACTTAGAATGAGGAAAGGCAAGCCATCCCCGAACACGTCCTGCAAACACTTTGAGAGTTGAGTGGAAGAGGAAATTAGTGTTGTTTAAGAGCAAGAGATTCATTCGTAAGTAGTACATGGATCGAAATGAAAGGAGGCATTTCCTTCTTCTATCCTATACACTACAGGTGATCATAGTTAGCCCATTTGAGCCATTAAATGTGAAGAGTTTGCAAAATACCCCTGTCAAGAACCACCCTACAACAGGAAATTTGGAGGTTTTGGTTGACATGCTTTGGAGGAAAAGATAAGAAAGACTTCTTTGCCCTTACTTGCATTAATCTTTTTGTGGCGACTTCAGATGAGTCCTTATGGAAGTTTGAAACATCCCAAAATGAAGAAGAGCATTCATTTCTCTATCCAAACACTCATACCATTTGCTTAGCCAAGTTGAGCCTGAATATTCATTTCTAAAACCGAATGGTAATTATCTCCCTACACCGGGGGCAAAGCACGTGATTTATCAAGACAATTGGTACTTTCATGAGACCGTGTGAAAGACATCTCGAAAGCTTTAAAAGCTCAAAAAATGAAAAGAGCAAAAGTCAAATGAAAACTAGAGGGCATGAAAAAGCGATTATTGCCTAGTAAAAGCAAGGCCAATGCCCATTGTAAAAAAAAAAAAAAGTTGTATCAAGAGAAAAATTCTCTTGAAAAAAAAGGGAATGTCAAAAGCAAAATGCTTGCAAAGAAAAAATTATTGCAAATGCAAAAGTCATTAGAGAAAAGAGCAAAGCTCTTTGCATTAAAATGATTAGTCAATGGACTTTCGAGACAAGTTGAATTTCAAAAGTCGAGTGCCTTCAAAAGATTGGATGATATGATAATGATGCTATGATAATCACCAACTCATAAATCCCATTCGAGAATTTCTAAGCCTTTCGAGCCTTCACCCCAAGCCAATGTTACAACCTTCTTCAAAGTCTCTTCTGATTGGGATGGTTTAAGTAGAAATTTGGATTCCCAAACAAGCTATCGCTTGAAGTAGTGGGGGCAAATTTATCTTATCTCATCTTAAGGTTTCTTGACTTGTAAACCCGATGGAGATGCTGATTGATAATTATTTCACTCCTTAGCCGTTAATGCTCATTCATTGCTGAAACCGTGATCAAATCTACATTACGGTCCTTTTAAAGACCTCTTGGATCGGTCAATGCGTACTTATTGCGAATGATTCTCGAAGCCTTCGACAATCGATTGTGAGATATCTGAGAGAGATCGATTTACTTCCCACATTAATGAATGGGATCAAACAGCCTTTATAAGAGTATGTGAGAAGTCCTTTCAGACTAAGGAATTCTTGTTTGGCATGCTTAATGGGCTCTCTTCGTGAGTTAAGATCATTTTGACAAAAGACTTTCTCCTAAGGGAATTTGATGATTAATGGCGTCTGTCAAGCCTAAAGGCAATTTTGCGATATTGATGGATGTTAAATGTTTTCCAAACAATTGAGTCTATCCTAAATTGCTCATGCAATCAATGCTTTTTCATTGATGATATCATTTTGATATGGCTTATTGTGATGTTATCTTGCCTAGTACGCACTCGCTACTAGAGCACTTGTTATAACGCGTGCCTGTTATTACTAATCCCGTAAGACAGGTGACGTTTCCTCGAACACCAACCTTTAAGCTGATTTCAGAAGTGTTAAGATACATCCAAGAATTCATGAATTCCCGAGACCCTGCTGGGGAGAACACGATAGGCGATCTATCGAACCCTCGGACAAGAGCCCCTAAGTGTCCAGGTCTTTTAAGCCTCGCTGACAGAAGGCTTTCAAGCATTCCGAGCTGACCTACAGGTATGTACACCCAGGTCCGATTTCAAAAGGTTCCGGGTCAATCCTTAAACCCCGATTTCAAAAGGTTCCGGGTCAATCCATTAAACCCCGATTTCAAAAGGTTCCGGGTCAATCCTTAAACCCCGATTTCAAAAGGTTCCGGGTCAATCCATTAAACCCCGATTTCAAAAGGTTCCGGTCAATCCATTAAACCCCGATTTCAAAAGGTTTCGGGTCAATCCTTAAACCCCGATTTCAAAAGGTTCCGGGTCAATCCATTAAACCCCGATTTCAAAAGGTTCCGGGTCAATCCATTAAACCCCGATTTCAAAAGGTTCCGGGTCAATCCTTAAACCCCGATTTCAAAAGGTTCCGGGTCAATCCATTAAACCCCGATTTCAAAAGGTTCCGGGTCAATCCTTAAACCCCGATTTCAAAAGGTTCCGGGTCAATCCTTAAACCCCGATTTCAAAAGGTTCCGGGTCAATCCATTAAACCCCGATTTCAAAAGGTTCCGGGTCAATCCATTAAACCCCGATTTCAAAAGGTTCCGGGTCAATCCATTAAACCCCGATTTCAAAAGGTTCCGGGTCAATCCATTAAACCCCGATTTCAAAAGGTTCCGGGTCAATCCTTAAACCCCGATTTCAAAAGGTTCCGGGTCAATCCTTAAACCCCGATTTCAAAAGGTTCCGGGTCAATCCATTAAACCCCGATTTCAAAAGGTTCCGGGTCATTCCTTAAACCCCGATTTCAAAAGGTTTGTGGTCCAACCTTAAACCACGCATCAGAGGTTTGTGGTCTCTTCTCCCTCTTGCATTGCATCATCCCGTGCCCTCCGTCAACAAAATTTAGGCGTCTCTTATCTTTGAAGGGAACCTCTTCGAGCTCCCCTTCAAAGAGGGGCAGCTGTTGACACCTAAATTTTACCCATTTCATTTAGGATTTTATCGTAAAAAAAAAAAAATTCGAGCCGGTTTGTTGGCCCATTCCTTTTTTTCCTTCTTCTTTTATTTTTCGGAGCCCATTCCCTCTTCCCCTTTTCTTTCGGCGGGCCCTTCTCTTGACCTCGGCCCGGCCGCGCTTCTTCTTCTTCCCCCCTCCCGGTCAGCGTCACGGAGGGGAATGAAGCCGAAGCCGAGCGCAGTGCGTAACGCAGGATCCGGGCCGTAGGATCGCGGGGGGGGCAGCGGCGATCCACGGTGAGTTCGGGCCGTGCCTTTGGCGGGCGCCATGCGCGCTTTGTGTTGTTATGTGAATTTACGCCGCCTTAAATCTCGATTGAGGGGGAAACCTTAAGGGGACGAGACACTTTGGAGAAACTGGTTGAGATCGGGAGAGAGAAATTCTTGGATATGTCACTATTCGTTCACGTTTTCTTTTTGGGAAGAAAAAGGATGGAGAAAACAGAGGGGTTGAGTTACGAACAAAAATCTTTTACCAAAAAAAGAAGGGTTGAAGAGAGGAGAGCATAGGCGATTCATTGAGAGGAAGCCTGGTGAAATTTTGCAAATTAGAGTGAGCTTTGATATCACAGGGTCATAATTTTAAAAGAGAGCTCATTTGGGAGAGAGAGAGCTTTTCAAGAGGGTTGAGAGGAATAACTTTTCAGTGATTGGAAAAGAGAGCGTTTTTAAAAACGAGGATTTTGAGACAGAGAGGGAGCCCGTCAAATTTTGACCGGGTGAGCCCCGGCCGACGATGAAAATATTTATTAGGTTTTGGGCTTTTTAGTCTAGAATTAGAATAGTGGGCTTTGGGCCTTCGTTTTTTAAAGAATTGGGTTGGGCCCTTTTCTTTCTTTTTTAATTATTCGATCGGGCTCAATAAATGAGCCCGATCCGGCCTTTGGGCCCGGGCCGGCGCCTTGAAACAGTCTCGTCCGGGTCGGACGTGGAGGTCCGACCCGGATCCGATTTATTTTATTTTAATATTATATTATTTTAATATTTAAAAAAATTAATTAATTCAAAAAAAAATTAAAAATTTAAATTTTTTTTAAAAATTATGTTTTTTTTTGAAAATAGAAAAGCCTGAATTTTATTTTTTTTTCTTTTTTTTTCTTCAAAGTTTCAAAATTTTCAGAAATTCCAAAAAAACAAAAAAAAAAAAAAAAAATTAATTAAATTTTAAAAATTTCAAAAAAAAAAAAATCAAGTTTGATTTAGCTTATCTTGCCTTCTTCACATGTCTAGTGTTATGCTTAAGCCCACGTCGCTCGGTTCACACACTTTAAGTTGCACATTTAAATTAAATTCGCATATAGTGGATTATGCATGTTTAGGCTTAGACATTAATTATCGCTCCTCTTAGCTTAGTTAGGAATGGAATTTTGAGACCCCCGATTAGTGAGAACACGTTAGGTGATGAGTTGAACAAGATCAGGTACCGAAAGGGCACTAGTTTGTCAATTAGTGTAATCAAGTCCCCGAACCCATTGAATCTCTGGTTCGCAGAAGTGAAGTATTTCTCCCGCGCTTCACTTGGGTGTCTAATCGACCCACCAAAAATTGATTAGTGGCGACTCCTAAATGAAATCGATTTGCATGTTAATTATTTAAATTTAAGTCGCGAATTGGTATAGGCTTGGGAGAGCTCGAGCTAGGTTCAAATTTTAGTAATCCATTAGCCAAACCCTTTAGGCCCCGGGGCCGGCTCGGGAGGTCGCGACAGACTAATATTAAGTAGATAATGATATACTTCATCCAATTAATACCCTCAATTTGCTTCCAAAGTACTTTTAAAAGGATAATTTGACAGGGAAGCAATTAACCATGTGTGTGTGTGTAGCTGAGTTTATCAAGCAGCATATATAAGATCTTTATTTCTTTTTGAGTCACGGCTTCAACAATGTAAATGTCAATAAAAATTACATGGCTATGTCAAACCATATATCTCACCATGTATACGATGAATCAGACTACACGATAACCAAAAGGCTTTCTTTTCTTGTTTTTTGTTCAAAATAACGCCATGAGCATTGAGTGAGAATGGAGTAGGGGTCTACAGAATTCGACTCCACTGGTTAACAGTTCATACTTCATTTGGTTTCTACTGCGTCAATCTCAAGCAATTTGGATTTCTTATGCATCAAGAAAGTCTTGGAATAGGCTAATTGTATTGGACATAATCCGATAACACAGTGTGAGCATACACAGTTTTAATTTTAAAACAAAGAAAAAAATAAGTGGGCTTTAGTCCCTGCGAATTCTGCTCAGTAGTTTAGACTCGACGCTTCCTCATGAGAGTTTTTACTACATCATCTATATGTATGCTTCTTGTGCAATCCCTCGCAGGTAATGTAAGTTATACTCGGTTCTCGCACACTTCTTTCGATTGGAAGCTTGAACTTCCGGGGATTTAAATTCTTTACTTGCCAGCAATGGTGATTTTCCTTGAAATTAGTTTTGCCAATTATATTTTTAATGCAATATTTTGGAGAAAAGTGAGTCATAAGTTGATGGGTTATTGAGTTTCATGCATCAGGACAACTGTTTGTGCTAAACCATTCTTTTAGTTCACCTCACTGAGCAAAGTGTAGATATATCTTATAATGGGTGCTACTAGATATTTACTCTTGCTGGGAAATATATTTCGCTATGCTTAACAGATGCTTGATGTGGTACAGTGATGAAACTCCTATATATATTTCAGTTTATGAAACTTAACCTGATGTTTCATGTGAGAGACAAAATTTCCATGTCATCATGTCCTAGGTTCTCAACCTGAAAAAAATCCTCAAAGAACTCTAATAGGAAACAGAACTAAAAAGACATGATCTAGACACCTATTTTGCTGAAAACTTAAAAGATGGTGTCATTATTCTCAGAAATTAGGAAAGGTTATTTATTCTGATTTTATACCTTAAATAAATCGAGCATGTATCCAAAGCATATATTTTGCATCTATTTTTCCTGCTCTCTGAACAACCATGCAGGAATTTTCCTTGTCATAGCAGGAAGATCCGATGAAACTCAGCTCAGCTTCAGTGTTGCGGCTCGATTACTACTTCGTAATTCTGGTGATTCCTGAAACTTGCTCTCAATTTGTCATCTTATGCTTCTGAGAGACTAATAATAGCATGTCCTAAAATAGTATTCTAAGGTTGAACATGTTATATAACATGCAAAAGATCCTCACAGTGTAGTTTCTGCGATCTCAATGCAAAAGAGTGAAAAAATTGAGTCAAAATCGTGCTTTTATGAACTTTTCCCCTTCCCTTGCATGACTTTCATTATGGTGAAATTGCGAATTTCCAATGCAGGCGATCATGGATCTGATTATTGCTGGTTTACTCTTCCCAAGCTGGATAAGTATGATGAGGCATATCGAGGATAACTTAAAATTAGATTCTGAGAGCTTCAGTTCCCAAATGAAATCAGAAGTCGAGCACACAGCAAAAATCTTACACTCGATGAATTCGACAGCTACAGCTTTAGCCCAAGTTCTGCATTCATCTCTAAGCAACACAAATTTTTCGTTTGTGGATATCGAAACTAAGGTACAAGCTCATTATCAGTGGTCTGCAAAATGTGTCATGTCCCACCTTAGCATATTACAGTTAAACAAGTAATTGAGCTTACAAATTTCACAGGTGGCTCCGTCAATGTTTCAAGCATTATTGGTGGTTCTGCACATTGCTCAGATTTCTTATGCTGGAGTAGACGGCCTCTTCTTCTCCTACTATATTGATCGCAACCAAATCGCCGTGCTGTATGCCAACTCTTCCCTCTATGCCAATTCAAGTTCGCCTGACATGAACAGCTACACTTGGTATAAACAGCTGGTAGACCCTAACACAGGAAAGCTCCACGGAGATGCAACCATATCTTGTCCTCGATCTCTTGTTAGTTCTACTTGGTTCCGAGAAGCCTTGAATAGCACAAATGGGGTTGCCTCATTAGACATTGGATGGAACCACGAGCAGGACCGTGTATTGCTTAATGCTGCGAGTGTCGATGCAAGAGGAGTAGTCTAGGTTGGGATTCTGTCAAGCAAGTAACCGATTTTTTCTCAGATATGAACTTAGGGGGAAGCAGCTTGTACTTGGTTGGTGAAGATGGGGAAGTACTTCTACCGGGTCTTCCGAACACCTGTATGTTTATTTCTGATGATTCTTTTTCCATTCAAGTAATGACTCGAGATGGTGTCAGAGCAGGTCATATTGGTAAATTTTCCTGCAATTTTAGCGATGCCAAATCAGGAACATCCACAACGAATTATCAGAAAATGAAGTATACGCTCCACTGCGCACCGGTCAATATATTGGGAAAGCAATCTGTAAGGACTATTTGCTTCCTATTCACCTATTGAAAGAGTTTCATAGTTGACATTTTCATATATTTTCTTGAGAAAATATAAGTAGTAGCTATAATAGAATTGTGTTCTAGCATATCAGGTGTACGTGTTGGTCGTCCCTGACCAGCCACTGATTGGTTTTGCTCACCAGAAGCACACATTTTTGTCGCTTCTCATAGCATTGCTCAGCATGGAGGTCATCACCATTTTGAGTTTTGTATTCTTGGTTATGAGGGCTTTGAGAAGAGAGATGCACTTGCGCGCCATACTTATAAAGCAAATGGAGGCAACTTGGCAAGCTGAGAGTAAGAGCATGAGCAAGAGCAATGCATTTGCTCAAGCGAGCCACGACATTCCGTCGTCTCTAGCTGGAATTACCGGCCTTATAGAGATAAGTTATGACGAAGTTTCTCCAGGCTCTGAGCTAGTGAAAAATCTGAAGCAGATGGAAGCTTGTGCAAAGGACCTGTTAGGTAAATTACTAGTTCGTAGAGTTTTGCAATCCCTTGAGAAAATTGATGAATTTGTTATGGGGGCATGTTTTAATCAAGGATTTAAAGTTCATGCATTTCTGGTTGCAGCTTTGTTAAATTCAATTCTTGATACGAGTAAAATAGAGGCTGGGAAAATGCAACTGGAAGAAGAAGAATTCGATTTGGCTCAACTTCTCGAAGTTGTGGTCGATCTATATCACCCGGTGGCCATGAGAAAAGGCATAGATGTGGTCCTAGACCCGAGTGATGGCTCACTGCTCAAGCATTCACTTGTTAAAGGTGATAGGGGAAAGCTCAAACAGATCATGTCTAATTTGTTAAGCAATGCCGTTAAATTCACAGACGATGGTCATATATCTGTTCGAGCATGGGTTCAAGAACCCAGCTTCGAAAATTTGATACAGGCTTCTGCTTGGAATAGCTGGCTCACACACTTATCATGCTTGTTCTCTGAGAAAGATGAAAATGACAATGACAATGAATCTGAGAGTGAAGTCCGGCAAAATCCTGGCTCTGCAGAATTCGTATTCGAGGTAAATGACACGGGCAAAGGGATTCCCAAAGAGAAGTGGAAGTCGGTCTTTGAAAACTATAGTCAGGTGAAAGAAACGGCTCAAGGACAAGGAGGCACCGGTTTGGGCCTCGGCATCGTTCAGTCTCTGGTATGTCCTTTTCTGTATCAGTTGCTTTTACCATCCCAGATGTTGCTCTCCGAAAGTAACTTCCTTTACTCAGTCTCTCTGCTTAAGATCAAGTGGTTTGATTAGATAAAGGAAACACGTTATCATCTTTAATAGTAATGAGGAATCTCTCCCCTCTGCCGACTAACCCTCGGTACGAGGTTCGCCTCATGGGTGGAGACATAGAGATAGCACATAAGGACATTGGCGAGAGAGGGACATGCTTCAGGTTCAATGTTTTTCTCGCTCCATGTGAAGCCAGCGCCAAGAAATCATCAGACAGAGACCTCGAGCCCGGAGCTTACAGCATGGCATGTAGTCTCGGGTTAACTGTCCACACTCCTAGTCCTGCCCTGAGCTTTCATAGCTCTCGACAAGCCCTTAATCCCAAATCAGAAGACTCTCGTGTTGTGTTACTGATCCAGAGCGAAGAGCGGAGGAGAATTTGTCAGAGTTTCATGGAAAGACTTGGAATAAAAGTACTCATAGCGAGCCAGTGGCAGGATCTTCGTATGATTCTCAAGAAGGTGCTTACAAAGATCGACCTCTCGCAACATAGCTCCTCAGGAAAATCTGACCTGAGTTTAAGGAGCGTTTCCAGTGACAAGTCCCCTGGCAAGGCCAGAGATGTGCCTCTAAGTTCCCAGGACAGAGCAGACCGTATCCTCCCTGTGTACGACCAAAGTAATAGTCGCAAAAATGAAGCAGGCTTCATGCTACTTATAATAGACGCAAGCTCCGGGTCATTTCGAGAGCTATGTAAGGCCGTGGCTGAATTTAGACAATTTATGCCGAGCAATTGTTATAAGGTTGTTTGGTTGGATAAACCGACGATGAGGAATATTGAGCAGAGGGCCATTAGAGACAGCAAGATAGACCCCTGTGACATCGTCATGTCAAAGCCCTTTCACGGGACCCGTCAGTTCCGAGCGATAAGGCTTCTTCCAGAGTTCGGGGGCTTTGGGCTAAGAACGTTGAGTGAGCAGGCGGAGGAGAGACCGTATCAGCATGCAGAAGTGACTAAACTTGTAGCACAAGAAACTGGAAACACTAGCAGAGAGAAGCCTTTGAGTGGAAAGAAAGTGCTGGTCGCCGATGACAGTGATGTAATGCGAAAGCTGGCCATAGCTAATCTTTTGACTCTTGGCGCGACCATCAATCTCTGCAAAAATGGGGAAGAAGCCGTTAAATCAATTCGCGAGGGGCTTTCTCATGATCATCCTTATGATTACATATTGATGGACTGCCAGGTAAAACCTTTCGGATTTACTACAAGATCCTAGAATTTCTTCTAAAGTTTTTACACCGACAGTTAAGTCGAACATGATCAAACCATCTGAAACTACGATTATCGGATCAGGAATTTGTTGATAAAATTCAAATGGGCATAAGCTTAAATGTTACAAACAATAGGGAATTACAAAGAAAAGAAATCGCAATAACAAAGTTGGAATCGATAAATCAAATACCGAGGCCCTGTGTTCGGCATAGTTTTTAAAACAGATTCGTCCCTCCAAAGACGCGATTGAGGTTTTGCGAACGCCCCGTCTCCCGTGATACAACGGCTGACAAATCAAGAAGAGATCGTGGCACTTCCAAGCTTTTGCTAACTTGAACAAACTTGAACGAACGCTATCGAAAACAATGCAAATGCAGAGAACGTTTTTTTTTTTTTGTAACGTTTTTCGGAAGGAAAGCAGACTGCTTTTTTTCGTGGCTACAAAGACCGAGAGCTTAAAGAATGAAGAATGATTTCGATAAAATAGAACTGAGGGGAGAGCTGTTCGGGAATAATAACGGCCAATTAAATCTGCCGTTACAAAATCAATACACGTCAGAAATAACGGCTAATTGAATCTGCCGCTAAAAGTCAATACGCTACCGTGAATAAAAAATTGAATCTGCCGTTATAAAATTAAATTCATAACAGCACAATTTAACGCACCGTTAATCATACGTTACAAATCATGTGGTTTGAGTGAATTGAAAAAATTAAATCAAAAGGCTTAGCAAAATTGGGCTCGTCGCGAGGCCCACTTTTCGGTCTGCAATCGTGTCTGCAGGATGCGGCCGCCGCGCCCAAGTTCACTTCGTCGGGCGTTGGCTTTTACCCCCCTGCTGCTTTGGCGAGAGTTCGTGCTTTGATAGTTACCACTTCAAATAAGTGTAACTGTATATAAAGCACTCAATAGCCTTCTTCTTTTCCAATGTGGGACTAGTGCTTTTCACTTCCCACTTTCAACTCAAGGGTGTTCTTTGAGCATCAATTTCTCATTCATTCACCCATCAATTTATCCCAAATTTTCAACAATCCCCCACATGAATGAAAATTGTTTTAGTTTTGACTCTGTGATAGTGTTCAACAATTGAAACCTCTATAGGATAGGTAGGTGTTACCCTTTGAACCTTTCCTTGTGAAAGTATATTTACTTTACTAGTTGTCCAGTAGACATGATGTCCTTGAACTGTCCAGCTTTCTTATGTAAATGAACCATACACTTCACACAGGAATCATCTAAACGTTTGTTCAGTTCTCATAGTTATGTTCGTTTTGGCCATGAACATCAACCTGGTTCTGCAAGAGTTTCTAAAGAATTTAGCCCTTAAATAATTCTCCTTTGAAGCGGCCCCACTTCTCTCTCACATAGGTGATTACTTAATTCTGAGTAATTTATTTACTCCACTTAAGAATCATTAAAGCAAAATTGCTATCCTTTCCCTTTACAATATCACTGATATTTTTTATATAGGAATGGTTTTAGGGATAACCCCCAAAGTGACATCACTAAGTTTGTATAATTAGGTTGTCCCTTTGAACCTAGATCTTGGGATCTCCAGTCAACTAGGTTGGGTTTCCTTTATACTAACTTATTCTTTCATGGGCTTCAGTCCCATTCCTCTTGTCGATTTCTCAACTAACTCTCTATTTAACCCTTTGGTTAGCGGATCCGCAATATTATCCCTTGACTTTACGTAGTCAATTGAGATAATTCCTGTTGAGAGTAGTTGTCTTATGGTATTATGTCTACGACGTATATGTCTAGACTTACCATTATACATATTACTCGTGCTCTTCCAATTGCGATTGACTATCACAATGTATACTTATTGGTGGCACGGTTTTTGCCATTTTGGAATATCCTCTAAGAAATGGCGTAGCCATTCAGCCTCTTCACCACATTTATCTAAAACTATAAATTCAGATTCCATTGTGGATCTGGCTATAACATTTGTTTTGCGAGTTTCCGGGATACGGCTGCTCTCGCTAGTGTGAATACATATCCACTAGTAGATTTTGAGTCTTTTATATCAGATATCCAATTTGCATCACTATATTCTTCCAGAACAGTTGGGTATCTGGTATAATGCAAGCCATAATTCCGAGTATATCGTAAGTAGCTGAATACTCTCACTATTGCTTTCCAATGGTTAGCACTTCGGATTGCTCGTATATCTGCTCAATTTACTAACCGCATAGGCAATATCTGGTCTAGTACAACTCATTAAGTACATTAGACTTCCAACAACTCTGGAGTACTCTACTTGAGAAATACCCTCTCCTCTATTCTTGGATAGATGAAGACTATTGTCTAATGGTGTTCTAGCAATACCAGAATCATTCATGTTGAATTTTTCAAGAATCTTGTCCACATAGTGTGACTGATTTAAAATAAGACCTTCGATGTTCTTGTGATTTTAATTCCTAAAATCATATCAGTAGGGTCCCATATCTTTCATGTCAAATCTTGAATTCAACATATTCTTGGTAGATTTGATCATTTTATCATCACTACCAACAATTAGTATGTCATCTACGTAAAGACACAAAATGACATAGCACTAGTGGTTCCTTTTCTAACAAATAAGTTAGAAAATCATTTCCAAAAGATTTTTCCACTCTTGCTCTTTTTTTACTACGTCTCGGTTCAAGTTCATGATCTGAATCATGAATTTCATGACTTTCTTCATTCATAGTTTCGTTCTTTCGTTTAGAAGAACTTGATCCATCATTGGATTTATAAGGAAATACATTTTCAAAGAATGATGCATTCCTTGATTCCATGATTGTATTCTTGTGTATATCTGGAATTTTAGATTCATACACAAGAAATCGATACGCATTACTGTTATGTGCATAGCCTATAAAGATACAGTCCACCGTTTTAGGACCTATCTTTGTCTTCTTTGGTGTTGGAATTGCTACTTTTGCAAGACACCCCCACACTCGTAAATGTTTGTAGGATGGTCTCCTACCTTTCCATAATTCATAAGGGGTTTTGTCCTCTTTCTTTCGAGGTACCTTATTTAAAAGGTAGTTGCTTGACAAAATAGCTTCTCCCCACATATTTTGAGGTAAACCTGAATTTAGTAATATCGCGTTCATCATTTCTTTCAATGTGCGATTTTTACGTTCAGCAACACCATTTGATTGAGGAGAGTAAGGCGCAGTTACTTCATGTATAATTCCGTGTTGTGCACAGAATTCACCAATTGGTACTTCATACTCGCCACCTCTATCACTTCTCAATCTTTTAATTTTCTTATTGAGTTGATTTTCAACTTCATTCTTATAGAGAACAAATTTCTCTAAGGCTTCATCTTTGCTTTTAAGCAAATACACATAGCAATATTTGGTGTTATCATCGATAAAAGTAATAAAATATTTATTACCACCTCTCGCTTGAATGAATTTCAAATCGCAGACATCACTATGAATTAATTCAAGGGGTTCGTGTTTCTTTCAATTGTTTGAAACGATGATCTCAATTAATTTTGCCTCAACACAAATTTCACATTTATGTTTTGAATCAATTTGGAATGAGGGTATATGTTCCAAGTTAATTAATCTACGCAATGTATCATAATTAACATGTCCTAGTCTACCATGCCATAAATTGGAAGACTCAAGCAAATAAACAGAAGACTTATTATCTTTATTGATAATTGTCATCACATTGAGCTTAAAAAGCCCATCGTTACATATCCCTTCCCCACATACATTCCAGACTTTGACAAAATAACTTTATCGGACTCAAACACCATACGAAATCCATGCTTGTTCAATGTAGATCCGTAAACCAAGTTCTTTCGGATTTCCGCACATAGAGGACATTGTTTAGAGTCAGCTCCTTTCCCGAGGTCATCTTCAGCAACACCTTCCCTTGACCTTCGACAGCAGAAAGAGGCAGAGTTTCCCATAAAAACCTTTTCCCCATTAATCGGTTCAAGGTTTGTGAATAGGTCCTTGTTTGAGCATATATGCCTAGTGGCACCAAAAGTGTCAATCCACCATTCCTTCGGATTGGACCCAACCAAGTTCACTTCGAAATCACTGCGAAAAAAGGTTTATGTTTGACACGTCTTGAGCGATGCCATTCACCATATTTGCCTCATCATTCTTCCTCCTCGGAAGTCTGCAATCCACGCATCTATGGCCCATCTTGCCACAATTGAAGCATTTTCCTTGAAACTTGTTCTTGGAAACTCTTCCTTTTGGTCCCAACTTTGGCTTGACAATTTTCTTGTTCTTGTGGCCTTGCCTAAGCTCCACAACATTTTCCTTAGTTGTAGTAGGATTGAACCCTTTGCGCTCAAATCCTCTATTGTCTTCTTCAATTCAAGTCAAATAATCAGCTCTTCCGTGTTCATTTCCTTTCGCTTGTGCTTGAGATAGTTCTTGAAATCCTTCCACCCAGGAGGTAGCTTTTCAATTATAGCAGCCACTTGGAAGATTTCACTCAAGATCATTCCTTCAGCCAGAATTTCATGCAAGATTACTTGAATTTCTTGCACTTGATTGATCACGCCTCTTAAAATCGACCATTTTATAATCAAGGAATCGACCGACAACAAATTTCTTTGCTCCGCATCCTCTGTTTTATATTTTCGGTCTAAGGCTTCCCATAATTCCTTTGCCGTTCTTTTTGCACAATAAACATTGTACAACGAGTCATGTAAGCCATTCATGACGTAGTTTACGCACAAGAAATCGAGTGCTTCCAGGCATCAACAGCGTTGAAGGCCTGCTTATCCGTTTCTCCTTCGGATAATTTAGGAGCATCCTCACTCAAGAATCTCGCAAGATTCAAGGTGGTCAAATAAAACAGCATCTTTTGCTGCCACCTTTTAAAGTTCAAATCGTCGAACTTTTCGTGTTTTTCGCCATGGTGTCTGAAACCGCAGGATGAACGGAGGATGAGCCGGGGAAGCTGGACAGCCGCGGCATAGGCAGTAGTCTTTGGTGATGTTTGTCGTGAAATCACATCCACGACTTCTTTCCCAAAGTAGCCATTTTGAATTCTTTAAAATCTCGAATCTGTTTTAAGATTGTTGACAAAATTCAAATGGGCATAAGCTTAAATGTTACAAATAATAGGAATTACAAAGAAAAGAAATCGCAATAACAAAGTTGGAATCGATACAATCAAATACCGAGGCCTGTGTTCGAACCACGGTTCCTTAAAAATGATTCGTCCCCTCCAAAGACGCGATTGAGGTTTTGCGAACGTCTGTCTCCCGGATACAACGGCTAACGACAAAGAAGAGATCGCGGCACTTCCAAGCTTTAAATGAACTTGAACAAACTTGGAAACGAACACTATCGAAAACAATGCAAATGCGGAGAACGTTTTTGGAAGGAAAGTGGCGAACGTTTTTCGGAAGGAAAGCGTTTTTGAAAGGAAAAAGCGAAGCGTTTTGAAGACCGAGAGCTGAAAAGAATGAAGAATGATTTCGATAAAATAGAACTGAGGGGAGAGCTGTTCGGGAATAATAACGCCAATTAAATCTGCCGTTACAAAATCAATACAAATCCCGAAATAACGCTAATTGAATCTGCCGTTACAAAAATACGCCAGCTTAACGTTATAAAATTAATTCCGTTACAAAATCAATTTAACATAAAGACAATTTATCGCACGTTAATCAAATCATACGTAACAGTTTGAGTGAGTTGAAAAAATTAAATCAAAGGCTTAGCAAAATTGGGCTCGTCGCGAGGCCCACTTTTTCGGATCCTGCAATCGTGTCGCAGGATCTTGCGGCGCGCGCCAAGTTCACTCGTCGGGCGTCGGTTTGCCCCCCGCTGCTTGGCGGTAGAGAGTTCGTGCTTTGATAGTTACCACTTCAAATAAGTGTAACTGTATATAAAGCACTCAATAGCCTTCTTCTTTTCCAATGTGGGACTAGTGCTTTTCACTTCCCACTTTCAACTCAAGGGTGTTCTTTGAGCATCAATTTCTCATTCATTCACCCATCAATTTATCCCAAATTTTCAACAGAATTTTCACTGTTGACTTGAGATCTTGATGTTAATGTAAAGCTGAATATGAACTTTTGTTTTTGTTTTTCTGGTTGTTTTTGTTTCTATCTAGATGCCGATAATGGATGGTTATGAAGCAGCAAGACAGACTAGAGAGGAGGAAAAGTATTACGGTGTCCGTACGCCGATCATAGCATTGACGGCTCATTCCTCAGGCTCCGAAGTGGAGAAGATATTTGAGGCCGGGATGGATTACCACATGCCAAAGCCCGCGAATGCGGTTCGACTAATGAAAGCCATCAATCAAATTGACAGCAGATGAGGTGCTATACTGCTGTGTATTATGAAGTCTAAATCTCGTGTTTTAGGTGAGATCTTATACAACAAACATATGGACAAGTGCATGTTTCAATGTATGTATACCCAACAGCTGATGACTTATGTCAACAGGTTCTATGTGCAGTCACTCCGGTCTGCAGACTCTGAACTGAGTAACCAAACTCACATCGAAAAGTAGATGTCCTCTTCTCTTCTATCAATCAGATATCTACCTATGTATCATTATTATCTATCGAAGATCATTAAGGACAGAACCGAGAGACTGTTGGTCTCCGTGCTCGTCATGTGACAATTCTCTTCGCACATATGATTGCCAATTGACATAGACATTGCATAAATTCCAAAAGGTATCAAAATGGGTTGAAACCCATTTATTGGCCTATATATGATGGGTTGGGTCATGTATGTGTTAGTTAAATTTTGCTAAATGGGTTGATATGAATTTGAGTAATTAAATCAAATTAAATGCGGGTTTTTAATGGGCCTAAAGCCCAACCCACTTGTAGTCCCACTTCACTTGTTTTCAAGTTCAAGTTGAGGGTTTTCAGGCGAGGCAACATATTTTCTAGTTTTATCTTCTACCTATGATCCTCTTTTTTTTTTTCAAAATTGAAAAATAGTAAAAAATTTATGATCTTTCAAGCTTTAAGAAAATCGTGAAAATTAGTATATGATTTTACATGTTAAGATCTATTGACTTATTGATCTTAAGAGATGTTAGATATTTCATTGTGAATATTGAAAAATTTGCAATAAAGAAAAAGTTACAAACAAGTAAAAAATCTTATTTGGAACCTTACAAAACTAGTAAAAATTAGTATATGATTTTACGTGTCAATATTTATTAACTTATTGATTTTAAGAGATGTCACACACTTCATTGTGAAATTCAAAAATTTGCAATAAAGAAAAAGTCACGAACAAGTCAAAAATCTTATTTGGAACCTTATAAAACTAGTAAAAAAAAATTTTACACTATACACATAGCATAAAAGTTCTTGTTTTCAAATATCTATGTGTATTAGTAATGTAGATCAGGTTGGGTATGGGTTAGGTACGAGTTAGATCAAGTCGGGTATGGGTCACTAAATCGTTATGTGAGCACACAAAATGGGTTGGACCATTTTGACCTGACTCGACTCACTCATTTGACGACGGTAATAAATTTGCCATGTGAGCACATATTAGTTTTTATTCCCACCTTTTTCTCTTGTTAATTGATTCCAAATATTAAAAAAATTTATAAAGCTAAAGCATATATTCAAATAATTAGAGTTGTGCAAAGAAATCGGGAACCGCCTAGATTTGATCGGCTCAAAACCAATGGTTCCCAATGGAACCGATGGTTGGGTCAGGTATGGGTATGTGTTGGGTACGAGTCAGGGTTGGGTCGGGTATGTATCACTAAATCACTATGTGAGCACATAAAATTGGTCGAGACCATTTGGACCTGACTCGACCCGCTTATTTGATGACCCTAATAAATTTGCCATGTGAGCACATATTAGTTTTTATTCCTACCTTTTTCTCTTGTTAATTGATTCCACATATTAGAAAACTTTATAAAGCTAAAGCATATATTCAAATAATTAGGACTATGCAAAGAAATCGGGAATCACCCGAACCTGACCGACTCAAAACTGATGGTTCTCAATGGAACCAATGGGTACTAGTCTGGTTCCCAATTCCAAATGTGGAACCACCCACCTACCCACTCAGATCGGACTTATAATATATAATTTTTTTAAAAAAAAAATCAAAACCCTAAATCCCTAATCTCACTCGTCAGTTGTCTCGTCTCATCTCGGTCTCTCTCGTCTCAACTCTCTTAAGCAACTCCCTCGGTCTCTTGACTCTCAACTTCTATTGACTCACAACCGTGCCTCTAGCTATTCCTTGCAGACACAACTCACAACCTCGCCTTCCTCTCTTGCTTTCGGTCCCCTCCACTTTCTATAAGTTGGAAACGGGAAAATGATACTAGAAGTGCGAAATGTTGTGTACGGTGCTCACTAAATGCTGAAAGTTTTTTCAGGATCACTTAAGTGTCAAATCAGAGAAAAAATAATAACTTAAGTGTCAATTCCAGCCAAATTGATTACGTGGCCCTCATAATTAAAATTTTGAATATGACTTGGCTTATTTTTTAAAAATCCAATCCACGTGGATGTTCAAAACGATGTCACAAAATCCGACTAGCATTGAAGTGATTATTTTTTAAAACGATTGGCGCTGAAGTCATCACTTTAAAAAAAAATTTGCCACTCAAACCATCACTATTTACAACTTCTAGACGATGTCGTTTAGGGGTTATATGCTAACTGGGCATGCCGACTAGCCATGTAGGACTGAGAAATTAATAAAATGTGGCCACATCAGATTTCTAGTTATCCAAATTGGAGTTGGCACTTAAGCGATCGTTTTTTTTTTAAATAGTGACATTTAAGTGATTCGAAAAAATTTTTTGGTATTAAAGTGAGTGCGCCACACAACTTTTGACACTTCTAGTATCTTTTTCCCAAGAAAACCCTAATTGCTACCATTTGCCCCTTTTTAGTATCTTCAATCTACTCATTGTGCTGGATGATTTTGTTCCGTGTACTTGGATTTGCTCTGAAGGTAGAGCCATTAAAGAATAGGGAAGTTTTTTTTACAAAGAACAGGGCAATTAAAGAACAGGGCATTCTTTTTTGCTCAAAAAAGAGGAAGCTTGGTGGGACTGGTTCATGGCTTGCTGGAAAACAAGCCACCTATCACATGAAACTTGGTGGGACCGCTTCCATAGATCCACCCGGGAATCAGATTGGATCGGCAATTCAGTTCCCTAGATGGGTCCATAAAACTAATAGGCGATTCTTGGTTCCAATTTTTTGAAATTGGTCTTTAGTGGACGGTTCCCGATTCCCAGTCTCATAGTGGGAATCGTCCACCTTGAAATCAATCACCCATAGAAATAATATAAGTTCGTTGGAATGTAACTATAACAAAGGAATTATTTATCCAATTCTAAGTAAAAATCAATGAGTGTTATATCTAATTACGTCAATGATATAAATGTTAGAAGGTAATTATGACCGTAAATATTATAGTATAGTTGTCCATTTGATTTGAAACTAACACAAAATAAAAATATATACTTTATTACATGAATAGTATATATAAGTTATCAATAGTATGACGTATAGCCTGTTTTATAACACGAATATAATTTAATTTTAAAGTTCACCAATTTAAAGATCATAATAGAATTAGTTATAAAATTTGATAAAGTATGTTATTAAAAAGGAAAAAATTGACACAAGTTGCAAAGAATCTTATTAAAAAAATACAGCATACACCACTAGTGTAAAGGAAATTTTAACAAGCAGTCTTATTTAGCCTTTATTTAAGGATTATAAACTATCCACTCTCTTGAACCCATGGTGTATAAGGCTGCACGCATAAAAAAATGGTTAATACTACGAAAAATCCCAAACTCGAATACCCGTGACAATTTTATCATAAACTAATTTTTTTACCATGAAAAATCCCAAACTGGTACACCATGATAAATTTACCCTAAACTAATTTTTTAACCACAAAAACCCCGAACTGATACATTTGTGACAAATTTACCTTCCGTTAGTTTCCATTAAATTGAATTAATACCACAAAAAATCATAAACTGGTATGCCTATGACAAACGGAGGATAAAACATAAAATTGGTACATCCGTCAATTGTCACGTGTTATTTAATAAAGAAATTTAATAGTGAAATTTAACGGAAATAAATTGAGGGTAAATTTGTCACAGGATATACCAGTTTGGAGTTTTTGATAGTAAAAAAATTACCTTTGGATAAAATTGTCATAGACATACCAATTTGGGGTTTTTCGCGGTAGTAACCCTAAAAAAAAATTTCTTCATTGCCATGCTATAATTACTTGAATCTTTTTTGTAATTTCATATACGGATTATATTACTGAGTGAATAGATTTGGTCAATTTAAAGAGTCTACAAAATTAATAAAAAAAGACACTAAAGAATATTTCTTAATCTAACCATAAGTTATTTATATCCTATGTAGCCATATTACCTATTTCTCGAATCTGATTAACACATATTTACAATGAAATCGAAAAATTGCAAATTTGAGAGAACATAAGGTTCTTTTAACATTATTCTTTTTTAGTTCCCCTAATTTAAATATAAGTACAATTCAATTCAGGAAATTATATCTTTTCTTACCAAAAAGAAATTTATTTAACTAAGAATTAAACAGAATAAGTTGATTTACAAGTACCGTTAAATTTGAATTTATATTAAAAGATGGATAAGAAAGAAGATATTGAATATATACTGAATTTAACCAATGAATGTATTATTCTGAAGTAAACTAATTAAAAATAGAGTACAAGGACTCAAAAGATATTTTATTGAAAAAGAATTTATATGATACTTATGTAATTATTTTTTTCGTACAAAAAAGAATTAAGAAATACCCATGGTAATCATTAGAGCTGACGAAATTAGTAACATTATCCGGGGCTTTGGCTTCAAAAGTTTCGCTGTGCACCTCAGTCCCTAGACTCCTTACTAAAAGCTTCATCACATTTGGGATAGCGATAGCGAATAAACCAGATTCCTCATCTCCCGTACTTCTTATATAAAATTGAAGTAAATTTAAAAATCTAATAATACATCTTATTTTTTATTAAATGACTTGTACTTTTTAATAGAACGTCTCATTACATGAATAAATCTTTTTTTTGATAAATAAGTTAATTTTTATAGTTATGTATTGATCTCCCGTCTTGCATCCACGGACCCATGCGGCGGTGCACACCTACTATAAATCTATCTAGGTCACCAATCTGTACTAACACATTCCAACCAAAATTTTTTGCTTAGGCCCATAGAATACCTTGCAAATTCTGAACTGTAATTTCTCCTGAAAATTATATTAATAAAATCATTTTGCCGAGAAAGATGCTGCAACTTCAGAGAAAAAAGGTAAATGTTGGAAAACTTTGAAACCCCTCTTTTTACCTGATGAATGTCTAAATTATGAGCTATCAGATTAGAAGAACAACTTTGTAATATACTATTCCATCGGTCTCAAAACCTAATTTACTCCTTTATCTTCCAGAAGAAGATCAAATACAAATCCATGTAATACGAGAATGAGGGGAAGGACTCCAAAAAAAAACTGTAATTTAGGCTCCATTCGTTTCACGGAAAATGTGACGTTTCTTGGAAAATGTTTTCCAGGAAGCCATTTTTCGGGAAAATAACAATATTTTTCGGTGTTCGTCTAAAACCTAAAAATGAACAGAAAAATATTTTCTGCCGTTCGGTATAGAAAATATTTTCCTCCATGCACTACTTTTAATATTTTTTTTATTTTTTTAATAATTTTTAATATTTCTTTTCTTTTCTTTTTTTCCTTTCTTTCTTCCTCTATCGGTCGCTGGCCACCGTGACAGGCCACAGGCGAGGCTCGGCCTCGCTCGCCCAAGGACGACAAGACTCATTGTGGTTGGCGACCAGCCTCGGGCAAGGCTGAGCCTTGCCTCGCTAGATCTGGCAAGGCTCGGCCTCACCTCACTGGTCTCGAGTGAGGCCAAGCATTGTCGAATATGACGAGGCGAGGCTAGGCTCGGCCTCGCTTGAGTTAGCAAGCCTCGGGCGAGCGAGGTGGCCTCGGGCGAGGCCAAGCCTAGCCTTGCCTCGCTAGATCCGACAAGGCAGGCTCAGCCTCGCTCGCCGTCAACATGCAAGATTGCTAGATATGGGGAATTACTTCTCTGTGGGACGAGACAAGGGATGAGACGAGGGATGAGAGGACCCGTGAGGTAGCAGCGGAGGAGAAGTAGATGAAGCGTGAGGCAGTAGCGGAGGAGGAGCGGCTCTAGAGATGAAAACCCTAGGTTGCGTGAGAATGATGGGGAAAAGGACCAACTCTAGAGAAAGGAGGAGAGGACGTGTGAGAAAGAGGGGACATTGGAAAATGTTTTCCTTCCTTTCAGGAAAGGAAATCATTTTCCCCAATTTTAGAAGGATATTTTCCATTGATCGAAAAATATTTTCTTTGACCACTTATTTTCTGCTCCCTCAACACCGAAAATTACTCTGCGAAATGAACAGAGCTGTAGTAGTTAGTAATATTTCTGGATATTTGATCCTTATCTTCTGCAGGGCTGGTACATAAGATAGAGCACATCTATTCTTCCAGTGTGAATGGACAAGCAGCATTTGGCGCAGTATCCTTGCACAACATGGGATTAGGCGTTCTATAGGAGGGCGGAATGAGGAACTTCAATAGATGATTAGGACAACAAAGGGCAATGATTTAGCGGCGAAATTTCTTAAGATATTTTTCCTAGCAACCATATATGACATTTGGATGGAGCATCAACCATAGACGGTTTCAAAACAAATCAACTGGCATCTATATTATTTTGGCTAAGGTGTGTAAAAATGTAAGAGATAGAACGTTATTCTACCAAAAAATTAGATATTTCTAGACAAATGTTATATCGGCTACTATATGGAGACTTCCAACCTCTGTCCTTTTAAATTATTGGCTCTATTTGTAATGTTGGGGGATGTTCCTAAGTTGTTGTACTTCATCTACTCTATAATACTTACATTATCAACCAAAACAAAAATATTTCCAGATATTTGATTTGTTCTGCTTCAAAAATATCTTTAAAATATACATGATATTCATTCAGACCTACATGTATAAACAATCGTACAGCGGGTCTTATGATTACTGAATCATTGCCATGACTTTTAGCGTCTTCACATGGAACTCTGCATCACGTGTGACAGAATCTGACATCGTTTTCATCGTTCAGCAGACCCTCCCTGTCTTCCTTTACTACTTGCATTTCCATGGCCATGGGTTCAAAAATTGAGAAGGTTAAATAACAAAGAGGCAAAGAACAAGCAAAGAGAATCACACATTCTGTGCCAAACCATTCATCACCCACAATCATCTCCATATACCATATTACCATAAATATCCACACTCATAAGTTATTAAGAACAGATAAGGACAACCTTAAACAGGAGTGCTTTTTCTGTTTTGGCTCTAGCCTTCAACATATATGCACAGTAGAAAATTGGAGGAGAAAACCTTGGAAGAGACATCTGAGCATGATGAATATAAGTAGTCGTCTTGTTTCCACGATGGAAAATCTGATAATAATCTCATTGTCATTCATCACTTACTTATTAGATTCCGGATTGGGACCGCTTGGGACTTCGTGAGCCGCAGCTTCAAATTCCCTACTCGGCGTGTGACTCGTTGGAGTAGCAGTTGTTGTTGTTGAAGCAGTAGTGACAGAAGCTTCTGCAAGTTTTCGGTGCAATTCCATGGTTTCGAGAGAAGAAGCAGAAGAGAGGAGTTGTCTGTGTGACCAAAATGACGGTAAGGGTATTTCGGGTAAATCTGCTGGGCAAGCCAAGGTTGGAAGGATCAAGAGAAGCCCAAGAAACAGAAGCAATGCTTGTGGTGATGATCTTCTTGAATTCCATTCAGCCATGAATGATAAGAAACCTATGAACCAACCCCAAGAAGCCCTCAAGAGTATCAATGTCCATGAACCAGTAATATTACTAGTTGATGGACCAAGAAGAGCGGACGAGACAAGCATGTGTTTGCCTTTGAAGAGAGTAAAACTGGTCAAGACCAAATTCTTTTGGGGACTTCTAGGAGATAATGTATATAGAGGAGGCTAGCAGCAGACAATGAAGTGACTTTTTTTCTCTCTCCAAATTTATCAATATTCTTGTCTCCCTCATAATGCAGTAGTTATTAGAAAATAATAGGGAGAGATTTTTGCCAAAGGTAGGGAAGAAAAGAATGAGCCTTAAGAAAAATAAAATAGAATATGTAAAAACTTTCTAGATCTTTTGCTTGCAAAGTGCATTTCACCCTTTTCAAATTTTCAATCAAGATAATGAATAAGGTAGAGTCGATGCCTATATAAAGTTGTGGAATCAGTACAGGATTTTAAACTATTGCTAGTGTTCTTTGTGCTAGTTTATAGATTATGTTATGCTCCTAAAATTTATGTATTTGTACTTTAACAGTGAAATATAAAGGGGTTCTTCATAACCCCTTTTTCTTTTATAGAACAGATAGATAACATGCATTGTGTTTACAGTAGAAAACTGGATGGGACAGCAACCGTATATTATCGCCAAATGTAAACGACCTCTCTTGTACAAACGAAATTATTTTGACACCTCTTGTTGGATCTAACAGGATAATAAATGATGTGGTATTTATTGTTCCTTTTAATTGTGATGTCAATGTAATTAGCCTGCACAAGCAACTCCTAACAACATGTGACACCACATCATTTGCTAGAAAGCTTATCCAAAATGAAATAAAATTAACCATTGCCTTGAGCAAAATGCAAGTAGGCATTTATAGTTCCTTTTGCATGGCATTTTGTTTTATCAAGATCCTCTCAATTTATAGTGGTCGATTTAGTTATATCTAATATTGAAGATTGAGACACGTTCCATGAACATAGGTGTCGTGTCATAGTCTCGAGAAAATAGATCGAGTCATTTGAATCGAACAAAATCCTTCTTCTTTTCATGTATAACATAAGTTTAGCATACATAGTCACAATTCCTCAAAAGTATGAAGTATTTTCATGTGTTAAAAGAGAAGTTAAGGATCTACCAAATAAAGCCTTGCAGGTATCATGATTCATGACCCAAAAGAACTGCCTTTAATTTCTTTTTACAGCAGAGACCAGAAAAAGAAGCATTCACCTTTATTAAATTTCACAGGGATCATGTAAACAGAATCTGAAAAGATTGATTAAAAAAAGGTGATGGATGATAGTGAGGAGGACAGAATCGGTTGGCCTTTTCTTTCATGGCAGCTTATGGAAAGAAATCTCTCTTGTTTGACTCGAAGGGCCTTTTGGAAAATAACACTTTGTTTTGGCTTGTGATTGACAGACATTGAATTCAAAATAAAGAATTACTAGGCATGCAATATATCCTCAATCACTGCCTCATTTGCTTGTACAGATCCAGGTTTTGTGTCCCCATGATCTGAGGCATCGGTCCCCACCATGGTTGATTACTTGCTTAACGGGATAACCAAAAGATAGGGAAGAGGTTATAAGAAGATAGGGATTTCTCCTTTGATGTCATCTTGAGCACATGCTTACTTGAAAAACCAAAAAGAAAAAAAAAAAAAAAAAAACTATTTTCGTCTGTTTAAGATTGTACTAAAATTAAACTGAGTTGACATTGGATTTGGATGTATTACTACTTACTTACAACACTCATGTTAGAATTTGTCACATCATTTAATAAGCTAATATAATAGATTTTTAATGAAGCTAACATTATCCAAAGTTTTCCTTGTCATATAGTTGATTGTTTTGAAAAATAAGGAAAATTCTTCCAGCCCAATTTTTTTATTGGTTATTGCAAATGATAGTGTTACTCACATATAACTCACTGAAAATATCAAAAACTTATTACGTTGCCGCTAATTCAATCCTAAATTTTTCAATTGAACCAATTTAATTATAAACCTTTCGTATTTGTGTCAATTGAGTCCATCTAGTCAATTTTAGCCGAAGTTTGCTAATGTGGCACGGGCTATTTCTACGTGGTAATGATTTTTTTCTAATTTTCTTTTCTTTTTTTTTTTTTGGGGGTGCTAATGGCCGGCGTGGGTGAGGGTGGCGGCCACAGTGAGGGCCCATGAGCCCCTTGCCCAAAGCTGGCAAGGGTCATGATATCCTCGCTCGATCTGGGGGAGGCTACGATGCCTAAAGCCGACAAGGGTCGTGCTAGAGCTGGCAATGGCCATGATGCCCATGCCCAGTGCAAGCGAGGGTCGTTGGCAACCCTTGGCATCACTTAGCCTTCAAAAAAATAAAGAGAAGATAAGAACAAAAAACCATAAAAATTATTAAAAAAAGTTCAAAAAACTATTAGAATATTAATTAAAAATGTTTACGTCAGCGCATTGGTGATTTCCGGTTAAAATTGGCTAGATGGACTTAATTGGCATAAATACAAAAGGTTTAAGACTAAATTTTTCCTATTAGAATGTTTAGGACTAAATTTGTATAAATACAATAAGTTTATAACTTTTTTGGTACATTCCCCTGTATAACTTTATCTTAAAAAATAGATATCTTCAAAGAAAAAACCCTAAAATCATCCATCAATTTCCTCTCTCGTCTGGATATATTTGTCTTCCCTCTCACGCTCTAGGTCATTGCCCCCGTCGCCCCACCATTGTTCCCTCCGTTGATGCCTCCACTTGCTTGGTAACCTCCTCGTTGCCGCTGCTGCCGCCATCACCAACGCCATCACTAACTGTAAGGATCTTGATTTTGTAGTCGGGAGAGATTGAAAGTGGTGGTGGTGACAGGGTGACGAAAGTTTTGGCGATGAGTGAGGGAGAGTATGACCCGTTTGATTAGAGTTTTCATTTTTGCGTATCTTTTGCTAGAGGAGGAGGAACTTTAGGTTGAAGAAAAACATGGCCTAACTCCTAATGCTGCGATTCAGTACATGTAGCATGCTGCACATCAATCTTTCATGTCCAACAAATTCAAAATGTTTAGGGTATGTCTAAATTGATTTTATGTTTTACTTTTTACTTAATGTAAATTTTACAACGCACGCATCTTGACCTAGCAATAAAGTAAAAAAATTACCTTTTGCTTCTGATTAAACAGAAAAAGAAACACGCTCTTAAGACTATTTAAACATTAATTCTCTAAGGTGATCTTGTCAATTATGCATTCAATTAGAGACCAATTGCAATAATGACACCTTTGTTGTCCATTGTCCCCTACTGAAAAAGACGGAAGACATCGCCGAGGTACAAGCATATACTTTTCCTGATGTGAATTTAAAACTCTGTCCAAGATCAATCGCCATCACCGAATAAAGCAAGCATTTCTTTTCTTTTCTTTATTTTTTTCCTTTATTATAATTGGTAAATGAAATAAGCATCTTTACAGGCGAAGCTATGTAACTGGAGAAGATTCATAATTAACAAATATATTTTATAATTTTCTCTTGTTTTTATTCCTCTTTTCCCTTTTCTTAAATAAGAGGGTTGTGATTGAAAGCATTATTTCAACTTTATGTCTGTGGGAAAGCAGGTGGTGGTGGGATAAACATCTTTTTGACATTGGGAAGGGTGAAGAGTCTCAAGCAAGCATGCTTAATGACAACAACAGTAGGTTTCACACCGTTTTCCAATTCATTCCTCGTCAATACATGTGGGTTTGGAAGAATTTTGCAAAGCAACTTTAATTCTAAGGAAAAGCGGTTCGGTAGCTGCTTTGAGTTTTGAACTTTGAAAATGTGGGGTTTGTGCTCAAAGACTTACTATATCATAATATTTTCGTTTGATAACTTCAAGAGTCCAAAGTTACGTACTTTTGTAGATTTTCTGATGGAGGACTTTGTTGAATTCGCCGATAACTTTGTGTATCACGTGTGGTTTTATTGATATAATACACTTTCTTAGGGTGTATTTATTTCACGAAAAATGAATAATTTGAAAAACTTTTTTCGAAAAATAATTACTTATATTGTTTAGAAAAATTAGTTAACCGAAAATGTTTTCATCATTGGTATCAATCTATACTTTACTATTTTCATGAGTGATGAAAAAAATTTACATTTATTTATTTTTGTAAGTGATATAAGCGATTATTTTTTGAAAAATAGTTTTTAAATCACTCATTTTTCGCGAAAAGAACGCACCCTTAGTACATAGCATTTCCTTTTTCCCTACTATAAACTTTGGCTTCCATACGTTTTTCTTCAATTTACCTAAGTTCATGCCATTGTTTTACTTTAGAATTGCATAGCATACACATTAAAAAAACGTGTGTCAACCCAAAAAAGTTTTAAACATGTTGCGTTAGTGCCAATTCTAAACCTTTTAATATGTTCAATTTAAATCTAAATTTTTCGAGGATTTTTCAATGTAGTCCTTTTGGCTAATTTTGATCAAAAATCGCTAATGTGGACGTTAGCCATCGTACGTGGCATGGCTGACACTAATATGGACATTTTTTTAAATTTTTTTCTTCTCATTTTTCTTTTTTTTTTTTTTTTTTTTTTCCTTTTTTATTCTAAGCCCGATGAAGGTTGCCAACCGACCCTTGCCAGACTTCGTAGAAAAAAAAAATTAGCCACGTCAGTGTTAACCGTCCTACGTGACACTACCGGTGTCCACATCAACGATTTTCGCCAAAATTGACTAGAAAGAGTAAATTAGCAAATCGTCAAAAGGTTTATGACTAAAATTAGCCAAATTTAGTGGTTTAGAACTGAATTGGCATCAATGCAATATGTTTGTGAGTTTTTTGGTAATTTTCCCATTCTTAAATTATATCTCAATAATTTTCTGGAAAAAATAAACTGGCAAGAATCATCTCCAAAAGTATTTTTTTATACTCTCTCCAAAAGTTTAAGCATATGTATGTAAGTTTGACAATTGGGAGATGATAGAGGGTTGGTGAATATAATTTTTCTAATGTACCTTGAGATAAATTTCATAGTGTTTAATTTTCTCTCACTAACAATCATATTTTTTTTATAGCATATACTTAGGGAGACACAAAACAAAAGCTTTTTCATTTCCAGTTTTAGTAGCCAATTTCGGTTGATTTTGAGTTAGCGAACGCCCAAAAATTAGGGACTGAACTCATGTTGTTATACTTAATTCCTCCTGCAAAAAACAAGCCCCCAAATTGCGGAGGCAATTGCATTTAGAAATTTTGCAAGGTTAGACATACATGGGAAATATTGTTCATCACTCCACATCGTAAGAGTTTGTAACCTATTAGATTAATTGGAAAATTGGAAAAAATCGAATAAATGCCGGCAAGTAACTCAAATAAAAGTTGGTAAGTGGTAATTTAATGAGAGAAAAGTTGGTAAGTCTCGTTACTTTAGGTTGATAATCTTTAAAAAGAGTCGGTAAATGTAAGGGGTTGCTAAAATAGACATATAAAGTTTGTTGTTCAACAGAATAGTTGGTAAATTAGAAAAAGAAAACAATTAAAAATTGGTAAATCAGTTTAATTTGGTTGGTAATTTCTTATAATAATTTGTGAATTCAAAGTGTTAGGAAATTATGCAAATAAAATTGGTAAGTCAATACAATAATTGATAATTTGCAAACGATAAAAAAACAGTTACCTGGAAAAAAGTCATCGGTCATTCTTTTACCAACAAATTTTAACCCTTAGCAATACTATTGATATATACCGCCATGAAAAAAAATTCACATTTTTTAAAATGGAACAGTAGAATAATACAAAGAATCAGAATATAAATAGAGCTATTAGTAAATTCTGATTACCCATCTACACAAAATTGAACAAACAATGGCTATAACAACAACAACAACAAATTAATAGAATTGTTGCATCCTCTCCTAGCTAAGATGGATCATCTTGGACCCTTGAATTTTTTTTTATTTTGGTATGTGTTGGACATTTCGACTTGTTTGTGAAGTGAATCAGGTGTAAAAAGAACTGCTAAAGAGCGCTTTCTCTTCACAGAGGCATGAACATGTTGCGCCGATACTTGTATTGCTTCGACTCCGTTGTCGAATTCGATTCTGCTGTCGAATTCGATTCTGCGAGGAAATTTTTGTACCACTTGGCTGATTGCTTCGGCGTCCTCTCCAGCGTGTCGAAGTCAACGTAGTAGAGCCCGAAACGGATCGTGTAACCGTCTAGCCATTCGAAATTGTCCAGTAGAGACCATATGAAGTAGCCTCGCACATCGGCTCCTTTTCTGGATGCACAGACATAAGGACAAGTTAAATATAGCAAAACTACGATACAGATTAAGCTAAAAACAGGTTTATCTATGACGAGATTATGTCAAATTTGATAAGCATTATGCACTAAATTATGTTACCTCATTGCGCTGACTAGAGCCGACAGATAGCTCTTAAAGTACTCGACTCTTTTCGTGTCGTTAAGTGAATCATTGATGGGAGCATTTGATTGAGCATAACCTGAATGCATCACATCATACGCGAGAAAATGAGCTGATATTGAGTTCAACGACGGGCATTGAACAAAAAATCATGGAAACTGGAGAATGAATTATCATGATAATCTCGAATTCATGGAATTTGTAAGTCGACGACCCACCATTTTCCGTGATGAACATAGGGGTGTTGTTGTATCTGTCTTTGACGTACATCACAGTCTTCTCCAACGCACTTGGAACAACGTAGAAATAGGACAATGCAGTCTGTTTAGAAGAAGGATATGAGAAATTCAATCTACTTGAAGCAAACTAAACGTTTTTTTCTTTCTTTACGAGAAACCATTCTGGTTGATCACTACGGAAGTATTTCCGAGTCTTAATCGTTTGAGTGAAGAGACAAGAGGCCAAATTCTTAAGCAGAAAACAGAAACAGAAGTGCAATGTTTTGGTAGATCACATATCTATATATTTTCACTCTTTACTGTATTAATTCATCTTACCCTTTCTCCGATAAGAGTCCCGTCTTTTTCTCCGGTGACATAAACCATCGATTCGCCGAGAGAATAAGCGGAATCGCAAGGAGAGAACATACAGTCCTTAGTATAAGCAGCTGTGTATTGGTTTATTCCAATAAAATCCAACTTATTCGATAGCTTCTTCCTTTCTTCTGCTGAAAATACAGGCAGTCTTGAGCCAATTATCTCATGCATCTCAGGAGGGTAATCACCATACATGATGGGGTCGAGGAACCTGTATTATCGAGGTA
Organism: Syzygium grande; assembly: GCA_024733475.1. Classification (NCBI taxonomy): domain Eukaryota; kingdom Viridiplantae; phylum Streptophyta; class Magnoliopsida; order Myrtales; family Myrtaceae; genus Syzygium; species Syzygium grande. The sequence continues at coordinate 23,797,884 of JAMXDD010000005.1, forward strand.
ATTATTCGAAGTAAATTATCAGTAAAAAAAGGAAAAACCATAGAAAAGCAGTGCATTAGCTATAGTTCGTATAATCATAGTTTGATTCACATACCATGCAATCTGGAAAGCTAAAGCCCGTTCGGCCGCCAGTCTGTCGGCCGGAGTGTAGGTGAGAGGCTCGTAATATGGTGCAGACACTACAATTCCTATCATACCTCCTTGTTTTGCCTAACTCATGGAACACACAAGATCAACATTGTTATTAACATAGTTAACATGGCAATGGAAATCACAATTTTCCCTGAACATTATGTTGCCTTCAAGTGTAACATTCAGCGCATAACAATTAGAACAATTGCGAAGAAAGCACACCTGATACTTATTTCTGTAAATTTCAACTGCAGCCGCGTGAGATAACACTACATTATGAGTAGCGAGATAAGGTTCTATGAACGAGTCTCCGGCCGAGCAATTGCCTACCGGATACGAACAATGGCCCGGAGGGTATGTACCCTCGAAATAAGCATAGTATACAACCATATTCGGCTCGTTAATCGTCGTCCAATACTTTACTCTGTCGCCAAATGCTTCGAAGCAGACCTCTGCGAAGTGTGCGAAATCTAGCCTGCAGCAAAATTACGTACATGAGAAAAGTAAATATGTAGATTTACTTCATATACGGACATCTATGATATAGAAACTACGACATTGTCCTCGCGGGAGATAACGTGGTAAGATGCTTACTGTATTTCGGAACTTAGCCAAGAGCCGTAGCGATCTTCGAGTATTTGAGGAAATTCATAGTGATTCAGGGTAACAAATGGCTCGATTCCTTGTTAAAAGGGGGGAAATGTCAATCGCAGGAATTTGTACACAGACAGCATAAAAACACGAGGGGATTTTGCAAACTATACCTCTCAGCAAAAGGGCATCAATGAGTTTGTTATAGAAATCAATACCCTCTGCGTTTGTCTCACCATATCTTCCATCTAATGTCCACAAAATGCATTGGTTACAAAATCTCGAGATAATATTAAAATCACCATGAAATATAGAGCAGTTTTCCAAGAAGTTATGCGGAAAAGAGTGCTCCATAAAGATCTTACGAGGGAGGACTCTAGACCAAGATATGGAAAATCTGTATGAATTCACTCCAAGTTCCTCCATCGCCTCCACATCATCCTGCAACACCAGATATTGTTGGGGATCAAATTGAAGGATATCACGATTAGATAGGATTTCAATCATGATGACAGTCACTGTAATTGACAGATAATCATATTAGTCACATTTCATTAGATATGTGGCTATTGTTTTTCCGGGGTGGCCGGATATCGACTAGAGAAGTTCGATAACACATCGATCGAGCAGCCAACGAAGGTTTTTTGAGATACATTATTTGAAAAGAGGTAAATTCATTACCATGTATAGGTGATAATGATCATCGGCTACATCGGCATTGCTTCCATCTTCTACCTTTCCTGTTAAGTAAAGAAATGTTTGCTTGTTGGTAAGAAGCAATTGACGAAAGTAATGTTAATGCTAGATACACCAAGACTGGTTTACTAAAATTGATTCACAAAAGAGTAATAGGACACGCTCTCATTCAAATTGTCAATAAAGTGACTCATCGATTTCAACTCGACACATGTTGGATGTTATCGTGAGGTTTATTTGTAATCGTACATAATCTAGCTGTCTTTTCTAAGTGGTTTTAGGGTCTAATCAGAACTACATTTTTTCCATCGAGAAAAGAAATGTTCTTTTTTTTCCTTCCTTAATCCACTTTAATTAATGATTAAGGAATTAATACAATGTGCACGAGGTAATCATGCACTGGATTCATGTGAAAGTGAACCCCAAACATGCCAACGCCATCATCAAACTCTTAATAATACATGGCATGCTTCAACTGCCACTCTCCTTCACGATTGCTTTGACTACCACAAATTCTAGTTGACACCTAATAAAAACGTGCATATAATATGTTAACTCAATGATAGAAGCCAATAGAATTTGAGTGGCAGACAACGAGGACCAACCAGCTTCAACTCCGACAAAAAGAGAAAATTAATTTAAAAATTCAGAAAGTCAATAGTTCTTTTTTATGGTGTATGTGTATCGAACAATTACTAGATACTAATAATTTCATTTTCGTAATTAATATCCCCGATGCTTAAAAGATTAGAAAGTACTTTATGAAAATCACGCTAGATATTTAAACAATCGTTTCATATAAATCAACAAATACTCAGAAAAAGTCTCAATGCCTGATCGGCACATCGGTCGATTTGCAAATGATCGGTTTTTGTATGTCTAACATTACTTAAGGTAAATTGCGAGTAACGACATTATTAACAATGTCAAACATCTATTGCTATGAATACCTACCTGGGATGTGTGTGTATACGTCCCAATTGCTTAAACTTTTATTTCCAGTCAAGTAGGCTCCTTCAATCTGGAACAGTGGTACAAAATGTAATTGTTAATTATCTATATAACTTGGTAATAATATATCTCTCTCGAGAGCATTGGGATAATTCGTGCATTCAGAAAAAAATTTCTATGCTCTAGGGAATATAATCAGAAACTGAATGCTTTATGTGGCACTAACATATTATATCTCCTTCTCAACACTGTAGAAACCTTGCATATAATCTTTTTATTTTATTGTATGGTCAGTCCTTGCACATAATCTTCATCATGTATGAATAAGATATAAACTGTCTTTGCCACGAAATGTAGTTTAAGACCAAAACCACATGCAATTCCTCATCTGAGGGCAACAGAATCCTACTGGGTCAACTCCCAGCCAATATTAGATCTGACAATATATGGGAGTGGAGAAAAGATGAGATGAGCCAAGTCAACAGTCAAAGATTTGAACAACTATTTGCACTTAAAAGAAAACCAAAGGGAAAAGATTATAGTTTTTCTTTTTCGTCAGAAGAAAGATTACAGTTTACATGCGTACAGAAATGGAACAAAATGGAATTAGTCTTGAGATTCTCTAAATCGGCACAGCGTGGATACTGAAAAGAGGATAGAGAATCTCTATATACGATAAAGCTTATCAAGGTCGAATCCCATATTACGGCATGAACTCATTGTACCGGATCAAGTCCGTCGTAGTTCAAGAATCTGTAAAACTCGTATCGACGTGTAAAGGCAAACAGCGTCCTAGTCGCCTGTAGAACGAGCCCATATTATACTTTTCTTTTTCTTAACATTCTTCTTTTCGCTACTCAGACAACGGAAATGTCCGGCTTATTTCTTCCTGCTTGCAATGCGAGGGTTTAGCCATCATAACCAGAACAGATATCTCTGTTACTTAACGTGTGGACAGACACCATCACCAGAACCATCTGTTCTTCGAGCAAAAAAAAGCAGTACAAGCTATATGGAAGGAGAAGACACTGATGTATGATGACGCTCCCGGCGTCGACGCCATAAAAGACGACAAAGGAGCAGGCTTTACTTGAAAAGAAGAGGTGGCGGTTCCAAACAAGAACGATGGAGGGAATTGGCTTCTGTTGACGCCATGGCAATCCACAAACAAGCAGAGAAGGACGAGGGAAACGCAGGCAGATGCTTTGACTTCTCTTTCCCTCATCCTTTATTCGCTCGAGCACGTACTGTTTCTGTCTAGAGCAAACGAAGAAACAACCGGAAAAGGAAGTAAATTTTCATGGACAGTTCGTGGAGACAAAATGGGGTTTTTATAGGGAACGTTCCTCGACGATTTGGGACTTTTTCTTAGAGAAACGATAATTTGTGGGTGCTGAATCAAGAAGTTGCGTTCAAAGTTGAGCAGCCTTGGAAATTAACCCACTAAGAGAGAGAACGCTTCAAAATGCTGACGAGGAGTTGAGGAAAATTTTCCCCATGCACTTATCCTTTTTCCGCTCAGCAGTTTAAGTATGATAAAATAGTAAGACTCATGGTTACAGAGTCGGACGATGCTGATTGCCGAATCTAATATAAAGTTTTATTGTATGTTTTGTTTCTGATATAATTTGAGGGAACTTGATACCCCGGAAACAGGCACAACAGATTCTAAGGAATTAAAGAATCGAAGAATTGGATCTATGTCCGAGGTATCAAACCTAGTAAGAAACAGTATCTTATCTTAGATCGAACCTAGTGGCATATGAAATATCGAAAGATAGAGCCAGTTATATCAGAATAGTTATGTTGGAAAAGCCCATATCAGGGAACAACAAAGTTTTGTAGATGCTTTTGTCCATGTGCAGGTAGGGTGCATCTTCATGACACGTCCATTTCACTGAGTCTCTCTCTCTCACAGAAGGAATGCCCGGATCCTTACGTCTTTCCGGTGAATTGGAACTAAGCCAATAAGGAATTTGGCCATTTCAGGACTATTAGAGTTGTGGTCGTCGCTCACTGGGGCGTCGCTCACTGGGGCTTCAGCCGCCGGCTCCCATGTCATCACCTCAACCTTTCTAGTACCAGGCAGGCGTTGGCCCCCATATATAGTCTTACGACTTTGCAATTCTTCGCTTTGCATCGAATTAAAACCACTTGCTCCACCGCTTGCACGGGCCACCGGCCGGCACCTTCAATTTTCGTGCTCGCAGATGTGCTCTTGGGATGCTGCCTATGCGCCAAAGTACGGAGGAGATCGGACTTGACATTTGATTCCGATGCCGAGTTAAAACCCACGGCGCAACTGTTGATTATGAAAATTCAAACTTTTAAATTCTGTGTCAACATATAGGAACTCTTGTCTATACATCACTTTTGTGAATTGTACAATGTTTGAATGAAATGGCTGAAAAGGAAAGGATTTCCATGGAATATGGAAGGCTAGAACTGCTTTGATTCAACATAGTGAGTCAGTGTTCTTTTCTTTGTTGATCCATAGAGAGAGTGAGACTGGTAGTTTTTACCGGTAGCTATATAGTTGGAGAAATGTCGGCCACTGATTTATCGACACTTGGACTCGCATGGGTAGGTGCCTTTCGTTTAACGCAGTCTTCGATCAATATTTGCCTTCTTGCTTTCTTGATTTCCAGGGGGTTAAAAGATGAAGTAAGATCATTGTTTTGACAGAGAATGATTACTTAGAATTTCAGACGATTGGTGTTGATGGAATCATTGTGAAAGTTATAAAGAGATCAAACATTAACATTGCCCTTCGAAAATCGATTTTTTATGGATTGATGGAGGACCGAGTAAAGTCCAGATAAAATTAGACTAAAGTGTCAATGTAACCCGCACGAGGATAAGGTAGGTATGATATGCTATTGATTCCCACAAATTGCGCCTCGAATTCTGAGTTACTCATATGGATTAAGTTAAATATCGTTCTTTCGTCAAAGCGTATGTTAATAATGTGCGTTAGAAATATCGAGCACAGCTTGCGTTCTTCAATAATTATTAATGAACTTTCGTGAGGGACACGTGCTCTGTCACTATCTTCCTACAATTTGAAGCAAGTTTCATTTTCTATTTGTCAAATCCAATGCCCAGTCGCGCAATGATATCTCTAAGTGCTTTACTTTTCATAATTTAGTTGATAACGTACAACCCCAAAAACAAAAAATAAAGAAAATCAATCTGTGGTCTTTTCAACTGCCAAAGATGTCGATTACAATCAGTAGATTGTGACCAAAAGTTTATACTTGAGCGTGAAAGTTAAATTCATAGAAAATGATATGGCATCCACGATGGATCTCAGTTTTATATTATTGATGTGATTTGCGTGAGAGGAGATATACATTTTTCTCATCATTTGTTTTGAGAAAAATAAATAATTTTAAAAATATCATTATAAAAATAATCACTTGTATTACTTATAAAAATAAAAAACGGAAAATATTTTCATGATTCACCAAAATGCTTAGATATAAATTATTATCGATAATGAAAATATTTTTTATTGACTAATTATTTTAAGCGATATGAATAATAAATATAATAAATATTTTTTAAATTATTCGTTTTTCTCGAAATAAATTGAAGACCGGTCAATCCCATCCTCACGATTCGATGACACTAATGTCAAATTCATGGAAAAGACCACGGGAACTCGAGGACCGATTTCAGTTCTCTATTGTTGACTGGATTCGTGTGAGGAGAAAATACACATTATTGGTCTTGTAGTCAATCACGTGCTGATGGGGTTTACTATTTAGCAATTGGAAACGTTCCCACACAGCAACAGGACAAGAACAGGCGATGCGCGATCAGAACGGCCTTTTTGACTAGGACGATTTGTTACGTATGGCATGCGATTTTCCACGAGATCGCTTTGGCAGATAATTATTAGTTGACTACAAATTATTTTTTGGATGGCAACACGAGGAAAAAAATCAATTGTCGATGTGGCTTTTATCCATTGAGCGGGAAATTATAATTATTTAACTATTAAAATGGCGTGCATCGCACAATGAATTATAAGTACACGACGTTCTCTATGGATGTATTTATTTCGCGAAAAATGAATAATTTAAAAAACATCTTTTTAAAGATGATTGCTTGTATCGTTTATAAAATTGAACGGACATAAAATATTTTCATCGTGCATGAAAATATTTAGATGTAAAGTGTTGTCGATAATAAAAACATTTCTTATTGACTAATTATTTCTAACGATAGAAGCGATTAATTTAAATTATTCATTTTTCGCGAAATAAATAGAGTTTAAGTATACCTTTGAGATGGGCATGACTCGTACTCATCGAAGTGAGTTTATTGAAATAATTAACCTCGACAATAAGCTTAACTAGCGCTACTCACTTACCATGATAGTTATTAAAATATTATAAAAAATGTCAACATCAGCGTCGCCATACCACGTAAAATGATCAGTGTTCACATTAATGATTTTCGACCTAAATTGGCTTGATGGATTGAATTGGCACCACTATAAAAATGTTTTGGACTATATTAGTTTAATTGAAAGTTTTATGACTTAATTGGTACAAATGTGATGAGTTTAGGATTTTCTGGTACTTTTCCCAAAGTTATCCCTTTTTTTAATAATGTGTGGGAGTGTAGACCGACTCGAAAAAAGACTTATCCTTGAGGTCGAAAGTTAGTTAGTTTGCAATTTTACGATGGGGAAGAAGGAGCAAATTTTTATCAGGAAAAACAGCATATCTGATAATTTGCCTTTAATAAATAGAAAATGAAAAATAAAAGAAAGATGGACTTTATAATCCAGTATATTGTCAAGGGGTTACTACTTTAATCTCACTTGTAATGGCAATTACGCGAGTAAACCCCTTTAGTAACAGAAAATAGACATCTTAATCGTGGAGTCCGGCATTGCCCTTCCTAGAGCTACTCCGCGGAGGTCGTTAACCATCATCCAAATTGCACATTTTGTAGTAAGCACGAAGCTTTTGTAGCGACGCTCTATAGATTTGCTTCGCTGGCAGCCTCTTTTCACCCTTTTGGTTGGGCAATAAAAGGACAATAAACAAGGTAAAGCATGACTTGATCCTTGAGGTAGAAAGCTAATCCATTTGAAATGTTACGTTGGGAAAAAAAGAGCAAGTTTTTACTCGGGTAAAAAAGACATAATGGATAACCTGTCTTTGATATGACGAATTAAAAGAAAGATGCACTTTAATAATCTTAGTAAGTAAACTAAGTAAATAATATGAAGTGTGGCTACCAAGTGGTCAAGACTTTGAATCTTGTCAAAGGGGTCACTAGTTCAATCGGTACTTACGTGAGTGAACCCCTTTAGAAAACATAAAGTAGACATCCTGATTGTGGATGATGATGATGAGGAGGAGGAGTTTTTCCCGTCCTAGAGATAAGTAATCATCACTCAAATCACACGGATTGTGGATGATGATGATGAGGAGGAGGAGGAGGAGTTTTTCCCTTCCTAGAGATAAGTAATCATCACTCAAATCACACAATTCATAGTAGGTACGGAAATTTCGTAATAGAAACCCCAAGAAGAAATTACAAGCCGGCACGGCATAGAAAAAGTATTTACCTTTTTGCTTGGTTCCTTTTATAGAATCGCGTTATTTGTCCACCATATCACTTACAGAGTATTAAATTATTGGGCCAATAGTATTTCTTGGTTGGGAAGCGATGAAATAAACAATTTTGTCAACCCTTCCAGGCAAGGCGGTTTGGTTGGAGTATTTGTCCAGCTTAAGAGCCAGCGGTCACCTAATCAAATCCTAGAAGTTATGTGCGAACTATTTTGGATAAGGGCCACTATCATAGGTCAAAAGCTTGACTTTAACTGGTTCATGGAGTCTGTAAAGTGTTCAATGGACCTCTCGGTAATCAAATCACCACGCCAATGTGTTTGAATTATTAAAAAAAAAAGAGGAATAAATTGCATTGTACCACATCAACTCAATGGGTGGGCGAGAGACGTGATTCTCTCAAACATACCAAACAATCTTTCGTGACATTATCCTTATATTTCACATGATATGACACATTTTTTTTTTGAGGAACTTGATAGAACAAGAACGGAGTGATCTAAGATATTTTGGTTGAAAACTTAAGTTTAATAGGTTGAAAGATTGTATTTCATGATTCAATTTTGAAAAAACACCCTTGTTATCTACTTTAGGTTCTAAAAATAAAACATGGGATTTGCTGGCTGTGGGCTTATTCAGATGGGCCTCCTTAGCTTATGTTAGCATCTTGGAACCGCACACCCGCCACTCATACCTTTATATATATATATTAAGGATTAATATCACGAAAAATCTTAAATTGATATACCAGTAACAAATTTACCCAAATTATTTTTTTACTACAAAAATCCTAAACTGTTACACTTGTGATAATTTGACCCCAAACTATTTTTTTAACTACCAAAAACCCCACTGGTATACACTTGTGATAATTTTACCCAAATTAATTTTTTGACACCAAAATCCCTAAATGGGTACATTTGTAACAAATTTACCCTCCGTTAATTTTCGTTAAATTTTAATGTCAAATTGCTAAGTTTGATGATACGTGGTAGTTGACAGTGTACCAGTTTGGAGTTTTAGCCCTCTGTTTGTCATAAGTTAATCAATTTGTGATTTTTCGTGATATTAATCCAATTTAACGGACACTAATAATGGTAAATTTGTCACAAATGTATCAGTTTGAGGTTTTTAGTGATCAAAATATTAGTTTGGAGTAAAATAGTCACAAGTATACCAGTTTGGGGCTTTTGATGGTAAAAAAATTAGTTTGGAGTAAAATTGTCACACATGTACCAGTGTATGATTTTTGGTGGTCAAAAAAATAATTCGAGGTAAATTTAGCACAGGTGTACAAGTTTGGGATTTTTTATGGTTAAAAAATTAGTTCGGAGAAAATTGTTATAGGTGTACTAGTTTAGGGTTTTTCGTGATACTAACCTTTTTTTTTAAAATTGATGGTATTAAATATGCTAATATAGTGGCTAAATTTTGTATTATAAAAGTTTTGAGGATATACTAATCATATTTTTCAAAATAATGAAAGAAAAATACATAAATTAAGTTTAATATATACCTCTATATTCTTAGTGAATAAATTAAGAATGCAAATTTGAGACAGAATAAGAAAAGTTGGGGTATTAAAGCTATGTGAAATTATCTATTAAAGTACCAAGTTAAATCATTAATTGTCACTGAAATAACTCGTTTTAAGTAGTTCGTACAAGTTCATATAACTTACTATTTGCCTGTTAATATGTACTAAAACATATTTAGTTGGAGAAATAAAAAAAAATTTCAATCAGTTGTACGTAGAGGTCATCAATTCTAGGATGATAGATTTCGGAAAGTGAATCTCGAACCTAACCTATCAGAGCCAGAACTCGCGTTTTAGAACTGTCAATCAGCCTAGAACCAAACCAACCTTGCCATTTTTTTTTTCGATTTTAAACAAATTATAAGTAATATTATATTTAAAGTAGGAGAACGTGTCATGATGATGACCTTAGGCATAGTGACTGAAACTTTAATGCCCAGATTCGATCTCCATGTCTCAAATATGGTGTTTTTCTTTAACATATGTTACCCATGCATGGATAGGCCGGTTCTCATGTAAAACCAAAGATTTACAGCGTAAAATTGCAAATCGAATAGGTTAAGATCAGCTCCCTCATTTTTCATCCACGAACCTATCCGGTTCTCCCTGTGAACCGATTAGGGTTAGTTTAGTCTGATTTCGAAGTTGAGCTAGATGGGTTCCTCACCCCTAATCCATCAAAATCAAACAAACAAAAATATCTGATATTAAAATTAATGGGTATACACTAAACTCTTGCATGTTGGATCCGCCATCTTATAGTCTGGATCGTGGTGAGCACTAGGGTTGTGCATCGATTTTGGTCCAACCTGGGAACCGAACCGGATTGAACGAGTTGATTCTTGGTGATTCTTGGGGAACCTGTTCAATCTCTAGTTCCACATAAGAGCCCAAAGCAAACTGACGGATTAGCCAAAATTTCTTAATTTTTATTAATATTTTATTTTGAAACAAACTCTAATTAGTAAAATTCTTTTTTTTTTTTTAATGTTGAAAAACTCCCACTTGTCGGAAGTAGAAGAAATAAAATAGAAGAACCAATAACCACTTCTGGGATTGAGGAACCGGATTGGATCGATCCTAGGATTGGGTGGTCGGTTCCCAATTCCACAAATAGGGAATTGATCCTACTCGGTTCAATTTTAGGTTCTAGGGTAAGAATCAATCCACCCTGAAATCGATCACTCTTAATGAACACGAGAATTCCAGACTCTCTGTCAATACTCAACCTCTCCTTTTGTACAGTTGTCATGCCCACTTTGGCATTGGTTGTGTTAATATGAACACAAAATTCAGCATTGAATTTTCTTATAAAAAAACTAAAAGCTATACATCAGTTTTTATTTAGAATTCCAATCAAGCTTGCTCGGAACGAATTGAATCATCAAGGCACATTATCGACTATTGAGTCATTTGAACCAAATATGTTTGTAACTGGATATTAGGATAGAAAGTGCGATCATACTTTTCGAACTCTGGCATTTTGAATTTCTTCGGCATATTGACCTTGGCATAGACAGGAAAGTCGGTTGGGCGTTGGCTTTGTAAGCCTTGTAGTTGTTTCACTTTCTCCTTGAGCTTTGCAAAACGTTTGTCATGGTCAGCTTTTGGTACATCATCCTACGACTTTGCTAAAGTGAAGATGTGGATATATATCTTGAAAATAAGAGTTTGTCAATGATATTAAGGTAAAAATTCACTTTTATTAAAGGGTAAAAGTTACCAAAAACCCTAAATTATACCTAATATGACACATTTACTCTAAACTTAAATTTTAAATTTATACCCGTGTGACACACTTGCCTTCCATCAATGAGGACCGTTAAAAATCCGCCTATATTGACGCATGAAAGCAATTGTTGTTGACATGGTACTTACGTAACTTAAGTGAAATAAAAATGTCGTTTTGATCGAAAAATTGTCTGATGAAACCTTGATAGAGGGTAAATGTGTCACATAAGTATAAATTTGAAGTTTTATATCACAATAAAAAGTTTAGGATAGATGTGTGACAGTGGCTATAATTTAGAGTTATTGATGTCATAAAAAAAAGTTCAAAATAAAATGTGTCATAATGAGTATAATTTGATATTTTTTACTAACGTTTTCCCCTTTTCAAACGAGGAATCCACATTTTTGTTGGCATTAAGCATGTGGGCATTAAGCCCCGTTTTCTTTCAAGATCATATATTTTTTTTAGTAGTTTAAAAAAAAGAAAAGAAATGAAAAAAAAGAGCGATTAAAAAAAAAAAATCTTCCCTCCCGCCACCGATTAACTAACATGTGGTTCAAAACTTAACCAACTCAAAAGCAAAACCCTTCAACAAATATCCTCCTCTGCTCTGCCCCCATCGCCTCTTCCTCCTCCTCCTCCAACCTCCCGTCTCACTCCATCTTCTCTGCAACATCTCTCTCTCTTACTCTCATGTCTTCTTCTTCTTCTTCTTCTTCTCCATCCTACTCTCTCAACCCCACCACTCTCTCCCTCCACTCCAAACCCCACCACCACCACCATCACCCATCCTCCCTCACCTTCCCTGTCTCCAAACCCTCCTCTCTCTGCCTCTTCCCCAAGGCCCACCGCCACCTCCGTGTCGTCCTCTCGGCATCTCCCGGCGGCCCCGACTATGGCCTCGAGGAGTCCCGCTGGCTCCGGGAGGAGCAGCGGTGGCTGCGCGAGGAGCAGCGGTGGCTCCGCGAGGAGCAGAGGTGGGCCCGCGAGAGGGAGTCCCTCCTCGGCGAGATCGCCAGGCTGAAGCTCCGGGTTCAGGCCCTGGAGCGCGAGGTTCAGATCCCGGGAGGCGATCCGGGGGAGGCGGCGAACGTGGCCGCGCTGTTGCGGGCGTTGCAGGAGAGGAGTTTGATCGCGGAGAGCGGGTCAAGCGCGAGTCCGATGGTATTGGAGGAGAAGGAGGAGGAGGCGGTGGAGGAGAAGGAGATTGTAGTGGAGGAGAAAGTCGTTCGGGTTTCGAAAGGCGAAACTAAGGAAGAAGAGAATGAGAGTGGGAAGAAGAAGAAGATGATGAGGAGGGCACTGAGAGTGGGAGCCGAAGGAGATGAGGTTCGAGCAATGCAGGTCTGCTTGCAACTCCTAATTAACAAATGTTGCTCGAAAGGCGAGTTTTTGCAATTATAGATTTCCTCTTTGTCTTTCCATCTGATTGTTTGGTAATGCTGAATAAGGATTACTAGTTAAACTGGAGATTATTTGTGAGAAGTGTATCGTCTTGCCTTTAGATGATTGAGTAAATTACTTAAGACTACAGGTCATTAATCTTTGTGCGATTTGTGAATTGATTACTGAAGGTTATTCTGCAATCTTTGGATTATGTCCACAAAGATCACCATGTCACTGATCCGGCGAGGTCCCAGATTATAAAAAGTTTGACGTGGGAATGTGTTGTGCTATGCAGTTTTTCCAGATTAATTGACTCTGATGAGAAGAACTGAGAGTTTAGTGAATTGGCGTTATGGCGGTCCTAAAGGTACCCATAGGTTGTATGACTTTTCGAGTGGTATGTGTCCTAGGAATACGAGTTTAGCTTTTGGCGTTTTACGTGCTAGTCGAACAGATTTGTTAACGTGCTGAGTAGAACTTGTTATATCAGGGGACATAAACGTGAATTGAAATGCTATGGAAGCTTAATAAGTTTATTATTATTGAGTGACTCTCTGCTGTAGTCATCAGTTTGAGGTGTAAGCAATTCAGTAGATGCAATTCTTTTTAGGATCGACGATTCATTTTGAGCTGAAAAACTGAACGTAGCCTTTTAGTTTGATTTGGATTTAATTTAAAGCTTATAGTTGGGTTATCTTACAAAAACCGATATTAGGAGAAGAACAGGTAACATGGTCTTTATTTGACAAGGAGCTAAGTATGGGCCATGGCAGTGGAATTCATCTTCTCTTCCGTTATCATACTCTCCATTTCTCGGTTGTGCTACATCTGTTAGCTGAATTGCCAGTCAGCCTTCTTCTGATAGTAATGATTCTCTCAAAAATGTTTTGTTCTGACAGGAAGCACTTCAGAGGTTGGGATTTTACTCAGGTGAAGAAGACATAGAGTATTCCAGCTTCCAGCGGGACTGAGCGAGCTGTGAAAACTTGGCAAGTAAGTTGTGTGATCCAAATGTTTGCTTCAGTTCAACTCAAATTGTCTGATTGCTTTCTCCGTTCATTCCCATCCTCGATAAAACGATGCTGCTTCACAGGCCTCAGTAGGTGTTAAAGAAGATGGGATAATGACTGTAGAACTTTTGGAAAGGCTGTACTTCGGGAAAGAAGTAAGAACACTTTCTACACCATGTCTTTAATTTCAATCTTTGATCATACCTTTTATGAATTTAAACTTAAGTTTCTCACTGCAGCTGGTTATTATGAAACTTAGAAGATTGCAAAAAAAAAGAGAAAATTGTTTCTCTTCAATATAAATTGTTCAGTGAATAATTGGCAGAGCATTTTGCTGTTTTATAGGATGGTGCAAATGGAGCTGCAACTTTGTCGGTGACAGAAATGTCGGAAATTCAGCGGACGGTTGTCAAACAAAGTGATTCAGAAGTTGAAGTATCTCAACATCGAGTGTTTCTACTTGGTGAGAACCGCTGGGAGGAACCAAAAAGACTCGCTGGCAGAAATAGACAAGTTAGTGAAAGCAAGAGTGGCAACACAAGGACAAAGTGCCTCGCTTGTAGAGGAGAGGGTCGCTTAATGTGCACAGGTATCACTAGTGGTTTCCCTATCCTCTGCCTAGATGATCGGATAGGTGCTTGAAAATGGAACACAATTGAACCATGCTTCTGCTTTAGAGCTTTCAGTATGGAACTCGTGATTCTTCTAAATTAGAAACTGAGGTTAAAGTCACGCTAACTTCAATACTGCTCATATCCCTAGCAGTTTGCTGTAGTTTAACACTGAATTCATGCTGTTTAGAACACAAAAGTCTCATGAATGGATGTGGCAGTAGAGAAAATAGTCATTGCTAAGCACAAGTCTGTCAAGTAGATTCATTACTTTTGGAGCTTGGCAATGGTCGATTCAAAGTTCTTAATTCTGGGCAAAAAGTTGAGTTAAATGCATGTTGAGGACATAAGCGAATTACGCCAAGAACCGCAACAGCAGGTTCTACTAAATAGCAGCAAAACGTGCCAAAAACAGATCGGAATGGTGGTCGGAGATCTGACTTTGAATATGGGTTCGCTTGTCCTCTGTCCAACATGTTGTTCGAAAGTCCTAGCTGTATAGGTTACTAAAGTTTCTAACGGAAGTTGCGGTCTTAATTAGTAACACGTTCTTCTTACTTGCAGAATGTGACGGGACAGGGGAGCCAAACATTGAACCACAGGTAAAACGAGGAACGAATGTTTTTCCCCTTTTGTACGCTGTTGGGCGTGCAGTTTTCCGAGATCGAACTTACCGAGTGTTTTGCATGCAGTTCATGGAATGGGTAGGCGAGGGAGCAAAATGTCCTTATTGCGAAGGCCTCGGTCATACAATTTGCGATGTATGTGAGGGGAAAACTGTGGTTTAGGCATCACACACAATTTTGTTCATGTAGAGCATCTTTACAAAATAGATGTATAGCTCCGACCGAGCAAGCATCGCTAGCAATGGTAGACAGCATCATTGTTGAACTCAAATTTTGGCTTGGCTCCGTGCTTTTCGACTGATTTAAAGCCTAACATCATGTTGTAAATTAAGTCAAATCGCAATTGATCGCAGCGAAATTATAATTGTCAGAATCGCGCAAGATGTGGCCGTATATTCTCTTTGTAGAAAAATCGTAAATGGTACAGCAAAAGAAGAACGATACACCAGAAATTTTTACATGAAAAACCCAATATGGGAAAAACCCTGGGATGCCGATTCAAAAACTGCCGCACTATAATCAAAGGATTACAATTAATGCCTTAACGGTGTTTCTCTCACAATAAATCCTCACAATTGTCACAAAACACATCTTCACTTGGTGAACTCTAAAGATCTCTCGTATTTACACACATTGTTGAAAACTCTTATGATTTCTCTGGGGTGTTTTTTGGTGCACGCATAAACCTCCACCTAAGCCCTTCTATTTATAGCGGTAGATCTCCACCCAAGTTAAGAATCCTCCCTGATTGATTGAAAATCACCACCCAATTAGAAATCTCCCGAGTTGATTGAAATCCCTCTAATTTTTTTTTCATTTTTTGGTCGAAATACGAATTTATTGAATGAAAAGTACTTAAGCATAAGTTCTCGCTAAAGGAACATCCAGACAAAGTAACTCCCAAAGGGGTTGGAGGTAGGGGTGTCAGAATCGAACCGAAAAATCGAACCGAGATACGAATCGAACCGAACCGAAAATTTCATGCATTTCAGTTCGGATCATCAAAATAAACCAATTTTTCTTTTCGGTTCGGTTTATTTCGGTTCGGTTCAAATCGATTCGGATCGAACCGAATTAAAATAAATACTTGGTTTAGGGCTATTTTTCCCTCTCTCCCCTTCTCTCTCCTCTCTCTCTTTTGCTTAATGAACTTGAAACCGAATACTGATCCGAACCAAACCGAACCAAATCGAGTTTTCGGTTCGATTTCAATGCGGTTCGGTTCAAATTGGTTCGGTTCAAGGGGGACTTTAATGGTTCGGTTCGGTTCGATTTTCTCGAAAAACCGAACCGAACCGAACCATTTACACCCCTAGTTGGAGGGGACAAGCCAACCAATTACAAGGAAGAAAATTTAATCTTTGGGCCTTGGCCATCCAGTCCGCAACACAATTTGCCTCACGTCAGCAGTGGGCTAGCTTCAAGTGTGCAAACGAGCCCACGTACCGTTGGGCCTCAGATTCTAGAGATTGTACTTCCCATGGAGCTTCGAGAGAGGTCGGAAATTTGCTTCTACCATCACTGGAACTTCGCTTCTTCCGGTCGTGAGGAAAGCGAGAGCTTCAATGAGGGCTGGGGTTTCTACACGGAAGGCGGAGGCTGCCGTTACGGATTTGGCAAAACCATCAAGGGTCGTCCCCGACGAGTCGCGAATCACGCCGGCTACAGCTCCGGTGTTTGCTCCGTCGGCGAACGACCCGTCAATATTCACTTTTAAGGTTCGGCCTCTCGGGGGAATCCAGTGTCGAGGTGATTCTCCGATCTCCGACCGAAGCTTCCTCGTTTTTTTTTTCCGTTCTATCTCTGAGAATCGCTGAGCATCATGTGCGCCGATTCCACTAAGGTCGTTGGATTTGGGATCTGTTGCCGAGATATGAAATTGTTCCTCGCCGTCCAAATTGGACCAGAGAACACAAGCCGCCGTGTCGAGGGAAGGTGGATCTACCGAGTGGGTACCGTAAGTTTGTAACCAATCCTCGATTCTTGCTAACCCAAGCCTTGAAATTGTGATTTGTAGCGTGGGAGCAGTCCAAATAGAAGCGGTCCAAGAATAGAGCAAGAACGGGTGCTCCACTGTTTCGGCATCTTGATTACAAAAAGGGCAAGTGGGTGCAGGTATGATCTTTCTCCTGAATGGGTTATCTCCGGTAGGGATTGCATTTTGGCACAAGCTCCATAGGAAAATTCTGATTATTGGGTGGGGGGTTATTCAAACGCCAAATACTTTTCCAAAGCTCATGGGGTGGCTGATATGATGTTGAGGCCTGCGCTGTGGGATCCTGTTTTATCTCTTCTCTCTCCGTTATATAGGCACTCTTTACATACAAGTTTATCTTGCGAATTTTGAGTCTTCAGAGGAATTGTTAGCATTTGACTAACGATTTGCTCATCAAAGAGTCTGTATAGGGTTTGTTCATCCCATTTATCTTCCTCGTTCATAATCAAATCAGCCACTTTTGTTGGTTCTCCATACCTTGCTGGTCCCCCAATAATTCCGCGTCTAAGCCATCTGTGCTCGCAAATTTTGATTTCATCACCAGTGCCCACTGACCACATAACAGAACGTGAAATTGTATTTATTCCCAACAAAATGCTTTTCCATCCCCAGGAGGGGCGGGGTCCCTTTTCTACATTCCAAAAGGATTTCCAAGGGAAGTAAACTCCTTTTAAAATCTGACTCCATATAGACTGTGGGTTTTGAGATAATCACCAGGCATGTTTCCCTAGCATGGCCTTGTTGAAGGATAATAAATATCTAAACCCATTCCTCCCTGGTCTTTTTTTAACTTTAACAATTCCCATCTTTTCCAATGAAGGCCAGCTTTAGACTCACTATTTCTCCACCAAAAGGCAGCTATTCTTTTTTCAATGGCACGACAAATCGAGACTGGGATGTTAAAAATTGACTTGGCGTATTGCGGCAAAGCTCGAATGACTGTTTTAATAAGGATTTCTTTCCCAGCTTTCGAGATTAGATTTTCCTTCCACCCCTCAAGCTTCATGTTAACTCTTGCTAACATTCAGGAGAACATTTGTTTTTTGGACGTGCCCCAATCAGATGGAATTCCCAAATATTTTCCTGTCAACTTAATTTTCGGGACTCTTAATTCATCAGCCATATTTCTTCTCAAGCTCTGTGGACAGCTCATACTAAATGAAATACCAGACTTATTCAAATTAATTGCTTGCCCAGAGGCATAGCAATATTGATTCAAGATTAATGCTAAGTTCTGGCATTCCTTCACTTTTCCATCTAAGAAGAAAATTGAATCATCAGCAAATAAAAGATGAGAAAGGACAGGGCAGTTTCTATTCAGTTTAATACCAGTAATTATTCCATCCTCAACTGCTTTCTTCATCAAAACTGACAAGGTGTTTGCCATCAATATGAACAGATAAGGGGAGATACGATCTCCTTGTCTAATTCCTTTTGAGGGTTGAAAATATTCCTGCAGCTCACCATTGAATTTCATACTGAATGATACTGATTTAACACAAACCATTACCCTGTCAACCCATTTCTGATGAAATCTCATTTTCAACATGCAAGCCTCTAGAAAGTCCCACTCTACTCTATCATAAGCTTTTTTCATGTCAAGTTTAAGCACCACTTGAAATTTCTTCATTCTCTTACGAACTCTCAGTTGATGCAGCACCTCTTGCACTATTAGGATATTGTCCTGAATTTTCCTTCCTCCCACAAATTGTTCTCCCGCAATAAGGGCAGGAAGCCATGGTTTCAGTCTATTGGCCAAGACTTTAGAGAAAATCTTGTACGCAAAATTGTACAAACTTATAGGTCGAAACTGGTCTAGTCTCTCTGGGTTAGGTACTTTTGGTATTAAAGAGATGTGGGTTCTGTTGAGCTTAGGGTCAAGGTAACCTGATTCAAAGAATCTCCTCACATCTTGGAAGACATCTTGTCTGATATCATCCTAATATTGTTGGTAAAACTGACCAGTCATACCATCCGGTCCCAAAGCTTTCAAGGAACCCATCTGGAATACGGCTTTTCTCACTTCATCCATTGAGATTTCTTCAATAAGCTTCCGATTTATTTCTTCCATAACAAGAATAGGGCATTGTTGTAAAACTAGATCAAAATCCCGAGGTCCTACTAACCTGTATAGATCTTTAAAGAACTCTACCGACATCTCTTTCAACATCCTTGGATCACGAATCCATAGGTCCTCTGTATTTTTCAAGGTTGAAATTCTATTTCGCTACCTCGTTTGAATCGTCGTGGCATGAAAGTATTTAGTGTTTTTATCCCTTATTTCAGCCAATTAATTCTTGACCTTATGCCCCAATACATCTCCTCTTTCCTCCCATAACCTTCAATCTGTTCAGTTAATTCCCGAATCCGCCTCTTCCGGACGGTGGATTATGACTGTTAATCAGGTGTTGGAGTTCCTCTTTTAAGGCATTAATCATCCTGAGGTTGTTGGGGAAAGCCACTTTACTCCATTTTTGTTGTGCACAAGATATAGCTTTCAGCTTATTTAAGCTTATTTGCTAAATTCAAATCTTCCCATCTATAAGAGTTCCACACCTCTTTTACTAATGTCCCACACTCTTCATTTTCTGCCCAGAACGTTTCAAATTTGAACTCCTTCTTTCTCTTTAAATTTTCAGTTGAAAGTGAAAGGAGTAAGGGGCTGTGATCCGTACTAATAGCTTCCAATGCAATAGCTTCAGCTTTAGGGTACATAATTCTCCGTTCAAAGTTGCAGGTTACTCTATCTAGTCTTTTTTTTTTCACATATTCCTCTCCTTCTCTGTTATTAGCCCAGGTGAACGCACAACCCTTACACTTCATATCCATCGAGCCACACTCATTTAAGAAGTCTCTGAATGTATATAATTGATAATGTTCTGCCATTCGTTTTGCACCTTCTCCCAATGGTATAGAATTTCATTAAAGTCCCCTAGGCATACCCACGGCAAGAAGTTTTAAGAGTTTAAACATTTTAACTTCTCCCATAAAGCAAGTCTGTCCTGATATACAGCGGAAGCATGAACAAAAGTAATTCTGAAATGTTGTCTCCTTTCGAAGTCCTCATAAATGACGTCAGAGCTTGGACTGTCAGGGGAGTGCCCAGCCCCTGACAGTTCCAACATAATATATTCATGTGTCACCCGGTGGCTTATTAGGGCTAGCCACCAAAGCCCACAATTCCGTTTCCATAGCATCTTGGACTGGGGTTTCCAAGAGATGGGTCTCATCCAACATACTCACATCAGTATTCAACGCATCATAGGAGCAGTTTCCTTCGACTTTCTTTCTGTTTTTGCCTTCTATTTTTCTCTGTCTCTTCAGCTTATTTTCTTCTGCACATTGTGATGAAGGGAGCTCTAAGAGTAATGTAGGAGCTAGGGAGGGAGAAATCCTCTGATCCCTGTGAAACTCCGTGATAGTTGCAATCTCCTTCCTTCAGTTTTCTTTTTCCCCTTTCATCCTGAGAATTTTTTTGAATGTTATGGGGATTGTTTGAATCTGATACAACAATATTTAATGGCCTGGAGTTCACTGGTGTCTTGGCACCATCTCATCTGTCCCAATTTCCTCAGTAACCTCCCTATTGAAAGCTTTCCAAAAAGGGCTGTTCACATTTGCTTTGGCCTTTAGCCAAGAGCTGAAGAGTATATTGTCGTTGTTGGAGTAGAATTCTTCCTCATAAGGTATTATATCGCAGCTTTTTGCATAGTGACCAATCCTTCCACTTGAGTAGCAAAAATGAGGTAGCCGTTCATTACTAAAATCCAGCCAATGTTCCTTTCCTTGATAGCTGGAGATAATACCAGAAATCAGTGGGGCCAAGACGGATAATGAAACCTTAGCTTTACCAATTACTATGAACATATATCCTTTCGTTTCAATTTTAACTTCAGAGACTTCTTCGACATTTTCAGCAATTATTTTGATAGCATCTTCTGTCCTTCCTTCTATAGGTAAACCATGGATTTGCATCCAGAAGGCACACAAATCAAAGGTAATCGGAGGAGTACTTGGCTCCCATGGCTTAAGCACTAATAGGTGGCTGGAGAAAGACCATGGATCGGAATTAAGAATTATGTCCTTCTCTTGAGCAGAGGGGAATTCAAAGGAGAAAAGACCTGGTTCCAAGTGTTTGCAAACAACATGAGCAGATTTCCATGCCTTTGTCATAGTCGACTGGAAGGCTTGAAAATTAACGCTGGGATTACCATAGAGACGCCCCAATAAGGTATGTTGACATTCTATTAGCTTTGCTTCCGAGACCACATCATCTAGAATAACTTTCTTTCTTTTTGGCCACAAATGCCCTAGCCTTCTACAAAGGGCAGCCATACGTCTCTCAGATTCATTTTCTGTTCTCATTTTCGCTCAACCACTCCAACATTAATATTTTTACTTCTACAGCAAGCAATGAGAATTACATGCGAGACCACACTGCATGAAGCTGAGAAATCCAATAGAACCTAGTCGCGAGAGGGAGGCAAGGGAAGCACAGCCAAAAGACTCCTTCACACGGCAAAGTGGCAGGGCCGAGAAAATGAGACAATCAATCTCAACCAGGTGGAGCCTCTCTTGCCTGCATTCAAGGAGGAATCCGTCCAGAGCGCAGAGGAGAGGTTGACATGGGATTGGAGAAATTTAGGGTTTAAAGGTGCTAATGTAGGGAATCTAGGGTTTTAGAGGTGGGATGGATGGGTAAAGCTACCCAAAAGGAAGGGTGTGTTCTGTTTTCAGTATTTTCATGGCTAAAGAGGAAAACTCTAGAGATTGGTTTAGGGTTGTGGGAACAAAGGTGGAGCTATTCAAGTGAGAGAGAGTTGAATAGTGACCAATCTTAAAAAATTTCTCTAATTGGGCAATCACCAGAATTGATTCCATCATGGTATTCTTTCTAAATAAGATTTTTATTTAGATATTTTCCTTGTCAGCGTCCTAACATAATAGGACTCGTTCCTATTAGGTATCCTTAATGAGCAATTTTCGGGAAATTTCAAATCGATTCCCAAACATGTCGGGCTGCTCCCAACACATCAAGCCTTGATGGAGTCGTTTTCGGGTTTCGATATAGAATTGTTAGGAGTCTCATTTTTTACTAATTGTTGAGCTTGCACCTTCTCTTAACCAGGAAACACAACGAGTATGGAAATCATTCTAAAAGTAAGATCAGAAGAGAGGTTGATCTTGAACAGGAACTAAGGTTTCAGATTAAATGTTTGATGGAATCGCTCTAATTTTAGATTCAAATGATTTTTTTTTTATTTTTGACGGAGGAAATTATTTGCCTAAATTTAAGCATACATTTTTGTTGACTCTTTTTTCAAAGAGATCCAAACACTAGAAAATGAGAAAACTATTCTCTACAAAAAAAATTTCTGCGAATAAAGGGAGCCTAACATAAATAAAAAGCTACAATGGTAGTTATTTTGTGAGATTTTAGTAATTATATGATATTTTTAAGATCAAAATGTACTACTGCATAAGTTATAAGAGGCGGCTGAAAGCTTTGGAATTTTAAATTAATTGTTTAAAATGATTTGCATTGGTGCCTATAGTATCCAATACACACTTCAAGTTGTATATGGGACATTAACAAATTTATGTCCAATTGTGAACTTAGTTATTACAATTGGTTTTAAATTAATAAGATTAACTAAAATGCACATTCAAAGTGTTTGTTGGCCATTGATGAAATAAATTCTTAAATGTCGCCTTTCGCCTTTTACGTTATGTTATTTAATTAAATATGTCTCAGATTTTCCTTGAAAAAAATATAAAACTTAAAAAGAAAAATATAATATAATAGACGGAGAGTATATAAATCTTACAGGTAAAGTAATAAGATAAAAAATAAACACAATTTTCTAACTTTATTTTTATGCTGATTTCCACTTCTTTTAAATTTCTTTAGTTGAAAATTTCAAAAATAACAAAAAGGAGGCTGGCCTCGACCCGCTCACATTTTTCCCCTCGGGCGAGCCTAGGCACTTGTCGGAACCTGCGAGCTCGAGCCTCGACGGACGTGAGCGGGACCTCGGGAGGTTCCAACATGAGCAGCCCCGGTCCGAGCCCGCCCGAGGTCCGCCCAATGAGCAAGTCTAATTCAGCGAGCCACCTCTCTATAAAATAGCGAAATATTGAAAAATGTTTAATTTAATTAAAGAAGAATAAAATTTTTTTAAAAAAAGGAAAAATTTTACCTTGTCTTGTTCACCAGAAGGATCAGAGACTTCAGTGGGACTATATATTAGGGCACCAAAGCTTCACCCGCCGGCTCCGCTTCATCTTCAGGCCGTCTCTCTCGGCTCCAAATTCGCGCCGTCGCCGGCGACGGGCAGCGACGCCGAACTCCGGCGAAGCGGCGATCTCCACTCCGGCCGTCGATTTCTCCTTCTCGCCGGGCTTCGATGTGCATTTCCTTTTGTACTCAGTTCAGTCGATGTAAGCATGGTTTTGAAATTGGTTGCTGGATTCGCATTTTGTCTGCGGTTGGAAAGCT
Organism: Syzygium grande; assembly: GCA_024733475.1. Classification (NCBI taxonomy): domain Eukaryota; kingdom Viridiplantae; phylum Streptophyta; class Magnoliopsida; order Myrtales; family Myrtaceae; genus Syzygium; species Syzygium grande. Next base: position 23,821,245 of record JAMXDD010000005.1, read on the forward strand.
CGCGTGTGCTTATGTTTTCTGGGAGCACGTGTCTGCTGCTGGTGTTTGTCATCATATGTTGAGAATCAATTTGGAGTATACGACCCCAATGTGTGCGTTATTCTAGGTTATTTCCCCGTTGATCTAATGCAAGTAATCAACTTTTTTTTTTTTGCTGTTTTAATTGTGCTATAAGAAAAGATGATGGTGGAAATAGAGCTGAAGTGGGTTGGGCGTGTAAAATTGATGAGGATAATAGTTTTTTTTTTTTTTTGATAAACCGAGGTGTCACGCGGCCGGCGAGCTAGGGCTCAAACCAGTGGTGATGCCCGACTAGTCCTTGAGGGGCCTAGTGCAATATCCCACCGCCACGACCCCCCACTTAAATCACCGTGGGCGAGTTTGAACCCAGGACCTCTCATGAAAGGAATTAAGCATAAACCAACGCGGTCACCGATGGGTGGGTTGACGAGGATAATAGTTCGAGATGAGTAAAGTGCAAAAATTGTTGAAAAATTTTTTTGGGTGGGATTTTTTCATTTGAAACATCATTGATATTGTATTTTCTGTGTACTGCTTGTGGGGTTGTCAGTGAGCTTGATATTGTGAGGATACTGCCACTAGACTTGCTTTTAGCACATTGGTGTTTTACAATGCATATGTATTTGGGGGCCCTTATGTTGATCTGTCCATGGCTATACTGAGTATATCTTGTTGAATACTGTAGTCAACAGATTTGTATTATGTTGGGTGAGTGATATTGGTTGGAACTTTCTAGTACGGTGAGTGAGTAATATGGTTTCCATGATACATGATATCTCTCTCTGTTTTCTGTTTTGAAATTTGCAGGCGAAGTATACATTTGGCTCTGGGTTGATAGTGGATGCATTTTAGATACTGCTTCGATAATTATGTGGACATAAGTGTTTATTGTGGCATTTGATGTCTGCATTATGGTTGTATGAAAACATGGAACGAAGCAGTGCTGATCCTGAGGTAATTTCTCATACATTTCTCTTAACTGAGAACATATATGATGGAGAATCTGGGGAGAGGAGAGGAGGTTGATGAATTTCGATTCAGTGGATGTTCTGACAGAGATGCTGTAGATGCCCATGATTGGGAGATATAAAGGGAGACTGTATCATGGCTGTAAGTTAGCCTCTGAGAACTTTGATAGATCCTTCTCCTAGATAACTTCCATTATAAGTCTAGCACTCATTTTCTCCTTACTAAGCTGATTGTTAAATTTCTAAAGTTGTCAATTCTTTTCCAGTTGTTAATTGCCCGTGGAGATCCACTTTTAGCACCTTTGTTGTCCTCCCATATTTTCGTTCTCCAATTCATGGACAGTATCCTTGACTGCATCAAGTGCAATGTTGCTGACATCCTCTTCTCCAATACCTATAGTCATCCTCACCCAAGGTAAAAGCTCCATTTGTGTGCGGCTTTAGCTGTAACAGATAGATGTTAACTAAATGAGATTTTATCATTTTTATCAAGCTGCATATTGAACTTGCTAAAGTTGTTTCACTTTTTTGTTATCTGTGGAGTGAAGAATTTGGGAGCAAAATGGCCTTGCTTTGCCTCTTGAAGATGCTGTGGAAACTCTGCCAAACTGGATCGCAAGAGAAGATTGCTATCCAGAAGAGGATAACTTTAAAAATAAGAGGAACCCAAAGGAAGTATACAATGTTTTGGATGGATTGCTAAAGGGCAATTTGGAGCGTCTAAAATCAATGAGGTGTGGTGCTTGAATTAAAATTTTTTGATGCTGAGGCTCATGTGTGCTGATCAACTTCCTCTAGAATGAGTTTCCCCATTGGAAATATGTGCTTTGATTGCATCAATGTTGCTTAGTTTATGCTTATTTTGCCCTTGCAAAACTGAGTCACAGGCATAAGCTTTTATTTTATTCCCACTGATGTTGCAAAATACTAATTGGGTAGTCCTTTTCCATTTTTCATTGCTTTTGTAATGGAAATTTAATAGCATCTATAAAAACAAATAATGCCATTCTGATTATGATCGTGGTTTTGTAATGTGATCCGTCCGTATATGTGTCTGTTACAGCAAATATGAGGCATCCTTGTGTGGAGGTGCTAGTAAAAATGATCCTTAACTTTCTAGGACCATATATGATCAGGTTTAGCGGAGAAAAAAGGTATCTAGTGTAATTATGTGTGTGACATCATGAATTGGTGAGTATCCTTTGAATCTCTCTTAGCACATCTCTGAATCTGCCCGTGTGTAGGTTGATTTATAAGTTGATTTCCTATGTTTATTGCAGACATCATTAGTTTCCTAGAATTTGATGACTCGGTAATTATCAGTTACGACTGACAATGCTTCTCATGTCTCAATGTATCACTTTGTAAGCATGTCAACATGCTTGTCATTGCATACTGACATGAAATGTCCATTGAAGGAAGGTTGAGTATTGTATTGGTAATTGTGATTTTTTAACGATGTATAGCTTTGTTGGATTTGATATTCAAATTATTGAGATTATGATGCTGAATATTTCTAGTTTAGCTACTGCAGTCAATGAACTTCTATCAGGTTGTAGTAGCGATTGATATAATTCCTTTCACACAATTATTTTTTTATACTGATTTTCTTTCTCAAAATTTGTAGGGGAGAGCATAGATGTGGCAGGAATGGTTGATGGTGCGTACAGTTTAGTGGCTAATTATGAGGATCATGAAGGTATATTAAGGAATTTGTGTTCAGAGGGTAAGCTGGGGGCTGCGTTATGGTTGCGTGAGAAAATGATACAACATGGTGCTGTTCCTGATATAGTTTCTCATAATTATCTTTTAAGTGGATTGTGTCGAAGTGGTAACTTAGAGAAGGCAGGTTTTCTTTTTGCGGATATGTTGAAAATGGGACCTTTTCCCAATTGTGTATCCTTCAACAGTTACATCAGGGGCTATTGCCGTACTAATAACATGGACAATGCTCTCCATCTTTTGTCTTCTATGATGAGTTGTGGTGTTCAGCCGAATAGTATAACCTGTAACATACTTGCGCATGCTTTGTGCAAGAGGGGTCTTTTGGAGGAAGCTAGGAAGCTTCTTGGTCAGTTAGTTAGTGAGGATAATGACAAGGCAACCTTGGATTTAATTACATCAACTATACTGATGGATGGTTATTTTAAGAATGGTAATGTGCTTGAAGCAGTTACTATATGGGACGAGATATCTCAGCAGAATAATAAGATGGATGTGATTAGTTACAATGCTTTTATCCATGGACTTCTTTCAAATAGAGACATGAGGAGTGCAATTGGTGCATTTTGTCAAATGCTGAAAAAAGGTTTCCATCCTGATGTTTTTACTTACAATATTCTTTTAAGAGGATTCTACAAGGAAGGAAAATTGTGTGAGGCGTCCCATGTCTACAGCATTATGTTAATGAAGGGAGTTGCTCCGGATCTGATCACGTATAAAATAATTATTCGAGGCTTGTGTGCTCATGGAGATGTTGAGAAAGCATATGAGTTTCTTCGGCTTATGTTAGAGGAGTCAATGGTGCCTGATCCATCCATATGGAATTGTGTAATATATGGTTATGGAAGAGGCGGTGATCTTGGTAGAGCCCTATTTGTTAGGGATCAGATGTTGGCGTCTGGCATTGTGCCAAATGTTTTTACTTATAATGCATTAATAGATGCACAAGTAAAGAGGGAAAATCTTTCTGATGCTTACTTGCTCAAGCGAGAGATGCATCTAAATGGGCTTTTTGCTGATGTGGTTACTTACAATTTGTTGATTGGTGCTGCTTGTAACTTAGGCCGGATGCGTTTTGCACTTTGGTTACACGATGAAATGCTGAGAAGGGGGTGTGAACCGGACATTGTAACCTATACTGAGCTAATCAGGGCTTACTGTGTGAGAGGTGACTTGAACAAGGCAGAAAGGCTTTTTGACAAGATACAAAAATCTGGAATACCAATCGATCATGTTCCCCTGAAGATCCTTGTTAATGGATACTGCAAAATGGGGAAGCTTAATCTGGCTTTTAACCTGTATAAGAAGTGGCTATCAAATTGGAACTAACTTCCATTTTATGCTAGAGAAGTTGGGATTCTTGCCAAATGCAACTGCAATTTCTCTTAGGCATAGTTCATGACAGTGGCTGTTTCCATGTGTAGTGGCTGTGTATTGCGCAGCAGCTTGATCCAAGGTGTGTTTATCTTCTATTGTTTCTGGAGTTTATTGAATTTTATTACTTTATGCCCGTGATTGCTAGAACATTTTGAGGATTGTTATCATCTGACTTAAAGATTTGAGGGTTGCCACCTTTATTCTATCATTCTATTCAGTTGTTTAATAGGATGATTTCGACTCCTGCAAATTACTTTACAAGTTTACAGAATTAAGGACCTTGAAAAAATGATGGCTTTCTCAATTTACTACTAAAGAATCTCCAAAAGTGAAGTTTCAGGTTTTCTTGACGTACAATAATGACATGATAAATTCATGTCATACAATGAACCCTAGGGAGCGTGGTCAAGGAACATTGACCAATATTTCATCTGTTTTTTTTCATCTAATCCCACTTTCTAAGTGTAAATCATCGTTAGATTTTTGGTAAGCCTTTCTATTTTGGCATAAGAGCACTTTTTGCTGTTTCTGTTCATTTCTCCTTGTGAGTTGTTTCTTTTGTTTTTTAAACTTCATTATTGTTGCTTCACCAATTCTCTGCATTGTCATTTGGAATGCCTAACCGTGGTTTGTGTTGTTTTTGACATGGTCCAATGGATCGGTTTAAATTTCTGCTTAACAGTTCTGTTTTGGAGGTTTGCTTCTCAGTTAATAAGAAATTCTGTCTGTCATGTATCAAGCTAAGAATTCGATTATGGTTCATCAGGATTTTGGATACCACGACGGAGCTCCAGAAGGGATTTAACTGTCAGTCAAGAAGCAGTTACAAAAACTATCTAAAGGGGGTTCCCCCTTTAGTTTGTCCATGCACAATGTTAGCATCATGTTGAGGCAAACTTTCCACAGAATATCTTATGCAACATATTATTGGTATGCTATCTGGTTGAGTTGGCCTCTCATTGATATGGAGCTTGCTGCGTAAGAAATCACGAGTTACAGAAGAAAATTGCCGATTGAGCTAGTGCTCTCATTTAGAAGATGGCCTATAGTATGCAGTGTTACCTGACTCTTGCTAAGTGTAGATAATCTTTTCGCTCACAGATTTGGCTATTCGTTGGCACTTCTACTAAATTCATGTCATATTTCTGCAGAAAGTTTCATACTGCGAGAACAATACAATGTCGCAAGGAGAATGCATCTAGCTACAAGTTCACATTTGTGGGAGCGGAGTGTCATCCCAAAACGACAAAAAGAAAAAGGTAAAAATTGTGGGCTTGATTTCTTACGAAATGTGTAAACTTGATTTCTGTGGAGTAAATCGAAACGCTATTATGTCATCTAACTTCTTATTAAAGTACAGGTTCTATTTAGATCACTATTTTAGGAGTTGCCGTTTGGTGACATGTTCTTTTTACTTGCAGAATTTGATGAAACTGGGGTAGCCAAACATTGAACGACAGTACATGGCGAGTTGATCTTTTGATGTTACATTCTTCTTTTCCATTTGTCATTGTGTGCAGTTCAGAGAATAGATAGACCAAGGTTGGCATATGTAATTTTTGTTTATAATCCTTTCAGTAGAGCACCTTTTATGCTCGCACTTGTGCTACTTTCTTAATTTTAGCAATTAATAAGCATCCTTCCTAGAGTAATCTAGTAGATTACTGTTTTTCTGTGAATATCTTCCTCGAACTCCACTTTTTGTGTGATTCAATAATCTATTTATTATTGTCAAAATGTTGATGTCACATAATTGATGTCTTAAAGCAGATAACGAGAATGCGTGCAAACACACACACACGAACACACATAGGGGCTCTCAAGTCACATGAAAGCCCTTGCTCTTTATCTCCCTCATATCACCTCCCTTCGGTTTCTTCAATTTGTGGTCAAGTTTCCTCTGATTTCACTGGATTATTGGTTTTTCCAGGAATGTTGGTGTGGGCGCTGAGAGATGGCCTAGCTGCACATATTGTTGCAACGGACCTGCTTGTCAAGGTGGATGCACAAGCTTTTGTTCAGGCTTCTAACAATGATGACTTATTCTGGAGATGAGCTTGTGCCGTCGGAGCCGCGAGGTGAAGATGTGTGAGGACGTGCTGGCTAAACAATGGAGAGAACAGAAGGAAGAGCTTGTTATCCTTTGGACACCGCTGGACTACATTGAGGAGACCTATTCCTCTGATAAATTTGAGTTACTATCTCCACTCACAATAACGAAGCCGGTCATGGGTATGATTTGGATCACTCAGTCTTGCAAGTGTTTGTCTTCTAGACTAACTATTAGAGAGACTTCTGCTGTATTAGGGACAAACGAGCAAAAAGTATTTGTAGCAGGGACTACCAGACAGCTATTGGCGGTTTGTAGTTCATTACAGCTATTAGATGGAATAGTTGATAGATATACATGATGCATTGGCATTTGATATTACCCACATTTGCTTAGCAGCATTTGCCTAGACCTCTTGAAAGCTTCTGACAAAGTTAAAATGTGTAGCTTTGTTCTATGGGTGAATGCCTGGTAGAGAGCATGCTTGTTTCAGCTATAGTAAAAGTAACATGACAAGCTACTCTTTTTTGTTTTCCGCCACAAATTAAAATATTGTTCAAATTTATAAAAAAAAGGATGAAAAAAATGTGAATCTTATGTGTCAACTTTTGCATTTTGTGAAAGTATCGGTGTTTTGGATTAAAAGAAGACAATACACACATCGTAAAATTTTGATTAAGTAAAGACTAACGCTACGTTTGGCAGTTGGGATAAAATTCAGGATAGGGTAAATTTATTCTATCCCGTGTTTGGTGCTTGCCCAAGATAGGATAAAATCCGATATAAAAAGGATATATTTCGGATAAAATTATCCCATGGGAGAGGTGTGATAAAGGTGGATAGGATTTTTAATATTCATATAAAAGTTAGTTTTTTCGAATAACAAACTTGTTAAACCAATAAAATTAAAATAATATATGAATATCAATAATATTTGAATTTTAATATAAAAATTCAAAATAACAAAAAAAATAATTTCGTTTTTATTTATTCTTATTTTTATTTATATATTCAAATTTCTATCTTATGATATAAATTTTATATATATAAAAATTTAGTATTTGTATTTACTACATATTTTAGGTATATTAGTATAGTTTACTATTTAATAAAATTTCATTAGATAATGATGTAAGGGGAAAAAAGAAAAGAATTAAAAAAGAGAGGGAAAAATAAAAAAAAATGAGCAAATAAAAATGAAGTAGGTAAGAGTGTGATGAGAAATTTTTATCGTTTCAGTTTGTGCAATTTTTATGTTCATTTACACTGTTATGATGTTCATAGCAAATAATAGATATTGTAATATGTAAAAATATTCGATTTTATTACTGCGATTTACCAAACAATAGATATTTCATATTCTATCTTATCCAATCATATTCTGCCTAGAAATCTAGACGATCAAACGCAGCCTAAAATGTAATCTAGGGATTGTTTCTATATGCATTAATAACTTTTGCAGAAAAAATTGCACAATTTTTTCATTCCACATGGCGAGTGGGCCATACTATAGTAGACTTCATTTTTTTTTATGTAAATGCAAATCTAGGCTATTAAAGTGCATATCCTAAATGTAAATAGTAATTATTACATTTCTAATTATACTAGTGACTAGGGACTACTTGTTACATAATTGCTTAGGTGACTAACTACTCAACTTTTCTGGATAGTGAAATTTGCTAGGGGTTCATCGGTTTCAGTTAGTATATAGGGTGCATTTTTGCATGAAATATATTATTTGACTAAAGTTGATTGCTTGTATCTACTACAAAAATGAATAAATGAAAAATATTTTCATCGTTTATGAAAATATTTAGATGTAAATTGTTGTCAGTAATGAAGATATTTTTCATTTGATTAATTATTTCAAGCAAAATAAGTGATCATTTTTAGGAAAATATTTTTCAAATAATTTATTTTTCACGCAACAAACGGAGCAGTAGTTACTGTTTTTATTTTCGTAAGTGGATTAGAGACTCCATTTGTTATGACTTTGCGTCAAATTTGTGTACTTGCATACATGGTGAAACTTTAGAAGTATCTACGGAGAAGTCCCAAAGTTTTAAATTTTGAAAAGATAAAAGGGGTGATAACAATACATAAAAATTTGTAATAATGACGCAGATGAAGAAAGGTTTAAGTGCATTTCATGAAGAAAGGATGAAGTACAAGTTTAGTCCTCTAAGTACTGTTGTTGATGCAAGTTGATCCTTTAATGCGAATCTTCTTTCTCAATTTGGGCAATCAAATTTCTTAGTTGCCTATAGTTACTAACATTATCAAGTTGTTAACATGGCATCGGTTCGATGGTTAACTACTGAAATGTGGTGCTGATAAGTAGACTTGTCAAAATGGATCATAAACCCATTTCAATCTATATTTTATAGGCCGAATTATTACACGGGTTAATTATATTCAGTAAATAAGTCATAAATGGGTTTAGAATAGTAAAACTCGATATAATGTGGGTGTTAGTTGGGTTCACAACTTACATAGCCCAATTCATCTTTATGACTTTCCTTTCACTCTTTTTCACCCTCAATTAATCTCGCGCTCTCTCGCTCCGCGCTTTTTCGTCAATCAGATATGAGTTTTCCTATATTGTGTTAAATATGCTTCAAGCCGGGTGCATACTAGGTCGGGTATACGTCATTAGATTTATATTGCATGGAAATGTGTAAAATAAATCAATTTGGGTCGGACCATATTCGACCCGACCTGACCACCCGTTTGACGATCTAAATTGCACCAACCATGTTTATGTTTAATCGAATTGTAAACTTTAAAGAAGTGCGGTTTAAACTCGTGGAGTAGCTAAAGACCCGAGTTTAATCCTCTCATAGTGATGGATGCAATACTGGTTTTAATTTATCAGTAATAGACCAAGTTGTGTCTGAGAAATCTTGTGAAGTAGGTAAAGATGCATGCCTATACGAAGTTTTAGCGCGACAAAGACTTGAAAGATGTAAATGGTGGTTGAGGAGCTCTCGAGGAATTGTGGGAGAATGAGTAGCATTTTCGAAAGAAGCATTGAGGATATATATCAAACTTAAACCCGGCGAATCAAACCCGGCCCACATTGAAGCAGTACAATAGTTTACATGTTGAAGTCAGAATCTTGAAGTTGAAGCTGGTCAAGAAAATCGAAAAAGGAGAGTCTAACTTAGACTTCGAGCTTGCTCAAAAGGCATATGGAGAATTAGTGCAGCAAGGACTGCTTGAGCCAATGAATTCTAAACGAGCATGTGAAGCTTTTTATGTCAACAAGTGAGCTGAGCCAAAAAAAAGAAAAACCGGGCAAGGAAATTGCCTTTTGTCTCCAAAAATCATTAGTCTATACTGTAAGGCTTTGAGGTCTTAGAAACTTTATGATCCATAAAATTTACAAAGTGGCAAGTGGAGAGCATATTTGCAGAAGTAACTCATCATATTGAACTAATAGCCTAACTCTTAAGTTTCTTGTAACATCAGACTTCGAGGAAGAGGGGGAATCTTCATTGTCGTTTGATCTTAAATCGTGAGAAGTTGTGCATAAGGTAGTGAATTACGTCCGGACAAAAATAATAGTTAGCATTTGATTGGCGTGAAAATCTTGATAACATTTGTGTAATTCCTCTATAATTGACTGATTTTTTTGCAAGAGAAGTTGTATCAAACTAAATATTGTGAGTTATCGAGTGTAATCGGGTTTGAGAAACACCAAAGTGTCTGAGTAACTTGAGTGCGATTACATTCTCCATTGTAGCATTTAATCTACTGTGGAGCTTTTCCAGGGTCACCTCGGCCAAATCATGCAAACCCGGTATTCGATTTATTATCTATTTTGTACATTATTATATGCGATCGTTTGTTTTCGAAACACTATATATTGACCTATCAGCTCCCTAAAATGTAAACCAACATCCAAATGATTATCATATTTGGCCACTTTGCAATATCCACACATCCCCATAAAATAAAATGTTCATTTGTTGGTTCAATCGAATTTGAAAAGGAGGATTTAAAACGTGCAGAAATTCATGTAATTATTATAGGTATAAGCTAAAGTCCCATGAAGACCATATCTTAGTAGGAATAATAGAACTCAAATAGAAAGAACTATTTCAACTTTTTTTTTTTATTTAAATACCAATACTACATCACTATTCACCTAACCATAGCTATGTAAACGGAGGAGAAAATAAGAAACTATTCATAGCAGCAACAGAATTGGTAATGTGGCTCAAGACATTTCCCTCCTTTGAATCCCGCAAGTCGGCAAGAGGCGTCGCAATCGGGCAGATCTTCACTATCTCTCTTGGCAGGTGTACTTTGGATCCCCTTAAAACCCAAAAAGAAGGGGGAAAAAGAAGAAAATATTGTTGTAATTCTATTTAACAAAACATTTGATAGGATGCAATTAGGAGCACATATATTCTCTGTAGAGTCAAAAATATAATTGGACAAAAATATACAAGAAATGGGAAACCTTTTAATATTTGAGGGTTTGTTTATTTGAAGGGAAACTGTTTTCGGAAAATTGTCTTCCGACTCTATGATATTAAGATGACATAAAACTAATCGATCTACGTAAAAACAAGTTTAGATTGAGGGAAAAATGACTTCTCCTTCTAGTAAGAAGGAAATCACTTTTTCTAAGCTACGATAAAAAGGAAAACTAATCTTTTTATCGAAAATGATTTCCATAAAAACTATTTTCCTTTATTAAGAAGTTTTCAGTGAAATAAATGCACCCGCAATTTTTATTTTCATTCCCGAAGCTATTTTTCATTTTCACTCTCATTTCCGAACCTGCTTCCATTCATTTGTATTTCCAAAGTCCAAACAACATTTGGAGAGGACGTATGAGTTCGGAAGATGCTGAATTATGTCACTATGGAAAAGCACAAGGAAAATATATCATATAAATTTCCAGTAGTCAAGAAAATTACCGAAAGTGAAAGTGAAGAGACTGGCCAGTAAAATGGCATAGATAATTGCAATCGGTATATGCTTGGAGACAAGTCGAGAAGCCATCTTCTTCCATGTGCACGCCTCCGGATGGAAGCTGCTTGTTTTTATGAGAGTTTTCGTGTGTTTTGAATAGCAAATCGCCTTCACTTTATGTGAAGGAAAACGCTTGAAGGAGACTATTAATTATTACTTACTTTAATAAAGGTCATGAATCAAGCACTCGTGACACTGAAATATTTGGAGTGATTACCAAATCTGTTTGGGTGTGAGCTTTCAATTAGGAGATTCTCTTACCCGCTTTATCAAATGTAAGTACCATATCTTTTAACTAAATGATGTGTCAAATTGTGTTGATGCGATTGAGTTGGTATGTAAATACTAAGTAAAAGTTGGTCGCACCACTTTATGAACTTAATTTACCCTCTAGTCTTTAGTCTCTCTAGCATCCCTCGTATGTTCATTGGGAGAAATTTTAGACCAAGTATTGATAATATAAAGCTGATCATCAAGTCGTTGGTCGATCACTCGCCTATCTGTCTTTGTATGTGTGTGTATGAGTGCAAAGACAAATTACGTACGTGCAATGATCTAATTGTCCTACGAATAGTTTTGGTGAGGGATTGCCATTGAGAAGACCTTAGAAATTAAGCTTTTTTCTATTAAGCAAGGATATAGATAGATCTGTCAAAATGGGTTATGGACCCATCTCTTAATCTATATTTGATGGGCAGTGTTGTTATACAGATTAGTTATATTTAACAAATGGGTTATAAATTGATTTAGAAATGTAAAGTGCAAAATAATATAGATGTTAAATGGTTTATAGATTACTTCAACCTACTTCTATTACTCTCTCTTTACTCTCTCTCGCCCTCACTTGATTTTGCGCTTACTAACTCCACTCTCTCATTTTAGTTTGGATATGATTTTCTTAGATTAAGTTAAATATGAGAGTATTTTAGAAATATTGATCGAGAATGTGTGAGATTTATATTGCATAGAAAAGAGTCAAAATGAGTTAAATGAATCAATTTGATCCGATCCGATCCACCCGCTTGACGAATATATGGATGAGACGCTAGAGAAAGGTTATTATCAGCTGCAATATATGTCTGAATCTGACTTGTTTTCAATTAAACGTCATGCAAGTTCATGCGACGAACAAGCAAATCAGACGTAGGCGAAATGTAGAAGGAACGATCTTTGCTCTTACCTACTTCAATCATCTAACTTTCATTTTTCAGTCATTGATGCCAACAGGAGGAGGACTAGGCGTTTTGCAATTTGGATTTCTACAGTGTATAAAGTAAGTAGTCCCGAGAACACTCAAAATACATAAAAATTGTTTAAGATGGAACATTACATCTTCGAGAATGTTAGACAATAAGAAGCCCTTGGTCATGGAGTCCTGTCAAATTTTCCCCCTGAGAACACACTGTCAATGAAAACAACACGTGCGAATAGCTTGCCAAATGTGCCGACTAGAATCGAGCCTTGATATATTTGTATGAACATCAACATGTCATGTACGTATGAAGATTTAAGCCATCAATCACCTACAAGTCGGCAAAAAAGTTGTTGGGATTGCCAACATCATTTCCTTTGCCAGAATGTTTCTTCTTGTTCCCTGCAACAGGTTATAAATTCATCCGTTAGTTATCAAACCCAAGAAAAGTGTCATAGTTTAGAAGAAAAAAATGAAAGAAAGATCGAGAGACATAAAGAAGTATTCGATATCAAATTCTGGGCGCCAATTCATACAGGTCATTCAGGTAATTACTACCAAGAATATGAAATATTTCAGCACGATTTACTAGATATGATTAAGGAACGCTCAATCTAGTAGAGACTGCATCAATATGCAGTACGCACCCGGTGCCACAAGCACAAAAATGTCCAAGCAGAATGTACCTTTGTTAGAGGCGGGAGGATTTGCATCCACATCCATCTCATCGCTATCACTGTCATCTATGGCTGCTTGATTCGATGGAGCATCTCCAGACTCTAGCAATATGTCATTCAAATCCCAGAGCTGCAAGAAAGATTAGTGCCTAATAAGAAAGACACTTTACCAGCATGATTTTGTATTCAAGTTTAGCAAAGGAGAATGATGATTGCCTAACAAACTACTAAGGGAAGACGGAACAATTGCTGTAAGTAGGGACGACCCCAAATCATTCCTCTACTACCTTATGAGCAAATGTACACACCTATTTTCCTCACGCACATATGCACAGTCTTGCATATGCCTCGAGAAACGCAGAAACACACACATGCATGCACCCACACATGCACTGGGCAGTACACCTGCACCAACAATGCACAAGTGCACATGTGCCTACATGGGGAAAAAGAAAGAGCGCAGGTGGGGGTTGTGGAGGGTGGGAGAGAGAGAGAGAGAGATCTACACACCTTCAATGTCTGATCATGCGATATGCTGCCGAGAAACTTTCTATCATAAGAGAAGGCTACAAAATACAAACAAAAAATGACACTGGATGAACAAGCTTGCAGAGAAATTAGTAAACCAAATGTAGAAAGAGACAATATGATATCAAGAAGTATTACTAGAACTCCTTATAATTTCAACATCTTTTGTCAACTGCAAAACGACTAGCAATAAACTGAGAAACATTTTCTGTGTAGTTTTACAAAGATCACGTCCAGAGAGATTCTGAAGTTCATAGAAAAATATATGCGCACGACAGGGCTGCATTATTACCAAGGCGCTCAATAGGATGATCTGAATGCTCTGCAATCGGTTGGATGATTCTGTTGGGTAATATTCCTATCAGACTACAGATGAATGGGACAAAAACACCAAATCAGAATGCAGTGTGACATAAAAAGGGTGCAAAATAAGTGTCTATTGTCTGCCAAGTGTTCCTCTAACTACACCGGCATTCTCACCTGATGAGTCCGTTCTCAGATCCTGCAATGATCCTGTCCTCGTCGAGCTGACAATTATGACGTTAAGATGTTAGACAAGTGCAATCCTGCATACTTCAGAACCTTATAATGTTCAGAATTTAACAACTCACTTTCAGCAATGCATCAACTGAGCTGGGGGGAGAGATCCACAAAGCGATCACTTAAATCAAACATGTAGCCAATCATCAATTATGCTTTCACTTACAAATAAATCTTGTGGAAGTACAAATTCTCAAATGTAATAGCAAAATTACTACCTGCAATCCTTGAAAAATCCCCATGAATATAGTAATAATGTTCCACTTTGTGTTCCACAAACGACTTTCCTGCCATTCTGGCAAACCAAATTAGGATCAGCTCTTATGTAATTACCTGCCTATCCTATACATTGCATATGGGAAGGAAAAATATCCAGGCATGCGTGCAGTGATACTGGCCGTGCAGTCAAGCAGATAATATTTTACAGTATAAGTTTCCAAGCAAGAATAATGGCTCAGATGGCACATTTCTAATAAAGAAAATGGCTAAAAACAGGTTCACACACAAACACGCACAAAAAACACCCCACCGCTAACATAAAACAGGTTCACCTTATAAATGGTATAACAGATTAAGCGGGAGTATGGGAGCAAAAACCCAGAGTGATATGTGCTGAAAGATGGGAATGGAAGTGAAAGAAATCAAATTCCATTTTTTGGGTAATGTCACAAGAATCAGTATATAGTGCTTCAAGTACATAGGAGTCAAGTGTTGACATCTACCTTCATTATAACGACAGATAGTAACTCATCTTCAGAGAACTCAGACCGAGTTTGGACCTGTTGTTCAAATAGAATGGATCAGCATATTACAGAATGCAAGCCAATGGGAAGCAAAAGAAGCAGCACTAAAATAATGCTCTTTTACAAAACTTTTAGGAAAGTGAGAAGCTTACTTTATTACTTCGAAGATTGCAAACAGATAGAGTCCCATCTCCACTATTGAAAAACAAAAGATAATGTCATTATGCTGAAGGAACTGCTGGCACATGTGTGACTAGGACAGACGGTCTATCTTTGAAGACAGACAAAGTCCATCTCCAAGCAATATTTATGTAGACAAGCAATGAAAAAATCCCAGCAATTGCTAAATACATTGTTTTGAAGGAACCACCTTGTGACGACAAGTTTCATGGAATCAGATGCAAATGTCATGTCCGATATGAAATCTTCATGGGCACTAAATGTGTTGCAGCAAGAACGTTGTCTTGTGTCCCAAACCTACAACCAAGTGATCCATCGAAATGTTGGTAATAGTAAGCTAAAGCTAACGCTAGACACTATAAATTTGAAGCATGCCCTTCTAGGACGACATAGCTACATATATGCCCATTGCGAAGTAGGACGCACAGCAAAGTGGTAGCTATTCTCTTTATTATGTATTCTCATCATTGTTTCTTAAAGGTACTCTTCCACAAGAGGCTCGAACAAAAGTAAATCAACAGAAAAATGATGGAGAAGGATGCTTAGCAATCGCAATAACGTATTTGTGGAAGAGAAAAGCTTTCCTTGATTCTGAAACTTAGAACGACAATGGCGACTTCAGTCAAACTACGGCATTCTACATGAAGCCCAACAATCAGGACCATCCAGCATTGCTCTGGTAAAACTGTATATGAAATTTGAATTGAAGAGAATATTGAAGGGATGATCAGAGCGTAAGCACCTTAATGCACCCATTATCATCTCCCGTGGCAATAGTAGACTCCGTCAAATTGACCAACCTATTGACAGCAGCCCTGGTCTCCAATGTCAAAAGTTTCAGTATCACCTACCATGGAGATGGACAAACAAGGACAGAAGGAAGCACTAATACACACTCACTCGTGAGCATTTTCGACTCGAGCAACGACGGATCCCGTCTCCACGTCCGTCGCGAGAATTGAGCAATCCGGAGAACCCGTCAGGATCGCTGACCGTACGCCACATCGCACACAATGCAAACGGTAAGACTTAAAATTCAGAACACCAGCTATGCTCTTTCTTAGTAATAATATTAAAAAAAAAAGACTTCTTTAGCTGGATCGAATCATTAAAGCGAAAAACGAATTCATCGACGAAAGAGAATGAAATTCAAGCAAAGCGTCCACCTTTCCCATCGTTGATAAACCGAACAGCTCGGCACGACTCCCTGTGCGCTCCTACTTCCAGTAACCTAACCGCACAACACCCGAAAACACCTCTCTCGTCACGAATTCAATTCACCATAGAAAACCCAGCATGCATCGCAAAAAATTCCCCGGAGAAATCGCGCCGAAAGAGCGCGCCTTTACCTTTCCGGCGAGGAACCGTCGCCGTAGCGGTACCTGCAACATCGGAAACGAGTCAGAAACGACGAGAGCTCGACGAGCTCGAGAGGTGGAGGTGAGATCGCGAGCGGGAGCCGCTCGAGGTCGGAGGAGGAGGAGGTGTTACAGGAGGAGGTCGCCGGTGATGAGGCCGGAGGCGACGAGCTGCTCCGAGGGATGGAAATCGACGTCGAACGCGAGGTTCCCGAGATCAATCTCCATTTGCTTTCTCCTTCCTTTTGCTCCGCAGAGCAAATCGATCTTTGGAGTTTCTGCTGATTGCTGCTAAACCCTAAACCCTGAGGAGAGAGATGACTGAAAGAAGAGCTCTTTTTCTTTTTTTGGATAATATCCCCGAACTTTGGTATAATACGTGGTATCGCCCCTGGACTCTTAATTTAGTATAATATAATCCCTAAATTTTTATCTAAAGTGTAATATTATTCCTAAATTTTTAATTTATTCAATGTAATTCATAAATTATTAGTAAATATTCAATGTCCCTAAACTATTGGTAAATATTCGATATAATCCTTTCATTTGCGTAATTTTCACGTAATCTAGAGATTAAATTGAACATTTATAAAAAATTAAAGAATCACATTTAATAAATTAAAAGTTCAAGGATAATATTACACATTAAGTCAAAATACATTAATCACATTAACAAGTTAAAAGTCCAGAGACGACAACCATTTGTGTCATTTTTTATTTGTCGGTCAATGGTTAATGGGTTTGTCAAACAAAAACAGGCAAGAGCCTTTTTCATTTTCAGTGTCTATTTCATTATTATTATTGTTATTCACTTTCCATTTATAATTAATAATATTTTAGTATACTTGAATTTTATGAAAAGATGTTCTTTGTTCATAGTTATTGTGACATCCGAAAATTTCGTAATAATAAATAATTGATGTGAGGAATTCTCTATAATCGAGAATGATACGGAAATTATAAAGCCAAGAACTACTTAAGTTGGTATTTGTATGGACACGTAGAGATTTTCATCGAATCGTATTTCGCGAAGTTCAGATTTAGAAATGAAATCGTTTCGAGTTCGACGTGTTTAATATTTTAAACGTTATCGTGTACGCTAGTCGTAGTGCAATATTGGTGGGGATTATTATTATTGATTAATTTTGGTAAAGTAAGGTTAGCCTTTTTTCTATTTGGTCGTTAAGGAAAGGGGATGAGATATTCTTATGAAAATATCTTCTGGACTCTCCTATTTCCTCATGCGATTATTGAAGAGGAAGCTTGACCGAAAGCCACCTAACCCTTTAAGTCATCTTCTGCCCAACTAGACATCTAGCCTAAGTAATAATTTTCATTGGCCATCACTTCTTCTTTGATCTCTTACACGTGACCATGATGAAAGGAGAAAATACCACCTGTGAGTGTATTGAATTTACCCACCCCTTCGTATACTTCTCAGCTTTCATCTTTGTATGAGTAATTACCGAAGACAATTTCACCAAACCTAGACTCTCTCCTTCACTTTCTACTTCCATCATCACCGATCCAGAATTTCCGAGAGAGCTTTAACCTTTAGGGTGTTCAGATTCTACACAAGGTAAGTGAAAACTCTAGGTTTAAGCTAAGTAAATCTACTTGACACTTGCAACTTGGTTGCTTGAGAAAGGTTATTTTGATGTGCAATAGTGAGGTTGTGATGATGGTTGAATATGTTTTTGCTGGTTCTATGTATGTTCAAATAGATGTGATTTGTTTCCTTAAAGTATGGCGATAATCGGCAAGCGAAACTGATTAATTCGAAACGAGTAAGTGTAATTTTTGAGGTGATTGTTGGATTCTTATTATTGGTTTATGTATGTTTAAAAAATGGTAGAAAATCGTTTTACTCAAAGTGATGATTATGTTTATTTTGATACTCAAAGTGATGAGATGTTTATTTTGATACTCAAAGGGATGATTTTGTTTTTGAAACTAGGCAGATTTTAATTCTCAAAATTTGGTTTTGTGTACCTTGAAACTGCTAAGACTTTGTTATTAAAATCTGGTTCTGTGTACATTTGAACCTGCTTAGACTTTGCTATCAAAATTCGGTTCTGTCTACTTTTGAAAAATATTCAGACTTTAACTTCATACTTTACCTTCAGATTTAACATCCAGACTTTGCAGTTCAGACTCTACTTTTAAAATTGCTTAGACTTTGCCATTCGGATTTTACCGTTCAAAATTTACTGTTCAGACTTACTGTTCAAAATTTACTATTCAGACTTACTGTTCAGATTTACTGTTTAGATTTTACTGTTTAGACTTACTTATAAAACTGATTCAACTTTACTGTTCAAAATCAACTTCTGAGTCTGAATTCGCTTCTGAGTCCAAACTTGCTTTTGAGTCTAAATTCGGTTCGAATCAATTTACTTCCGAGTCCCGAACACGCTTCTAAGTCTAAATCTGTTTCTGAATCTGAACCTACCTCTGAGTCTGAATCTGTTTATGAGTCTAAACTTACTTCTGATGACTCGAATTTGCTTCGAACCCAAATTGCTTATGAGCTGAGTTGCTACTGAGTTTGAAATGTATTGTTTCATGTTTAAATTGCTCGGATGATGCATTTCATAGCTTTAAAGTACAAAAATCGTGATGGCTCGGTATGAGATGGGCTAAAGCGGATTTTTGCATACAAATACTTGGTTGTCATGACTTGCATGGGAATAATATTAATTCCGTCGCCCATTTAGTGGTGTGTGACGATGTCCCGTGTGTCGGGATGCCTCGTATGTCGAGATGCCCCGGGAGTGTTTCGGGAAGCCTCGGGAGTCGAGATACCTCGTTGGTGGGGATGCCCCAGGTGTGTGCCGGGATGCCTCGGAGTTGGGATGCCCCGTTGGTCAAGATGCCCCAGGAGTGTTCGGGAGGATGAAGTAATGAACTTAATCGCATGAGCATAAATGTTTTACCTCATGCTTGCGTTTGAGTGGAAATATCATGATATGTTGCATCATTCAGATTTTGCGGTACATCCAGACGGAAAATGTATAACTTGCATTCAAGTTCTATGCATATCGTTTGCTATACATGCGTATGTGTTTATGCCAGGTGAAGTGATAAGCTAATTTCCCTAACTTAAAACTAGAGATTTCATTTATTGGGCTTTGGCTCATCCCACTATTTTTCAGACATGTAAAAATGGACAAACCTATTATCGATACTTGCTGGTTTTTCTCTAAATATTATGAATGCCAGTATGTTGATATGTTTGCCCCAAGAGTGGATATAGTTTGTACAAGATGTATATCTACTATATGGGTTGATGCGGGATAAAGGTTGATATGAAGGCGAAGGCATCTACAACTTGTTGTAAGGTCTACTTTTTTGCGGGCCGTCTTTGGAGTAAATTGTAGCATGGAGATAGGCAACCTCGACCTACCCAGATGTTTGTTCTTTGTGATTTTATGGTGTATTGTCTAGTCTTGTAATTCTTACAAGTATTGTTAATGAGAAGCAAAAGTATTTTGTCAAACTTGTTCAGACTTTGACTTCCGCTGACCATTTTATTAATAATATTAATTGGTACGTGTTTTGCGTGAAGTTCTGGGTCGTCACAGTAATGTTGCACATAAAACAAATTTACAACATCAGAATAAATATTAGATGAGATTTTTATTTATCTAGCCATAAATAGGATATACAAATATGAACTTAGGGAGTTTAAAATCGAGAAATATGACTGAATTTGATTTAGTGGTCATCTGCAAACAGAAATTAATTCATCAAGGTTGATTTTATCATTAGACTCAAGGGGTGGTATTTTATGAGATCTACAATAGCCAAGAGATTCATGACATAATTCCGTACACGTCTACCTGTTTGTAACATATAATGATATACCCTTAAACTTGACACACTCATTAACTACAACTTAATGATAATTACATGTCATCATTACTTAAACTTGTACTATCCCCCGACATTACCTCTTTGAACAAATACACTGAAAGTTTTAAAATTTATCACGAAGTGCAATTAAATATTAAAACTTTCAAAAAGTACGATTAAACCTTAAAACCTGTCATAAAAATGCAATTGAATCCTAAAATTTTGAAAAAGTATAATCAAGTTCAAAAATTTATTACATTTGTATAATTAAATCTTAAAACTTGTTGGCACTTTCCATTTGTCAAGTTGGAGGAATTAATGGAAGGACTTGACTATATTTTTTGAAAATTTTAAAACTCAATTGCACTTTTGTAAAAAATTTTAGGACTTTTTGAAAGTTTAAGAATTCAATTATATTTTCGTGACAAGTTTTAAGAATTTTTAGTATGCTTATCCCTTACTCTTTACAAGTTTATCTCTATCCATTTAAGAATGTCAATGAGCTTTATGATTGTAGCTTAACCTTTTGGTGCTTTGATAATCACCATCCGGGACATCAGTGCTCAATTCAAGCAACTCTGGAGTCCACTCGTGGACTTGATTGCGCTTTTCCAGCAAGTTTTAGCACTTTCGATCCAACTTAGAAAGAAAGAAAAAAAAACCCAAGAAGGACTCGACCATCACTCGACATGTTTGGTGCCTTCGCGATGCCGATCCATCATTCATAGCATCACCATCAGTGTTCTGATATTGGCTCCACACCTGTCACGTAATTGAACATCTTATAAAACGAGCTTATCAAAAGCTAATACTTAGAGTTCGTTTGGTTCAACTTTACAAATAAGCCTTGGAGGAGTGTAAATACCTTTAGGTTAAAGCACCCTTAGGGAAATATAAATGGCGTTTGATAAAAAATTATTTGTGAAGCTGCTTTGGTTCAAGTAATGTTTAGCCATTTTTTTTTTTACAAAGGGCTTTGAGATATTCTTTTTATTAAAAAAAAGGTTACCCTTCGTCGGAGCCGGCAAAGGGCTATGGCCGCCGGTGCCTGAGATCGGGCGGCCGGCGGCGGCTGTCGCCTGAGGTCGGTTGACCCCCGGCAACGGTCGCGCGACCTAGGCCGACAGCACTTGGGTGGTTGCGTGACCTTAGACGGCCAATGCCTGGGGTCGCCAAGGATGGGCGACTCTGAGGATGGATGATCGGCCAGATCTAGGTCGCCCTTACATTGGCCAGATCTGGGTTGCTCGACCCTAAATCTTGACCTTGACCCACAGCAGCTCTGGCGAAGGTAGCGCCTCCGGTGAAGAAAGAAGCTCTGGCGAAGATAGCGCCCCCAGTGAAGACAACGGCTCAACGGCACGCGTGACAGCGAGCTTGAGGAAGAAGATGAATAGTGATTTTTTAGGGCAAAAGTGAAATACATAATTATTATTATTATTATTATTATTATTATTTTGGTAAAGGTAAGAATATGTATTACTTTCAAATCACCATATACAAAAAACCAAACTAATTCTTGACCCAACTAGGACATAGAGGTGTCCGAATGGGGTCAAGGATGGCTCAGCAAAAGCTATACAACTGGCCAACAGAGAGGCCAACCAAAACCCACAGGGACAAGTACAGCAAAATTAAGAGGTCGTCCGATTCGCTTCAAAGATTGAAGGTGGAAGTCCCCACTTCCTTTGTAATTTCCGGTTCGTAAGTGTATTCTCAATTCTCCCAATGGACATGGCTTTATCCTTCACCACTTTGATGAGATGTTTGCGCATACCGGGGATAAAGACACTCTCGTTTCTGAAGATGGCATTGTTCCTTTCAATCCAGATGATATGACATAGTGCACCAAAGGAAAATCTAGATAGGCGGTGAGCAAAGGAAGATCCACCGCAAACTTTTATTGCCCACTTAATATGCTCTTGCCAAGGTCAGTTGCGCCACGGAAGGTTGCAATTTGTTGTCCAAAATGAAGCCAGTCTACTAGTAGATGTGCAGGCAAAGAAGAGGTTGTTGACCAAATCCGGTATAGTACCACAGAAGGCGCACATGGCGGTGTCAATCCTACGGTTTTGTAAGAGGAGTACTTGAGTAGGCAGCCGGTCAAGAGATACTAACCATAATAGAAAGGCATGACGGGAGGCAATATGATGATCCCAGATGAATGAGTGCCAAGGGGCTGGATGCCCTTTTCTTCTGGTATGGTTCCGTGCTAGTGCTACTGAGAAAGAGACAGATGGATGTGGTGTCCATATCATTTTGTCCGGAGTATTTTCTACAAAGATTGGTGGTGATTCCGTCCAGCTTAGGATAGTATTTTCTAAACACATAATTATTAGTAAGAACAATATTAAAAATAAAAATAAAAAGTCATTAAACTGCTATTGCAGCATTCAGGAACTTACTTTGGGCTTTCGACATTCCTAATGCTAACATTTGGCCAATAGAGTCCCAAAAATGCTTGTCAAATATCTCATATTTTTCCCAGGTGAACGGGTTAATGCTTTAGGACAAGGGAGTCAACTATACGTGAAGGCATACAAACACGCCATTCCTGTACTTTGATGGAATGAACGCCGTAATCAAAACAAGGATTAAGAAAGAGAAAGGAATGATTGCAGTACAGTGTTAGCCAGAGATTTTATCATTCCTCCATCCTGGCAAACTCAAAATTCAGTAAAAGGTTACATTTGAGAATCTCACTCTTATTGTCTTCAGTTCTCAATTACCGATCCTGGCAATCAAGAAAAAGAACGAACCCAATTTGTCATCAATCTCCCATTGGGGGCATGGAACGGAATCCGTGCCATACGTCGTGCTTAATTTACACTATTAGTTCCTAGGGGAAGACCGCCCGAGACCCACCTCCAGCATTCTTTTCCACTTGAAGAGAGTCAGAGGAAGCAAGCACCCAATACATGCTCTTTTCCTTTGCAGATAAACTCACAGTAGATCATCATTGGCATGAACAGTGGAAAACGGAATTCCCGAAGCACCTTGCCTTTTTTCGCGACGTTCCTGGCACTCGTCTCGTGCTGGCAGGACCTAAAAGGAGCAGGAGGAATGTACATCCTGTCCATCGTATTTATTGTAGGAGCCTCGAGAATGACCTTGCGTGGGTTCAAAGCCCACTGCATGCCCCAGATGGAAAGCGGCCTCATATACATTAGTGATCGGAAGTGACCGTCCATTGTCCAACCCTCCGGAGTCTGGAACCAGTACCTGTTCACAGAGAATTTACCGAATTACTATACATTACATCAGAAAGAGCATTTGCCACGTAGTAGAGTAACAAGAAGAATGACGGGCGCATATAAAAGCATACAATTTTTCATCCTGAGAATCAAGAAGAGCTGTCCCTAGTCAAAGTTCAAACAATTATATATACTCCATGTTAGGATGACCTACATCTATTCACAACAGAGATTATGAGGTCGAAGTAGACCTGACAAAAATTGAATTTCCCTTTCCAGACCCTACCTTGTTAACTAAAAATTAAGTTTCTGGTGCATTCCTTGCAGCAAAAGACTGAAAAATCTGGTAGTGTCATTGATGTATAATCAGATTCAGAAGTTAATTTAAAAAACTAGAAACATTGACTAGCTATTTATAAAGCAATCATATAGATGCAATTTCCTTCTTTTGTTTTTTTTCTTGGTGAAACGTGCCTTTTAACATCTCTCCATGAGGATATTAAGAAAATAATCATAAACAAAATATTCCAAGCTATCTTCTTCCCTCCACTAATGAAGAGGTTTGATTGAGGTCCATTTGCTCTAAGGGCATAATCTGAATAATAACAGTCCTAAATAATATCTACACACAA
The DNA here is from genome assembly GCA_024733475.1 of Syzygium grande. Lineage (NCBI taxonomy): Eukaryota > Viridiplantae > Streptophyta > Magnoliopsida > Myrtales > Myrtaceae > Syzygium > Syzygium grande. The sequence goes on from JAMXDD010000005.1 coordinate 23,845,268, forward strand.
GGTATCATCACATCATGGAGAACAAAACACATTCGCAAATCCATTTTTATAACATGTATCATATGACAATGAAACTCCACCAACCTCTTCAATTAAAGGCAAGAAACCAAGCAATTAACTTGACAAACATATAAACTGGACTCAAACACAAAGTAAACCTCTGAAGTGATATGACTACTAAATTCGAAATGTGAGTGCAAGGAATTACCCATATCCCTCTTCAGACCAGCCAGCAGTGAAAATTCCTTCAGCAGTGGCAAATGCTTCGTCTTTCATTCCAGAGAAGATCATGGTAGCTGCCACGGCATAAGTCACACCGGTCCATACTTCTCGTGATTGCATGCATGTATCATCCACTTTTCCGTTGGGTTGCATTCCATTCACTGCACCCATCATTCCACCCTTCACTTTCATGACATTAAAATCATATACCTTCTGTAGAGAGCTTCTTATTTTACATTCATCAAAAAGCGGAGGCAATCCAGACGAGGCAGTGTACCATTGCCCCGCAAGCTGATCCGCTTGTATAGATTTACTATTACTACTTGACCCACTGTCATAGTTAAAATACGAACCATTCCACAGCTTTTCTTCGAATACAGGTTTAGCCCTCAAAAAAGTGCTTTTGCACCAATCAGCGAACTCCCTGTCTCCCAGCTGAAGGGCCATGGCACCTGCAGCTTGAAGTGCAGCAAGCCACAAGCCACCACAGTAAGCACTAACACCATGAACCGTCCAGGCATCATATGTTTGATCTGGAAATCCATCATTTTCAATAAGACCATCATCGTCCCGATCAAACTGTTTCATGTATTCCATAGCAGCACGAACAGATGGCCATACATCTACTCCAAAGGACATGTCTCCTGTTGCTGAGAAATCCCTATATGCTTGAAGCACGAATTTTGGGTTCAGATCCTTCCACTTGCTTGTGTCATGAATGTTATAGGCATTCATTTCGTGCCATGGATCATGTGTTCCAAGATCATGAGGAATTGCACCTCTAACCTTACGAATTCCCGACTTCCCCTCGGCAAGAAATTTCACTTTTCTTCCATCCTCACATAAGACTGCTTTAGCAAAATCACGTTGAATGCTAAGTTCAATTTTGGGAAACAGCTCAAGAAGGGCAAAAGATGCATAAAAGTGCACATCATATGTACACCACATAACGTATTCGACCCCTTCCAAGTACAAGAACCTACCAACATCATCCATTTCAGTGTGCACATCATGCACTGTTGACAACTGGGAAGAATTCCGAGACTCATCCACCTTCCATGGGATTATTGACATATCTTCCCCTGACAATTGAGGGAAAGTTTTTGTTTCACTTTCAACGCTGAAAGTATGCTCTACTCCCCTTTCTCCACAGTTCAATTTGGCTTCAACTACTGCTTTATCTCCTTTTTCCATTTTCCTTGCTGGACGATGATCAACTGTCATGCCTTCACTTGGCAATGAGGAGTCTACAATAGTTGCAAAGGAACCATATCATTGTTCAGGCCAAAGTGAAATTATAAGAGACAGTTTTTACTTATGTTATTCATATGCAATAGAATGGATTAAAACATTGCCAAAAAGGATCGAATGCTTCTTTCCATTTGTTCAAAACTCAAAAAGAGGATAAGAACCTTCAAGACAATGTGACATCACGAGTCTGATTTACTTGTTTTCATCTCTTTGTATTATCTTATTTTCCTTTATTCCTGCCAATGAGTGTTCTGAATGCATCTATTTGTGTCAGCAAGTTAATTCTGTGTGTGTGTGTGTGGAGGCGCATGCATGCATGTTTTTTCTTCTTCTTTTTGAGGGGAAGGGAGGGAGTACGGAGATGGAGATGAGGAGTGTTTCCATTTAAGAAGAGTAGAGTACCAATCCAGACCGTTCCACCAGCAACCAAGAAGTAAAGCTCATTGAATAGAGTAAACTTGTACCTGCAAAGAACAAAAAGATGTTTGGATACAGGGCTGACAAAACCAGAATGCTTGTGACCAGATATAATCATTTCTAGAGTCATTCTCTAACAGGTGAGTCATGCTGTGCTCCAGGCCTATCCCCATTGCAGCCTCAGTGGAGTCATCACCAAATAATCCAGCTTCTATAAAGAATGCATATGGTCTTCGGTTCAGTGATGTCCAAAATTTAATTGATGATATCCTTTATAAGCAACGGTTCGTTAACTTCAACTACCTATAGATCCCTATCATAAAAGTCTTGATGAGAATTAAGCGTTTGTTTATACTGAATCTATCATTCTGTCAGGTCCAACTGACAGCCTGAGTGAAGTGCTTGTAATTTGCTTGCACGAGCAATCTCAAGGAACGCAATGCATGATAAGCGAGCTTCTCATCCCACTAACATGGTGCAATGCCCAGGCAAGATGCTTGACAATTGACACCTATATATACACAAAGCAGTGAATTACCATTCTGGAAGCTTATCGTCCTTAAGAATAGGAGCTTGCCATTTTTCAATCTCTTCTTCCCATCGTTTATAATCTGACAAAGCAAAATTAAAATGTTATGATGAACTAAAAGATGAAAGACCTTAACTTGAAATTTCAGTACTAAAGGTCTCTATGCACAGTGTCATACATCAAACACATATAAGAATTAGGAATCCTCTTTACAAGTTCCAAAATACAAACTGCAAAAGAGAAATTTTTACCAAGTCATGAACCCAACCTAAAAAGTAGTGCAAAAACTGGACAAGTGATTTGACAAACCAAGAAAATAAGGGAAAAGAATTGAAGAAAAGCAAGTGAAGAGGAGATTACTTGTTAATGCATCATGAACCAAGTCCACAGCAGCTGTTTCTGATGTCCCATAAAATTTAGTGTACCTCCTGTAAAATTGTAGAGCATGTCCATTAAGGGAATCCAACAAACTAACAAGAGTAGTAAAACATCCAACCTAGATGCTTGTACTCCACAGAGAGAGAGAGAGAGAGAGAGAGAGAGAGACCTATTATAGGAGCTTCCCTTAAGGAATTTTACTTTTGGAGAAGACCACGCAAGACCGAACACAACAGTGCACTTCCCATGGGGTTCCACCCATGCAGTAGCTGACACTGCAGCACAAATCGTTTCTCCTGGTGATGAAGGCGTGCTTAACCCAGAATTGAAGTTCTCCCTATCGAATTGACCATCCTTGAGGCACAACCAAATGAAAAGACAATACCTAGTGTGAGGAGATTTTGACACTGCTTCACACAATTGGAGAAACCAGTCATCTTAAAATTCTCTATCAAAAATGAAGTCAATCTTTGGCCAAAGAGAAAATGAAAGTTGCAAATTTTGAATCATGGCTGCAAAAAGGGTGCAATGAATCCAATCAAACGTGCAAAGCAAGAGAAAATGTACATCCAGCCCAAAAATATAGCTCCCAGTACAAATAAGAACACTTACTCGAGCCATAGTATCCCACATGTCCTTTGCAGTTATAGAGCTTTCTTGAGAAAGCCCAAAGCAGGGCAAAACAGTTACACTCACATTTTGAGTTTCACAGGCAGCTATCGAAAAAGTCACAGGTGGGCCGCCTTTTGCAGTCCTGCAGCAAGTGCTCGAGCCTCAGAAACATTTGGTTGTCTTTTAAAAGTAGGAAAGAGGAAAGACAAAGCCAATGATAATGCAGAATATGGTAATAACTCCCAATCTCCATCTCTGACATGGTTTTAATGACTTGCCTGTGATGCAGAAGGACACCAGAAACTCCATCTTCTCCACTAGCAAAAAAAAAAAAAGACGAGCCCAAAGAGTACATATCAGCACATGTTGCAGAATAAAAAACTAAGTGCATAGAACTAGATACTCACATAAAGGGTTCATTTACATGATCTCCTGACATGTGTGAGACCCCTCCAATTGAGTTCTGCAGAAGAAAAGATGCATCCTAACTCAAACAGAAAAAGGCTCTGTGAATTTCTCCAACAGAAAAGAAAGCTTACCGCCCATGTAAAGAGAAGGCTGACTTTTGCCCTTTCCTTCCCAGTGTTGACCAACTAAAACAAGAACAATAGCCACAATGAGCAAACATATAACAGCAGCGGACCTATAAATTATTTGGCCGACACATATCCTACTCTAGATAAGGGATTTCAGAGATGGCAGGATCAGCAATAACGCAGACAAGTAAATATTGAACCACCCGACAATCTATCTCAAATCAAATGTGCATTGTTCCCTCTGTTCCTACCACTTTATGAGCTCATTCTACCAGTAACTAATAAAATTGATCTTCCACCGAACTTTATTTTAACTAGCCATAGAGGATCTCCTACATGTAATAAAAGCTGAAGAATGTCCATGATAGAATCCATAAAAGTTGTCAATTCCATTGTGAAATTTGCAGCTTCTTTGATAGACTCAAGAGCAGATAAGAGTCCCCCCACGTCCAGCCAGAAGAGAGCTTTCTCTGTTCCTATTACTAGGAATGATTGACAAATAAAAAACCATAAGGTTGATTGGTGAAAACTTATATGGTTTACACCAATTCCAAAACACTAATTTTAGCTCGGTCAATTATGCTAGACAGACTGCCCACCAAGCTAGGATTTAGTAAATAGAATCCTGGCCGCAATATGGAGTTTGCTCTATGTTTGTGATACCCGAAAGCAAATATCATCTGTTAGCAGAATTGCAAGTTTCAATTGAAGTAGGAGAATGATGTTAGCTAATTTTGAAATGTCAAAGTAACCTGGGACTTGTATTTCTGATTTTATATGGGTTAACCATCATTTAAAATAAATTGTGTTTAGAGTTAGTTGTTAAGGCTGGCTTTGTTGGCTTTCCTTTATCACAGTAGAAGGCTAGGAGTGTGAAAATACATGAAAGGACTTTTGGTGCTGCTGGAAAAAGGAAGTTCGTGTAATCAAGTTCGAAAAAAAAAACTGTACCGTGTAAACAAATACTGCAGTAGGAAGACTGCTATCTCTGTAATTATGAGGTACAAATGGTGATATCTGCCGGCAAGACACCTTCAAATCTGGGTCTGGCTCACCTGATAAATAAGTATTTCAGTATGACTAGAGAAAGAAATGCAGCTTCGGAGAAAGATGAAAAATCATTAGCTGAATATTCCAAAATCAAGTGACAAAAACAACGTACCATCATAAACTGTCCATGCTCTAGGAAATAGAGCATGGTATGTTGAACGCTGACCGCTCAAATTCCAACCCCATGATGATATACCCTCATCATTGTTTTTCCTGCAAGATCAACAATGCTACTCATTGGGCCCAGAATAACACACAACCCTCCAACAACTATTAATGATTCTCTATCCAATCTACCGCTTGTATATGTTGTTATACCTTCATATAACCAGGAAAACACTTCATCAATTTGCATTAACTAGACAAGAAACCAGTCTCCTCGGTTCATAAATTTAACAACAGAATATTAGACTCGAAGAAAACCAGCAAACCTTTGGTAGTAGATATATGATAACATAGTCAAAGAAACCGAAGCCAATTTTAGAATCCATCCTCCAATCATGAAACACCAATGTCCTACCCAAGCTAGTTTAACTTTCCAAAGAATTTGATTAGCAATTATACGAGGAGCGCCAGAAAGCTTCACATACAATCCATAATTTTTTTCTTGGAAATATAAGGAGTGCTAACTTGTCAGACGAAGGCCTGGTTTAATATTTAATTATTCTAACACTCCCCCTCTTAGTCTAGTTTTTTTGCCTAATACTAAGCGCGGACATATTAAATTAGGGAGGCAAATGGGTCCTAGAAAGATTTGAACTCAGGACCTCCTGCTCTGATACCATGTTAGATTTTGGTGGGACCAGTGCCAACTGTTCTAAAAGCTTAAGCTGTTAGATGAAGCCATGGTTTAATATTTAATTATTCTAACAACTCTAAATGTGATAAAACAGTTATAATTGGTGGGCAGTATTTCACATTAACAACATGAAGGCCTTGTGAATACTTCACCACAGGACAAGCAGTAAGATCATCAGAAAATATTCAAATGCAAAAGGTTTTTTATCTCACCCTAGCCCTTCATGCTGGCCTGGAGCCAAGACTGATGCATAACTTTTATTTCCCCCATCCCGAGATATGAAAATCTGTAGAACCCCAATAACCAAATTATCCAACAGAAGTTTAAACATCAAAAGGGAAGACTTCATAATTTAAACATCTGAAATCTTTGGATTATCTAAATCGCATTGTAACATGAGCTGTAAACTCACCCTTGAAAATCACTCACATCATCATACGTAAATTGAAAAGCATACAATACGTTTCTATACTATATGAAGAGCAGAGCTTTACAGAGAACTGATTAGCCATGACAGGTGAAGCTTCACGTGTACCAGGAATTATTTGCCACTGCCTGAACTCGCCTCTAAACCCTCTAGATATGCTACCACTTCTGCAAAATAAACCCAATGAGACGAAAAGATTGAGAAGTTCTATGAAGGGACAAAAGATCATGCTTTACCAAGGACATACCCCATCCCTCCTAGAGGAACCCCTTGAGATGCAGATGGCTTGCAACTCCCTCGAGTGAAAGGATCAATAGGTGCTTTCTGCACATGGCATATAGAATATCGGCAAGTAAATTGTAATGTCACAACTTACTACAAAGAATTGATAGAATCTCATAGAATAAACTGAAAAAAGAAAATTGCTTTAACTAAAAGGGAAAGTACCCTTCCATGGGATGCCTCTTCTCTAACGTAAGACCAAAGGCGTATGCCCAGTCGAACCTACAATTTTGGAGATCAAAAAATCATGAAAGATGGAAAAGGCCAGCTATAGAATCCAAGGATAAGAAAGGTTCGAAAAGCGCATGCGGAGATGCACAGCAGCATCATGGACAAAATCGACACAAGAAACAAATGTAAGAAAGATGGCAGAAAATATACCATCTGTACAGCCTCCCTAAAGGTAATGCTGAATTCTTTGAGAATATTCGCATGACTGTCTAATCTCCTTCTCCATGCTTGCTCCGGAGGAGCAGCGCTATCGAAGTCAAACTGCAGAACACCATCAAATTGATCAGCAAAAGGCAAGCCTCTAAGATTGAGCACCCCGAGTCCTTAGCAAACAAACAATACCCAGAAGAAAAAAAAAAAAGAAGAAGAAAAAAATTTCAAAGAAGCTTTGGATTATGCATAACGGACGGGCACTCTGCAACAAGATCCATAATTTGCTCATCACGCACTTCATCGGAAGCAAAATGTTGAACCATACCCATCACCCCATAGATTAAACAGGTGACGACGACACAAAGCGTAAAAAAAGAAGCTGTCAAGCTACGGCTCTCGATCCCCTGCCACTTCACTCGAATCGTCGCAGGAACAGAATGCTTAGTTTCCCCGAACAAGAGAATCAGCAAGACAGCTTAGCAAACAGGAAACCAAAACCCACGGGGTTCTATTAATAGGAAAAAAGAAAAAAAAGAAACAGGACACTCGCCTGCTGCAGAGTCGATCTGTTGATGTACTCTTCCGTCGGCCACGAATGCTTCCGGTGATGGAACAAGCTCCCGCCCATCATGTCGACTTACTCAAAAGCAACCCAGCGCACTCCCCCACCCAGGAACCACCACCCCGTCCGCCGCCGCGAACGCCCGCCCGCCCGCCCGGCCGGCCACCACCACCGCCCGCGAACGAGCTCGATTCAGCTGCCGCCCGCCGACCGGGGCCCCGCCATCAACCTTCGCTTCCCCTCGTCCGGCTCGGGTCGCGTAAGGACGGCGGAAGGATCGCCGGGGATCGCGGGCGGAGGAGAGCGCGAGAGGCGGGAGCGGAATCCGGAGCGCCCGATGAATCGGCGGAGAGGATCGGCAAAATCGCCCGAGGAGAATGGTAGTCGCCGATAGAGAGAGAGAGAGAGTTTGATTGAGAGCGGCTGGGCAATAAATGAGGAGCGACGACGGTGGTGGTGGTGGTGGGGGTGGAAGGAGCCGCCTGGAGCTGGACTTGTGCACTGGGGCGCCTCTCGGGTCGCCACGTGGCTCGGTGAGAAAAGGCGACGCACGTAGGAGTATGCTATTCCATGCTATTCCATTCCATCGAGGAGGGGGTGACCGGTTCCCGAACCCGAGATTCCGGTCCAGGACGGGTAAGTTCCGGACCGGAACCTGCCCTCGTTTGCCCCGAAACCTATCGTGCGTTTTTCAAATCCTGTTAAGGGTCTACTAAGAACCCTGTTTTTGTTCTGTTCCTTTTATTGGTTCCGTTTTTCTACAGGAAAATAATATGAGCAATGAAACGATTCAAAGGTAAATGAAAGTGAGCGAGCGAAGGTTGTCAGGCTTGAACGAGAGAGAGAGAGAGAGAGAGAGAGTTAGTTGTGAAGTGGTAGAGTGAGGTTAGAGAATATAGAAAAAAAGAGATAAGAGTTAAAAGATGGCAATAGAAAAATCAGATTTTTAGACTTTATGAAACCGATTCAAAATTCAGACCGATCGATCTGATTCTTGGTTGGTTCTTCACTCGGAATCAGGAACCGAGCCGGTTCTCCCTATTCTAAAAATTTTAAAACTAGAAACTGGACCTGCTTGATATGGTTCCTGCGTAGAATCGATTTGCCCTAGCTTCCGTGGATTGCGTTAGAACCCGAAAACGGTTCTTCGAGAAGCCACACCCGACAAACACCGTCCCTCGATAGATTATGCAATGAAGTCACTGAATTTCGAATCAAGCCGCACTAAACTCCCGATCACCGCAAAAATCAAACGGCCATCAATTCGGAACCCGCCCGATTTTCCCGGCGAGCCCACGTCGTCGCTCGCTAGAAATAGCCGGTCGGGTTCCGATCAGATTACGGACGTAAAGGAGGATCAAATCGAGATGTAATTCCCCATATGGTGATGTTGTCGGCTCGTCCGACCAAAGTAATTTTCGTAGGAACGAGTCCCATGCAAATTGTCTTTCGAGCTTGTTAAAGGGAGAAAGGGATGGACCGGGGGCGGGGGCCATTTCAGCAAAAATGGAAGAAATGCAGCGACTGGCGGGTCGGCGTCATTCGCGAGCGGTCACTTTGTTTGACTCGTCCTGGTCCAAAAGGTCGGAGGAGGAAGGGCGCCATTGCAAAATGTGAATGCGACGAGGGGGTATTGACTTTTGCTACAATCAATCCGTTAGGTGTAGTGGAAATTTGGATATGAGGTCGGCGATTTTCCCTCTCCTCTTTTGTAATTTCTCTTTTCAACGTGCGCTTTCCATCCTATTCTCTTTTGTTTTTTTACCTTCTTATTTTGGTTGGAGGTGAGCCCGAGTGCCTAGGCGAAAGAGGAAAATCCTATTGCGGAGCTGATAAAGAAACCCGATACCTTCACTTGACGAAATTGCTAGGAGGAAATCCAAGCCCGTGCCCATCAACATATCGAGTTGAAGCCGCCCCACCGCGCCAATTCTCCGATACATCAATTTATCTCGGCTTGAATATCTAACGTCCACTTTCATCCTTAATCTCCAAACACCGGGACGGATCGTGAGGGGCACCAATCTGCTTTATGCTCTGATATCATTTGGCCGGAAATCTTGTGTGAAACCCCGATACTTTCCTCAAATGCAATCGCCAAGAGGAAGCCGAGTCTTAGCCCGTCAATATATTTAGCTGGACCTATATTCACTCGAAAGTTCAGGTCTATGAGTTGTGGGCCAATTAAGATGTAGTAACTACTGCACGTCACATCAATTTTTCAATGTAGGACTTTTGTAACACGGCTTATACTTGCACCTCAACAAAAAGCGGGTTCGGATCGACGAACCGAAATTCGATTAGATTATGGACTTTCGGGCTAGGTTTCGGTATCCGATCGAATACTCGATTCGCGTCGAATGCTTTACCGATTGTAGCTTTCTGTCGGTGCTCGGATTGGTACCGCCGAAAAATTTTCACCGCAGCGGTGACGTCAGTAAGCAACACAACATTGCCAATAATGGTCAATGGCAGAAGGCCTTGGTGGCGTGAATATGATTGCGTTCCTTCTATATTTGCACGAAACACTAACCATTTATGTGTGTACGCATCCATGTATACATGCCTCAACGTAGCCATAGCTTTCCTAACCACTTTATACATAATGGTATTCAAAATAGGTCCTAATCCTATAGGATGATCTTCTAGATTTTTTGTGATATATCTCATTCTTTTTATTATTTGATCATATGCTAAGAAAGTCCAAGTTAGACTATCAAGAAAGCTCCTCTTGCACATCTTCTGCCAGTCGTGCCCGGTCCAAACTGCTGAAAATTCTTCATCTATCCTCGTTGCTGTCCAAGGTCTTCTTCCTTCTAGAAACCAAACACTTGAACGCGTTCTCATCCATGCACTGTTTCTAGTCTCTTTCGTTTCCTATCTTATTAGGCTTCTCTTCTTGACCCTCTTCCTTGACAAAATACCCAAGAGCACCCAAATTCAAACCCGACATCTCCCTCAAGTCGATTCACAATCGCGACGTAAGGGCATGGTTTGCTTACTTTGTCTTCCACGAGATCATGAATTCGATTCATGTGAACGGCTTGTGCTACATCGTTATCTAGTCGACATACGTTTTGTGTGGAGAGGCTTTTCTAGTCTGCTAGCATCTTGGTGGGCTGCGATGATGGGCCTGCCAGCCTTTGACCTTCGAATCGCGATTGATGCCAAATAAATATGACTCAATTTGAACATTCTGTATATCGTTGGGGAGGAATCGATGGCGTTGGTCGCCTTTCCTCGCACTTTTACTCAAGGTAATGGAAGAGAGGGAAGTGCTCAAACCCTCCTACCCACTCTAAAACTTTAGCACCGTTGCACAACTAACCCCAAATTTTTCAAAGTTACAGATAACCCTTTTCTCAACTTTGATACCGTTCGATACCGTTCGAAATAGCCATCCAACTTTTGAAAAGTTAAATTCAATTCCTCTAAACTTTGAATTCTATTGCAGTAGTCAACTGACATGCTTATGTAGTCGTAAAGTGTCATTTGAAAATGACCTTATTCGTATTTTTTTTTACCAAAATAACCTATATCACATGGCAATGCCATCGAGAGGATACATGGTTGATGAAATGAATTAAACTTTACGAGAGGTTATTTTGGTCAATACAAATGAATAATTATATTTTTAAGGAATGTTAAACAGTTTTCCAGACCAAAAAAACCAAACGATTATAGTAAAAAACCAAAGTTAACCCGCGGGTGGGGGGAAGGGAATAAGTAATTTTTCAAAGAGGCTACCGGCATAACAGTGTTAAAGATGACAGGGTAATCTGTAACTTTTCAAAATTCTAATATCAATAAAGCTTGCACTAGTTCTTGATACATATGCAAGAGCAGATAAAAATGTTGACGTCAATCTTTGGTACGAAATTAAATCACTTGACTATTTTATCATATCACCTTTGCTCGCTGACAAGATTAAGAAGCCAACCACAATGAAGGAGAATCTTGCCATAAAAAATAGTAATTAGATAAATAAAAACAGCATGGTATATATAAAAAAAGGATATCAGCAAAGATTAGCGCGTTTATACGACACGGTACACAATACGTAGTTACTCGTATTTGTATACAAATGGGTTGGACAAGTTAGATGCCTCGAATCATCGCTCCCGAGTTGGCCCTTTCAATTGGGTTAATGAAACTCCCGAGCATGTTTAGTCAAACAATTTGACATGTTACTTGTGTTAATATGACCTACTTAGACGCGTATTGACTCGTTAACACACGTCTAAGAATAATTTTTTCATACATCTGTCTAAGATTTCATACCTTAAGCGTATTCGACGTGTTGTGTGGTGCAATCCACCCCGTACCTGATTTTCAAAGATATATGGAATAAGCACGTCGTGTTCGGATCGGACGAAAATTCAATAAGATTCGATTATGGTACGACAGTGATTATAATATAAAGGCACAAACCGTCAGCCTTATCAAGGCCGGTGGGAAGGAGCTATCGATGTTGTTTACCGACCTTCATTTTGATAAAATTGGGATAATTTTTTTTTAATTAGTCTGCTTAGATGGATTTTCTTTTTCTTTTTAAATTAAATCTCAATGATTGAGCACGCCAATGAAGAAAAAACGCATCAATTGTTTCTTTAGATGGCTTAAAAGGGGAGCACCTCCTCCCTTTTTGAGTAGTTTTTCCACCAAGTCATTTGTCTTTTGCTTGTCCTTTTTCCTCAGTGATCATCAAGTTCTTTATTTTGACAAATTGAATTGGCCAGACATTGGTCGACCTTGTGCTTCATGTCCTAGCTCGTTAAGGACTTGCATGTTCTAAGTCCACTTATTAGTCGTTGTTCTTGGTTTTAATAACAATGGATTGGAATCATCTGCGTATAGCATTCTTTACAGTTGAGTACGATACCCCTCGTAAATTGGACGGCTCAAATCGGATGTTCCTTTTTTCCTTATCTTTCTTTCCGTTTAGCTCCCCTCTTTTCTTCCCCATTTGCCTCTGCACAGTTACTGCCTACTACACTGCACACATGCATGCGGACCCCAACCGTTGATTGCTAGCATGCCCACCTGAGCGTTTGTGGTCACCTTGCTGGGGCCTCGCGACGACACCGTTGCCACCGTTGGTTGCGCTCGTGTATAGCCAAATTCGGCATCGTCTAGCCTCAGGCCCAGTCTCAGGCGACATTGTGGGGTTGCGATCTCAATAGCAGCGAGGTCGTAACCCCATCGGTCCCTCCTCTGTCCTAGACAAGGTAAAAGGAAGAGAGGTACTAGCCTTGGACGTCCCCAAAGGCTAGGGGCTGCTCTAGGCTAGGGGGGGTTATGTTGGGATGGTCGCGACCTCAACTATAGTGAGGCTATGACCATCGGCTCGTGACAACGGGGAGGAGAGACAGAGCACGACTGCTGATGGCAACCCAAGCAACGATGACCCAAGTAGCAACATGGGACAAGGTGTGATAGCGGCGTTTTGATGGAAGGTGGCACCGGCGTATCGATGGTAGTGGTGGAGAGAGAGAGGGGGGGGGGGTCTAGAGAGTGTTTGGCAAATTGATACTTTGATTTTAATTTCTCTAAAGACATAGGAATTTTGAACTAGGGAGTAACTTTACCGGATACAATTACCCGATATAGGTAGATGATCTCATTTCTTTGATAGAAGGTCTTCGAAACTGTCCAAATGTAAAATAAAAAATATGAGATTGAGGTCATTAATTGGTGTATTAAAAAAATTGACTTCGATAAAAATCCAACAATCGAAACTTCATGCTTTTTGGGGCACAACGTCCTTCAAAGTTGATAAATCATTACTATAAACTCGGCCAATGTGAACATTGCATGATGCAATCATATGCACATTTTCTTGGCATAAATAATCAACAACTACGTTTAAAAAATAAAATTGAGCCCGAGATTTGATTTTTTTTATAAGGCTTGAAGTCTCCTTCCATCTTACCACACTTTGTCAAAACCTCCAAAGTCGAGAAGTCACTATCACCATGAAGATCAATATGAAAGATCTCTTCAATGCCAATAGGAATTAGCAAATTGAACTAGCTTTGAAAAAAAAAAAAACTTGTACGCTACGAGAAATGACACATGCAGTGTTGTTCCTTGAACTTAATTAGGAGCGCCGATCCATTACATAGTATATACATCACATATGTGATTAAAATCGCAACAAACCTTGATAAGATGGTCATCTCTATGAAGGATCTTCGCCTATCATATAAGGTGTCGGATAATATTAGATCCTCCGTGGCTAATTTTCCAAATGATCCGCACGAAACATATTCTTATTGGTGATTTCACACTATCCAATTACTTAGAAGCTAGGTGACAATTTTCTAAATCAGTTTCTATATCAATTTCAATACACTTAGAACTGTATTATTAAATAATATGACATATAATTTTTAAAGGGATAATGACACAAATGGTCTTGAACTTTGGTCAAATATGCAATGAGGTTCCTAAGCTTTAAATTTATTCAATGTGATCTTTAGACTTTTGATACATGTTCAACTTAGTTCTCGGACGGTATAAAATGTGTCAATATTATCTTTCAATCAATTCAAGTTTAGAGACAATATTGAATATTTTTTCTAAATTGAAAATGTACCAGAAGTTCAGAGACAACATTAAATAAATTAAGAATTCAGGAATGACATTGCATATTGAGTCAAATTTTAGGAACCATTTGTGTTATTTGCCCATTTCTAAACATCGAATAATCAAATTTTAGTCATTAAATATTTGGTATGGTGAAGGAATGAGCATCATGGGGTGGTGGCGCAGTTGGCTAGCGCGTAGGTCTCATAGCTTCTGAGTTATCCTGAGGTCGAGAGTTCGAGCCTCTCTCACCCCAATGCCCCCCTTTTCTTTTTCAACCCATTTTCCTTTTCTTAATATTAATTTAATCTTAATTGTTAACTAATTTTCAGTAGTCAATTTGCTGAAATTGCACGATTTTTGCAATGGTGCTGACCACGAACTCTCACCTGACTTTTTAGCTTTTGGACCAACCCTTACGCTCAACACTTCAAGAAAATAATAAAATTCAAAAGGTCTCGTTTCGACATGCATATGACTAAGTTATGCGCATAAAAAAAGGTGGCAACTTAACATCAACGCCAACCTATTCTATATCGAATATTAGCCTTACTTGCTTAGCAGGAAAAAAAAATGATTTAGAAAATGGTGAGGCGTCTATATAATTATCGAGTTGTACTTCTCTTTTACTAGTACATTTCTAAAACTTAAAATATTCTTTTCCCTTTTCTATATTTCAGGGAAAGTAAAAAGTAGGGAAAAAATTAATTAAGGGGAAAATTTTTCACTTTCTAACATGTAGACAGAGTTATATCTGTACACTTAGCCCATGCACTTCTAAATATATCTCCAACTTAAAGGAACGGTAAACTATTTCGTCTCGAGCATCGTTCGGATTTCGGGATTTTCATAATGTAAAGTCACAAAAAAGATTCAGAGGAAATTGAGAATACAAAACGTGCGGACAAAGTAAGAAAAACATCCGTGAAGTCCGCCCCATAAGATGGGGACAGATAAAGTTCTATCTGCATACTTAACCCGCGCACTTCCAAATATATCTCCAATTTAAAAGAATGGTGAGTCACACTGGATAAGAACACCTGAAGTACTGCTCAGGTCAGGTGTATATAGACACTGAAAATGGCAAAAGGAAAAAGAGAAAAGCAAAAGATAGCTTACCAGAGAAAGGAAAATACTGCATCGCGGAACAAAATTATCAAAAGTATACAGCATTAAGAATAAAAGATGGACTGTATGTGCCAGGCAAGCTTCTCAATCAAAGATATGTGCTGCAAAATGAAACAACATTAAGCTTCTGTTATAATCGCTTATCGATAGTTGCAACCGTAATCCGTAATGGCCGCGGCCGTCCTTCCTCCCCGTTGCTTCTCCAGAATGCCCGTTTCCACCAAACCTCGAACCCTCTTTGAATATTCGGACAATCCTCGCCCGAGTTCAAGAACCTCTCGAACCAACCCAGGAAAATCTCCTGTTGCTGAGCCAAAGGCAGAGTGAGGATCATGCTACCAAGACCCTCTTCGATCAGATGCCGGTCGAGACCCTTTGACGCCTTCCTCATCCATGGGAAATCCCCGTAAAATGGGACCAGCCATGTTTCCAAGAGCAAGCTCCTCGTGTCCTTAGGGACCAATATCTGCCCCTTCCCAACGCCAACGAACAATCGGGCTGTCACTCGGCTGACCTCGTACCTATGAATGGCAGGGATAGAAGAATGTGCCTTGGAGAGTTCAAATTGAGAAGCCCATTTTCTGAGAAACTCCTCCGCAATCTGCCGGTCTATTAGAATGTCCAGCATCCAATGCAAGTTATCGGCCTGACGTGAAATCTGGCCTACTTCCTTAAAATCTGACACTGCAGCCTGTAGGAAATGACGACGCAGCGATTGAAGACACATGTCGCATGCTGAATATAAAGATTCCTTTCGCAGATCGCTGAGAGACGGATTCTCCCGGAGCATCTTTGAGACTAGTCCTTTTATGTCCCGCCTCGCCCTCTCATCTTTTCCTCCTAGAACTACGTGTAAAAGATTGAGCAGCACGTCTCCATTCTCACTTCTTTCCCCTTCTATCCCATGGTTGACTTCAAAAGAGACTCTCTTTAGAACTTCAGCCGCCCCGGCTCCATCAAGACGAAGTTCGGTTAATAACGAAACAACCTTCTCTTCTTCATCCTCAGCCCACGGAGCAGCTTCTAAGTACTCCAAGCAAGATAGGACCCCAGCATCGAATCCAATGGCAGCTGAAACCTGTAGAACAGTAACAAGATTAGAAACTACAATATTTTACAATCTCAAATCGTTTGTTTCCATCCAAATCACTTACACAGAGAGAGAGAGAGAGAGAGAGAGAGAACAAAAGGAAGTGCACACAAATTTGGAATTCAACTAATGGATGGAACGGAAAGCGACTAATAGATCCAACTGTCACCTTCAAGATACCAAGGACTCTGGTGACATCCTCCTTCATAAGCTTCTTCCTCAAATCCTTGCAATACATCAAGCGCAATGTCTCGATATATACCTCAACATCGTCACAATCAGCGATTTCAACGACGTATGGCCCCGAAACTCGCTGCTGCTTTATCCATCTGTCAGACAACTTCACGGCGAAAAAGCGACTGTGTGCCACGAGTATCGGCCTGTGCACGTTCATGCTGACGGTGATCCCATCCTTGGAAGTCAATGCTAGCTTGATGTCACTTGATGAAGCATCATTGAACTGGTTCCCAGGACTTCTGGCGGCCAAAATATCTGATAATCTTTGCATAGTCAAGGCCTGCTTGTCTTCAGCTGATATTTGGGGCTTTGGCACTAGAGGCACGGAAGGGTTTGGAAGAATATGAGTACTAGGTTGGATGTCTGGCTCGCTAGCCATCATCTCGAACAAGGTTGGGCTTGATCGGGGGTGGCGGTGACATTGGGTTCAACAGCCCAGCTGTGAGAGCAGAATTGAATTTTGTAAAGCTAGAAGTGAAAGAATTGAGGGAAGTGTGGCCATTGATGGGTGGTGTCAACTCCATGTCTAACGATGGTTTCTCCAATTCCAACTGCTGGCAAATCATGCAATCTGCAATGTGCAAGGAGAAAAAGCAGTCAAGTACGCTCACCTGGGCATTGTTTTTTATGTTGACGTTCTGTCTAAGTAGTCAACAATTTTCTCAGCTAATAGAGGAGAATTTGGAAAATCACAAATGGTCTCTAAAGAAAACTTCTCTAGCTAATTATGTAAAGACTTATAGATACTTTGAACATTTCGAACGCTTTCATCCTTGCTCAGGGAACATCCAATGCCAATGCATGTTTCCTTTTTTATCCACAGCAACTAAGTTACCTTATGTTGTATATCAACTGTTTCTTTAATTTATCAGATATGGAATACATGGGCAAGATCTAAGAATGGCCTCTATTATGTATGGCATAGCATCGTACGCCAACAAAACAATTAAGAACAATCTTGCTCTTTGATACTGAATAAAAAGCAAGCACATGGAATAGACGAATTCCAAAACAAGCAATGAAAATAACAGACTACTTCAAGTAATTGAGACAAACCATGAAAATGACTGGTTTTTTTGTTTTTTAAAGAGCGTTAAAGAAAACCAAGTCTGAACGAGAGTTTTCTAATAAAAGGCTGGTCAAAATTGAAAATTATGGGGGAAAATATAAACCGAGTGGCAAGGACCAGCACTTCATGGATTCAGTTGCTCATAAATATACAAGTACAACAGAAACATAAAGTTCAATGGCTTGTTAGGGAATCTTCCTAGTGGAAAGAGAGAAAATTTAGTCAATTATTAGAGCACCTGTGGAAAACACTAAATCCCTACCCACCAAAATTTGCAAATATCTCCCCCCCCCCACCACCCACCCTTTCTCAAGCAAAAAAGGGCTGACAATCAGCAAAAGGACGATAATAGGTAATTTTCACATAAAAAAGATTGCTTTTGTCCATAATGACTGCCAAGATCGCACATAGTCAAGACAGTAGCAACACGGACTTTCATCGAATAGTAGGACAATCTGTGAGTTTTATGTTCTAGCACAGATATCACTGTTGTTCACAGTTCACACTGTGGAAGCAAAGATACTCTCACTATCTGATTTTCTAGAACAGTTGACAGATGATTCCCTTCAACTTGCAGTGCAAACTAAACACATAGAAATATAATCTGTTTCCTTAGCAGAAGGAATGATTAATAGCTATCAGAAATAAATTATCTGTGAGAATAGAATCTCTCGACTGGATTTACAAATATCGGAGATAAAGTTTCCAAATGCTAAAGAACAAGATCCAGATTTTCAAACAGCAGTAACTCAATGACCGCACAGCCAGATAAAATCAGGAGACAGAAATCCTGAAACAAATAATTTGATGCTTTCATAGGAACCCAAATTTTGATCAACTTGACATTCAAATTCCATTGAGAGCAATCTACATAGAAGAAACTCAAGATTGTCTGGAGAAGTTAAGTTATGTTTGTTGGAAGTACAAGAGATACGAAACTTCAAAACAGCCCGCAAGTGCCGTTCACGCCTCATGATAATCATATTGCACATGGAGAGGCATATTCGTGTGACAGAACAAAATCCAACCGCTCAAGAGTCAAGATGGAACTAGCAATGAAAATCGGATGGCTAATACACCGTCGAAAGTAAGCTTAGCATCTCTTTCATTGCTCAATGGCGCCAAGAGCAATGAACATCGACCAAGAACACATCGCATCGCATCCTTCAAAGGTCTAGTCTTACCTAGCCAAATATCACAAACCCAACAGAAACCCAAGCTCCTCACAACTCATTTATATAGCAACAGATTCGTTGCCAGATGTCATAACAGATTACTCCAAACAAAACCAAAAAAATATAAAGCACAATATCACAATACTCAAGGGAAAATTTACTTAAGTCCCAACAATCATATGCTCTTTTCCTCAGTTCCCTTCCCATGTTTATACAAATTATCTGTCAAAACAAGGCAGCTTTAACTCCCCCAAATCTTTGCACGAATGCCATATAACCTCCTGGAAAAATCCACAATCCTCCTCGTCCTGCTCACACCAGAATTACTCGAAAAACCAAATCCGAACTCAACGAAACCAGACATAAAACAGCTCAAGCTACCTTTTTTCGGCTACATCAGCGGGCGACGAGAACACAAAGAGTCCATAATGCGGGTGCCTTGCTCGCGCGATTCAATACAAACCAAAACCCAGAAGGCAAAAACACACAAGCGGCACAAGCTCCAACATTCACAGCACAAGACAAGAACTTCACAACATGGGTCACCCAAAGTTTCATTGCACAGAGCAAACGGAGTGAAGGGTTACGGAGCAAGTACCTTCTTCTCACTTCGTGTGCCACTGGAAAGCAGATTCCGCATGATGAACGCTTTGAATGGCCATGAGCAGGAGAGATTTAAAGGGGGCGCAAAAAAAGAAAGGGAAGGTGGGTGGGGGGGGGGGAGGACTCAAAGGAGGAGAGCTGGAGGGCGAGAGAGAGAGGGAAGATTCAGGGGAATAAAGAGCTCTTTTGGCTTTGGAACCTCATTCAACTCTAGGAAACATCGAGGGGGTGGGGGGAATGATTTTCTTGGTTGAAAGAATTGAGGACCTTCAGCAGACAACAAAACCACCCCCAAGAAAACAAGAAAGAAGAAGGGAACAACAAAACAGGGAGGGCGCTCCAATGAACGACATGGAGAAATCATGCGAGAGTTTCATATAAACAATGAGGAGTAGGAGGAGGAGGAGGAGGAGGAGGAGATGCCCATCTCCGTTCTCATTTGTCCGTTGCTGATGTTCCTCTCTGTCTGTCTCTCCCACGGTCTCTCAATTCCCCCCCTATTTTTCTATTGTCTTTGGGTACTGGGATGCACGTGATCCTCCCTTGGCAATATTAATTGGGCCCCAGTCCATTATATATATATATATATATTATATGAACAAAACAAGAAGAATATCTGGAATTTTATTAGAAGAAACGTCACGGAAAGAAATTAGCAGTATTATTAATAGATATTTTCAAGTTGGGTTTTTAAGTTTTCTATTTTGCCTTGATAATTTTAGGTTTGTTAAGAGGATCTATTTTTTTTTTTTTTTTTTGCGGATGAGCCATGTTAATATGAGCTAAGGTGAAAGCGGAAACTTGATTTGCTAAATATTCGGGGGTCTTCCGGGCTAAGGGAAAGACATATTGCACCCGCCGCGAGATTTGCTAAAGTAAGTAAAACGCAAAATTCTATTTAGACACACCCTATTGATGTGGTGTAGAGTCTAATAAAACGGTTGTATAGATGGTATTTTCTATGTCGTTACTTACAATAATATGTGACGAGATAATTAGGATATTTCATATTGGTCTCAGCCATCGAAGCCGGGGGTTGCCCCCGCCGTCGCCTCCGCAACTGGCAGTGCCAATCCCAACTGACCTAAATTCGACGTCAACCACGAGCCTCAAGTCTTTTCACAAAGAAACTTGAGGCATGTCATCGCCGTCATTGACGAAGGACGCAACACTTAGAGAGAGAGAGAGAGAGGGGTTGAAGTCGGCAATGTCGGAAGTGAAGAACGATGACCGTGGCAGGGATAGACGATGGCGGCGTGCTCTAATGGCAAAGAGAGGAGAGTGATGAGGAAGGTTGTGGGATTAAGGTTCTTGAAGGACATTTTGCAATTAACTGAAACATAAGTTTGCGTGGCGCTCATCTCATCGTGCATATGGTATGCACGGAATCTTTCTTTTGAAACATTACAAATCCACCGACCTCTATATTGAAGATACTTATGAGAAGAAATTTCTAACCTATCAAGGGATGAATGTGTCATTTCGATGCAGTACTAGTACTGGAAGCGTCCCTCGAGAACCACAAGGGAACAAACGAAGCCTCGCGACCTCTGCTTATTCAAGTAATGTGGGACATTGTCAACACTCGAGCGCCCTCATATCACCGTCTCACTTTAACGTGCCGCGCCTCCGTATTTGGCTCAAATTACACACATTTTAAGCCCTTTCAAGAAGACATCATGTACTTGTACAAACAAGCACAACATGTTCATGTGCATCCGAGCATGTGAAGACTAGTATAGGAGATAATCATGAAATTGGCCGACTCTCGTTCCTCTTGCTCTCGCAAAGCACCTGCCTCTCTGCTGTGTCCAAGCATATAAATTTCGCGGGTGGCTGGCCATTTGCGTACCCAATTGAAATCTAGTACGTAAAGTGCACCGTCTCCTTCTTCGATCTTCGCGACTTTGGGATGAACATGGACCAGCTTCACTTGTGGGGTCCTTTTTGCGTTCTTGCCCTGAAGTCATGGGATGTTGTTTGGTCCCTTTAAAAGCAAAGCATGTCCCCATCTCTTTGGCTTTTCCTCTTTCTCTATGTGAAGATGTATTAGGGAGCATCTCTCGAATCGGACGGCGCTGTTCTTTTATCAAAGATATCAACGTCGAATCAAATCTCAATGGCTCAATACAAGTGGTATGACTCATCGTTCGGCATAACAGAACAAAAGAGGACAAATCAACCTTATTGAGCATTTACGTTCTAGTTACTGCAATAGACAAATTCCCGTTTTCAATCCATGAATCCTGGAGGGTTAATGCATTTCAACTTTCGCCTTAATGTGCAATGAAGACAAGCATATTCACTTGCAAAAAGAAAAACCATGGACTACCAACTACGTACGATGCAGAGTATACCACCAGAATTGCCCTTTCTTCATTAATTGTAACAGCCAAGAAGACGAGCTCAATCTACAAAATACGCGATCTCGCACCAACCAAAGCATAAAGTGCAAACACCTTACATCGTGCTCGGTACTTGCAAAATTACACAAGAAACAGAGATCAATATACCCTTCAACATGACCCAATAGCCCTGAAGGACAAAGGAGACGGCAAAATTATTTGAAGCAACTCAACATCAATGAGGATCATGTACTCGTAGAGAGCACCTCAAGAATAGTGGGCGAATCTGTCACTGGATACAACATAATTATTATGAGAATTGTACAAAGACCAAAAGAAGTAGAGCGATAAAGAGAGAAGTACGAGCCCTCGAGGCTTGCCACTGAAAATTGGTAGAGTCACGAGAAAATATCTAAGCAAATTGCCAGAGAAGGTAATGATGAAAAGAAAAAAGTGAGACTAGTATCGGTTCCAGTAGGTCCTGCGTCTGAACCAGTTGTAATCAGGCAAGCCTTGGATTGGGCCCATTGCAGCAATAGCAATATCCTATAAAGAAGAGAAGGAAAAAGACAACATGAGCATGCTGAATCCAACCTTAAAAGCAAAAAGGAGATCAGGTATCTTTCTCGTTCTCACCCTATCGTAGATGAATCTATTTGCTACACGTTTGACAGTGCTGGCATCAACAGCATCAATCCTGGCGAACAATTCGGCAAAAGGAATTCTCCGGCCATAAGTCAGAAGCTGTAAGAACAGAAGATAAATAATATGAATCGTCAAAGGACTGCACCATAAAATTTATGTGCAATGCATCATACACGATCAGCTGTGGAACTAAGATGCATAAAGTGCCTGGATAATGGTTACGATACCTCATCTAATAACAGTCTACCTCAAAACATACACCATTCTCATCCCAAAGCATACATCATGTATTGCAGTCATAAATCAACGGAAGTCAAATTTAACCAATCGAAGAATAGAGAAAGCACACTATTTTATTTATTCCACAGAAATATGCAGATAACTGCAACAGGGAGCACTTAACATACAACATCTGAACGCACTATAATTGGTACATTGACCAAACCTTGATCACCCACACCTCTTCATGTTCTTCACGAGGTTTTTTGCACAATTTGATACACAATTTTTCTTTTCCTTCATAACTTAAAAAAGAGCCAGTTGATCTGTGATGCACAGAGCTTCTACTCCTTCCAAACGATCATTTTAGGCAGACATAACTCTTTATTTTATCTTTAATTTATAACAATAAAATGAAGCTGGAAAAAAAGCCCACAACCTCCAGTCATCCACCATCGTTAGTGAAGAAATAACTGAGATAGTTCTGAAGTCTGTGCGATGAACTAGCTTAAATTATAACATGTACAGATTTCACACAGCGACATTTGTTGATAAGTTGATTGCAAAAGGCCTCTGATCGTGCTTTGGTTTATCTCAAAAAATGCTTGCGATCAGGCTTGAAGGATATTATCTGTGATCAGTTTAATAAACTTTCAAAGATGTTCTATTAGGACACGTCATCAAGCGAGAGCAGGGATATGACTTTATGGCTCTGTGTATTTCAAGAGACGTATTTGAGTTCTTAGGAAAATTAAGAAAGTAATTCTATGTTGTGGGGCACAGGCAAACACTAGTTTATCAGTACTATCACTGGTAGCTACTTCGTCACTGCTCCAACACCTTCTGCAGCTAATAGATAACACCGTAGAACCATAAGTCTTAGTTACCATTCTCTCTTTAATTTGTTAACATGCTACGCTAATTTCATGCAGGAGTTAGCCCCAACTCATTTGACACAGTACAATAGGTTGACAATATGTACCCAGGTAACTATTCAGCAAAAGCTCTAAATTAAGTACATTGAGACATTTTGAAGCGAAGACCCGTAAGGAGACACGTCTAATATCTAAATCACAAAACTAACACTTTCTATATGCTCTAAAAACGAAAGCATGTGCAGGTAATTTGGTACTACATATCTTCTTTTGGATGGATAAAATGACGATAAAAATTTAATCTTCCTCATTTCGACAGCCACAACATTTCAAAACAACTAAAGCACATATTGATATTGCCTTTTAATACTCATTAGGCTTGAAGAAAATTGCGTAGTTCCAAACTACCAAAGGACACCTTGTAGGCAACAGGCCGGCCAGCCATGGCTGTAACCTCAGTGAATTGTCAAACTTTGAGATAACAGCATGAGCCATTTTCTAACAGTATCAGCATATTCCATTTTCTATGAAATATGACATAAAAAAAGAAACCTTTAAATCATATGTAAAGTAATAATTCACTTGTTACAAGAAAACCTTACCTGGCGTCCAATATCTTCAGCCACAGGACTTGTTCCATCAATGTGAAGCAGCAGAGAAGATTTCAACTGCAACAGAGGACAAGAACAAGTGTAGGGCCATTAGAATAAGAAATAATCACTGTAATTTTCGTTTTGCCAACATCATTTGTATAGCATAACATTAAACAAGCCCGCATTTGGAGATCCATAAGCAGTGCGCTTCAGGTAATCGAGCAATATTTAGTCTACACATAATTCCATTGAATGGAAACAGAAAAAAAAATAAGGGTCTCCACTCGAAAACCAGCTTCAATATTAAGATGCTCAAGCAATTTCTTAGATGAAAACATATTCTCTCTGAAACATTACCCTCATTTAGCAAAAGAAAAATTAATAGATCCCTATCAGTCTTATTCATGCAAAATTAGCATCTGCATATGATGCCCAAAGAGCACTCCCCAGACATTACTCTCAAAAGGCAAAGGAAAATAGCCTACGGCCTAAAATTTAGAATAAAGGCACCTTCTTTGGGTTAAATTTCAAATCTTATCTGGAATTGAAAAGAGCAGGCTATGGTCCATGGGATGAATTGACAAGAGGTCAGATCAAACTTATGCATAAGATGTGAATAGGAGCAATAAGATAAATATAAGGATTATTCTCATCCATGTAGAAGATGCTATCCCACCCAAGATAAAACCCTGCTTTACGGCACAACCTTCAAATCAGAAGCCTTTCTACCGTAAGGAATGCTTACAATTTACTGAGACATGTAGAAACTATAAATGCAAAGAGTTGTAAGAGGTGAAAGAATACCTGATTTCTAGCTCGAGTAACATCAGCTTCAGAAACACGATGAGCCAACTTGGTTGTCTCATACATTATTGCATAAGCCAAATCATCTAAGCAATCCGGCTGAAACAGAAAATTAACATTCAACTCAAAATTCTTTATCAAAAGTTCAACTTTGGCACAATATATGTGATAAAAGCTCAAAGACCATGGTTGTCTGTGGTTGGAAAACTAATCATAGGGTGGATTTTCTAGTATAATCAAAGGCTTCATACCATCTCAAAGATCTTCCATATAATCTCATTCTATGCCTTTGAAATATTTCATTGTTCTTAAGAAGCAAAATACCGGGACTATTCCACTCAGTAACTTCCCTCAGCACATTTTAGTTTCCTTCACCTCCATGCAAAACTTTCAGACCCTAGCTGTCTTTAAGCCACTCCTTATGCTATGACTATGAAAGATGAAAGATCAAAATAAGAAAGCAAGGGTAACAGGGTCTGGTCAGATCATGAACAGAGGAAACTAGATAAAGATCAGCCATATAATTTTTCAAAGTGTCCAATTTTCTCTTAAGTTTCATCCTCCCATGCATGAAAATGAAATTCAATTTTACTGCTCCATTCTCATCACTGAAGAATAACTCTTCCACTACCCATATATCACAAAGTCATACCCTATTTTCACATATGTATGTTTAGCTCACCTTGGCAACAGCATAAACACCAAAGAGACCAGTGTCCTTATAGTTGGTATTGAATGCCATAATAGATTCTGCTATTTCGTTAATTGCAGCTCTTTGTGCCAGTTCAGAACTGTTGAAAAGTTTGTAACATATGTTAAATGATGCTACTGCACCATGTAAGTGCTTGAAAACAAGCAAAACTAATTCTTAATATACAAGTACAAAGTTAACATAAATTGCCCACCCCATGTGCTTTCCACCTCCAGCGTTTTTGTTCCATGAGCCTAACATCGCCTGCATCACCATCAGAGCGATGGAATCTGGATCCGTCCAAGATGCTCCACTGAAAGCGACTGCAAATTGTGCCAGAGGAATATCGTCGTCGATTATCCTGACCTGTTATGGCATTACTTCAAAAATGAATATATCATGGGAAACATATGATACAGATCATATCACATTAAGGGGTTACTACACAATCAAATCTCCCACCTCCGAACCAGTAAAAATTGCAGGCTCCTTTGCAGCTAACTGGGAAGCAGTGGTTGGATCAGCAGAGAGCTTCATAAACAATTTCTTTACTTGCTCAACAACATCTTCGTGCTTCACAGCTCCAGATGCAGCAATAACCTAAACCACCAAAACACAATTAAGGAGTTATTAAAAAGAAATGCTTGTGGCAGCTAGTACCCATTGCTACCTTCTAGGGACAATAAGAGTACCTAGTCAATTTAGTAAAGCAGGCATACATTGAACTCTCATTTCTTATGTCCTAATTCTCTTCTTTTCTTGTCATTTGCTCTTTTCTTGGTTGTGAAAAGAGAACCGAGGTGGCAAAAAAACAGGCAAAAAGAAAGGTTGCATCACGAATATTACCATTCTAGGAGCTGTGTAGTGTGTTTTTATGTAGTTCTGAAGATGTTCCTTTGTAATTGTCTTGATATTTTGAGCAGGTCCAAGAATAGTCCTTCCCAGAGGAGAGTACTGGAATGCTGTTGCATGCAAATGATCAAATATCACCTCCTCAGTTTGGCCTTCAACCTACAGCATTTAAAGAGACAAACTTACTACAAAGAAAGCATCATTGTGAGGGAGGCTATCAGCATTAGAATACTGAAGGCTAATGAGGCAATCAATAAACAAATGACAACGCGTCATGACAAGTTCAGAGGCAGTTAAAAGAGCTCAGAAGGTACTGCAGTTTCCTTACCAACTATTACTATTTTCTATTGCGATGCCAAGTATGAGCACCCTATATAAGTTTGGCTAAAATTTCAATGAGAACGTGAAATTGCTAAAAACTCAATGCAAGCCCCTTTACCCCAGCAATTCCACTCGACCTATTAGAACATTCTCAATTAACCCAACTAAACCCAAATTTAAACAAGTCCTACCATTTATTTAGGCTCTGTTTGTTTCGTGAAAAATGAATGATTTGGGAAAACATTTTCCAAAAAAATTTCGCTTATATCGCTTGACAAAATATTTTTCCTTCATCCTTACCAAAAAAAAATATATATATTTTTCCTTCATTCATTTTTGTAAGTGATACAAGTAATCATTTTTAGGAAAATGTTCTCCGAATTATCCATTTTCTGCGAAACAAACACATCCTTATTTCATATTTAGACAGAAGAAATATCTGATAAAAGATTAAATGGACGCTAATGCCACCAAGGCAGACTGATTCCCAGCATTACACACAAAAAAAAAAAAAAAGTAGCTCAAGACAATGATGGTAGATTCAACAACTAATGCTGCACTAGAAACATGAACTGATCCGATAAATAACAAGCAAATTCACAGAACACCGCATATCAAAAGAATTACCTCTTCCATCTCACGTAAGATCACATCGCGCTCCCGGTTGATACGGTTCTCATCAAACTTGGAGTTCTGCAGGATATCGGCCAAAATGTCGAGGGCATTGTTGACATCCTTATCCATCACCTTGGCATAGTAAGTGGTCTGCTCCCTAGAAGTGTAGGCATTCAAGTGTCCTCCCATGTTCTCTATCTCTTCCTCCAACTGCCTTGCCGTTCTCTTCTCAGTCCCTACAACAATGCCGAAGAGGAACCAAACAAAAAAAGGCTCCGATTAGAGCAAATTTCAATCATCAAAAACAACACAGAATACAAAGAGATGCCAATCGATTCAATACCCTTGAAAATCATATGCTCGAGGAAATGGGCGGTCCCGTTGGTGTCGTCGGTCTCGAATCGCGACCCGGCGTCGATCCAAACCCCGACGGTGGCGGTGCGGGCGGCGAGGTTCGACTCGGTGGCGACGCGGAGGCCGTTGGGGAGCGTGGTGACGCGCGTCTGGGGGGCGGCGAGGATGCGGGTGTGGTCGGCGACGGCCGGGTGCGGGGAGGCGTACCGGAGGAACCTCGGATCCGGGTTCTCCAGCTGCTTCAGCTTCGACTTCACGGACTCGGCGAGGCGGTCGTAGACCATGGCGTCGGGGGGCGGCGGGGCGGGGGGGCAAGGCGGCGGCGACGGCGGCGGGCGCGGTCGATTGGGATCGGACGGCGGTCCGGGAGGGCAGCGACGCCGCGGCGCGGGAGCCGCGGGAGCGTACGGCGAGGGCCAGCAAGTGCTTGATGGCCATGGTGGAGAGGGTGCGAGGGGAGGTCTCCCGGCGGAGAGACTGATGATGCCTGGGTCGGTCTTCCTTTGTTAGGGTTTCGCCTACCCTTCTGGTTCAGTCGATCTCGAGGAGAGAGAGAGCGCTTCCTGCTGACGTATTCTCTAGAGAGAGAGAGAGAGAGAGGGGGGGCCGAGGAGACCCGGTATACAAGCCGAAACGACGAGTCGTTTTCGGGAAGTGCTCCCTCTACAAACGATGTGTGTTTCTCAACCTGATTTCGAGTACCTCAAGTTTTGTTTCGAGGGATAATTGCAGCAAATGGTCCTAAAATTTATCACGAAAGTACAATTAAGTCTTAAAATTATTAAAAAGTATAATCAAGCCTTAAAGCTTATCGCGAATGTGCAATTGAGTCCTAAAATTTTTGCAAAATATAATCAAGTCTTAAAATTTGTCATGAAAGTACATTCTAGTCCTAAACTTTCAAAATGTGCAATCGAATCTTCTTTTTAGTTGTAATCCATTTCTTCTAAATTTGCAATTACTACAAAGGGAAGATTACAACGAATTTCAACTGATCCAACGGCCTATAGCTAAAATTTCAAAAAAAAAAAGGGGGTAACTTGTAATTATGCAACAAATATTGGGAGCAAAATGTAATTCTTGAGGACAATTTGCCCTTACGTTCTCGCCGTCGAATCACGTGATTGGTTTTCAGGTGACAATGCGGCTAGAGTCAACACCGGGGGGGGACATTGAAATCGATTTAAAATCATCGGGGTCGCCAAAATTGAGATGTTGGGGATAAATTTGCAATGCACTTAAAAACCGAGGGGCAAATAATAAATTTTCCTTCAGTTTAGGGATAATGATACAAACAGTTCCTAAACTTTTGTTCAATGTGCAATTTGGTTCCTAAACTTTTAATTTATTCAATGTAATCCTTGGACTTTATGCTACATTGAACATTTTCGTATAGTTCATGGACTAAATTGAATACGTACTAAAAATCCAAGGACCACATTAAACGGATTAAAAATTCAGGGACCAAATTGCACATTAAATCAAAATTCAGGTACTGTTTGTGTAATTTTCCCCCCGGTTTATTTGCAGATTCAACTAGCTGGGCAGAGTTTGCAGTAGTCGGCAGTGAATGCTCACAAATTGAGTAATTAAAATGCCACCAACTCCTTCCAAGAAAAAGAGAAGTCGTTCACAAATGCAGGAACGTTTTTCAGCTTCCTTCCCTGTTTTTAGCATGGAAAACCCAATGGAAAATTCACGGCAACAAGTTCATAGATTTTGATCATAAAGACGAAATTCCATATTTAGATCCAAAAGACGTTGCGTTCAAGTCCTCCTTGTAAATTTTGGTCCCGGAGGTAATGAAATTCAAAGGCCAAAAACGTGAGAACGTGATCAGAATTCTGGGCTCTGTTCAGCATCTCCATGTAGAACAGATGATATGCCTTATCGTATACTGTTATGTACTTCGACTACTTCATCTACACACCCAAGTGACAAAAGTTCAACCCTACATTGTGCTAAACAATGAATCATGCATATCCTCTCATACCCGATTCGCCCTGGTGGCGAGTCAAGCTGCTTTGAGCGATTCACCGAGGACGCCATCCAAGAAATGCCCCGTTTTTTTTTTTTTTTTTCTGGTGACGCACAAGTAACTCGAGCTTCTGATTCTTCTTTTCTTTCTGCTGTGACTAGATTTGTACATTACCACCAGAAGTAGTAGATGAATCATCAGGAGGGCTGATTGAGATCCAGAGCAGAGAGACTGTGATTGAGACCAGGCCTGACCAGACATAGACAATGGTTGGGACTCGCCCTCTCCTGCCCATCAGCCCCTTGGCAAATGGATACATGTGAGCCAACACCCAGAAGCTGAAGAACACCCCTCCTAGGAGCTTGCTCCACTGCGGGATCTCGCTGTAAATCGTCCTCGAGAACCCGATCACGACCGCCACGATGTTGACCACCATTATGGTCAGGGGCATGATGAAGAGGCTTGTCCACTTGATGACGTAGAGATCGGCATAGATGTCGTCCTCGTCCTCGGCGGTGGATTTGGATGTCAATGTGAAGGAGATCTCGATGCCGGCTATTACCTTGAGCAGGCCCTGGAGGACGGCGGCAAGGTGGGCACTCGTGCCGCCTATGACCCAGAACTGCTCATTCCGCCACCATTCCTCGAGGCCCACCCCAGACCACTTCACTTCGAGGAGGGAGATGAGGGTGAGTGTGACTGTGATGATGAGCAGGTAAGTAAGGAATGCGATATTGAGGCTTTGGACGATGAATTGGCCCGAGAAGAGGGAAAGCGCGGGGAGAAAGCAATAGACCGAGAGGAAGACCGAGGTGAACGGGTATATGCCGACGTTTAGGTACGCAATGCGTTGCAGGAACTTGAGGCGCCGGCTCCCGAGCAAAGCATTGTTTCGAGAGAAGAAGATCTCTACAGACCCTGTTGCCCATCGGAGCACCTGGTGGAGGCGGTCGGTGAGGTTGATCGGTGCGGAGCCGCGAAACGCATCGCGCTTTGTGATGCAATACACGGACCGCCACCCGCGGTTGTGCATACGATATCCAGTGACCACGTCTTCCGTCACCGACCCGTAAATCCATCCTATCCTGTCACCCCATTCAGTCTTGTCTTCATACCTGCAGGCGCGTAAAAAGGGTAGATTACTACAAAAAGTAGCTGACAGAAACAGTTCCTCAAAAGGCCAACTGGAATTGTATCTCGACTTAGATAAAAGATACAAGTATTGCCTCGTCTCAAATCATTCGAAAGCTCATCACATTAATTGTAATGACTCCAATTAACATTGAAAGCAATTACCAGCAGGAGATGACAGCCACTGCCTCAGCAACTGTAGGCGCATCCAATGGCGGGCGAGGAAGAAGAAGGGCTCCAGGAGGCCTGCCATTCTTTATCGAAATATGATCAGCGAGTGGTCGCCCCTGAAACTCCGCAATGGGGATCGATTCAGTGAGCATGGACGAATTTCCGAATTTCTTTGGTAAACTTAAGTCCGGGTGCGACGTCAGGGGTTGCGTGTCCGAGTCCTCATCCTCACTTTGCATCTGCACATTCTGTGCCGGAGTCTTGATTTGTCCAAAGAGACCGTCATACTCGTTTGCTCTTGGCGGTTGAAACCCGTAAAGCGCAAATCGCCGGAACATACAACCGGTCCCCACGTATACCGGCCCTTGGAGACCATCGAGCGCTCGCATATTACCTGTCACGATCAAAATGAAAGATAAAACTTCACATGTTGGTATGCAGCAATGCTCATATTTTGGTTTGTCACAGGATTGAGTGAATCTGTTGACCGCAGAAGATGACATTACCATCAAAGAAGACGGTGTTGTGATTGGCATATCGATCTGATGGATCGATCCCTTCAAATCTCTGTGGAAACTGAATGTAGCAAATGCGATCTCCACCACGGTCCATCATGAAACACATTCCCTCCTTTATAGCTTTCGAGTTGTAAATATAGTGGTCGCAATCCAAATTGAGTATGAACGGTCCGTTGGACAGTATCGCCGATGCTCTGACCAAGGCATTCATCGCTCCAGCCTTCTTGTTGTGGTCGTACCCGGGTCTTTTCTCCCTCGACACGTATGCAAACATCGGCAACCGAATGTCGATACCCGAGAAATCCAATTTCTTCTCATCCGGATGGCCCATCACGGGGTCGTTCTCCGGGACCTTGCTCATTATCTGCATTGTGGACAATAAGAGAAATGGGAACTGCGTTTGGTACCGAATTCAACTGCTCATTGATTTGATGATCAACTCGTTACCTGCAATATCCCGGCATGGTCTCCTTTAGCGTGATCGGCACTTGAATTGAACCATGTCCCTGGCCAATGAGTCCCGTCGGCCATCCACGTAGCCTTCGTGACCTTGATCGGTTCCTGTGGCAGGACTCCTCCATTCTTTTCCCGAGCAAGCTGCTTCTCTTTTTTTTCTTCCCTCAAATTGTACGAATCGCAGCGTCTTCGTATCACCTCGGAAGGCCGTTGATTCTGACTTTAAATTCATCATACTCCCTCTTGATCCAACGTCGGTCTTTTACGAAATCGAGCCGCTTCTTGTTCTTCGTGGGGTCGGATTTTAAACTGAAGTAACTCTCTGGATTTCTAGGCTCAATGTTGTGCTTTCTGCAAAAGGGCACCCATACCTGTTGCATTGGGAGAAAATAGAGGACACAATGTTCTGTGACTTTGTCTTTACTTCATTGAATGGATTTGAGCACCGCCGAGATAGTTTATCTAAGCAGAGAAGTACCTGAGCGAAGTTGATGGCTTCAGCCATTGCCTCGAAGGTGAGAATCGCCCCGCCATCATCCGAAATGTAGCATGAAAGCTTCTCGACGGGGTAATCGACCGCAAGAATTGAGAGGATCGTGTTGGCGGTGACAAGAGGCGGCTCCTTTTCCGGGTCGGCCGTCGACACCATCACGTCGACCCCCGGCAAGTCCGACCGGCCGTGGGGATTGGATGGGGAAGGCCTCTCGAACTTATCGGTGAGGGCCGCGAGATCGGTCGCTCGGTTTATGGGATTGAACTTCGGCAATATGTCCAACAGCCACGAGAAGGCGAACCAAAGCTCGCAAACGATGGACATGCCCCACAGCCACATCGCGTCTTGATTCGGGTTCGCGACTCTCCAGTAAAGAAACAGAACTAATGCCGCCATCCGCATCACTATCAGTAGCCTGTTTCCAGCACATAAAATGGCACAATTCATATCGCATGCTTTTGATCTTTGATCAACTCTAGCCGTAGCCGGGACATTGAGGAATATCCAAGAAGGCATTCAGGGAGGGATTAGAGGTGCCGTGCTACGGGAAGCGAGGATCGTTTCCTATGTCAGCTATCAGGAACGGGTTTTAACTAGTATCCGAAAGCGTGTATCGCGATTTTTCTGTCCATCGATAAAATAAAACGGCACAGTTCATATTGCATGCCAGGAAATTTTGCGTGATTAGATTCGAAAGAATCGGTGGTAATTATAGTGCTGCATACATATGGCTTCAATCTCAAGCACATTAATAACTTTTGAGTTCATAATTTTGCGGCAATAATCTGCTCGGTCCAATGTGCTGTTTGGCTGGTTCGTGTGTCAATGAACAAGCTTCATGAGCTGCACCTTTTTCTTTGGTAATGTACGAGCTGCATTTGATACATGGTATGCATCTATTGAGATCTCTACGGGGCCTAACGAAGGGACATTTCTGGAGCTACTACCGATGATGTTCCGTGAATTTGAGTCCATGTCAGAGAGAGTTTCGATTAAGCATATGAACCTGTAAGGGCTGAGAACGCCCGGTGGAACCTTGATCTTCCTTGTGAGAGGCTTCCAAGGTTTGTCCATGAAGTCCTCCATGCTCATCCCGCCATCATAAGCATCCTCCTGGTCCTCTTGCCAATATGCATTCCCAATTCCATACTTCCCTTTGCTTTCGAACAGCCACCGCGTGTGGTCGAAGTCCCCGGTCTGGCTCCTCAGCAGCATAGACTTGTTGCTCGACTTCATCAGGGACAACCTGCGGT
This sequence comes from Syzygium grande, assembly GCA_024733475.1. NCBI lineage: Eukaryota > Viridiplantae > Streptophyta > Magnoliopsida > Myrtales > Myrtaceae > Syzygium > Syzygium grande. Next base: position 23,878,921 of record JAMXDD010000005.1, read on the forward strand.
CCATCTTCGCCCGGCCGCTCCCGCCGCCGCCGCCGCCCCCGTCGCCCGGCCGCTGCGCGTCGGATCCGAACCGGGTAGATTTGTACCCCCTCGGAGTTTCCTTTTTGGAGTCCGAGGGCGTGCCCGGCCCCGCCGACTCCCCCATCGGCTGGTTGTCCGGCGTGGGCGGCATGAGCACCGTGTAGTTGATGTAATCGTTTTGGCCCGAGAACTCGCCGGACATGTCCAGCTCGTCGTCTCGGGACAGGCTGACGATGCGGCCGCTCGACGTCCGCCTCGAGAACTTGACCGCCTGAGGCGGCCGGCCCGCGGCCGGCGACGACAGGGAGGACGATCTTTTCGTGGGGCTTGTCGGGGTCGCCATCGGTATGTTTACCTCGCCCCTGCGCATTCAATCTTCGTCACCGTGAATGCAAGCCGTTTGTGGGATTTCATGGGGATGGTAAGAAGCAATACAAGAGTCTCCTGGGTCATGAACGTTGTTTGGGCTGCTTGCTAGAGAATTGTGTTTGAATGGATGGAAAGGAAGAGTGAGAAGGCCAAGTTCGTTTTCCCAATTTGGTGGCTTTGCATCATTTTACTATAGTTAGGTTTTTCTTTGAGAGAAGGTTTCTGCCTAATTTCAAGGTTGGCCTCTCCCCCTCTCTCTCCCTCTCCCCTTAAAATGAGGGTTCTCTTTTAGCATTGAACGGAGCATACATAACATTGTAAGACGATTTAGTGTGATCTAGAAATTCGAAATTTCTCGCTTCGATTGCTTGGATCAAAGATCAAGCCACACAAGCAAACGCGCGAGTGACTAAAAGCTCTCGGTACCTTTCGTCGGGTCTAAGTCCGATCCCTTCAACAACGGGCCCTCTCTTTTACATTGCGATCATCATCTCCCGTTTTCGCTGTAGGACTGCCCCATCTCGAAACTGCAACCATCCGTCCTCGCCGCGCTCGCGAGTATATGCGTAAGCAATGGGGATTTAACTTAACGGACACTAAAAATTCGGGACAAAAGGTATAGATTTTTCTTAGTAATTAAACCTTCATATAGATTGGCTTGGATCAAAGCTCAGGCTCTGCATATTGTTGTTACAAGTACACACCAGAGTTTACGTTTCTTTGGGCCTAAGTTCGATCCCTTCAACAACGAGACCGCTCTTTGCAGTGTAATCGTCAACCTCCCTGAGACTACACACCAGAGTCCCATCGTCTCCATTCTCGTTGTAGAACTCCCCCATCTCGATCTCCAGCCACCCGTCTCCGCGGTCGGGGCCGACCGAGGCTCCCCTTCCCGGGGGTCGAGGATCACGTTCGGCCATTGCCCGCGCTCGTCGCTTTCGACCGACACGCGCGACGCCGCCGGCCGATGGAATCCGCTCTTGAAGTCTTTGAACTGGAAGACGAGGTACGCCGCGTAGCTCGTCTTGGGCGACAGCATGTTCGTTTCGATCCTTCCCGTGATGTGAAACCAGAACACGAACCGGAGCTGAGCCACTTGACCAAACCTGTAGAAAGAAGAGCCAGGAGGAAGAAGATTGATGGAACACGGAGGGCATTCATGCAGAAAGAGGTGTCCGATCACGAAATGCAACGAACGACATGCGCCAAAATTCATCGTAAGGGTCCGTTTTTTTCGGCGGAAAACGAATGATTCGGAAAACGATACTCTTAAAACGATGGCTCGCCTCGCTTACAAAATAAATTAACCAACAAAAATAATAAATTAATGATAGAAGATGAAAGGGAGAAGCGTGTAGGACCTGGAATTTGGCTCATCAATCCATCTCCAGTAACTCTGGTCATCTCCCCATGCGATCTCTAGCTCTCTCGATCCAATCATGAAGCATTTCTTTCCACTCCTCGCATCCAATGACAAGCTCTACGTGACAACACGCCATAGATCAACATCAGAGATTTTAGTAGCAATTCAACATCAGCCAAGGAGGCGAAAATGCGAAAAAGGAAATTTCGCCTTACGCACGCGTCCTCTATACTTTAGTCCCGTGCGAACAAGTTACGACACTTCAATGACCACTTCACATGCCCTTTCGATAGCTCAAATCAAGCACGCCGACTAAATTATAACCCGGCATTCTTGGAATCCCGCTCTATCATGCAGATTCACCTTACAGGGAAAAGAAAAGTTGACACCCCGGTCAAATATGCAAAAATCATTGGAGACCAAAACCATCACATGAATCCTCCAGTTTGAATCACTATAACACCGCAATCGCTTGCGAGTTGCAAACAAGTTCAAATTTTCACCATTTATCTCAGACCAACCTCCAATGTGGATAATACTTCATGATACAAATCAACTTTTCCTATCTATCGAATGAAGAATGATCGTATGCTATATGTCGACAATCGACATCGAGATATGATGCATACAGATCAATTTAACTCAACAATTCCACCCAATAGAGGTTTCGCAAACACCTTCTATACATTGGTCAGTGAAATTCAACGGAGAGGCCCCTTCTTGTATTTTGAGAATATTCTCGTATGAATCCCGGTTCGATCTAGGCCTCATCAACATTCGTCAATCAGTCTTCTTCTTAATATCCATAAGATTTCTCAAATGTCTGCTAAAATCTGTGACATGGTCAATGATGTTTGAAATAGTACATATCTTAATTCATCTGAGATAGAACCAATTCATGGCCTTTATTTTGATAGCTGATTAGATCAAATGGAACCAGTCAGACTATACTCCAATTCTCGGGGAAACCAAACAAGAATAGAATTACCCACTTAGATCATCCGTGGTAGAAATTCCTCCAAACTCTTCTATTCGAAATCATTCAAAATCGAACCCACCTCACATGAATATATCCTCTAGTTCAACTACTACAGTAACCAACAATCACATGCTAGGTGCACACGAGCCATCGATTTCTCGAGAACGAGCTTACCAAGTTCCGGCCATCGATCAGGACCGGACGATGGCAGAGGTAGCGGTAGAGAGCCTTCTTGGGCGATATGTGAGGGATCAAGTTCTCGCAGCCAGGAGGCAAGAAATTAGCCCACACTAGATCCGAATCCGCAATCGATCTGAAGCTGGTGGAGACGGACGACATGGTACAGGCATCTTGTGGTGTGGTGAAGGAGATGATCTGAGCGACCACATCTCCGGGCAAACTTGGGATTGCCATCTGCTTCTCTCTTTGCTTGCCTTGGCTTTCCCTAGCTTTCTGGACGAGGCGGAGTGAACAAGTACAGTCGTTGATCAAAGTCTACGTCAACGTCAACGGAAGAATACCATTCAATTTGCTGTGCACGAATCTCGAAATTTCGTAATACATCGCAAGGCCAGCACACGGTTTTAGGGTCCACTTGGTTCAACTACGAGGAAATACGTTTGGAGGAATATAAATACCTTTGAGCTTCCATAGGAGTTTTTCAAAATGCAAATGGTGTTTGATAAGTATTTTTTAAAATCAATTTGGGTTTTTTTTAAAAGGTCGCGACCCCTCCGACCGTTGGGACCCCGGGGTCAAGGCGATTGTCGGTTCGACCCCCGTTCAAAGGTCGCCGGGTCGTTTCCCCCTCGACCCCGGGGCGCTCATCAGCCGTTGAGTTTTGGCCCATCCACGTTCCATTCAACAATATTGAAAAGAAAAAAGATTTAAAAAGATCGCCCGCATTGGAAATTATCCCCCAAAGTGAGTAAAAAATTATCAAACAACTTTGCTATTCACAAGAAACGCTCATTCAATAAGTTCAATTTAAAGAATTTGAAAAGAGGGATTTTAAACGTTAAATATTGAAAAAGAAATTTAAAGATCGCCCGTATCATTATCCTGAATTTGAAACAACTAGCTATTCACAAGATCATTCAATAAGTTCAATTTAATTAATGGAGGGATGAAATGTGAGTTACTTTGTTGGGAGTTTGCAAAATGGTTCAAATTCCATTTCACCTTTTATAATGCTTGTAAACGTACCAACGCCATCCTCCAAAATTGATAGTCCATGGTTACTGTTTAATTTTCCTAACTATCTAATGAAATTACATTTCCTCAGCAGCCTGCGTGAATTTAATTAGATTTCATTAAGTTAAACGGGTGATGCGCAATATTCAATCAAATAGGCGACTTGATATGTCTTAAAAGAAAGATAAAAACGCACGTACAAGTTCAGCAAACTAGTTTTTTAGGATGACGACTAGAGCACAATACCCACGAACCTCGGAATCATGCGCGATTCAAAACCAGGATAAAGTAAATAGCATCAAATAGATTACAATATAATTTTCTTGAAAGCCTAAGAAAAATAATATGATTTACTTAGGTAATCATGCTCCGTTATGCAGATCGATCGTATAGGAAAAAAAGTGACCCACAATCAAATATGGAGTTTGATAAAAAGAAAAAAATATATAATTTCGGGAAGAATACCACAATATGTGGCGGGGTTTCTCCAAACTTTTGATACGCTGAATTATCCGAAAAATCAAACCATCACATGAATTCGCTCGTCTTAAAAACTGTAAAACCGTAATGACACGGAAGCCACACGAGCAATTATTCGATTACACAACCAATTTGTACCATACCTCATCGAGGCCAATCTGGCCTCTAAACACATAGATCATATTCAATTGATGGCGATGAAATAGTCCTTGTATCCACATTATCTGAAATAAAAATAACATCTGCATTTTATCAATTAATGACGAGAGATTGATGGCTTTGTGGTTAGGGAGGTTTTCCCAGCACCTTGTCGGGTTGCAAGTGCCGTCTTTATAAGTCGATTGTTTACGCTTGCTCCATCTGTTTGAGATGTAGTTGTTTAATAAGTCTATATTGTCTAAGTCGTCGCAACAATCAATTAACATATATTTGTGAACCGATCTCGAGAATTCATGATGCATACATATGCGAGGGCCGTCGCGGCTTCGCGCTACATCAAATATAGCTGAATTCACGTCCTTTTCACCTAATTCCGAGCGGAAATTCCCACGCTTAGGTTGGGATTTGGCCTAAGGATCCTAAAATTTTGACTCAAGACCATTCTCCGTGGATTATAATGGGACCAAAATCAACTGGTATAAAATTTTAACCTACTTTGTGAAAGAGTGATTTAATATTCTGATGTTGTAACGCGAAAGAGATGATTTGCTAACAAAGTCGTTCCAACTGATTTTGGCCAAAAATTACCGACGTGGATGCCGGCCATCCTACATAAGATAGTACGATCGGGCCCCGACGAATAATTTTTGTAAATTTTTTAATTTTTTTTTTTTTCTTGGTCAATAATTTTTGCAATCTTTTTCATAATAAAGCCTCCAAGTCGTTGGACTCGAATTCGAAAGGCATTGGAGGATGTCGCCTTGACCCTGCACGATGGCCAGGTGAAGTAATGTCTGGCCGTGCCGTGCCGTGCCGTGCTCGCATCATTTGAGTCCGCGAGCTTCTAAGCTGGGTCGCTTCGCCTCGCTTCGGCACCTCCCTAATCTTGTCCAAACCCTCCGCGACGAGCTGAACCGGATCTGAAAGATCGATCCGTCTCTGGCCAGTGACCGGTGTTCTTCACCTTTGTCTCTTGAACCAGAAGCATTTCGTTTTCCTCCATTCGACATGGAACGGGAAGGCCAACCGTCTCGAGGGAGCTCGACGCGCCCCACAGAAAGGCCCGGCATAGTTTCGCTCGTTCATCGCTTCGACCGCTCTCGATGGTGTGACCGAAAATTTCATGCGTTGGCTCAAGATGACTGTGCCGTTCTGTCTGTCGTCCGCCTTGTGTTTTATCTCGTGCCTCCTCCTGTATTTGGCCGACGATTCTTGCTCTGTGGAAACGAAGGCGTTGATCCCGTGCCTCAAAGAACTACGAACAAGTTAGCCGGAGTTATTGGCAAAAGAAGACAAACAGTACAACTTCGGAAGATGAGCAATCACCGGAAGAAAATAGAAAAGAACAAAAAAGACAGAAAATTAAACAAAATGGTGCCGTTTTGAGTAAATGTGTTTATGTCAGATCGCCGGTCGTACCACGTAAAGACAATCCATGATAATTGAACAATCACGTCAACAATTTCAAACGAAAAATGATCGAAAGAACTATATTGGAATTTCACACAAAGATTTAATACACTACATTGGAAGAATTGATTAGTTCAAGATTACATTGGAATTTATACAATACGTTGTTGCGACCTACCCGTCCTGATCGGGGGCTCTAAAATTAATTGGTTAGGTCTGGAGGTATTTGTCGACAAATGTGAACATCGATTGATTCGTTTGAAAGACGAACCAAATGGTTCATTAAATCAAGGACCGAGGCGCTCTCAAGCCTCATACCTTACGCGATGAGAATTGTCTAATCTATGTAATCAAATGGAGTCTCCACTAGCCATAATCAAGGATTGGCTAGAAACTCTAATCGAGACGCGAGAGTATCGTCTCAATACATGCGAAAACCAAAGATTCTAAGGATCAAGGACTTGATTACATTAGACATCTAACTAGTGCCATGTTGGTACCTAAACTTGATCGCTTGCTAATTAACGCACTAGGGCAGCCTATCGAGGAGCCTAAAGTTCATCTTAACCATGCTAAAAATGGAAAATAACAGCAAATATATTACAGGCGTGCAACCAAATAATCGGCGTGTAAACAAACAATTAGCGACCTAGTGTCGTCTCTAAAAAAGAAAATGCAATTGAAAGTCTTATGGTAAAGTCCTAATGGCTTGCTCAATTTTTGGAGCAATTTTTAAAGGTTTTCTCAATTTTTACAAGTTTTAGACTAAATCTAGAATGAAATTGATATTAATATCTAGTGAAATTAAACCAAAAACTGATTTTTGAACATTTCCTAATTTTCTGGATTTTTTTTTGGAATTTTTATGATTTTTTTTTTTTAAATAATTTTTTAATATTTTAAAATTTTCTGATTTTTTTGACGTTTTTGAATATTTTCCAGACCTTTTAATATTTTTTGGATTTTTAAACATCTTCGAATTTTTTGGAATTTTTTGGAATTTTTAATATTTTAATATACTTTAAATATTTATTTTCTGATTTTTTTTATTCTTCTATTTTCCCTCTTTTCCTTTTCTTTTTCCTTTTATTTTGTTTCCTTTTCTTTTTATTTTTCTTTTTAATTCCTCTTTTTCTATTTTTGTCTTTTCTGTTCTTCCTCCCCACCCTTTTCGTGCCTTCCACCCAGAACTCCTCCCCTGCTTCTTCACTGAGACTTCTTCTTCCGAGAATTTCTTCCCGCCTTTACTGGGGCTACGCCGGGAACGCCCGCCGTCGGCCATTGGCTCGGGCCGCCAGCATTGACGACAGACGCTGGCCTTACGCCGTCACCGCCGGCCACCTAAAGCATCAGCCACAACTCCCCACCGACAACCAAACTCACTATCCGACCACCCGACTTTCGGCCCCAACTACAGATTCTAAGTCTGAAACAACAGGCATACACGCACAAAGTAAAGCATATAAAACTGACACGGTGGGGCTCCAAACCAAGGCATCGCCAGAAACGAACAGCGACTCCAACTCATGTGCTCGTCCATGGCCGACGTCGGGGAACAACGGAATATGCCATAAAAACACATGAAAAAGAGGAAAGCTCGGAATCAGTAACTACATTAGAACCATTCAAGCATATAACAAAACCTTAGGGCGTCGGTTTTGCAAAAACAGACTCGGAGTTTCACTTTGACATTTGGTCGAACAGGTGATGGGCGAATTCCAACAGGGGCTTAAGACCGGGATTTTGTGCCATTTTTGGCTTGAACATGAAGTGTGAGGATCTAAGGAACCGTATCTCGTCAAAAAATCACCTCAGCTTGCGATAGAACGCTAAGAAGCCACCCGACCAGATTCAACGTTTTAAACCCAAGCAACTTCATTGGGACATTTCGTCGAACGGGTGGTAGGCGGCTAAAAAGTGGATCTACAGGGCCCATTTTGACAAGGTTCGTGGTTGGTTTTCGAAACATCATGTTTGGAAAAGGTTCTTTGAGCGTCAAAAACGAGTTATCCTCCGTTAACGGGGCCGGGCGATCACCGAATGGACTCGGTGTGCCCGGCACCCGAGAGGCAGGGGAGAGGGACGGCAAGAACAGCGGAGGGGATGAAGACCTACCTGGTTCACGGCTGACCGGGGCGAGGCACGACGGCTGGGGGTTCGACGGCAACTCGAGCGACCCTCCGACGAGCAGGTGAGGCTCTCAACTCTCCGACTCCCCTCAAGTTCTCTCTCGGTCTCTACTCTCACTTTTTGCTCTTTTTTTTTCTTGGTCCCTCCCCCCACTCTCTGTTCTCTCTCTGTTCTTTAAGAACTGTCATCCCGTTTCCTCCCTCTCATCCCCTTCCAGACTACTTTTGCTAGTCAACAACGCCGGCCGCCTTCCCCTTCCATTTCCAGCTCAAAGGCCCCACTGATCAGCGCGCTTTCTCTATCTCTGTATACGCCAGCAGCTTGGTTCCTCCTATTTGGGACTGGATCAGATCCATTTCTTTGCTAAAACGGCCGTAGGATCTCCTAGGTTCTTGTGTTGCCAGGATGCAGCGCTGTGTCATCTCTTCTTCTCTTCTGGAATCGCGACTATCACCCTCCTCGTGCAGAGCGTCCCTCCGTTTTGTCGTCTCTGCTTGCTCCATGAGTGAGCGTGAGGGAGAGAAAAAGCAAGAAGGGGGCTGGGCGGAGAAAAAGGAGAAAAAAAAAAGGTAGTTGGGCTAAGAATAGGTGCTAGACCAGAAAAGATAGGAAAAGGAAGATGAGAGCTTGGGTCTAATTGGAAAACAACGAGGAGTAGGGATGTAAATGGTTTGGTCTGGTTCGATTTTCTTGAAAAATCGAACCAAACCGAACCATTAAGGGTGCCCTTTGAACCGAACCAAATTGGAACCGAACCGAAAAATCCATTTGGTTCGGTTTGGTTCGGATTAGTTTTCAATTTCAAGTTCATCAAGCAGAGAGAGAGAGGAGAGAGGAGAGAGGAGAGAGAAGGGAAGAGAGAGGACAAAATAGGCCTAAACTGAAGTGTTTAATTTAGTTCAGTTCGATCCAAACCGATCCAAACCGAACTGAAATAAATCGAACCGAAAATAAAAATTGGTTTTATTTTGATGATCTAAACTGAAACCGAACCGAAATGCACAAATTTTCGGTTCGGTTCGTATCTCGATTCGATTTTTCGGTTCGATTACTGCTCGACACCCCTAACAACGAGAGGCTTCGGCTTGGTCGGGTCGGGTTGAACCGACCCAGTTCTCTTTATTTTATTTTTTTTCTCTTCTTTTTTTTAATTTTCCAATAATTTTATCTCTACTTGGCACTAATTTGGCCCATTTACAAATTAAGCGTTGATTTAACAAAACAGGCAAAATTAGGTGTCAACATAAGTTCAAGACTAAATTAGTAAAAAGTTTTGAACCACATTTAAAAGTTCTCAAATTTGTGAAAATTTAATATCAATTCTAGCATTTCAAAGTTACCGGCCCTTGCAAAATTCCTAGAGTTTGATATAAATAAAAAATTATTTTATGATGATAGAAGTTACTGATATATGTTAAAATCTTACTTTCTGTATTATATCATTCCTTATGACTTATGAGTCCTCATAAAAAGTAACCTACAAAGTTTAGAATACATCAAATTCTAACAGATTGAAGAAGCAATGACATAAATTGTCCCTGAATTTCAATATTCTATGTGATTTTCAAACTTTTTAAAAAGTTTTTAATCCCTTAGCTTTCAATTATATGTTTTATGTAGTCCTTCCATTAATATTTTGCCAAATCATGTGCATTTTCCTGACGTAGACTGTCACATCAACATTTATTTGATTAATATAATAATGTGGAGTGTCACGTCGTTTTTCCAAGTGAACAGAACGTTTTTCATTTCATTTGTGAGCAAAAATGATGTGAAAGATATGAGGTGGAAGCCTCACGTAGGCTACGTAAACACCAGCATGGCAAATCCAACGTCTAGTTAACAGAATTACAGAAATTATATTCACATCAACTAACGGTTTAAAATTTTAATAGAATAACTGTATTGGGTAGATTTTTGAAACTTCAAGGACTATATAGAAAAAAAAAAAGCATTGACCAAATTGAATATTGATGAAAAGTACGGGTACCATCCATATCATTATCCAAAGTTTTTGGAATGACTAGTAGTTCGCTGAAAGAATCAGTAAGTATTGTTGAGGTAAAATAACTTTCATGTTACCAAAATTAGAAACTCCTTAAAGTCAGTTACTAAATTTTCATGTGAAAAAATAAGAATTGATGTAATCCAATAATAGTACCGAGTGACCATTCACTACAAAAAAAACCATGTTTTTCCGACAAAATTACCAACGAAAATTCTGGAAAATTCGTTGGAAAAGGAATTTCAAATCTAATTTTCCAACGAAAAAAAATTCGTTGGTAATTGTCGTCAAAAAAATTTTCCAACGAAAAATTTTAATTTTCGTTGGAAATTTGCAATAAATTTTTTTTCGTTGAAAAATTTTCGTGGCTAAATTCGTTGGAAACGAATTTTTTTTTCCGACGAATTTTTTTTCGTTGGAAACTATAATTATTTTTTTAGTCGAAAAATTGTGGAAATTTTTTTTCCATCGAAAATATTTTTTTTTTGTCCAATTTTTTTTTGGTCAAAAATAGCCCTCGCCGGCGAGGGCCGAGCTCGCCCAGATCTGGGCGGAGCTCGGGCTCGCCGGCGAGGGCCGAGCTCTGCCCAGATCTGGGCGGAGCTCGGCCGCGGCGAGCGCCGAGCCCGCCAGATCCGGGCGAAGCCGGCCGAGGTCGGGCGAAGCTCACCAACCTCACGCCGGCGAGGTCAAGGCGCCAACAAGAAGAAGAAGAAGAAGAAGCAAAGAAACAGGGCGGGAGCAAAGCGAGGTCACCACCCGCTAAGTCCGGCTGCCGCCCCGCCGGGCGACGAGGGAGCGCTGGGGCGCCGGAGGCTTGGTGTCCATGGCGCCGAGTCGGAGCCTGCGCCGGAGGAGGAGGGGGGGCGGGGGGGGAGAGGGGGCGGAGGGGGGACGAGGGGAGGAGGAGAAGGGAAGAGAGAAGGGAGAGAGAGAGAGAGAGAGAGAGAGAGAGAGAGAGAGAGAGAGAGAGAGAGAGAGAGAGAGAGAGAGAGAGAGAGAGAGAGAGAGAGAGAGAGAGAGAGAGAGAGAGAGAGAGTGTGAGTGTGTGTGAAAATTCGCCGCCTGAAATTCAAGATATTTTTTTTGAAATTGGTTGAATTTCCAAAAACGAATTTTCCAACGAAAATTATACATATTAAAATAATTATCCGAAAATTGAAATTGTTGAAAAATTGTTGAAAATTTCCAACAAATTTTCCAACGAATATAATAAATACCAAATAGTACCGGTTTTTTTCGAATTGTTGGAAAATTGTTGGTAATTACCAACGAATTTTTTTTCGTTGAAATTTCCAACGAAATTTCCAACGAAAATTATACATATTAAAATAATTATCCGGAAAATTGAAATTCGTTGGAAAATTCGTTGGAAATTTCCAACAAATTTTCCAACGAATATAAAAATACCAAATAGTACCGGGTTTTTTCGAAATTCGTTGGAAAATTCGTTGGTAATTACCAACGAATTTTTTTCGTTGAAAATTTCCAACGAATTTTCCAACGAAAATTATACATATTAAAATAATTATCCGGAAAATTGAAATTCGTTGGAAAATTCGTTGGAAATTTCAACAAATTTTCCAACGAATATAAAAAAAAATACCAAATAGTACCGGTTTTTTTCGAATTGTTTGGAAAATTCGTTGGTAATTACCAACGAATTTTTTTCGTTGAAATTTCCAAATCTAATTTTCCAAACGAAAATTATACATATTAAAATAATTATCCAGAAAATTGAAATTGTTGGAAAATTCGTTTTGGAAATTCCAACAAATTTTCCAACGAATATAAAAAAATACCAAATAGTACCGGTTTTTTGAAATTCGTTGGAAAATTCGTTGGTAATTACCAACGAATTTTCCAACGAAAATTGTACACCCTAAAATAATTGCCCAAAAATTGAAATTCGTGGGAAAATTCGTTGGAAATTTCCAACGAATTTTTTTTTGAACGAATTTTCCCACGAAAAATTTTTCGTCGGAAAATTCCAACGAATTTCACTTTTCGTTGGAAAATTTGTCGCAAATTTGCGACGAAAATTTTTCGTTGGAAAATTTTCGTGGCAAAAATCCAGTTTTTTTGTAGTGATTAGGGGCAAAAGCCTTGGTTACTAAGTTTTGAGATTAATCATTAAAAAAAAAATATGTTTCCGTCCACAACTAGTAATTTTCCCAAGCGATTAGTGTGTTTCGCAAAGCAAAATTAATTTCCACTTATTCATGTGTTTTTTTTTGGGAAAAAATCATTAAAAACCTTAAACTATACTCATCGTGACACATTTACCCTAAATTTTTTTTGTAACACTAAAAACCCCAAACTTATATCCGAGTGACACATTTACTCTCCATTAGGATTGTGTTAAAATCTCCGTTAAAAATCTGACGTGATGCCGATATGTTACTGTTCATCATCTTCACTCCTACAATCGCTTGGCCAAAGCTCTTCCGACACTCGTTTGTCACTTTGCCCATTGTCGCCTTGACCTTTAGGAGTGTTTGTTGTAGTTGCTGGCCATGGCAGTCATGAGCTTTGAGGTCGAATCTGGCTTCAAAGCTTGCGACCACCATGGCCTGGCCTGAGGGCAAAGCTTGGTCAAAGTGGATCTCCGTCATCAACTTCGTCATTGCCTTCCTCTTCTTCGTCATCATCTGAACAAAGGCAGAGAGGCTCTTGGCCAAGAAGGATCCAGCACATGCGTTCTTCATTTTCTGGTGAAAAAGGAGCAGACAAAAAGGGGCAAGAAACATTGATATACTCGGGGGAAATAGGAGAGAAATGACGAGGGTGGGTAATCCATTGCAAAAGAACGAGCTTCCCCTGTTGTAAAAATAAATGGCTTCGAATTAAAAGAGCAATCAAGTCAGATTTTGATGCGTGATATCATTTTCCTTAAAGATTTATTTGCACCACAATGTTTGATGCACGATTTCGGAAAAATGGGCGTAACTTCCTCAATACAGGTCGGATTGACCCGATTCCAAAAGCCACAGATCAAGGACTCGTAGATCTACAACTTTCGTGTTTTGAGTTTCCACAAATAAGCTCTGTGGAGTGAGCGATTCTGGGAGGAAGTGGACGAGGCACTGTGTTTTGTGGGGATGTTTGTAACTCGAGGATATGGAAGGTCTATCACCTAAGCCTAAAGGCACAAGCTACCAGTCTAGGATAAAGGACCGAGATAATTACAGTTCACCACCAAGGCTTAAAGGAAATTCCACCGACCAAGGATAAAGAACTGTTTGATTTACCACCAACGACGTTGGATAAAAAATCGAGATAATAATTCAACTCACAAAGAGGAATTTTCATTCATTCAACCAGTCCCCTTACAAATGAGAATATGTCTTATTATATAGATATTAGACTCAGAATTGAAAACAACATGGGAACTACCCAAACATTAAAGACTAAACAAGACTGAAATAGCATTAAAGGTCTAGGAACTAGGGAATGCAATAAACAACATGGGGACTAGGAGTCTTAACTCTTCACCTTCAAAATTCGTCCATCAATAATAACCAGCAAATATCCACTTCCAAAGAACATTAAAATCACTACGAACTTATCCTGAATAACTTCCTTTTGATATAGCATCGATCAAGAACGAATTTTAATATTGGTATCATCATTCCTTAACCCATCGAAGCAAATTGTAACCGAAGTTAGTCTTGGCATGAATAAGTACCGATAGTGTTTGTTTTGTTGAAGGAATCTACTCAGGACTTAAGGATTGATCAAGAGTCTCGGATGCTCCCGCATCAATGTTGCTAATGGTCACCGGTAAAAATCCTCCAGGATACAATAAAATCTCAAAATGAGAATACTAGATAGCAATTTTAGTATTTCTCCAGGATCTCTCTAGGAAACAATTGAAAATGATGGCTTTAGTTTTCGAAAGAAGACTTGAAAAATTAATTCCTTTCTCCTTCTTGCCAAAAACTGACATATATAGAAATTGGTGTTAAAGAACATAAGCAACTCTTCACGAAATGTTGCAAAGCTAGCAAAAATATTCTTTCGGAAGAAGTTGCAAACTGAACAAATGCAACCCTTCGGGAAAAATTGAAAATTGAACAAGTATAATCTCCAAAAGTTATTTTGAAAAGACACATGTAAAATTTGAAATAAAATAAAAATATATAAATAAATTCCGAATTTTCATAATTACGAAAATTATTTAATAAATAAAAAATAACCTTTTAACTAATAAAGATTAATGAGATAATCTTATGAAATAAAATAAAAAATAAAGGGATTAGTGGTAATTGAACTGTGGTCACGCAAGCGTGCAAAGTGCTAAGTGTGCCTAATAATCGCGCAATTATTCGCGCACCCGCACTCGGGTATTATGTGGACTAGCACACACCCCATTGTTTTCACTTTAAGGAGCAAGAAGATATTCACAGTTATAAAGTGGCTTACTTTCTCAAAATTTTCCTATGTGGAATAAAGGAAAGAGCATTATTTTGTTTGTTTTACAAACAAACATCCAACATCCCCAAATCTGGAGAAGACTCGATTTGCCCAAGCAACTCAACCGAAACCTCTCGCATGAGCTACTGTTCATAGTAACTGTTCATCGCCTTCAATCTTGCGATAGCTCGGCCAAAGCTACCATTGGTTGCTATCCAAGTCTCGTAGATTTGACCTCGGGCCAAGCTTTGGGCTTGAGTGGCCATGGTGGTCGCAAGCTTCAAAGCCAAATCCGACCTCAAAGCCTGCAGTCGCCATGGCCAGCAGCTACAACGAACACTCGCAGAGGTTCGGGCAATAGTGGGCAGCGACGAACGAGTGCCATAAGAGCTTTGGCTGAGCGATCGCAAGGTCAAAGATGATGAACAGTAACCTCGAAGATAGTAACTCGCGATGCCAATAACTTAATTTGAGTTTTTCTTTTTAATTTTGTTCTGACGTGGCGCCATACAAGCGCCACATCAGATTTTTTAACGGAGATTTTAACAGAACCCTAATGGAAGGTAAATGTATCATTCGAATATAAGTTTAGAATTTTTTGTGTCAAAAAAAATTGAGGGTAAATGTATCATAATGGGCATAGTTTGGGGTTTTTGTAATTTTTTTCCCTTCCTTTTTTTGGCCAAATAGTAACTTTTCATGCTGCTAAAGTTAATTTTGTACTTATTTGTGACTATGGTTTTTAAATATGATTATGCAGTAAATTTCAATGAGGAGTAGTTGGATCCCTAAGGTTGCGTTTGGTCATCCAAATGCGATTTGTAATAGGATAGGATAAAAAGGGATTTGAAATCCTTCACATATCCTCCGATTGTAAAAATATCATATCATATATTTTGTGCAACCTCACATAGGATTTCGAATCTTTGGAAAAAATCTTTAAAAATTCGCAACTTAAGATAAGAATGGAAATCTTTGAAATCATTTTCATTTGAAAATCTTTAAAAATCTCATCTCGAACTTTGCTCTTGTGCATGAGACTCAAACCTTCTTGACCACATCTCAAGAAGGTTAACCAGCATGACTTTTCTCAACCGACACAAGTTCGCTTAATTTTGGGATGGCCTCATGAATAGCGGGAGGCACTTCCTATGGGTCGTACGGTTGGATTCCATTGCCGAAGAAACCAGCTAACACAGGCAACAATGGAAAAGGTGTGCATCGTGGGATGGGCCACAAGAGGAGATTCTACACCACAGTGCCGTTGTAGCGTTCTTCATGCATAGCAGATGGGGCTCGATGCTCATGAGCATGGTCACTAAGAAGCAAATGGTGTGTCAGCCGTTTTTTGTCGACCAATTGGTGAACACTCCACAGTCATGCGTGAAAGGTCGAGCCCGACGTGAAGGACATATGCGATTGGGGTGGAAAGGATGATCTATGCAAACTCGGCAAGACCATCATCTTTAGGCCACTTATCACCCTCACTCATCGAAACACGATCGCCGATCGGCAATGATGACCGGGCGCGGTCGGCGATCGTGATTGTGCGGTAGTCGATCGTGATTGTGCGGTAGTCGAAAGTGACGATGATCGGTATTTTGGTGGTGGTCCTCGGGCGGGCAATGGTCCGACGAAACGATATCCGATGCATCACTTTATCACTCTCTTAGAAAGGTAAAATATAAATTTTTTTAGTTATTTTTTAAATTTTATATCCAATCCGAATATATCCCACCCCTTAGAACGGATTTCTTATCTAGCCATTTTATCCGGATGTACCTGGGTTTATCCGGTTCAAAGAACGTCACCAAACACCGAATAAGATAATTTGTTATCTTATCTGAACTCAAATTCGCAACCAAACGCAATTTAACTTAATAACATTCCCTATAAAAAAAAATGAGTAAATTTTAATACTACTTTTTAAGCCGGAGACTTTTAATTTGGTGTCACGTCATTTGCAGTTCTCGACAAATCATTTTCAATATCAATTTACAAAAAGGAAAGATCACCAACCGGCACCGTCCCTCTTAAAAAAAGGAGACTGTGCCTTCTTTGGCTTTATTAAATTGTTTATCCGGTTTCCTTAGTGGAAGGAAAATCTTTCTTATTGAGATTTTCTTTAATCCAACGGTGAGATTCCTTGTATGTGAATATAATTTCAATGGATTAATATCACAAAAAATCTTAAATTAATAAATATGTGACAAATTTATCCAAATTAAATTTTTGATCAAAAAAAACTTTAAACCAATACACCTGTAACAATTTTACTCTTCGTTATTTTTAATTAAATTTTAACGTTAAATTTCTGAGTTGGATGATACGTGACAGTTGACGGGTGTACCAATATAGGGATTTATCCTTCGTTTGTTACAGATGTACCGGTTTGAAGTTTCTCGTGGTATTAATTCAATTTAACGGAAGGTAAATTTGTCACAAATGTACTAGTTCGGGTTTTTTGGTGATAAAAAAATTAGTCTAGTGTAAAATTTATCATAGATGTACCAGTTTGATATTTTTTGTGGTCAAAAAATTAGTTTTTTATAAATTTATCATATGTATACCGGTTGGAGATTTTCATCGTATTAACCCTAATTTGAATAAAATAAAGGAAAAGATAAACATGAAGAAAATCAATAAAACACCCACGACAATACGAAATTCATGATGTTGTAACTAACTATTCACGATCACCAATTGAGCGACCATGACCAAGACCTCAAATCGAACAACCATGACCTCAAGCTCCGCGACTTGAAACTCAAGTGGCCATGGCCGCCGTAACCTCGAAGCTCGAGCGATCACGCGACCTCAAGTTTCGTGGCTCAAAAAGATTCAGTGGACATAACCACTGCGAGCTCCATGACTCAAAAGAATCTTATGCCCGTGGACCGTCGCGAGTTCAAATTGGGTGACCATGGTTCCCGGCTCAAGTGGCTATGGCGTCCACAAACTCGAGCTTGAAGCCCTGAACATGCGTGATTGCCGCAAGCTAGAGCTTGAGCTTGGGATTATGGCGGCCGCCATGGACCCCCATCTCTCTCTCGCTCATTCATGTTGTCTTCGTTCATTTGTGTTCTCCGTGCTGACTACACGTGTTCTAAAATTGGAATTGTATTTCCCATGCCGACTACACATAATCGCAAAAGAAAAAGTATGCGGTCCGATTTTCCTTGAACCCAGAAACCGGACCCACTTTTAGGAACTGGGAATTGACCGACACTTCCGAGAATCAGACCAAATCGCCGGTTCAATCCGGTCCGAGTAGCTTCATATTTGGGTGGTTCGTTCTGCACACCCTTAATAAACCACCGTCAATTTCCATTCTCGATGCGATAATAGTCTGCGCAATATAACTCAATCCTCCATTGGTCTTCACTGTCGTTTTAGAGATGGAAGTCGTTCGCATGCTTTGAAATGAAAACGCCTCTTAAGAAACTTCCGAGCAATTTCCTCACGGAACGAAGGAAGAAATAAAAATAAAAAGGCAGCGCGCGAACTGCACACGTTCGACGGAAACCAGAGGCCGCTTGCTTGTTTTGATCCCGTCAATTACGTGCAAATTGCTCTGTTCGAGAGCCGCCTCGTACCGGCCAAAGATTTGAACTTGAGCGGTTCACGAAGCATGCGCGGTGCCGCATGCATTCGTCATCGCGGGCCGAGAAGAAAGGAGGCCCCGGGAACTTCATCGCAAAGCCGGGTTTCTGCGCTTGTGCCCTCGAAACACCGAAAATTAAAAGAAGAATGTTGCAAACTTCCTCGACCTTTTCTTCCTTACATGGCAATCGATTATCTCCGATTGTTTTGCGAAAAATGAATAATTTGGATGATGATTGCTTGTATCGCTTAAAATAATTAGTCAATGAAAAATATATTTATTATCAATAAGAATTAATGTCTTGACATATTCGTAAACGGTTGATAGAGTTTCCGTTCGTTCATTTTTGTAAGCAACGCAAGTAGAGGTGCGCATTTCAAAGTTTCGTCGAGGTTCCATTTAAAACCTGAAACTTACCGGTTGAAACATTTTTCCCGATTTTTGGAACCTAGAACCTACTTTGCATACCTATGAACTTTAAACCTATCATGTCCCAGGTTCCATAGTCGGTTCAAAGATTTACCCAGGTTCCCATCCGGTATTCTTAATTGAATGATTGCAGCGAATCGTCGCTTCTAATGATCTCCATTTGCTTCGATCTACTTCACGGCTCATATTCAGACACGCGAAAAATACGAAAATATTTAATAAAGTAAAAGTCCCGGTCGCGGATAGCGTCGAAAATAAAAGCTCATACTGACGGTTCGGGTTACGCGCTCATCATTTGATGCCACGAAACGCCGGGGATTGCACGGGGATACGGAACGGAGGGAGAAAAAACGCGAAAAACGCGTTCCGGATTCTGGATTCCGGGCGGAACCTGCCGTCGGAACAGATCCCCGGATATTCGAAACTCGTAAACCCGTCCTCCATATCCCGAAATCGAGAACCGGTCCGGTTCTCCGGTCTACCCGCGAGCCATACTCATTTCTATATATATATATATATATATATCTAAGCGATTTTTTTTGCGAAACATTTTTTCCTAGGAAAAAATCCCGTGGATGTTTTAAAAGAGGAAAAAAATCACGAAAACGAGAAACACGAAAAACAGCCATCTAGTCAAGAGGTTTGAACAAAACGAAGAGGACGGCGTGACGGCTCATGGCCACGTAAATTCCACCCCCCTCAAATTTTCCGATTCAAAACCGAATAATTTTCAAATCTCAAAATGGAAAAAAAAAATATAGATAAAAATAAACAAACAAAGAATTCAAAGCCGAAGGAAAGGAAGAAAACTCCCCGGTCTTCCCATTTTGCCCTCCGGCTATAAATACCGTAATGAATCCCAGCGCCACCGTCCGTCGTCTCTCTCTCTCTCTCTCTCTCTCTCTCTCTCCGTACCCGAGAGGAAATCGTTTTTCAATTTTCGTTCTCGCCTGCCCGTCTCTCGTCTCCCTCTCGGATCGAACGGAAATCTCCGCGCAATCCGCGGCCGCCGACGATCCAAACCGCGTCCGCCTCCGAAGGGCCTCCTCCTCCTCCTGCTCCGGCGATCCGACTCCCCCCGGCGGCGTTCGGCTTAGGGCTCTCCCCACGACCGGAGCGGAGGCGAGATTTCCTTGCGGTGTGATCGGATCCGTCGCGGCGGCGCGGGGCGTGGTGTAGGGGGGCGGCGCGGAGATCATGGGCCAGCAGTCGCTGATCTACAGCTTCGTGGCGCGGGGGACGGTGGTCCTCGCCGAGTACACGGAGTTCACCGGCAATTTCACCGCCATCGCATCCCAGTGCCTCCAGAAGCTCCCCGCCACCAACAACAAGTTCACCTACAACTGCGACGGCCACACCTTCAACTACCTCGTCGAGGACGGCTTCAGTACGTCTCCTCCCCCCCCTATTGCCCCGTCGCGTGTTTTTTGGGTTCGGAATCTCTCGTGGTCTAGTCACGGGCGGATGGCGGATGGCGATGCCGTCGGTTTTTTGGTTTTTGGTTTAGATTAGGTTTGACGATGGGATCCGCGTGTGATCCGACGGTTGTTGAAGGTTTTCCGGTGTCTGGTTACGGTTCTCGAGGTTGATCTGGCGGGGTTTGTGGCCGATTCTCTTTGATCCGTTGTGCGCCTCCGGATCTTTTGGGGTTTGGTTTCCGTTTTGTTGTTTCTGGAGTTCAAATTCGGATGGAGTGGTCCGAGGTTTGATCCGTTTCATTTGTCCTGAGAGAAGAAGTTGATGCCTGCTTTCTTGTTGTGTTTTGTGTTTTGGCTGTTTTGAATTTCGAAAGATCGAAAAGTTATTCAAATAAGACAATAATCTGGGTTAATATTAATATTAATGCTGTGCGGCTCGTGATCCTACCGCCGAACCTCGAGATGGCTTGAAAGAAGTATTGGGAAATGAACCTCGATTTCGATGTGGGAGGAACTTTACAGAAATTAATTTTGCATGCTAAAAAATGGCATTGTTTGAACCGGTATTTTTGCGGAGCGTTGATAAATTGAGTTGTGAAAGTGAAAATGGGGTGGAAGGAGGGAATTTGGAATGGAGAGGTTTAGATTCTGGCGAATAAAAAAGATCCTGCCGTAAGGAAACCAAGATGACATAGGATACTAATTTAATGTTCTCCTAATTTTCCTTTTTTAGCTACATACCGTGTGTATTACAGATTGACTGCTGGACCGAGATAGAATAAATGCAACTTTTGTATTGCCTTAATGACAATTCTTGTAGTTTAATTATGTAATCTGTTTGACATTTGAAGATTGGATCCTTTACACTTGCTGGGCTTTTCTTTTGATTTCCTTTTGGGTGGCGCTTTTTTTTTCTTTTTTTTTTTTTTTTTCGGGAGTAGGGGGTTGGGGGATGTTGAATTGCAGCCTCTGGGTTCGTAAGTGTAACCATTCAGATGTAGCAGAATGGTGCTCAATTGTTTGAGAAGCTGCTTTACCTAGTGTTTGAGGGTGAAAAATTTCAAATCTAAGCTAATATATTTGTGTGGTGTCTCCTATTCTGTGTGAATTACAGTGAGAGTTTCTTTTTCATCTTCTATCCTCTTTGCTTATGAACTTGCTATATTCTCACAAAATCTGTGTGCATCTTGGAAGATATTGGTGGTCATGCTAATTTGGTTTAGCGATGACTCTGTACCATTTACAACCTGAATTTACAGCTCGAAAATTTTGGCAAACTCGGACCTGATACTGCTTGTTTGACTTTTTAGCTCCCACGGATGATGATTTTTTTTTTTATCACTTAATCCTTATGTAGACATTACTCCTATGTCCATGATAATATGATATTACTATGTCTTGTGTTGTACAGGACTCTGTTTTATCTTTTCTTTTCTACTCTGTCATAACTTATGGACGATTTCTTTTTTTTTCTGATCGGAAGTGATTGTATCTTACTTTCTGCAAGTCTCATTTAACTAAAGTTAGTAGAAACATAACCTCTTATATTCTCATAGAAGCTGTGACATCCACGTTATTTTATCCTGTGCTATTAATCTGTGTGAATTAACTTTTATGGTGGGTACTTGCAGCCTATTGTGTAGTTGCAGCTGAATCTGCTGGCAGACAGATTCCCATTGCTTTCTTGGAAAGAATCAAGGATGACTTCAACAAAAGATATGGTGGGGGAAAAGCTGCAACAGCTGCTGCCAACAGCCTGAACAGAGAATTTGGGTACGCACTTCTATCTTGCTATCTTTAAATGTAGAAATTGGTTTTTGAGCTTGTTGTGTCATTGTATGTACTTCTTACCCTATGATTATTTCTTAGTCCCAAGTTGAAGGAACACATGCAATACTGTGTTGACCATCCAGAAGAAATCAGCAAGCTTGCGAAAGTGAAAGCTCAAGTATCTGAAGTGAAAGGTGTTATGATGGAAAATATTGAAAAGGTGTGGGGCTTCTATTTATTTGCTTAAAAAAGTTAGTTGGTTGCTTTTTACCTCTTTGATGGGTTGTATATTGGGTGATGGTCTGATGATTAACTTTGGTGATGTGATGTTCCTAAATCATTATTTCTTTCAGGTTCTTGACCGGGGTGAGAAGATTGAGCTGCTGGTTGATAAAACTGAGAACCTTCGCTCTCAGGTTAGTAAAATCGAATTTATGCCTGATGACACTGTCACTGGAGTTTGTGGTTATATTTTGCAGAAGCAAGTGTCCCTGTGTAAGTGTGGCTCTAGATGTTACTGGGTTCTGTTTGGAAGTAACTTTTGTTGGCATTCTGACGAATGCCGGCAAGCAGAGGGTATCATTATATGACGGGTGGTTGTGTTGTCTTTCTCTGCATGTCCCATTATTGGCAATTCGTTGGGTGCAAAGATTAACTGCTGTTTCCTATTAAAAAGTGATCCCATGTTTGCGTATTCTAAGAACGATGTGATGCAGGCACAAGATTTCAAGCAACAGGGAACAAAGATAAGGAGGAAGATGTGGCTCCAGAATATGAAGATTAAGTTGATTGTCTTGGGGATCATCATTGCCTTGATACTCATAATTATCCTGTCCGTTTGCCATGGATTCAAATGCTAGTCTTCAGAAGTTCACGGGTACTTCCCAACTCGCTGATTACGGCCGTTTCTGATTTGACTGCTTCCCTCGCCGAGGTCATGGGCCATCTCGATTTTTCTCTCTTTCTCTCAATTTTTGGGTTTTTTCCTTCTCCTTTTTCCCCTTTAGCCATTCTCCGTTTACCCCAATGGCAGTCTTTTCTTCTGGGGTAGGGGTCTTGTATCGTGGATTTGGTTGTATGTGGTGGTAGTTGATTTCAGGTAGATAATTTCTTACGTATGGACATATTCTCCCCAACTTTTATTTCGTATAGTATTTGAAAATCTTAAAATGCTTGATGGTTGGACACTGTTTGTCCATGCCGAAGCTCCTCTCTTTTTTGCCTCATCACTGTTATCTATCGGTTGGGATTTTCTCAATGAATCTCAGCTACACATGAATGAGAAATTTTTTCTACGTCACATCTCTTTTCTCTTGCGCTGTCCTCTGGTCCTGCAACTAGAGGTTGCCATCGATTTATGCTTGCTTGATGCCAACGTCAAGAAAGCTCCGCAATTGAAATGAGGAAAGAAATGGTTGTAATCATGTATGCATACACGTAGTTTCCTGGGGATTGTAGTTCAATTGGTGGATCACTGCCTCCGGCATGGTGGAAGCTGCATGTCAGGATCAGCTGAACACATTTATAACTGTGCCATCTTGGGGTGGTTTGGCTTTGGTAGTTTGTCCCAAATGGTTACGTCTTTCCTTTTGTCAATGACTCGCCTATATCGAACTGCTTTTAAGTGGCCCCAAGAATAAGCAGCCAAAGACACAGTCTTAGGTAGATGCCGCTTTCTTGTTAATGTGAGTCGTACGTACGCCGATTTTAATGTGGACGCCAAGGTGATTATTTCCTGTGGCTTGTAGATATTGGTCCATTCTATGTAGAATGTTCACTTGCGAATTGTGTCGACGAAACACAAGAGGCGGCAAGAAGCTCAGACCAAAGGACGGCTTAGGCCAAGGGGCAAAAGCTATTCTAGTAGGATCATTGCAAGGCTTTGGCTACTCAACAGTAGCATCATCTGCAAGCAAGCAAGCAGGCAAGCAAGCACTGGTTTTAGTGGAACCTCTCTGGAAAATAATGCAACCAAGCAACGCAGGCTTGTCTAGCCCCAGGAGAGGAATGTAGAAAGAAAGAAGCTGTGGCTCACTAATGGGTGGGCAAACTCTGCAGATTTTATTTCCCCGTATCCCAGCACAAAGGACATTGAAAGCTATAACGGCATGAGGTGATGCAAAACATTTTGTACACTGACGTTCCTTGTCGACCGTGATCTATGTTATGTCGGATATCGCCACCAAACGTGATGAAATGGGGGCAAACACACATGGACTCTACCATGCTAACTTTTATACCCAGAGGCATTCCCTGGCTGGACTGAATTTCATTTCCATCATATACAATTTACATCAGCACGCCACCGGATCACGAAAGGGAGAGATCTCTTCAAAGATGGGAAGTCTCTTCGACCGAAATGGTGTCCATTGTTTCATCAAATGGTCCAGCCCTTGCATGAGAGCATCTTCTACGCTCGATGTCGACTCTTGTCCCGATGGAGGCGATACGTGCGATGATTCTAGTTCTCTGACTAGTTCTTGTGCTCGGGCTTGTGACTTGGGATCGTCAGATCCGACCATGTCGCCCTGCAATATGTCGTTTAGTATTGCACGAGCCTCGGCAGTTCGTGTTTGCTTGATCAGGCAATGGCACAAGTTGCAGGCCTTGTTGGCGTCGGGGTCGATGATTTGAGCTTTACTGTAGACGACTTCGGCCGTCATATAATTTCCCTGCTGCATGTAGGCCCAACCCAAGTTCCCCTGCAACGAAGCAGAATATGTAGGGCGGCGCAGAGAATTACTAACAGTCCAACACGCAACGAATGCAATCACTAAGAACGAACAACACGCATGTCCGCTGCTTAAGCATTTCCTGTGGAAAGAGATCTTTCCCGCTACCATCGGAAACAAAAGTCCGAGGAAATGAATAGAACAGTTGAATACCAGTATCCTGGAGATCTCTTGCTTGATAGTGACCTGAAACTTCTTTCCATGAGAACGCGCCGTCTTTGTCGGCTTCCCATTAAAGACCCCGCCGTGGTATATCGTCCAAAGCTTTTGCTTCAATAGTTCTATCTGCTCTTCGAGTCTTCCGCATTTCTGGTGGATATGGTTACTTTAGAAAGTGAAGAATTGCAAAAGGGAATGAAACGGAAGGCAAATGCTCCACAGAAGATCAGCTTATTGTGGAGATAAGAGCTAATGCATAGTTCAATATGAATCAAACTTGAAGTTGGCCTGAAAAATCTCACTTTAGTAATGGGATGAATACACTAAAAGTCCTAAAATTTGTCACAAAAGTGCAGTTGCATCCTAAAACTTTCATAAAGTGCAATCACGTCCTAAAACTTGTCACGAAAATGCAATTGAATCCTAAGACTTTCCAAAAATGTAATCAAGTTTTAAAACTTATCGATTTAGTGCAATCAAGTCCTTTTATTAACTAAGTCCAGCTTGACAAATGGAAAATGCTAACGAGTTTTAGGATTTGATTGCATCAACTTGACAAGTCTTGAGATTTGATTGCATTTTTTTGAAAGTTTAGAACTCAATTGCACTTTGATGACAAGTTTTAGGACTTCCAGTGCACTTACCTCTGCAGTAATCAAGAGAATGCAGTTGAATAAATGGCACCATTCGAGAAGCACTTTGAATCTAGAGATTTAAAGGAAAAAAAGATATTAGTTCTACAAAACTCTAGTATCGCTATCCAGGTCTTGAAAACAAGTGATACGATGACTAGATGTGTGATCTCGCGACTTAATTCCACCAGCCAATGCACGGTTTACGCTTCAGATCAGTCTAAAGTACCTTGTACAAGTCGATGAGAATGTTGTCCAGCGACTCTTGAGCTTGTTTCGAACACCGGCCTCTAAAAGATTTTATCGCTTCGATAGCTTCTTCCGTTCTATCTTGCTGTTTCATCACCACCGCCATGTCCTTAAGGGCGCTATCGATCCTGTCTCCTTCATTTATAGCCTTCCAGAACAAAGCGATCGCCGCGTCCGGATCCTTCTCCACCAACTGTTTAGCAGGATATGAATGATCCGTGAACGCGAAATCATCATCCAAGAATAAGAGCTTCACAAGCTCATCTAACCATGTCAACATTAGTAATAGCTTTGACCATACTTAATTGACGTGGCCTAAAAATAGATAAAACGGACAATTCAGTCGACCGTCGAGTGATTCAGAAGGGAGCTCAATGAATTTTTGTAAGTCGGGTACTTCTAGCAGGATTTTTATTACGATTATAACTTCAAGGATTCGCTGAGTGGCCAAGCATTTGCTTTCCGGACGCGCAGATCACACGTCCGAATCGATCGGGGTCTCCCACTTATTATAGTAACCTTAAGGTCTAGGTCAGCCACTTCGCGGGCGCTGCCCAACCCGATCCGCGCGGACCAGGGTATTTTTACATGCATCGGCAAAGATTAGCGAAGTCGAAAGGCTTGGATAATCCATATCGTGAAAAATGTCGATGACTATGCTTTGCTCGAATCTTCCCCGGTTTCAAATTCACACTGTCATTTCAGCAAGGACAAGTTATAGAGGCTCAAATGGCAATTTTCCAGGACGAAAGCACAGTAACTAAAGGCAGCAATCCCCATAAAATCGACCTCCCGGAAGTCCAGGAGACCCACCGACCATTATTAGCAGGTAGGTATCGAGCTTCTGCTGCTGCTGCTGCACCGCAAACACACCGGTTTCGGCGTCCATCGGAACAGCGAGCGCGCGACGCACGAGTGACTATAATCACGGGGAAGGTAAAAAAAAAATCCGTGGGAACCCCAGGATTCGAAGAAGGAAGGAGAGACCTGGACGTGCTTGGCCCGGACGTAAGGGGTGTCGCCGGAGGGGAGCTTGTGGACCACGTGGTACGGCGGAGGTTCTTGCTTCTCGCCTCTCCGCTGCCCCATTCCTCTACCCCCCCCCCCGCCGCTTTGCCCTGTTCGCGCACGGGAGCTTTCCTCCTCCGATCTCCAACGGAAGGAGTCTAGAGAGAGAGAGAGAGAGAGAGTCTAGAGAGAGAAAGAGGGGGGGAGTTGACGACGAGCAGTGACGGGGATGAACGTGGACATGGCGGTCGACCAGGTTCGTCCCTTCGACGCGACGGGTTCGGCTTTTGCGTGCTGGTGCTGCTACGCTACGCGAGAACGTCATGACGTCCGACACGTGGCTCTATCCTATTCGTCTCCCACGCTCCGCCTCGCTTGTGGTTAGGGGAGGTGGCTGGTGGAGCCGGCCGGGGTGCCAATCCTTGAGCGCGGCGGGGTGACGTGAGCCCCGGCTCCATCGCGGCCGTTAAAATAGTCCGGATCCTACGTGATCTAACGGTTGAGATGGTGTTAGGATCATGTTTGTTTCGCGGAGAATGGATTATTCAAAATTTTTTTTTTTACGAAATTTCTAAGATTTCTTTCTTTTGGGTAGAATTTGTGCGCTTGAAATGTTGAATTTCCAGCTTTTGGGAGAAATTTGACCAAAGCCTGTGCATGATGCACGCCACTTTAGGTTTCGAGGGGCTTTTACGAAACGTAGATGGTATTTATTTTTTAGTTTAAGGGGTTTTCACGTAATGCGAATAGTGTGCAAAGATTTTTCACGAAATACAAACACTATTTGCACCAAGAACTTAGGTTAAAAGAAAAAAAATTGCAACGACGAAGTTCGAAGGTCTGGCAAGTTAGGCGAAGGTAGGAGCTCCGGTGGTGACGGCTGTCGCGTGACCCCAGGAGACCCATGCCGACATCCTAGATCTGCAAAGTCCTGAACGCCGATGCCGTGCGAATTCCAACCACTTCCTTCGAGACTCCAGTGAGCTAGGTTGGGACCAATAGTGAGCATCACACACCGGTCACCAATGTTGCCAATCCCAAGTGGCCCATGCCGGCATGTTAGACCTGCAAAATCCTAGACTCGTGTGATTACCAGATTTGCAAATCAAGGTCCCAGATTTACCAGATTTGATAAATTTTTTTGTCTCTGGGCACAAATTTGTTCCCAGAATCAGTTTTGGAACAGAATTAAGAATAAAAAAAAATTGATTCTTGATTATGAAAACAAGAATCATAAATAGAAGAGAATTTTTTTTTCTTTTTCTTCTTTCGTTTCCGGTTGTGGCCCGTTCTTCTTCTTTCTTGGCTGCCGGCCACAGGCCAAGGTGGGTGAGGGCGAGGGCTGGACCCTCGCAGCTCTCGCCTAGGCCGCAAGCGATGAGGGTCCCGACGCTCTCGCCGGCCCTGGCCTGTGGCCGACAACCTGTCCATGTCCAAGAAGGAGAAGAAGAAAAAAAAAAGAAAGAAATATTAAAAAATTTAAAATATTATTAATAAAAATAAATTTTATGTAGTTTCCAAACGTATTTCTATTCTTTTTCTATTTCAGGAATGAAAATTTTGAGCCGTTACCAAATGCCTTCAAATGCTTAGAAATTATTTCCGAGAACAAAATAAAAGAAATCATTTCGAGCAAAAATTATTTCCTAATAGAATAAAATAAATAATTTCTGAGTATAAATTATTTCCGGGAATCAAATGGTTTCCAAACGCACCCGTATTTGCTAGAGCACCATATTTCGGCTTATTTCATAGCTCATTTACTTTGAATTCAAGCTAACATTGAATTTAGGGTACGTTTACTTTGGGAAAAATTTAATGATAAAAGAAAATACTTTTCGGAGAGATTATTTTTTAGGAAAATATTTTTTTTCCTTTTTCGAGTCATGAAATTCCTTTTTTTAATTTTAAGCATGAATAGTTTCTTTGACCGTAAATAGTTTTTCATTAACCGATTATTTCTAGCAAACCAAATGCGTGAAAGTCTCGAAAAGCAATTTCAAGAAAATACTTTTACTTAAACAAACGCATCCTTCATTCAATTTTGTTTTTCAAGTTTGCTATTTGAATTATTCCACCTTCAAGTTGAATGGGGGTCCTTTTTTTATTCAGATTGGGTCACTTCAAAAGTCAACTAGGGTTTGGACTGGGTCGATTTTCTGGTGGATTGAGCTGTACCTAGTTATAAATAGCCATCCTTTGTTAATGTTTTGGCCACTGGCCACTTTTCGCAGGCTAGAATGGCCATCTTTAAATACATTTAAAAAGATGTTCACAGGGGCCAGAAAGACTCGGTCATAGGAACTTAGATCACCTACGCGCTGGTAAACGAAAACCACCTCGACCGGATCAGAATAAACAACAATGTCGAATTAGGCCGCCCCTTGCCTTGAATGGTACGTCTTATACCAAGTGATCTAAATCATTTAAAATAAGAATTAACATCATAAAAAATCTCAAATTGACAAATTTACCAAAAATTAATTTTTTGACAATAAAAAAATCCCAAACATTAGTTTTTCCAATTTTAGGTGTAATCGATTTGGGATTTTTTGTGATATTATCCCTAGAAACAATGTGAGACTGATGGAAATTTTGTCCCATTTAGTTTTTCCGACGTTTCCTTTTATGCCGATAATGAGAACTAAAGTCTTTCTTGCAACCAGGGGAGAATGATTAAGGCTCGTTTCCAAAGAATTCAGCATTACCCAACATCCAATGCGAGATTGCTCAAACGTCAGGTAAGTTCATCTCTTCAGGTAGAATTCTAAGGTTCTCTTTCTTTAGATATTTGAATAACTTTTCGTGATTCAAAATGGTCAAGCAAATTATGGTTGGAGCGCCACAGTTGTCTAGTTTCAAATGAATCAAGTTTAATGAAATTTGGAATCTTCTTTAGAGGATTATACTCAAATTACTCAAAAATCAGGCTATATTTTATAGGACCCAACAAACGCGTGGGTGCTCTTCAAGTCTATTCGGCCTATTGATCCAAAAAAGACAGTCTACTTGGCCTGAACGGACAATCGGCAGCTTCGCCATGATCAGGTCTACCGATGAGGAATGATTCGATTAAAGCACTGCCCTTGCACCAAAGAGATCCAAGTGGGCAGTCAATCTTCTTTCAAACGGTATTAGATGAAGTAGCTAAATAGAACAGGTTAAAGGGTTGGGTTGTCTGAATTTCCAAGAAGTCAAAAGTAACTTTCCTACCAAACTCCCAAGATATTTCTTCGATTTCAAGAAATCCCGAAAAAGTTATTTGTATGTTTATATCTCAATATAAAAGTATTTCGAGCATTTCACATTGGTAAGAGTTGAAATTGCACTCCACAAGATTATAAATATACACCGCTGGAAAGTTATGTGTGCACTTATCAACAGTATTTCTCAAGATAACAAATAAGTTGGCATTCAATTTGTCAAAGAGAATATGAGGAATCAAGTCGGTGTGAAAGTTAATCGCCTGCATGGTTGGCCACAAAAATGACGAAGAAATTTGGCTTCTGAAGCATTATAAATACACCGCAGGAGAGTTGCACATCGACAATTAAAGAAACCGACATAAAAGTCTAAACCGATCTCAGACTTGCAGCGACTGATAAGAGGAGGAATTTCTGGTATGCACGGAAGCTAGAAATGTATCTTTCGAAAAAACAGCTTATGCCTTATGTGAAAAGCGGCAGTCTTTGCTCGCCCGAGGCATATGATATAATGCTCCTTTTGAGAGGTGAGATATAGTTGGCAGCATGGAAACCGGCAGCTCGTAGTATGTTTAAAGGCCCAAAATCAACGGAGTAAGCCTTCTGAACCCCGTCAAGGATCGCCATCATAGCAATGTTAGCTGGCTTCCTCTCTGCTTCATATTTCTTTAACAGAGACACCTGCAAAATATTGAACCCTACCAATCAAATTTGACTTAACCAATATCAGTTCACTCTCATCTGCAAATTTTGCACACCCATGCACAGATGAAACTCCCAATTTTCAGCCAAAGAGGAACAGATTAAAAGCAACACTCTTCCATTGTCTATGCATGAGATCTCAGCAGTAGAACCCTGTTTACCAGTGATATTGAACAAGAAGTTCTTTTATCTCTCATCCAAAATTTTGTGATAGCCATGAGCGCAATTCTTAGTCATGCATCAGAAGAGATTACTTTTCGGTGGACCAAGGTGGGAAATAACATCAACAACAGGGAACAAATTTACCAATGGAGTTTTTCCATACTCCCTGCAAGTATAAGCATCGGTTTGTTCTGACTGTTAACGAAGCAATGAGCATAATAAGCTAAATGTGATTGACAGTTTTTCTTATTCCATTCATTCCCAAAAATGAAATGCACGATTGAATTTTGTGCAGCATGTTCAAGAAAGGTCTTCCCAAAGATGAATCAAAACTTTTTAAGCAACAATTGAGCAAGAGATTACGAACCTCCCCAATGTCCATACCAACAGCAATGGCCTCGCCAATTACTCTTGAAAGAGCAAATGCATCTCCAAAGCCCATATTGACTCCCTGACCAGCCAAAGGATGAACAGTATGTGCTGCATCACCAATTAAAGCAACATGCTTTGACACATAGTCATTAGCATGTCTCAGGGACAAAGGGAACACCATTCTTTCAGATGCCAACTTGAGCACCTTTGGTGGAATTTCAAATCCCCCATTGCCAGATGTGGCCACACTGGCTCTGAACCAAGACAAGATATTTCCATTCCCTAACAAGCTTGGTGTGGGGTGAGGACCAAATCCTTGATCAAGAGCATGATTCACTGTCTTCACAAAATCATCCTCAGTCATTGATTTTCGATCCAAGGCTTCTTTTGGGTTCATGGTCCAGACAATATTGCTAAAATTATCACCCATTGGCAAAAGGGCAATTGGACCAGCAGGAAGAAACCTTTGCCAAGCACATTGGTTTTCTGAAGCATGTTCTACTGTACAGATGACTGCATTTTGTGAGTAATTCCAACCAGTAGTCTTAAATCCAGCTAATTCCCGAACTTGTGACTTGGACCCATCAGCACCAACCTGCAGTCAATGTCATTTAACTCAATCACTCTGTAGATGCCTACCTATTCCAATAACTCGTCATTTGGACTGTATTAAACTAACTTCTTGAAACTAGATTATGAAAATTTATAACACAATATTACCACCAACTTTGCATATAGGCAAGTTCCATCGCTCAATTGCAGCTTCGTGAGGTCCACCCTAGAAATCTCTGAACAGATACCATCCATCCGTTTAGATTTCAAACCTGGATTTAAGCTCATTGAAACTAGTCTGGAAGGAAAGATTTTCTTCTGAATAGCTGCATTCTGCCATGACATATCTCTTAGTTTCATGTGCCAAACTTGCAATATTTACTCTGAATTACATTTAACGATACTAAGTTGACAGCAACTCTGTATTATCATCTGATTTATACAAGTAAGATGACTGGTCAAGTTCGAATATGTTACCAGGTGCGCCAACAGGTGAATTAATAGCTCAATTTCACATAACAAATAATAATAAAATGGCCATCTTGAAAGGCAGACCCTAGGAAGATAAGAAAGATTGCACTAACTAAAGTCGCTAATCCAACAAATGAAATTTGAGTCACTAAAAAAAGACTAAATTATGTCCTATTCTTGACAAGCCAACGATTGTGCGAGTAGCATGTGCCATTTTTTGGAGATTGCTTTCAGGACGAGTGAAGTAACTAATTCAGTACCTCTCTTAGAAGTCCCTAAAATCAGTAATTCACACATTATTCACCAACACATAAGTATGATCTTATGTGTATTCACTGTCCTGTACTTTGACCAGACAACAATTATTTTACTGCAATACATACTATTATGAACTTAATATAACCTTGGTTGGTTATAGTGTATTAGTAAGCATCACATATGCTGTCACACATAAAATGTGACAGGTGAAGACCATCGCAGTCATCCTATACATGATTACATCCAATTTTCTACCATGACATATAAAGGATGGTAAAAACTGTCATGTGTATCGCCGTATACATGAACCATGATTACATTCTTATTTTGCTATAGTGGCATAAGAAGGGTGCAATGCCTTAATCAAGTGATATATGAAATTAATATGACAATCATAAGGATTTATGCAAAATTGTTTTGCTAGGCAACAATCTACTGTACCATGTATATGGTAAAGTGAACAAACTAGTTGATGTATGATTTTCTGTTGAGTTATTTACTATTAGTCACCTAACTCTTATCAAATGTACAATTGGGTCCTCTACCTCTTTCTATTTGTTCAATTAAGTCCTTTTGTCACATCCTGTTATTAACACCAGCGATGTAGCACTGATGACGTGGCAAATTCTCACAATGTCACACATATTCCAATATGGCGACTACCACCTACTGGGTGTATATAGAACATGAGTTACGAAATTGAAAGTGTGCTTAAACCATTTTATTTATGGACATAGATCAGCTATACAAGTGAACATCATTCATTGCATCTCTTTAATATGGTCAATGGCGCTTGCATGTGATATTAATCAAATAATAGTTTTGTCATTATTTAAGGTTCCAACATTAGTCGAGGTTGAAGGCATTACAGTGCTTACTGAGAATATATTAATGTAAAGGGACATTGGATAGCTAATTAAGATGTTACAGCGCAAACATAGAATAGCTAATCAAGACGTTACCCCGCAATTACGATTATCAGTGCATATTAAATTCCTCAACTTACAAGAAACGATTGATAATCATTATAAGTAATTAAGAGGTCTCATAAACGCGTAAGAGCACCAAGCGACATGATCTCCAATACCAAACAATTCATGCAAATTAAGTATGCAAAAAGTAGGAGATTTTATCTGTTCTGATTTACTGGTAAGAGTCCCCAAAAGCGTGGTTTTTCTTTTGTATTTTTTAATTGAAATATATTGAATTAGTAGATACGAAGGTGTAACAACCCATCAATGTGAAAGTTCTCAAGTAGTAGGTAAACCAATTCCATGGATTCCATCAGAATTTAACTTATCACGACTCTTTCTTTTTAAGAAAATGCCATGCTGCCACTCAACTCAAACGGAGATTCCTCTCTCTCTCTCTCTCTCTCTCTCTCTCTCTCTCTAAGTTTAGGGTATACAGTAGACACATGTGAGAGTAACTTGAATTCTGAGAGCAGTGATGGTGGTGAGTACCTGTATACATAGCAGTAGAGAACTTTGAAGCACCTTATTCTCAACCACGCATCTGTCATTCATAACAGCATCATCATCAACTAGATTGTGCCTACAAAACAATATATTGAAGCTCACTATATACACATGATGCTAACCCTAGCGAATCTTTATCCACATCTCTTGCATGGTATCGAGTATACCCCAAGCCAGTATAATCCCATACCTAAGGAAAAAGTAGGACATTAACCCAGAACCATGAATTTTTATGCAACAAGCGGTATAGTTTACCAAACAGCAATGCCAATATCCACGTGAAAATGAAATGGCAAACCATAATTCATAGTTTATTTAACATACAACAACAACAACAACAACAACCACCACCACCACCAAGCCTTATCCCACTAAGGGGCCGACCATCATGCAGGTCTCACTCAAATTTAAGTATTCCTCAATTGACACGAGAAAATTACGACAATAAGGACAAAGAAAAACCCATAAGTCAAAGCACAGTGAGAAATGCTTCTCCACTAAAATCAAAAGAATAGTTATCTCCATGAATCCGGGCCAAGTGTAACCCCCAAAATATTTCCTAGAAAGCGAGTCCTCCAATCTGGATTCACATTTTCAAACTTTAATTCTGTCACCAGAAGAAAATTCCATTCCCAATTCACAGGTTGACATTTCTTCTGAAGCCAACAGACCACCTCTGCTACTCAAAGCCCCTACTCATTTCGATCTACTCCAAAGAGAATCATAGCTTACTGATTCATACAAAGATAAAAGGAAAAGGAAAAGAAAATAGTAAAAATCCATTTGGTATGTCAATACAAATAAAAAATAGGTGAGATAATAGTCAAGCACACCATTGTATTATTTAACTCCCGTAAATCTTTGAAATCCCATGGGAGAAGTGGTTTAACAAATAAAGTAAGAGAAATACCTGCATTTTATCAAAATATGCATGTCGATATTGCTGAAGATATTGCCAAGCACCAATATCTACAAAGTTCACCATGTCACCAATATATACATATCTTACATTAGCATTGTCGCCGTCAAAAAAAACTATAACCCCTTCCTTGTTCACTCCATAATAAAAGATAAAATTAGATATTCACTGACTCATCTATGTCATGAGAAAGCAAATCACCTTATTTGTATGACAACTCCAGAAAATGAGGTAAAATCGTGACAATTGTATCAAAGGATATGATTTTTTGAAGCAAATCACCTTATTTGTATGACACACATCTGGCTCTATCTCACGCCCTAATCCAATAGAAAACAAATTTGCTTTGCATGAGCAGGAAAGGAAGAATGTAATGGTTTGTCCAAGTATGTTATCAAAGGATATGATTTTTTGAAGGAAGAAATTCCTATCCAACAGACAAAACAAATGAAAAGTTTAAACAATACTGACCAAAAGAATAAATAAAGAGTACCAAGCTCGACCAAGAGACTTTTACTCGACATCATTTAGCAAAAGTGACGGTAGATAGACAGTAGTACCAAAGAAAATGGAGCGAGAAAGATGAGAATGAGGACCCTGCAAAAGATCCTAAATTTTATAGTAATACTACTTTACCTCTGAACATTGATATTGTTGCAGGCGTTATTGTACTGACCCTAGGATCCGGAGGATCCTCTTTGTTGATGCAAATTCCATTGACCAATGCTGGATTGCTATCAATGATGGCAATATTTAATTGCTTTGTCAATGCCATGCTTGCTGCAGATAATCAACATTGACCGCATGAAGTCAGTTGAATGTACAGACAGTGAGGGAGGGTCACTAAAGACAGATGAGCAAATGGTTTTCTTTTTCCGTGTCTATGGCACAAACATTTCAGGATGGTTACATCTTGAACAAATGACATAAGTAGATATGTCATCATTTGTCACCACTATCAACATTCAATACTAAAAATACAATAACAATCTAAATTTAAGACTCTAATAGCCTGTGGAGAAGTACATGTCAAAAACCCATTCTCCTAATTCTCCAAGGCCTGAAAGAGTGCAAAAGACAGGTCAACAGGAATTATGCTTAATTCAGATTAACAGAAAAGGCACATTGATATTCTTGAAGCCACCTCATTTTTTTTTCATGAAAAAAAAACATAACTCGTTTTTCAGACTTAACATAGGATTTCAAGTCCACCAACTCATTCAACCAAATCATCACCTTCACCCACCACCGAGAAGCACCACCTTCAACCAAACCATCACCTTCACGACCACTAGTGCCACCAACCACATTCACCTCAAAGCCACCATCCCTATTGCTGTCACAGCCACTGCCTCTTCCACCAGATATCACCACCATTTTATGTGCCGATCAGCACCTGATACTGACAGCCACCACTGGCCAGCAATACCATCATTGCCAGAATGCGTGCTAAGGTCTGCCGCTACCAAGTATCACTAATCGCCACGGCCACCAGTGGTGACGGGAACTTCCACAACCAAGTATCTCTAATTGCTTCTAAATTTTTCGAGCAGAGTGAACCCCATTTAAGCATTCAATAGAAATCTATCACATCACTTAGTAAAAAAATTCAATTGATGAGTCTTAGAATATCTACCCCTATCCTATATAGAATTGGCAAACAGAAAGCCAATTCATATGACAACAATCTTGAAAAACTGATAGTCCAGATAAAAAGCACTGCACTGGCCGAAAGACACATATTACTTAACACTGAAACATCAATAGGCACAGACTCAGATTATCTATCTAGTGTTACAAAATGGGGATATGGACATTAACTCCCCATGAAGATTAAACAAGCCATAGCTTACCTAGGGAACAAGCAAGAGCCATGCCAACCATTCCCCCTCCAACAATAGCGACGTCATACTGGGCGATGCCGGTTCCGCTACACTGCTGCTCTTGACCCTAGAATTTTCAAAGCACATTCCAGCACCAAAACATCACAAACAAACTAGAAACAAAGAGACATGCCATTGTACCGCCCCCCCCCCCCCCCCCCCCCCAAAAAAAAAACCCGCAAAACATGGCTAAAGAAAAAGGATAAATACATGGTTGGATTGGCGAATCGAACTGGATGCGCCGGCAGCGGCAGCTCCACACAGGTACCTCGATCCGACTCGCTTGCCGCCTAAATTTGCAGCAAAGCACTTCGAAACGAACCTGACACCCAACCGCACGACAAATCAGAGCAAACCCTCAATCAAGAAATGCCCCAGGATCAACAGGAAAACCGGTTAAACTGAAGGACATCCTTGCGTGACGCAGCAGCCGGAATCAACAGCAACCGACTGATCGAACAGACGTTTCTGCGCAATCTCTAGGACACGTTGACCCCACCCGACAGACATCGCAGTAGCGAGCGAGAACGAGTGATTCGGATTTCACGAAAGATGAGGAACTCACCTGTTCATGCTCGTGAGTGCAGGAGCGCAAGAGAGATAGAGAGATTTCTCCGTTCCCTTCGTTTTCTTGCTCTGTGCACCCCTTCTTCTTCTTCTTCTTCTTTTTTATACGTGCACCCTTTCTCTCGCTCTCTCCCCTCCCACTGCGCAATTCCCTCTCTCTGATACGGGGCGTTTCGCTTCACCTTCACCTTCACAACAATGGCGGTTCCTGCTCCAACCTCCACTGCAAAGACGAAAATAAAAAATTCTTGCCTCGTATCACCTTTCTCTCCGCACTAACCAAAAATCAAAAGCAAAAATGTAGAAGCTGAATTCC
Organism: Syzygium grande; assembly: GCA_024733475.1. Taxonomy (NCBI): domain Eukaryota; kingdom Viridiplantae; phylum Streptophyta; class Magnoliopsida; order Myrtales; family Myrtaceae; genus Syzygium; species Syzygium grande. The sequence goes on from JAMXDD010000005.1 coordinate 23,916,331, forward strand.
TCCGTATTAGACTTGCCAAATGAGTGGGTCGAAAAAAAAATGAGTGGGTTGAGTCAAATTTGGATTGGATCATAAATGATCCGACCTAAATTGATCCATTAATCTGTTTATAACTCATTTATGCACAATATAATTTTCTTGACCCATACCCGATCGGATCCCAATCATACCCATATTGCTAAAACACTTCCATATTTAATTAAATATAGGAAAATTCATACCCCAAATTGAAATGAGAGCGCGGAGTGAGTAAATGCAAGGTTGAGTGAGGGCGAGAGAGATGCGTTGAATTTAAATCAGTTGTAAACTCATTCGTGACCCGTTTACGACCCATTTAATATCAATATAAGACTTCTATCTATTTATGACCCATTTACTAAATATAATCAATCGATTTATGATCCATTTATTAATATATGGATTAAAAATGGGTTTATGACCCATTTTGAAAGATCTATCCCCATACACAACCGCTCCAAATCCAATTTTACCTCCGGAAGCGAAACAACACCCAGCATTTTTTTTTCCCAAACCCGGAAAAAAAAAAACCATCTTTAAGACCCAGTCAATCGCAAAAACAAATGAAAGGCCCCAATCTCCCACAAGCCAGCACATCTCCTAGAACAGAAACGTGCATGCGCGAGCTCGGACGATAGAGAAGGCAAAAAAAAAAATAAATAAAAAAAAGAAAAACTCGCCCACCACAAAATCACGAGCAAGAGGGGGGCTTCGTCCGCTGCGAAGGAGAATCCGCGAAAATGCGAGGAGGGAACAGAGAATGAGCTCGTGGATTAATGGAAACTTATGAAGGGATTGGACAAGAGTGAGGAGGGAGACCTGAAGATTGAGAGAGAGAGAAACCCAGCCGCGATACAATTGAATCTAAAATTTTGTGCATTTTCAGTTAAGCTCGGTTCCCAAATCGAACTGAACTGATAAAACCTGAACCAATAAAAAGAAACGTGGTTTTTTTAATTATTCGAATCGAAAATCGAATCGAACTGAAAATGGACAAAATTTCGGTTCAGCTTGGTTTGGTTTAGGTTCCGGTTTGGTTTTTTTGTTCGGTTATGACACCTTTACCGGTGGCCAACCTTCCTACTTGGGAAGGGGAGGTGGGGAGTTCATTTCCCGCCTTCTCAATTGAAATTAGATGTGGGAACGTTTAGTTTCAGATATAGGTTTCGACTCCTATGCTTTGCAAAGAAGCAAGACAAAAATCAAGTGAGTTAAGAGTTAGAGTACGATAAACAAAAAAATGAGAGTTAAAATACAATAAAAGATAGGGTTAATATCACGAAAAATCCTGAACTGATACACTTGTGACAGATTTACCCAAAACTATTTTTTTTATCATAAAAAATCCTAAACTGGTACATCTGTGATAATTTTACCCCGAACTATTTTTTTGACAACCAAAATCCCAAACTGGTACACCTGTGACAATTTTACCCGAACTAATTTTTTTATTTTTCGAATTTTTTTAGTTTTTCTTTTCTTTTCTTTTTCCTTTCCTTTTCTTTTTTTTTTCCTTCATCTTCATTGGACCAACAATGGATTATTATATTGTAATTGATACCATAATAACGTGACATGTAACATAAATGCTACATTTTGACTCGAAAAAAAAACATAAATGCTAAATGAAAGATTTTCTTTTATATGCATGAATTTTCATGCCAACAACTTTTTTTACATTTAAATATCTTGTGAAAAAGGCATTATATTGTTGTCGTGTCTTTCTTATTTTTGGGTGCAAGTGGATAGGTAAATTGATGGGGTCCAACACAAGCTTGTTACCTAAGCTTGGAATACAGCTAATCAACAATTTCTATACGTCCTGCTTGCCAATTTAATTTAACAGATTAATTAACAAAATTAGTATATTTTATATATAAGATGAGAGATATTATATGTGCATGGCGATTCGTAAATCAATATGATCACTTGAAATATATAATAAATAAAACGCAAGAAGAATTTTTTGTACTATTTCTAATTGATATAGTAAGAAATTATAAAGAAAAAAAATTATAGATACAAACTTACAAATTTAATTTCAATTTAATATGCCTTACAAAATTCACACTTCCTGAATTTTTTTTTGTTTGAGGTTAAAGATGAAGGAAAAAAAAAAAGAAAAGGAACGGACAAAGAAAAGATAAGAAAAACTAAAAAAAATTCGAAAAAATAAAAAATAATATTAAAAAATTAGTTCGGGGTAAAATTATCATATATGTACCAGTTTAGGGTTTTTGATGGTCAAAAAAATAGTTTGGGATAAAATCGTCACAGATATACTAGTTTGAAATTTTTTATGGTTAAAAAAATAATTTGGGGTAAATCTGTCACAAATGTACCAGTTTAAAGTTTTTCGTGGTATTAACCCTAAAGGATAATATTGATGTTGGCCCCCCCAACACACACACACACACACACAGATATATATGCGTTTTATATCAATTTTATAAGTGGAAGTTAGATAATGATCAAATCATTGAATCTAATCATCCCCTAGAAAAATAAAATTACAGCATAGAGAAATAGAAATTGTTGCTTCTTCTTTTAAAACATCTTCAAAAATAGAAGGCATAGGCATAAAAAAGATTCTTGAACAGAATAATTATTCTAATCAATATCTTTATACCATACGAAAATAATTAGATGAATAGAATCTTCTGTTCAAAACAACTCATCCAAAATGATTTCTAAATCAAAAAATTTAAAAACACCTCTTTTTAAAAATTTTGTACTTCCTAAAAATCCTAGCACAAAATTTGCTAAAGCTCTAGATGAAAGAAAAAAATTCTTAAAGGAAAAACGATTTTCAAACCAGAATCTTCATTAACCTTAGATACTCCTATAATGGGAAATTTTGTTAAGGATACTCCAAATCAAATTAATGCTCTAGATAAATCTTGATACATAATCCGTTTCAGAAATAAATAAGATTACTTGGAAAGACCCTCAAAAATTATATTTTTCCATGGCGACACCTCCTGATATAATTATGGAAGAATCCTCTTCAAAAATATAGAATAAATACTCTTCTGATGTTATTTATGAATGGAACATAGATGATATCTATGAATAAAACCTGATAAATATCCTTACCTAAATGGTTATGCTTGCAAACATGTATAAAACCATTCTAGATACTACCGATCATTCTGTAGCATATCTTTTAATAGCAAGATTTACAGAACAACCAAAAGGTTGGTGGGATAATATATAACTAATGAACAGAGAAATCAAATTTTCAATACTTATAAGTTAGATGATTATGGTCAAAGAATAGTTGATGAACAAGATCAACCCATCCAAGATGCTGTTAATACTCTTATATTTTCTATATTCCAACATTTTATAGGAGATCCATCCCACATTCGAGATAAGAATCAAGTTCTTTTATCAAATATGAAATGTAGATCTTTAGGAGAATTTAGGGAATACAAAAAAAATATTTCTACAAAGAGTTTTACAAAGAAAAGATTGTAACCAGACATTTTGGAAAGAAAAATTTCTGGTTGGATTATCCAAACTCATAGGAGAACAAGTTCGAAATAAAATAAGAGAATATTATGGAGAACATATTCCATATGACCATTTTTCTTATGGAAAACTAACATCTTATGTCTATAAAATTGGAACACAATTATGCACTAATATAAGACTTCATAAACAACTTAAAAAAGAACACCAAAATTCTAATGAAGGACGAGGAGATTTTTGTACCCAGTATGACCTCTCTTGTAAATTTTAAAAAAAAACTCCAAAAAGTATAAATCTAGATGCTCAAGAGATTGCACACCTGAACAAAAAACTAAAAAAAAATTTAAGAAACAATTTTCAAAGAAAAAGTTTTCTAAGAAAAGAGAAGAAAAATTTTAAAGAACTAAATCCCCTGAAGAAATCTTTCAAAAATATAACATGCTATAATTGCGGAAAAAAAAAGTCACACTTCTAGATATTGCAAAATCAGCAAAAAAAAAAAACAAATTAGATTTAGATAAAGAAACTTTTAATCAACTAAGTCAAATCATGGTTAAAATTGATAATAGTTCTTTTGATGAATCTATTGAAGAATATGGTCTTTAGGTAAATGAAATAGAAACCACTTCTTCCTTTGAAACTTATAATGAAGAAACCCCTTTTGAAATTAATGTTCTAACCAAAGAGGAGGAAGTCCTCTTACAAACCATTAATCAAATTATTGATCCTGAAATGAAAATTAAATACTTAAATAGTATTCAACCTCCAAAACCTACTCCTTATTCTGATACTCCTTATAATATTTCAACTATCCTTAATAAGGGAAAGAAAATAGTCTCTAGACCAGTTTCTATAAGTGACCTTCACCAGGAAAATAGTCATCAAAAACAAGAAATTCAAGACCTCAAGATTGCTCAAATCAAAATACAAAAAGAAATTTTGAAAATCAAATCTAGTTTTATAAAAGGAAAAGAGAAAATAGAAGAAGTTGAAGAAACTAGTCATTCTGATCCAAATTTTCTATTAATGCTTTCCGAAATAACATCTAGAAAATGAATAATCAATATCACTATACAAATTAATAGTGAATTTATTTTAGAAACAACTGTACTTTTTTATACTGGTACATACCTCAATTGCATTAAAGAAGGTCTTGTACCCACAAAGTATTTTCAAAAAATAACGCAATCACTTAAATCAACATCACGAAACAAATTAAATATAAATTACAAAATTCCAAAAGCTGAAATTGTAAAAGATCATATTTCCTACAAAATCCCTTTTCTTCTAGTAAGAAAAATCAAACAAAAAGTTATTATAGGAACACCTTTCATGGGACTAATACAACCTTTAAAAGTCACCAATAAAGGAACAAAACCCCAAACTAGAAATTTGAATATCCTTAAAAAACAATCTATTTCTGAGATAAATTGTATCAGCCAAGACAAAGAAACTCATCTTCAATATTTAAAAGAAGACCTTGAACATAAGAAGATTGAACAAAATTTTTCTGAAACGAATCTTCATAAAAAGATTGCTAATCTTAAAACTCACATAGAAAATTCAATATGCTCAACTATTCCTAATGGTTTTTGGTTGAGAAAATGTCACATAATTGATCTACCTTATGAACTAGAATTTTTTGAGAAAAACATTCCTACTAAGGCTAGCCCAACCCAAATGAATCACGAAATCTTAAATTTTTGCCAAAAAGAGATACAAGAACTTCTTGAGAAAAACCTCATTAGGAAAAGTCAGTCGCCTTGGAGTTGTTCAGCCTTTTATGTTAACAAAAATGCTGAATTAGAGTGAGGAGTACCAAGACTAGTTATAAATTATAAACCTTTAAATACAACTTTAAAATGGATAAGATATCCGATCTCCAATAAAAAAGATTTATTAAATAGATTACATAATGCTAAAGTATTTTCCAAATTTGATATGAAATCTGGATTTTGGCAAATTCAAATTAATGAAAAGGATAGATACAAAACAACATTCACTATCCCTTTTGGGCAATATAAATGGAACGTTATGCCCTTTGATTTAAAAAATGCCCCATCTGAATTTCAAATAATAATGATCGACATTTTTAATCCATATTCTGATTATATCATAGTTTATATAGATGATGTTTTAATATTCTCCACAAATATAGAACAACATTTAAGCACATCAATCATTTTATTAATGTTTGAAAAAGAATGGTTTAGTTGTTTCACCTACTAAAATAGCTCTTTTTAAAACAAAGATGAGTTTCCTAGGACATTACATCCATTTAGGAACTATCATACCTATTAAAAGGTCAAAAGCATTTTCAAATAAATTTACTGATGAAATCAGAGACAAAACCCAGCTACAAAGATTTATTGGAAGTTTAAATTATATTATAGACTTCTTCCCCCATATCAATATAAATTAAAAACCTTTTCACCGAAGGCTCAAAAAGGATCCTCTACCTTGGGCTCAAATTCATATTGACATCATGAAAAAATCAAATATAGTATTAAAGAAATTCCTTACTTACATATTGCTGATCCTTCTGCTTTCAAAATCGTAGAGACTGATGCTTCAGAAATTGGATACGGAGAAAGTCCCAAACCATTGAAAGACAACAAAGACCAAATTGTTCAGTTTGTCTGTAAACATTGGAATGACCATCAAAAGAATTACTCCACTATTAAAAAAGAAATTCTTGCTATTTTTTTTTATCTATATCCAAATTTCAAAGAGATCTTTTAAACCAAAAGTTTTTATTAAGAATTGATTGTAAATCTGCCAAAGATGTTTTGCAAAAGGATGTCCAAAATATTACTTTCAAATAAATTTTTGCTAGATGGCAAGCTATTTTATTTGTTTTTGATTTTGATATTGAATTCATAAATAGTGCGTCAAATATTTTACCAGATTTTCTTACGAGAGAATTTTTATGGGGAAAATGCCTCTTCCTAACAAACCTACCCGCCGAGACAAAGATAAAGAAATTGCCGAAACCTCAGAAAAAAACCAAGTGACCTAACAAATGTTAGGACTTGGTTTCAAGCTGTCCAACCTTCCAAACCATCTTTGAATACTACAATTTCCAATCAGGTTAAAGAAGAACCCATCTTCTCATCCACTCCATTTGATATTTCTAAAATATCTCATGAAGAAGCCCTAAAAATTCTCCAAGTAGACTTCAATAATCAACCAACTGCCATAGTGAAGACTAATTCTTCTTCCAACCAAAAGATAGCGGGAAAAAGAATTTCTAGTGAGGTGGTTATTTAGTCGATCAAGCCAACCTCTCCAAAATCAAAATTTTTTGCCAAAACAATATTTCAAAATATATGTAATGTTGAAAATGGATTTTACCATGAAGACCGAAACATATTTGCAAAAAATATGTTTTCTGACAAATTTAACTGGACAAGGACACTAGGAGTGCCATAACTTTCGTACGGCGCTCACTTGAGTGCCATAACTTTTTTTTTTCCCCACTTGAGTGCCAAAAATTTGAAAAAGTGATCACTTGAGTGCCAAATGCCATTTGGTAGTCGGAAAATCCGACATGGCTTCACTAGAGCTGATGTGGATAATATTTTAATATTTTTTGAATTTTTGAATTTTTTTTCAATGTTGGTGAGGGTCACCGCGACCTTTGCCGGTTGTGAAGGCCTTGCCCAAATTGGCGAAATAGCTTCTTGTTCTTTACGCGGATATCTTGTCCAGCAGTTGTTATGGTTCGCTAATGGCCGGGTGAGGTGGCCTCTCTAGATTTGGGCGAGAGCCTTTGCCACCTCACTTGCACCGGCGAGGCCGCGATGGCCTTGCTAAGGGCTTTTGCGGCTTCGGGCAAGGTGGCCTTGCCGAATTTGGTGAGAGCCTTCGCCTCCACGGGCGAGGCGGCCTTGCTGGATTTGGCAAGAGCCTTTGCCGCCGTGCCCGCGATCAGTAAGGCTGTAATGGCCTCACCAAGGGTGTTCGTAGCCACAGGCGAGGCGGCCTCGCCGGATCTGGCAAGATCCTTTACCGCCTCGCTCACGGCGGCAAGGCCATGATGGTCTCGCCAAAAGCCTTCGTGGCCATACCGGTCAATGGCAAGGTGGCCCTCGCCCAATTTGGCTGAGGGTGAGGCCTCTGGCGAGGGTCACTGGCGACCCTCGCTAGCCTTGAAAAAAAAAAAAAATAAGAAAGAAAAAGAAAAATAAACATTAAAAAAATCCACGTCGGATGAAAAATTAATTAAAAACTACACATTAGCTCATTTGTAGGAAATGGCACTCAACTGATTTATTTTCGCGGAAGTAGCACTCAAATGATCTATTTTACTTCGATGTGGCATTTAAGTGAGCGAAAAAAATTTATGACACTCAAATGACCACCGTACGAAAGTTATTGCACTCCTAGTGTCCTTATCCCCAAATTTAATTATACTCCTCATAACCCTTATGAAGTAGCGGAGTTTTATGAAAAAATATTGATAGAAATCAAATCTATCACTTTCAAACATTTTTCTGATAAATGTTACATAAATTAATTTACAGCAAGAATCTATAGGGTTATCCACCCTTCCCAATGGAAATCAAATCCTATAACTTTGATAAAATTTGATACCAAGATAATCGAACCACTACCATACAAATCTTCTTATTCTTATTTTGATTACCAACAAGTTTGGTGAAATACCTTTTGGAGAAAGAATGCCAACAACTCTCGTACTTGGCTACTCTTCTTTGAAAATTTCGACATTCGACAAGTCCCATTCTGGTTCATTAGATGGTGGGACCATTTTGGACCCCTTGACGAAATACTTCACCCCAAAGTTCAACCCAGTTACGAAATATTTGCTAGCTAGTTCACACCCCTTTGATAGGAGACGAAATTTCCTAAACTGATGCTCTTTGTATATTATTTCGGAATGTCATGGGTATTAGGTTGGAATTTTGATTACATAAAAGCCATAAAGACAAATATCCCCATCTTAACTAGAAAATTCAATGTTAAGTGGTGGGAGGGTTTCAAATTTTTCGATAGAGTCACTAAGTAAGCAATCAAAGAATGGCTGAACAAAAGAATTATTCCAAGGCCGAGCCAAATTACTTGCTCAGATGATATCACTCCTTTCCTTCATGATAAAGGGATTGTTCTATCCAAACTAGCATCTGCCAAATTAAACCAGCAACTAGCAGATATGCTGAAACAAACCTTTTCTCATTTAGAAGAATTAAGCTCAACTCACTCCTATCATAGTGGAAATTCAAATGAAGATGATTGCTATGGCATACCAGGCATACTAGATATCCAATGGGGAGATGTGAATGATGAAGACAAAGAGGAAGAAAACCTTTCGGAATCTTTATCTAGATTTTGAAAAGATGCAAAGTCTGCCTACTTTCATAATTAGATGCCAGAATCTCTATCAAAATTTGAATTGTCAAAAAGGAGTCGAAAGATGTTCCAACTTTTCATCATTGTGTCTACTGTAATCACTGAACACTGTGCACTTTTGACTTTTTAACTTTTATTGTTCACTACAGTAAAGGACCTGTGAACCTTTCCACTGTCACAAAAGGAGTCTTTAAAAGGACCCCCTCTCATCAGAGGAGGGGATTGTTCACCCTACCACTCCACTTTCATATGCTCTAGAATTCTTTCTTCGCTTCTAAGGGAGAACCAGAGAGCTTCAGATTTCCAAATCCAATATCCTTGTCTTACTTGTCCTTGATCCTTTTCTGGAATCCATCTAGTAAGTTTTATATCCACTTTTATCCCTGTAACATCTTTATAATCCAGATCTCACTCGTAATCTGAGGTTACAAATATTTTCATTTCATTTCAAATTGCACATGTATTTTCAATTTCTTGTCATACTGCAACTTTCAATTCAGTGTAATTTAATTTCTGATATTTCAATATGAGCTCATACAACCTATATGGTTGGTTTTCTTTAATTACCTTGATTTTTGCTTAATCTTTAATTAACCGCAATTTATATTGCAGTAATTTAAATATCGCATACCCCACAATTGGCAAGTCTCACCGCCTGTGGTTGGTTTGCTCATTATTTAATTTTGACGCAATTTTCTGCTTTTATTATATATCTTTACTTCTTCTTACCGTTTTACCCTTTTATTTTAATGCTCGCTCTTTTATTTAGTTTTATTTTATTTGTAGCTATGGACCTCTTTTATTTAAATATCGAAACTATCAGTAATTTGTTTGATTTTGTTGATAATTTAATTCAAACCATAGAACTCTATCAGACCTCTTGTTCTGATTCATATTCGTCCACTTTCTTCAAAACACAAAGATTATTAGAATACTTCTAACATCATTCTCTCTCTAATAACCAATCACCATATCCTAGGACACTTATGGTTATATATATATGTTCAAGCTTATCAACTATTTGCAAAAAAAGTTATAAAATCTTTATTATATATTGTGATGTAATAGCTTATCAACTGTTTGCAAAAAAAGTTATATCATGTTTATTATATATTGTGATGTAATTCGTGATACTTTGGTAAAACAGTCGGCGCAATGCACGGGCCTTTACCTAGTACAAAGAAGAAGTGACGCTCGAGACTAAGGCGCCGCGTGCATTTTAAAAAGGATAATCATCAGTTTCATTTTGCTATAAATTTTCTAGTCTATGAATCTTCCTCTTTTTTTATGTGCTTGGACCGAGAGAGTTGAAACGTTATGAGTGGAAAATAATAACTTTAAAAGAATATTCCTTGGTTTATTTTATATATCTATACTCTTAATTTAAATTCTACAAAAAAACTTCCATGCAAAAATCATCATACAAGCATTAAAAATATAATAAGATTAATATCACAAAAAAAACATCAAATTGGTATATCTATGTCACATTTTGCCTCAAACCTATTTTTGCATCACAAAAAATCACGAACTGATAAACCTGTGCCATATTTATCTTTTTATGCCACAGAAAATCCCAAACCAATACGCTTGTATCTCATTTGAGTCAGTGCCAAATTTATCCCTAAAATAGTCCTATATATTACCCTAATTTGGGGTAAATGTGGCAAGATAAATGTGACATGGGTGTAAAGGTTTGGGATTTTTGTGGTAAAAAATTAATTTTGGGTAAAGGTGGCTCAGGTGTACTAGTTCAGGAGCTTTTGTGACACAAAAATTAGTTATAAGTAAATGTGGCTTGGATATATCAATTTGAGATTTTTGTTGTATTAACATATTCAAACTTTGAGACAGCGTCGTTGGATAGAATTGCTGAAAGATTATGATTGTGATATTTTCTTTACCAAAAAAAAAATTCAAACTTGGAGATCAATAAAATCATAATTTACGATACATAGATGACTGAAAAATAATCAAAGAATTTTTTACTTGTAAACTTGATTTTAAAATAATTTTCAAGTATTTCATTAAAACTCATCTTTCGGCTTATGATTATTTATCATTCTGATAAGAATAAAATGGATTAAAATTTTTTATTTTTATTTTTGCTATTTTTCTCCAATACAATACGTGTACTCCTTAGAGGGAAATGAGTTTAAATAGGAGAGAAATGGTTTCCTCAAGACTAATATTTTATTTTTTGACCAAAAAAATCAAATTTTATTTTCTTTCTTTTTCCAAGGCAAAGTTTCATGATTTCCTTCATTTCTTTTCTCTTCCTATTTAAACTATTTTCTTTTTGGTTTTTGTTAGGGATGAGTATCGGTCCAGGGTTTGATCCTAATTTGATCTTAACCGGCCCAATCTGGTCTGGTTCTTGGGGAGACTGGGCTGGTCCCTAGTCCTAGGGCCGATAATACCTATACTGTGCTTTAGGGTTGGTTGGTCCAGGACCAACCATGTAAATTTTTTTTCCAAACCCTAGGTAACCTAAAGTGCTCAGCCCTCCTCTTCTTTCGCCCTTTTCCTCTTCTTCTCTCCAACTCTCACTCTATCTATTGATCTCAAATTCTTCTCAACCTCTTAGCGGCTCTCTCTCTCTCTCTCTCTCTCTCTCTCTCTCTCTCTCTCTCTCTCTCTCTCTCTCTCTCTCTCTCTCTCTCTCTCTCTCTCTCTCTCTCTCTCTCTCTCTCTCTCTCTCTCTCCTTTTTTATCTTCACCAATGCCAATTATCAATAATTAAGACTCTAGGATCTCAGAATTGACCATTGTTTACAATTAACATCTGCATCTCAAAGGTAAGTACCTCCGTACTCGGTTCTAAGAAAAGCATAGGCCGAGAATATTAATTTGAATGGCCACATTCATTTTACATATTCGTTGACAATCACAATAACAATTTTTTTTTTTAATATTTGATACTTCAACATGAATACCAACATATTTCTTAATATTTGAAAAAATAATAACAAAATGGAGCTCATAACTAGGGTTCCTATCAAAATCTATACTATTATAATATCCCTTCTCATGCTCAAAACAAAGATGATAAATTGGAGGATATAATCATGTGACATTATGGGATCTTAATTCAACTCATATAGATGAATTTGGTAATCTCAATAGCTTTGACTCTAGCAGAGTTAAAGACTCATTCAAGAATGAGAAATTCCACATATTATTGATCATTATGTAAAGCATAAGCACATTTTTATTCTAATTTCAGTAGCTCTGAAATTTCAAGGAGTATGTTTATCCTTTCGAGGAATACAAAAAATGAATAAATGAAAAATATTTTCATTGTTCGCGAAAATATTTGGACATAAATTGTTATCGATAATGAAAATATTTTCCATAGACTAATTATTTTAAGCGATTATTTTTAGGAAATTGTTTTCCAAATCATTTATTTTTTGTGAAACAAACAGAGACAAAGGCAACCAATTTTACCGATGACTTCTCAAGTTTCACGCTCGTTGAAGTCCTATTTTGCCAACTACGTGCATGAGGTTTTGCCAACTCAGCTTGTTAGTTTAATGAGAGATCAATTAGACGTAATCTCTGTTAATGTAACTAATTCCGTAACTTTACTAGTCGTTTATCAGCTCCTTCTTGTGCAGGGAACTAAAGGATATTGCTTCATTGTATTGTATATTAGGGAGTCGATAAACCTGAGTATGGAAGTAGAATGTATCGATCAATCTGTAGTCTATAGCATAAAACAAAGTAGAGAGACGCGATTGAGAAGACAATATAGAAGATGCCAAACGGTTGAAGGAGGATTAAAGGTCGGTTTGTTTCGTGAGAACTTAACGGTCTAGAAAATATTTTCTTAATAACGATATCTTTTTCTTTCAATAGGAATCTATCGAGTCGTGAAAAACACTAGAATCATGCTCGCCATGCGGTCTAAGAAAGTCCTTGTTTCATGTGGAAATGTATTATTTCGAGGCGAATATGGACTCTCGGCTGATACATAACATACGTGCGTTGATAGTTAAAGGTGGGGTGCAACTTACAACATCTAACGGTCACTCCCCATCGCATCACGATCCAAAACATACACCGAAAAGGTCTTGGAATAACATCGAAAAGACATGAATAACAACATATCATAAGTGGAAATAGGGATAGATGGAAGAGGCAGGCAGGCAGGCAGGCGAGGCTGGATCCGACGCGAAGCCCTAAACGGACAAGCCCACGCTATGGAGGACGATGGTCTCGACGGTGACGCCAGGACCGAATCCGAAGAGCACCCCCCATTCGAGCCCGTCTCCGGTGGTCTTGAGCCCTTCCTTAACCGATTTCTTCCTCATCTCGTCCAATACGAAGAAGACGGACCCGCTAGACATGTTGCCATACTCACCGAGCACGTACCTCGACCGGTCCAACTTCTCGGGCTTGAGCTTCAACTTGGCCTCGATATCGTCGAGGATCGCGGGCCCGCCGGGGTGCACGACGTAGAAGAGCGAGTTCCAGTCCGTGATGCCCAGAGGGTGGAATGCGTCCGTCATGCACTTCTCAACGTTCTTAGAGATAAAGGCCGGAACGTCCTTTAGGAGGAGGACGGTGAGCCCCGTCTGGCGGACGTGTCCGGTGATGGCGCCCTCGCTGTTGGGGACGAGGGTCTGGGACGTGGAGACAATCTCGTACAGGGGCCTCTCGATTTCCGGGATGGGGTCTGAGCCCACGATGACCGCAGAGGCGCCGTCGCCGAACAGGGCCAGGCCCACGAGGGTCTCCATGAAGGCCTCGGCGGGCCCGTGGAAGGCGGCGATGGTGCTCTCGGCGCACACGACGAGGACGCGAGCCCCCTTGTTGTTCTCGGCGATGTCCTTGGCGAGGCGGAGGACCGTGCCGCCGCCGTAGCAACCCACCTGGTACATCATGAACCGCTTGACGGTTGGGTGGAGGCCCAAGAGCTTGGTGAGCTGGTAGTCGCAGCCCGGCATGTCGATGCCGCTGGTGGTGCAGAACACCAGGTGGGTGATCTTGGACTTGGGCTGCCCCCATTCCTTGATGGCCTTGGCTGCTGCTTCTTTCCCTAGCTTTGGCACTTCCACCACCAAAATGTCGTGCCTTACATCCAAGGAGGGTTCCGTGAACGAACACATGTTCGGGTGCTCTTTCAGCATCTCCTCCGTCAAGTGCAGGTACCTCTTCTTGATCTTGGATCCTTCACCTAAACATATACACCGAACACAGATCGATGTCATGGTGGTCTTCTTCTTTACGGACCGATCAAATTATTCATACACGACGGTGAAAGACGCAATCCCCACAAGTTATTACCGGAAAAGAAAGAAAAAACCGATCCCGGCATCGAAAAGTTCCATAAAAAAAATTGTTGATTTGCTTCGACTTTCATTCCCTAATTTCGTATCTAAGCATGTATGTATCCACTAATCTCTAGTCCCTGCTATCTACGGTGTTAGTAAGTGCCATGCACAAAAAGGTGAAGCCGCCCAAATTCTTATATGATGGTAAATGACGAGGGCACCACAAAAAAAAAATTGTTTAAAAGTGCATCAATGTAGGTATGCTTTAAACTATACGTACACATGCGCTTGAACTTGCTTTTCAGCTGTGTCATGTGCTCGGACTTGGTGATTCGAAATAAAAAATCCGGGAACTCGCTCTGCTCGTAAACGTTTGCGGGGGTCGCCGTTCCGATGGCCAGGATCGTGGCAGGGCCTTGTGATTTTCGGGCACGGCAGAATTCCTCGACGCTCACCATTTTTGCTGCAAGTGATCCTCTTTGGGCGTGTGGGGGCACAGGTGAACTTTGGGAGACGGGTGGGATTTATATTCAAGAGAGGCTGAGGGGTGGTGGTGGGGCTTCACGTGCGTGTCTCGTGATATGACTTCGGGACCTTGTTGTCACGTGACACGCGCGTGCTCGTAATCACTTGTCCATCACAAATGCCATTTTAATCTGATTCTGTGAACATAAAGTTCATAACGATACACTACTCAGTGTCAGCTCCATGCGCAAGAGTAAAATGGAGTCAAATTACTCAGCGAGCGCTCCAGCTCGGCCCAATGTTTACTAGAGATCGACTCACTTGATTTCGAGTTGAGATCGAGTTCGAGCTACTCGAGTATCTTGTATAGGTGAGCACGAGCTTGTTGACATTCAACTAGGTAGGCTCGTGACCCTAATCAAGTTTTCACTATTTTATTGAAATTTTAAATTATTATAAAAAGGGGCAAGATACTTCAAAATTACATTCGTGCTTATAAAACTTTATAAGTTGATTCCAATTAAATTCAATCGGGTCGAGTTTGAGCACCTGGATTCTCTAATTGAATCAAGCTCGAGTAGGATAATTAATACTCAATTGAGCTCGAATCTAGCTTCGAGCACCGAGTATAAGAGTTGAGTTGAGTCGAGCTCGAATTTGGTAGTGCATCAACCTGAATCGGCTCAATTATACACCTATACACATGATTCGGCTGTGATAAGAATCGTGCTATCACCGGTCTTTGACTTTTTTCCCTCTATTGATATACTTAATAGGTATGTCCGAGGTTAGATGATACTCTTTTTTTTTTTTTGTGATAACCCAGAGAACCCTCGTATGGCCGACAGCCGGAGAGTAAACCCTGGGAGAGACACGTGCTAGCCACCACACACGTGCCATCGGTTAAGTCACCCTGCTGCGCCCGGGATTCGAACACTCAACCTTTTGCGAGAGGAAGAGTGCGCGCTCTAGCAATGCCACCCAGGCGGGTGATAGGTTAGATGATACTCTTGGTCTTGCTAAGATATTAAACTCAGGGTCCACGCAATATTATGATAGTTTAAGCTCTTAGTTTTAGCTGCTGCGCGTGCAACTTCAAGTTGGTTGGTATCAGAGCCGAGGGTGTAGAAAAGTATGGACACTCCCGGCTAGTAGAGGTCGGCGAGGGAAACCCAATGAGGATCTAGGGAGGTATCACCTGACTTAAGCTAGGGCAGTTTCCTAGCCATTTGGAAGAGGAAAAAGCATCATGAATAGGAACTTCCACCTTTGCTCATTATTTTAGAGAACGGCTTGCATAGATCACTTCAAATTGAGTGTAGATGGTTACGTGCGGATGCTAAATCTATGAGCAGGTTGGTAATGTTTTGACTTGCATTTTCAGTTGATTAAGACAAATTAGGAGTTTATCTTTAAGTCCATTAGCATGCATGATACATGAATATAGAATTGGTTCATACAACTCCCCAAGATGGATTTGGCAAATAAAGGTCTATATGCCGCACCCCTTTGTGCCGGTACCTTCCAATTATCTTGACAACAACAGATGTCGACAACATAAACTAATATCAGATGTTTCTATAAATAAAATTGGTTAAGTCTGTCATTTCGATTAATTTATCAGAAGCCATTCAGATGATATCGGGTGCTTACCTTGATAGTCTCTCGGAGTTCAGGTTCGGCGATGCAAGACACGATTCATTTGCACAATGACAAGTAAAATACAAACTGGGGAGGGAAAACTCGAATATGCCGCGACGATGGGAAGAGAGTTGGCTGGTACTTTTGGGCTAGGACTTATGGTGTGATGATGGTAAGGCCGGTAACTACCGACCTAATTAAGCTATTCGAGAGAGTTGGTCCCGGAGGAGAGGGGTGCAAAATCTTTTGATTTGACTTCTGTTAATCTACTCACCACTTAGCAGACTCTCCTTCCCTATTCTACACGAGTTGGTGAAACAAAAAGATGGAAATGTTGCAGACCACCATTTTGCATTATGGTTAAAGTCAAGCTTCTCAAACATTACTTCAGAACCTAGGGGTAAGCATAATGAACCACCTGAACCGAGACCGGATCGGCTGGTTTGGTTTGATTCTCGAGAGTATCGATCCAATTCCCGGTTCCTAAAAGTGGAACCGGTTTCCGGGCGGTCCGGTTCCTGGTTCTAGGGTGGGAATCAGACCGGACCGATAACTATATATATATTTACTTTTTAAATTTTTTGAAAAAAAAAGAAAGCCTAATCTATTTCCTTTTGCCTTTATCAATTTTTTTAAGGATTATTTCCATTGGTTCCATTGGAACGTGATTGGTTCCATTTGAAAATAGAAAAATAAATTTATTTATTTATTTAAAATAGAAAGCCTAATTTAAAAGTACGTGATCGGTTCCATTTGAATCAAATTGGACCATCGATCCGGTCCAGTCCACGGTCCTAGGACTAGCCGATCCGATCCTCGGTCCTAGAAAATGGGAATCGATCCTCCCGGTCCAGTTTTCGGTTGTTGAGTGAGACCGGACCGGACCGGAAACCGCTCACCCTTATTAGAAACCACCCAAAAAAATGAATGGGTTAATTCCAAAAAAAAGCACCAACTTTAGGTTTAGGGACAATTCTGGTCCGAACTTTTTTTTGTCTCATAAAAAAGCACAAACTTTAGGTCAAGGGACATTTTTTGCCCGAACTTTTTTTTATCCCATAAAAAAGCAACAACTTTAAGTCGAGAGACAATTTTGGCCCCAACTTTTTTTTGTCTTATAAAAAAGCATTAACTTTAACTTATAGCACCTTGGGATTTTATCCGGATTAGAGGCCCTCCGGTTGCCTGGTCTTCCTTTGTTTGGGAACAACAAATAGCACCTAGGCACTCCTTTTTGCTTTGGATTATAGCTCTCAACAGGCTCCCGACTCAGGATTTTCTCTTAAGATACCGCAGGATCTCTGAAGGTATGTGTGCCTTCTGCCAAACTCGGCCGGATTCTATTGATCACCTCTTCTTTGAATGCGGCATCACTCACTCCCTTGCTCTGTTTTGGGCTTCAAATTGTAACGTGTCTTGGTGCAATGGCACTTGCCAAGAAAACCTCTGATGGGTGGCTCGGGTCTCTTCGAGACAATCCTTCCATCATCGGATAGCTCGGTTTTCTTTTGCTGCTCTTTGCCACCTCATTTGGATTGAAAGGAACAATATCCTATTTAGGAATCGATCACTATATGTGCCTGCCATGCGCACTCACCTCTCTAAGGCCATAGGGGACAAAGGGTTTTCCCTCAAACCGGTGGAAGAAAACCCCCGGAATAGAAGTCTTCAGCGTAATTGGGGAATCTCGGCCTCCATCTTCCTTTAATCCCTTTCAGCTTTGTCTTTGTTGGTCATTTGTACTGGCTAGTTGTATCTTTACTAGCATGTTAGTGCGCACTTGACGCTTCTCTTGTAGCTGTAACACCTTTGTACCTGTCGGAACATTTCTGTCTCCTCAGGTACGAGGTTTTTGTGTTCAACTTTCTTGTATTCCATGCATTGGAAAGTAATACCACTTACCTTACCAAAAAAACTTTAACTTAAATCTTAAATCTGGCCTCCATTGACTTAAAACCATTGATTATCTAACTTGACTGTTCCACATTAGCAGTAAATCCATGTGACTTGCTAACTAGATTTAAAGAAATATTTATTATCTTATTCTTTAAGCCACAATTTGAAGAATAACGATAAAACTGTTTATCTCCTTCACTTCACTGACAAGTCAAAAATATTTCTAGATTGAATCTCTTTGGGCAAACATAATCTGAAACTGACCACTACCTGTCGACAGACGCCATGGACGAAATTCGCCAAGCTCATCACCGTAACCTTCTTTCTCAAACAATGGTGAAAGTCAACAGGGGCCAGATTTATAATCACAATGAAAGTTGGTGATTTTTAATGAGATAAAAAAAATTTGGGGCCGGAATTGTCATTCAATCTTATGTTTATGCTTTTTTATGGGACAAAAAAAAGTTTGGGCCAAAATTGTCCCTCGACCTAAAGTTAGTGCTTTTTTATGGAACAAAAAAAAGTTCGTGCCAGAATTGTCCATCGACCTAAAGTTGGTGCTTTTTTATGAGACAAAAAAAAGTTCGGGCCAGAATTATCCTTCAACCTAAAGTTGGTGCTTTTTTTTGGAATTAGACCAAAAATGAACCGCAAGGAGCATATTTGAAATTGAAACATAGATTGAAATTATGGAATGCTATATTGATGCAGTGATGTCATCTTAACAACATCGGTGTCGATACCATGCCCTCAACCAGAACACTGATGATTTGTGCTAAAATTGCGACGAGCTCATCTATAGCCGTGCAATTCAAGGTCACATAGCCGTTGCCTTTCTCAAGTTCTGGTTGAACTTTCCTCGGATGTCTCATGCATGTACAATCACTGCCAATTCAGCCAATTTGGTTGAGCAAGTCTAGGTTAAGGTTGATTAGATCTAGCAAGCAACTGATTATCGCTAGGTGACTCCTGAGCTTTCCATTCTATTAGCATCCTTATCTAACTTTTCACAACTAAATAATATTGTGACACAACTTTGTGGAAATCTCTATTTTGATTGGATTGACTTGCCCTTGAAACTCATGCATATTCTTCACGAATACTCTTGAAAATTATAAAGATAAAAATGCCCTCATACCAAATCGAGTGAACAGTTAAAAGAAGTCTACAGGTACTTCTTAGGCAGTTACTTCTTAGGTCCCGCTAAATCCGCCCATATTTTGGCTGCATACATACTCTATGAAATGAGAACGAAAATGTATCCGAATTATAAGTCCCACCGTCTCATTTCTTTATTTAACACATTTTACATGCATAGACCCCGCATTCCTCTCTCCTCGCGACTTGGAGATGGTTGTTTTTGGGCTGCTTTCCCATCTCTACCCCTACAGCTTCAAGTTTCAAGCTCGAACCATCGTGATTAGGGATGATCGGTTCCTAGGTGGATTGGTTCCCACCTAGGAACCTAGAACTGAATCAAGCAAGGATAATTCCTAGTTTGTGGAACTGGGAATCTGCCCACCCGGTCCTAGAATTGGATCAGACCATACCAATTGGTCTCATCCAGTTTCAAGGTTGGTCTCAGAACAAGTGATTTCTTATCTTCTTTTTTGATCGTTTCTTCTATTCACAATAAGTGGAAGTTTCCAACAATAAAAGAAAAACAATTTACTAATTAAAGTTTGCTTCAGAATAAAAAAATATAAAAAATTAAGAAATATTAGCCGTTTGGGCGGTCCGGTCCCTTATATGGAATCGAGAACCGGACCGATCCCCTTCGGAAATCACCTAGAATCATGCGGTTCGGTCCGATTTCTGAATGGACCGGGACCAATGCACATCCCTAACCGTGATTGCTGGGATCAAGGCCAATAGATGTAGTCACCTAAATCAAGCTTGATCCGATTTGGTGAGTGCTTGGCAATACTGTCCATCCATGAGCATGGGGGAGGTGCGAGTAGAAAGACGGAAAGAGAGGGTATATTTCTCATTCTAACTTCTTAAGGTGTGTATGGAGCCGAAGTTTGGGTGGATTAGTCATAGCCACGGGCGGTTTCAGCCCGGAATAGGCCTGGTCAAACCCGGGCCTGCGGTTCTGAAGCGGCCCGGAACCGCCGATTCCGGGCCTGGTTCCAAAAAAAAAAAAAAAAAACCTGCGGCGAGGCTGGCGAGCCCTATTATGAAACGTTGCCAAGGCTGCCTACAAGGCTGCCTTGGCAACGGGCAAAAGCCCCAAAAGTATTAAAAAAAAAACTGCAGCGGGGCTGCCGTCGCGAAAAACGCACGCCGTTGCCAAGGCTGCCTTGGCAACGGGCAAAAGCCCAAAAAAAAAAAAAACCTGCAGCAGGGCCTGCACGTCTGCAGGCTCTGCTGCGGCCTATTGCCAAGTGGCAACGAGCAAAAGCCCCAAAAGCAAAAAAATTAAATAAAAATTAAAAATTAAAAAGATAACTGTTGCAATGCAACGGTTATCTAGCTTCTTTTTTTTTATCTTAAATTTTCTTCTCATTTTTTTCCTTATAAATTATGTAAAATTCTCTCCTATTCTCTCAATACTCTCAAGTCTCAATTCTCTTCTCTCAAATTTTCTCAATACTCTAAATTCTCTCAAATTCTCTTAAATTCTCTCAATTTTCTTAATCCGCGCAATTCTCTCTTAATTCTCCAAATTAATCCACTCAATTCTCTTAATCCACTCGAAAAATGGCAAGTGGAAGTCGAGTGTCAATTGGCAAAGGTAAGAATATCACGACGGAATCACACTATTCTTTTGATCCTCGTGATTATGCAAATTTTCAAGATGATGAAATCAACATTTTTCCCGATGTGGAGCGCGTCCCGACGCAAGAAAGTTTTCATCCTCCTATCGAAATATTTACAACAAAGGAGGCGGAGCAAGAACTTACGTCTGACATTTGGGATCACTTCATGAAAATGGAAAGGTTTGATATTGGTGAAAAAAGGTATGATATAATTTGTAAACATTATGGGAAAATATATAAATATACAGTTGGACAATGATATGGAACATTCAAACGATATCTTAGGAGCAAACATCCAACCCAAGCGGGAATCGATATTATGCAACAACAAATTTTCGGGTACGTCAATCCTAACACTTTCTCTTTATTTCGTTTTAATGAAAATACTTATAAGGAAGAATTAGGTAAATTTGTTTCTGTTGAGCATTTATCATTTAGTTTTGGAGAAAGATTTGGTTTTAATCAATTTGTATAAAAAGCATGTGCTCCACAAGCAAAACATGTTCCTGGAAATTCACTTAAACGAATAATTAAAGATCTTTATAGAAATGGAAAAAAGGATTTACGAAACTTTTTTTATGCAATTTAATGGACGCGCGCATATAGGTAGTGATATTTGGAGTGATCATTGGCAAATGCATTCTTACATGGGCATAACATGTCATTTGATAGATGACGATTATAGTATTCAAAAAAGAGTTATCGCATTTAGAGTTTTCAATGATAAGCATACGCCAAATAATATTTATAAAATGATTAGGCAAATTTTAGAAGAATATTATTTGCTTAACAAAATTTTTTCAATTGGTTTTGACAATGCAGCGGCAAATACTGCTTCAATTGCCGATTTAGAAAGTATTTGTAAACCTGCTTTTGGCGGGAAATTTTTTCATGTTAGATGTGCTTATCATGTTTTAAATTTATGTGTATAAGATGGTTTGAAAACTCTTGATATTTTTCTTGAACAAATAAAAATGGTGATTCAATTTTTATGGAAATATTTCCAAAAAATAAGAGAATGGGGTAGATTTTGTAGAGAAAATGCCAGAAAGCCAAAAAGATTTCCAAGAGATGTTCCAACTCGTTGGAATTCTACTTTTCACTTGATTAGTGAATCTTATGAATATAAAGATTTATTATGTACATTCATTTCTAATAATATATCTCAGATTAATTTATACCCACAAGAGTGGGGTATTTGCAAAGATTTTAGATATTTTAAAGGTTTTTAATGATGCAACTTATACTTTGTCCGGTGTTTATTATCCTACTATGCATTTATTTTTATTAGAGTGTATTAATATTGTCGGAATTTTTGACGAATATGAAAATGATATTGAATTACAACATACTATAGAAACAGTGAAAATAAAGTGGCTACGTTATTATGGCGAAATTCCCATTATTTATTTAGTTGCTTATGTTTTTGATCCGCGTTGCAAATTAGATGGTTTAAGTGATTATTTGCATACGTATTATCAATGTTTACATTATGATGAGATAAATGTTACAACCATAGCACGTGAGGTTAAAAACGTAGTAATAAAATTATATAATAAATTTTATACTAAATATAATTTAGGTGATATTGGATCTTCTTAATCTACCAAGACACAAAATGAGAGTATAGGTAAAATTAGTAGAAGGTACCAACTTTTATTAAATAGACACAAAAAACAAAAGGGAACAATAAGAAATATTTCTGAATTAGAGATTTATCTAACCATTTCCTTTGAGTTTATTGATTCTGAATCCGAAGGTAGTACAGGTTTTTTAATTTTAGATTGGTGGAAGAAGCACGCAAGCCAATATCCAATCCTTTCTCTTATTGCAAAACAAATTTTTGCAACTCCTTATTCCACAGTTGCCGTCGAACAAGCATTCAATGCGGGAGGTAATATTTTGGATGAACATCGTTCAAGATTAGCTTCAGAATCAGTGGAGATGCAAGCTTGTGTCGATGATTGGACTAAGGCTCAATACCGACAACAAGAGATAGATCGGAATAATGAATCCGAATTCTTTAACGACGGAGATACCAATGGTATCGGTACCGCTACCAGAACGGGTAGCGACGACTGAGGATAAAAGAACTGTTGGAGTTGGCAAATATTTTCGAGGACCTTTGTTTCTCATACCGGGAACGCCCACGTGAGCTTAGGGAAATCGAAGTATAATTCGACGACATGTGACCCCTGCGCACGGAATGCGGGCGTTCGGATAGGCTTAGGTTTTTGGGTCATTTTAGGGCATATATATTGTACTCATTTTTTTTATAGATCATTGTAACGAATTGTAAGGTGCTTAATGATAATTTATTAAGTTCAAGCCCCCTCATTCTCTCTTTTTGTCCCCAAATTTAATTACAATTTACATTTTGATTACAATTTATATTGAATAATTCATTATTTCATAATTTCATTATTTTTTTATTTAATAAATTTTTTTAAAAATTTTAAATTATGAACCGGAATCGGGATAGGAATGAACCGGCCCTGAATCGGAATCGGACCTAAACCAATCCTGAACCGGGCCAGTTCCGGCCTCGAACCAGAACCAGATCGGCCCGAAACTGGCTCGGAACCGAATGGTTCCGATTTTGGTTCATACCTGGCTAGGAACCAGAATCGCCGATTATGAATCGGAACCGGTGGTTCGTGAACCGTGGCCAAGTCTGGGGTGGATTTAGCTATAACCCTTACTTTTCCCATTTCTACCATTTTTTATTGTTCGCTTTTTGGTTATTTAAACAATATCTATCTGTCTGAATACTTCTATCAGAAGTTATTCTTTAAAAAGCATAAAGAAGCCCATGTTTTTCAATTTCACTCTAATTTAAACATAAATTATTCAAGTATATATCAAAATCTATTGTATTTCTTTTTTATCGAATTTACCTGAAAATAAAGGGAATATCTTTACTAATGGCCGTATATCACTTAAATTAAATAAGCTATTCTTTAAACTATAAATAACGTGTTATGAATAATATTTATTTTGTCTTTTCCATTTTTCCATGTAAATTAATTAGATAAGTCATTTGAATGGTTATATTAAAAGTAATGCATTTTAGCAATTGATAAGAAAAAAATTTATAAAGTACAATCTTGTCACTTAATCGAGTAAGTCATACATAAAATTATAAATAAATGATTTGGGGATAAGATAAGTTTTTGCTTTTTTTGCAATTTCACTCTAGTAAGGTACACATTTCTAACTTTTTCTCAATTAGCAAATTCGATTGATATAGCCAAAATTAAGGAAAGTTTATTGTACTAAGGAAAAGATAGGCATTAGTCATTTGACTCTAATTTAAACATAAATTACTCAAGTAAATATCAAAATCTTTTGCTTTATTTGCGACAAGCTATGTGCCTTGATCACTTCGTGGTTGCCTCATACTATCACATGATTGAGTGCAAAAAACACACATATAAAGCAAAAGTGACAATTAAGTTAAGAAAAGATGACACTTTATGATGAAAAAGGATTGCTAAGGTTTTTTGTCATGGATTCGACAAACAAAAATAGGTCTATAGCCTTTGGGTAACATGCACAATTAGGTAGCAGGGTGACTTATGTCTTTATAATTATTAGGAATCTTTATGGAAAGTAATTGTGGATGAGCTTTAAGGGCAAATCAATCATATCAAAATAGAATTTTTCAAAAGGGTTGTGGAGAAATGTTATATTGGTTGGTAAAATATAATTTCCCTATCTATATTACCACGTATTTAAAAACCAAAACCTTAATAATCAAAAGATGAAAACATAGAGTATATTGGAATTGACTGACTCGAAGGGCTCGAGAGGCTTGAAGATCTTTCGGGCGAGGCTGAGCAAAGCTTGTTGCCCGTTGGGCTAGTCCGACCAGGCCCGAACATAAAATGTTCTTGAATAGGTGAATAAATGAATTATCAAGATAGGGTTAGTGATGTTATTCATTGACAAATCGATGGAGTTGCTTAGTGATTGACGGACAAATTTGTTTACGGTTTTAAGCGCGCAATATAAATTCGATTTCCCCGTTGTTCGGATCATCAATAAGGACGGATTTATGTTTTGAGTAGCCAGGGCTCTTATCCCCACTCTCTTCTCTCGAAGTTGTGATAAAAGTTCTAGTTTGAAAGGTCTTTTAGTATTTCAAGTAATGTTAAGCTATATCGACCTTGAAATGGACCAATAAAAGTTAATAACCAATCCTAGAACATAATCGTTATGGATTAACAAAATATTAATTTTTATGGGACTTTTTAGGCGTAAGAACGTTGCTTTTATTTGTAAGACATATATAAGATAAGTGATTTCTTGGCAATTAAGGATCATGGGGAAAAGTGTCATAGAAGTTTTAAATTTATTGCGTTTGTTCTAATTTAGTCCTAAACATTTTTTTTGTAGTAATTTAGTCATAAACTTTTTGATATAGTCCTTTTGGCTAATTTTACCTAGATATTACTGATATGAACATCGGCTAGCCTACATGGCACCACCGGCATTGATGTTAACAATTTTAAATAATTTTTTAATTTTTTTTGATTTTTTTTTAATTTTTTTGGATTTCTTTTTCTTTTTCCTTTCCTTTCTTTTCTTTTCTTTTTTTTCCCTTTGCTTTTATCTTCCTCAAGCTAGTCGCCAGAGCCAGCGATTGGCCAAAGGCAAGGGCCGATGAGATGGAGGTGGCCGACGAGGCTCGCCATGGCTGGGTGAGGCTCGACCTCGCCAAATCCACCATGGTGGAGCTTTGCCCGGCCACTAGAGGCTCAAGCCCTTGATAGAGGCCACGAGGTTTTGGCCTTTGACCTCGCGCCCCTGGCGAGATCGGGCCTTGCCCATGGCCAGTGAGGTTGATGACTGGAGGAAGAAGAAAGGAAAAGAAAAGAAAGAAAAGAGAAATAAAAAAAAAATAATTCAAAAAAATATTAAAATATTATTAAAAAGTATCCACGTTAGAGCCGGTCATACTACATAGGCCGGCCAGCATCCATGTCAACAATATTCAACTAAAATTAATCAGAAGAACTAAATTGACACGACGTGAAAAGTTTATTATTAAATTGACATCAAAAGAAGGTTTAGGACTAAATTGGCACAAATGTAATAGGTTTAGAACTTTTCTGACACTTTTCCCGAGGATCATGTTTGCCTTGCTAAAAAATATTCTAAATCCACTTGTGGTAAGTGATTTGAGCTCTAGCTCACGTCTTACTAAGTCCATGAAATTAGTGAGGTATTTCATGGATTGGGGTTAACCTACCTGAGATGGAAGGGAAATGAGCGGTGGCATTATTCTACGTCGAGTCATTTGTTAACTTTGAGGGCATAATAGCATTCGCTATTTTCCGAAGCGAGAGCCTATTGTCTCCTCCCATGTTTTCTTATGATCGTGAGGGAAATCTGTGCCGTCCTGTTTGTGTCGATTGCGACGAGTAAACCCTCTCGAAGCGCCAGGAAGACCCTTACCTCGGCACTACATAAGTCCAACTAAGTACCTGAGGGAGAATTCAAACAAGCATCCAAATGTGCGATTGAAGCAACGCCTCCTCACACGTATCAATTCGTTCGAGGGCAAGAAGGAGAGCTGAGTATTTGGATCCCAAGTGAAAGCCTCACTGGGCTAAGAGCCTTATGGTTTGTTAAGGTCTTCTTTTAATGTGATTCAACCTCTCAAGCACGCTTGTCTCATCTATTTTTTAATGGCCAAATCCCCGAAAAACACAAGAACTTTTGCATGTAGGACAAAAATATTAGAAAATTCAAACGTAATTTTGTACGGCACTCGCTTAAGTATCGTAACTTTTTCTTCGATCACTTAAGTGTCATCACTTCTAAACAACATTCACTTAAACGTAACAACTCTCAATCGATTATTTGAGTGTTATAACTTTCAAAAAAAAGTTCATCCAAGTGTCGAAAATTCAATGTGGTGGGGCACTTGTGGTGAACATTTTAAAAAAGTTATGACGCTCATACCCATACGAAAGTTATGACATTCAAGTACACAATAAAAAAAAGTTATGGCGCTTAAACAAACGTTGTATGAAAGTTATAACAATTGTATGTCCTTTTCCAAAACCTTGATCAAGAACTAGGGCGTGGAAATATATAATGGGGAGGTAAGGCAAATGTGAAGCTTTGAAAGATTTGAATTCGTGACCTCTTATTTTGATATCATGTGAAATTTTGTTTAAATTCATAATTGGAGAAAATCACATGTATATAAAGAGTATATAAACCTTATAGTCAAATGATTTAGGATATTTCAATACCTTCTCTCACATGCAAGCTGGATTAAGAATAGCACATGGAATTTGCGAGGTGGATGCACAAGCGAAATAAATTGAGGCAGAATGTGATTATAATGCCATGCTAAAATGTCAAACCTAAAAAACTTAAACATTTCAACGAAGGCCAATTTAATATATATTCTAACATAACATACCTCACTTTTCAAGGGTTAATACTACCAAAAATCTCAAATTGGTACGCTCGTTTTACATTTACTCAAAACTAATTTTTTTGCTACAAAAAATTTCTAAATCGGTACACTTATTACAAATCTACGCTCCGCTAGCTACCATTCAATATCCCTGTTATGTTACCAACGTGGAAATACATGTGGCAAGCAAATCACATGATCAAAGTCTGACGTAGATCTTGTTGAGAAAACCTCCTTTTATATTTTGAAGTTGACAAAACTGTCCAAGAGTTACTGTAAGGCTGACAAATACTTTTGAAATTTTTCTAAGCTCAAGAAGTCACTTTCTAGATCTCTAGACTTTACAATGATCAGAAGGAAAAGTCTAAGGTCTACATAGCAACAAACAAAGTTCAGACTTTGTATACAGCAGTTGAAGAATTTCAATCTATAATTGGAAACGAAAGGACAACCCACCTTGACTTAAATTCTAAAGGGAAGTCAAGAATCAGACCTTATTCAAACTTTATTGCTAACTCAGAATGAACGCAACGGCTAGTAATCTGACTTGGGTTTCACAAATGGAAAGTCTTGATTGATTCGATCTTAAAAGGATATTTTGCAAGGAACATTAATATTGCGGGATATTCTTAATTGATTGACAATCAATCCCACAAGAAGTTTATTTCCAAATGAAGAAACTCTGCTTATGAAAACCAAAGTTCTTATTGTATGGGCAATCAGAATTAACGGGATTTATAGTTTGTCACTCAACGGCTACTCAATCTTTCTTATACAAATCCGTTCAAGGAGAAGATTGGAAGATGATCCTATGAAGACTATCCAACGTCTAGTTTGGAAGTGAAGGAGTATAAAAGGAGATAAATTGTTGAAGAGCATAAGAAGAGAGACAGAATCCAGAATTATCTATTCCAAAGTATGGGCAAACTCTGACTAGTTTTTACTTGTCTTTCCTAAGCTAAAATCTGTGATCTTAAGAGACTTGTTGTAAGAGAGATAGAGTGATCCATCTGAATATCACTCATAACTTGTAATCTTTTGATTGATCATCTAGTGAAATCTAACCAGTAGATTGTCAGCGTGGGAGAGTGGACATAGCTTTGATCTAAGCCGAACTATTATACATTTGTGTGCATATTTTCTCTTCCCTAAAACTCCTTTTATTGCACATTTATTTGTTTGCCATTCAAAGTTTGATTAAAATATGAACATTGTTAAGACATTACCTAAGATCAATTACTTCCACATTAAAATTGATCAATTAGCATTCAAATCACATATTCACCCTCCTCTAGGTGATATTTGCTAGTTTAATCAGATCCAACGTGGAAATTCAATATAAATGGGTCTTCTAATCATAGTCGTTTGGGAAGACAGATTTGAAGAGAATGAATATGAATTTGGGAAATTGTTAAAATCAACTAATTTTTCCTTAAGAGCTCCCTCACGTTTCGGAAATAAACTCAAATCGCCAAGTTTGCTATAAATTTAATAGATTTGTCACAGATACCAATTTGAGGGTTTTTATGACATGACAATTAGTTTGGGGTAAATGAAAACATAATGTATCAGTTAGAGATTTTTTGCAATGCGAAAATTAGTTTTGGGTAAATGTGGCACTAATGTACTAGTTTGAGATTTTTTATGATACGATTTAATTTGGAGTAAATGTGGTACATATACTAGTTTTGAATTTTTGGTGATAATAATCCTTTTTTCTTGAGTGGTCCTTCTAATCATTAGAGCATTCTAATCTTGATTATGCTAATGTTGATCGAAAGGAAAATGGAATCATACAATTGTAGTTTTAGGCTCCATTTATTTCGCGGAAAACATTTTCTTTATTTTCTGGTGTTTGGATCACTTAAGAAAATGAGTCAACAGAAAATATTTTCCTAGTCAATAGAAGAGGTTTTTCTACCAAAGTTTAAATTTAGGAAAACGATTTCCTTTTTATAAAATCAGAAATCATTTTCTAAAATATAATTAGGTATCAATGCTTGGACTAGAAACTCTATGCTTAGACACATGAACCCTGACTCTCATTCCTGGGCCTTTGGCAATGGGGCCGGGTCCCTAACGCTTAAAGGCCCTGCTTCTGTAGACTCAGGTTGAGGCGCTAGGGAGTCGAGCAAAAGCACCGCATTCTCAAGCTTAGTTCCGGTGGACCTAAGACCTATGTCGTGCTTGTACCCCGGAGTTGGGGATTCGGGCTTGAGACCCCAGTGCTTATGTCGAATACCTTGACCACCTATGCATAAGTTGCTAGTACCCGAATAATGTATGTCTATTTAAAATCAAATGAGATTTTCTTTATTAAACGATAGAAAATATTTTCCAATTCATTTTCAGATTTTAGCCAAATAATTAAAAATATTATTATTTTCCAAAATAATGACTTCTTGAAAAATATTTTCCAAAATTGTCACATTTTCTACGAAACAAACTAAGCCTTAGTTCTAAGTCGATTTTAGATATCTTGATCACCATTCAATGATCAACCAAGATATCCTGATCACCATTCAATGATCAACCAAATTCAGATACGTATCATTCTTGGATTGTTATCAATCGCAGTTGAATTTGTGAAGATAAAATTTGGATATGGCATTTTCAGGCAACCAAATCATCATCAAAGGTGGGATTAGGATTTCATTACAACCCTTTTAACTGGTCAGGACTCAATTGGCTATAACAGAGCATTATGTAATGATTTGGGCCATTGGCAAATATAAAGGACTGTTCAGCGCGCACTATTCTGCGGTCTTGAGTAGCACACCAGCAAAATCAAGCGCAAGATGTTCCGATGCTAAGGCACACGTACAGTTGGCAGGATCATTCGTAAGAAAGCAAACAGCTAAGACGAGTCAGTAAGAAAATATGCTACTCAATTGTAGCAATCAATGATTTATATAATTCACATTAAAGGACTATTTGCATAGGAGAATTTGACTAGTTAAACCCCTAAAAAGCTTTACAGATATCATCCATACTAGCACGACTAGACATTACAAATGTTTGAGATAACACCATATACAAATTGCATCGACAAAGTTGCGGGTTGCACCTGAATTAACCATATAGCCCATGTGATTGTGCCACTAATCTGTAAGTTCGCATACATTAAGGGACTATCGGAATTGGAGAGTTGAGTAGTCGAACCCCTAAAAAATGCTTTACAGACATCATTTATTTGAACACGAGAGTACATTACAGGTGCTTGAAATGGTGCCATTTAAGTGTATGACGAAAAATAAGAGAATTACAGTAAGTCTAAGATAACCCTAGGCTCCGTAGACGCGCGCTCGACCCAAGCGACAATGGACAATGCGCTTTGGATAAGTCCGGATCAAGACACTCACAAAGAACTTGCGACACATGACAACCCTTTCATCCATTTGTTTGAGCATATATTTAGGAGGAGGAGAGGGCGGAAGCCCGCCTTTGTCTAGCTCGAGTGGCTAGGCCTATGATGCCATATCTCTATATGTTAATATTTTCGCGGGAAAATGGCACAAATAATTCATAAACTCTGATCGAATGCGCAATTTGATCCATAAACTTTTAATTTGTTCAATATGGTCCCTACATCGTAGCCAAATGTGTAATGTGGTATGTGAACTTTTGGTACATATTCAATTTAGTCCATGAACTATATGAAAATGTTCAATATTATTCATGAACTTGAATTAATGGAATGACATCATTGAATATTTTCATGTAATTTAGGGTTTAAATTGAACATATATAAAAAATTCAGGAACCACATTACACATTAAGTTAAAATTAATGGACCACATTGCACATTGAAGCAAATTTCAATGATCATTTGTGTCATTATCCATTTTTTCGCACACGGCAACGACGTATGTCGGCGATTCATGATATTAACAGATGTACATGATAAAAAAATTTGATCGATCAAATTGACAAAGATAGGAAACTCAATTGGTAAACGAAAAAAAATTTACGAAAACAATACTCGAAGGATTGACATTATGCTAACAAAATGTCCGAAAGTATAATATATTGTATGATTAAAAATCAAAATTCAGTGATCTGATTGCAAAATTAGCGGACGGCCTCTAGTGGAATTTACGCGATTAATTCCGACGGTTTTGTTTTGCTAATCGTAAGTTTTATTTAAATTTTTCGTAAATATTTTTTTGTTAATTGAGTTGATTTTTTTATACAGAGTAATTTTTCGATTTTTTCCACTGTACATAATAATAGATTTGATTGGAATAAAACTTTTTTTTAATCAAAGTTTAATTGGAATAATTTGAAAAGGGAAGATTCAGAAATTTTGGGAAATTTAATTAATTTTTTTAACCGCGATGTACGCATATGCCCTTTGTTCCTCACAGTCTCTTCTGCTTCCTCTTCTTCGTCTTCGTCTGTCGTCACCACCTTCGACGGCGGCGGCGGCGGCGGCGGCTCTGTAAGTCGGTCTCCGTCCATTCCTTCTCCCCGATCGTCGGCGGCGGCGGCGGCCCTCGCGATTATCGGTTCGAGGCAATCGCACGGGTGAGTTCGTCTTCTTTTCGTGTTTCCCGCTGCTTCCCGTCCGCATCCGACGTAGGTTTCTTCCGATTTTCCCGTCGGCAAATCGGGAGAACGTTTCGCTTCTAGGTCTTCTGCTAGTTCTGTCTTTGCCTTGGGGGCTTGCTGCTTGTTTGGCGTTGCGGCTGATTCCGGACGTCTTGGTGTCAGATCATGGAGGATATGAATATGGACGTTCATCAAGCAGCTGAGGCGCGCGATACACCCGATAGATTGGACGCGCAGTGTGGCAGAAATGGAATTGAGGCGAAATTTGACTCGCCAGCGCCTGGTTCCTCGAGTTGTTCCGGGTCTTTGGATATGAAATCCCCGAATCGGGTTGGGAGCGGCGGGCGAGCGGCGAATGGGATCGGGCAGGACCCGAGATTGCAGATGCGCCCTCCTAAAAGGATTGTGAATGCCATTGAATTTGGTCGACGGGGCGACTCGGTCGGTGACTCGTCGGCAGATAATTCGAGTGCTTCGAAGCACCACTTGTTCAGGAGAGCAGCAGGAAAGGGGCACGTTAAACCTGACTCCAGACATTCTTCTGGCGCTGAGAATATGGAGAGAGGGAAGGCTGCTTCTATCGGAGTTCCTAGGTCGTTTGCTTCCACAGAAAAAGGCGCTGCTTTGAATGTGATTCGAGGCAATGGGCACAACGGATTTGTGAAAATGGATGCGCCGTTTGGTGATTCAGAAGGTTTTCTAGCTGATGGCTTTAGAAGAGCAGAAATAAAAACTGATCATGAACGTTCATACCCTTGTTCTGATTCTTTTCAGACATCGAACAGGTTCAGTAAGGGCAAAGAGAAGCTAGATGAAAGTGCATGCAAATATACTGGTTCAGATATGTTTGGTGAGAAATCATTTGATGTGCCAAGTGATTGGCATGAAAAATCTTCAAATTGCGTATCTCAGTCTCCTAAAAGTGTTTCTTTTCGGAGACATATTGGGCAGAAAAGGTTGGTCCGAAATGGTTGTATCTCTCCACTTAATATAGCAACAAGGGAAAAAGAATTAGCTGAAAAAAAGAGCTGTAATGCTGAGGATAGTACTTCTGATAGGAATAAAGGAAAAGGGATATTGATGCATCCTTGTACATCAGAGAAGCAAGAGGCAAAATTTTCAGATATCTCGACCAGGTAGTACATTCAGATGCTATGTGAATTGCATTGAGAAACTTGAATATGTTATATTTTCCAATGATATTCAATTGTCTAGATGATAATCTTGCTTTGCATTGTGGATGCGACATTTTTTCTAGTCTCCTTATGCATAACCTTTTTAACCATTTTACCTTCCTAAATGGGTACAATTTGCGTCTATAAATTCCTCAATGCTACTGTTAGGGCTAAATCTGCAACTGTTGCCTCTTTCTTATAGAGAATTCCCAGAGGAAGAGTTTTTTTGTGTTCATACTGACCGTATATCTCTGACAATCATGAACATTCTGAAAACGAATTGTTGGGTATGATAAACACACCTGTGCTTTTGGCAGACTTCTCTATGTGTTTGGGTTTCAAGTAATGGAAAAATCTCTTTTGCATGAAGACCATATTTGGTTGCATGGACTGATATTTAAAGAGGTTTTGCTGTAATTAATCTGAAGAACTGGTCTAGTATAGAATAAATGATCTTGTGTTGCTTTCTTATTGACCCCAAGAGACTCAATGGGCGAATTAGATGTCATCCATTTTGTCAGCTCTTTATTTGCAGACTGTCAACTCACATGGTTGGTCACTGTGCAGGAGACCTATTATTCATGGGGAGGATAAGGGAACAAATGACACCACTGTTAATTTGGATGAACAATGTGAGAGATTTGGTGGATGGAGAACTACACATGTCCATACTAAGAAAGCACGCCATGGCTCTGAAGCTGATGTTTTGCTTTCTGGGGGGAACTGATAGTGCTGGAAACTTATTCCAGAACCGTGATAATATGGTGGGGAAAAGAACAAGCAGCTATCCTAATAACAGCAGTAGTTGTGGCAATTTTGCAAACAAGAATTCTGATATTGTTTCTGAGGTAGGCCAAACACATGGATGGCCAAGTTCTACAAGAAGTTCCACTAGAAGGCAAAACAAGAGGGAAGTATCTTTTGGGAATGGCAATTCTTGCAACAGATTAGTTTCCAATAACTCAGAAATTATCAACCTGGTCTCTCCCGGGGATTCTAGAAATCCATCATCTGCCAGACAACATAGGCGTCAACATCAAGGAGCTTCTTCTTCAGTTATTGAAATTGATGACACTTCACCTGGAATGAGTCGATCTGGTGGTACTATTCTAGATACTCTCAATAGTTTTGAGTCAGATTCTAGGGCGAGACAACTGGAAGCAGACGAGATGCTGGCTCGTGAACTTCAAGAACAACTGTATAATGATTCACCAATGCTTGGAAATGAGGAGGTTGTGCTATTGTTTATCTAATGTTGAGATTGTAGCATGTATGTTTTTAGCTTATAAATTGTTTGTTGGCATTTGAGCAGATGGATGAATACCTGGCTAGATTACTACAGCAGGAGGGGAATGTAGGTGGAAATTCATCTACTTCTGTTAGAAGTCGTCATCGAACTGGTCATGTAAGTGCAATCGTAAAGTTCAATTTTTTCTTTGTTGCTCATTCAAGTAGAGGTGCCATTCTTTTCTCCTTTGGGGGGTAAGTAAAAAACGTCAATCATCCAAGAGGCAGGGTGGATTGCATCCTGCGATATGACAAACTATGAATACCTTACATCAGCCATAGTTCTACATTTGCTCCGCATTTAACAACCAAAGATCTTATATTTGAGCTAGTTATCATTCCAATATCATTGGATGACAATCTGTTTGCATCACATACAATCGACTAAAAGATTGTATTTATATTATGACAAATGTTACGTCATCAATTCTTTTATTCGTTACAGCCCATATGTGATAGAGATTGGCACAACAAGCTAGTGTAAGTATCAAAGTAGGTAAAGCTTTCCCTTTAAGATGTTCTGCAACCCAAATCAAACTCCTGATTCGAGCCTGCTGCTCTCTTAATAAAATGACAACCAAAGAAAAGATGATCTGTTGTCATCACTTAACTGGTAAAACATGGAAAGGCTTGGTATCAAGCTTTCACTTGATTATTTTGATAGTCTATTGTGTATAGCAAGCCAACTAGTAAAGCTATGCTTAGAAATTTTCAGATAAGTCGAATCAGTTTGATCAGTTATGATTGCACCAGTAAAGGTGTGGAGACCTCTTTTTTTCCTAAGAAGAGGAAAAAGTATGTTACAACTTTATGTCTCTCCTCAATTTAAGTGCCGACTATGGTCTTTCCTGTTACTCTTGGTTTTCTGAAACTTACACTTGATTGGATGCTTAGCTTCTGCTATTTGCATGAAGATATTCCAATGCTTGGTGGAGCTATGTCAATTTGAGAATTACCTCAGAGAGTTGAGAATAATTAATTTGTCATATGGAGCTTCTTTTGACTTAATGCCTCAGAGTTGCATCTCCAATTTTTCTTTTACGAAAAGAGCTATTGCCATGCTATCTATTTAATGCTTAGGAAATAACTTCATTTCAGGAGATTGGCTCTTCCGATATTGATCTATCCAATGCATGCGTTACCTGAGGGCTGTTGGCTCTATGTAGATTACTGATACTATCTCTAGTTTGGAGTGCCCTCTATTTGTAACAATTGTCTTTTCCTTAAATTAAAGTACACTTAAGCTTATTAAGTGAAATGTTCAATCTAGGAAATGGCTTAGTTTTGAGGATCCTGAGCTTATTCAAGCATGTTGAGCTTGGACAAAATTGAGTGAAATGGATTGAATGATATGTTAATCTGGCAATTCATATGATCTTTTAACTTCTAGAGTTGCATCTACTTGGCAATGAAATGTTGATACTATGAAAGATCATTGTTTTCTTGTATGTCTGCAGGGAAATTCAATCCAAACACGTTCACGAAGGCAACCACTGCCACGGTCTTTTCAAAACCTTTCAAATAGGAGAGGTACCGAGACACGAGTTCCTGTACGTGCAAGACTTCAGCAGTCTAGGAGGCCCATTTCTAGATCGCCCTCTTCATTTATATCTGGGGAGAGGTCTCTTCATTTTCCATTAAATATGGATCTCGACATGGTAACTGCTGTGTCTTTATATAATTTTTTAAGTTTCTTTTCTTGTATCTTCCTTTGTAAGCAGTGACATTTGATCCTATGAAGATACATCTGATGTTTAGATAATTATGTTACTAATGTGACTGACATGTGATGAATAGAGTGGCCTTCCCATACCAATGGGAATCTCTATCAATTATGGAACTAGACCAAGCCAAATGCAACTTCTGAAAGAAAAGCAATCCAAACCTTTTGAACATCCCTTAGGAAAGTCGGGAAGTTAACTTAGACATGAATACTTTACTGGCTTTACTGGTTTTCACTTCCCATTGCTAAATCATGTTGTTACTCACAATGTCAATTGGGTTTCGGTTCGGGTTGTTGGCTTGTTGAAAGACATGAATATGGAATGTGAGTCATGGGGTGGGGGATATTTGATTTATGTCTTCGGTATCTGTTCTTTTCACTTCATTTATTTTATTGAATCTGTCAATTGTCAATCTGTGTTGGTTGCACTGCAAATTCTGATGGCACGATATAGTTTATTTCTTTGGAAGAGGTTCTTTTTGTCCAGTTTGTGATCTGGTTATGTTTGCCTGCCGGCTGTTTTACATAGGCTGAGTTTGTCACGGCTAATTGAAAATTGGCCTTTGATTTATAGAGGATGGATATGTTGGAAGCACTGGAAGCTGCATTGGGAGACGTCAGTGACATAGGATTATCCAGTAGCGTTTTTCAAACTCAGCGTGATTTTAATGAGTAAGATCTCTATCTATTTATCCACTGACGTGGACTTTCATGCTATTTGTTATTTAATGTCGGTGGTTGATTTTTTGTGTATCTTTGGCATCTCAGTCTTCAGATTGGTTATTTATGGTTTTTGACTGAACATCTCGTTTATACAAGTGTTTACTTAATCAAGATTGGATACTTAGGTCCTGGCTTCACCATTGCTTGTGTTAGATGCTGTGCATCAGGTTATTTTCATACTATCATAAGTGCTGCCTGAACTTGGTTTCTTTCTGTGATTGGTATTGTAGGAAAATTGATCCTTTTCACCTGGAAGACAAGTATGTTTGACTGAAGTAATGTGAAAATTTTCCTAAGGCTTTTTGCTTAACACAGAAATATAAATGGATGAATTTAAGACATAATAAAGCCAGTTCTTTTTAATACACTTTCTTAAGAAATAGTAGAGGTGCAGTTATTTGCATTGATGTTTGTGCTTAGTCCATCTGTAGAATAAAGCGGTATGTGGATATGTCAAAGATCACCTACTGAGCTTTCTCACTGTGTAAGCTTATTGTAGTTATATTGGTCATCAATTGTTAAATTCTTAACTTATATATGTTATGTATCTGGCAGGCAGCAATCTGTCTTTCTTTTGATTGACCTTTCGTTCTTGTCAAAGATATTACTTTGGACAATAATACTGATAAAAGAGTTTGTCCATTTTTTTTAGACAGATTTTTCTTGTTCTTCTAGATATCTATGGTTACGGGGATGTTAAAAAATTGTTGTTAAGTGAACTCAAATAAATTGCCGAATGCCATATTGGAAGCACGTAGCAAACTGCTGTAATGCGCATATATTTAACTCTACAGTCAATGAGGTTGGAGGGTGTTGGGTATCTAGAGTTGAATTTGTGAGAGGTTGAATTAAATTTGGGAGCCAGGGACAAGGGTTGCTATATGGCCAATTTGATTTAGTCATCCAAGCTTCCTGACGCCATGGAAAGAATTAGCTGCCTGCACTGGACATGCACCTTGTAGTTGGGCATATTCAGTGACCATCATGCTCCTCGTTGTTAGCACATCTCAGAAAGATGTACCCCATAAACTTTTGAATTGAATTTTTCACTTCACTTGCCTGGATTGGCATGATATTGCTTTTTAAACAGTCTAATGATGTGTTCTGAGGATTTTGTGATTATGTAATTTTTGGATCTTCATTTGTTATTTAGAACTGATTTTCATTCTTTCTGCGGTTTCATATGGTGCCGCTGCACATGATTCTGGCTTTCGCTTGGACCAGAAAACTTTCTTATAAAGCACATAATAATAACTATGGGGTCATTTGTTGTCGTGCAGATATGACTATGAAATGCTGCTGGCACTTGATGAGAACAACCGTAATGTTGGCACCTCTGATAATCGGATTAATAGTTTGCCGGAGTCAAAAGTGCAGGTGAATATTTTTATATACAGGGAAGTTCTATCTGTAATTTGGTAGGAGGGGTGTCTTGGGGGTGGGATAGTGTTTTTGCTTGAAGTATTTTCTGCCATTTTTTAAGCATTCATTTATGTTTCTCACAGACCGATGTCTTTGAAGAAGCCTGCGCGATATGTCTGGACACCCCCACAATTGGGGATACAATACGGCACCTTCCTTGCTTGCACAAATTTCATAAAGATGTGAGTGCTTCATTCAATTGTGACATAGATTTCTTTTTGAGGGAGCTTTAACATGTCTGACAACTTTTTTACTTCATTCGGCAGTGTATTGATCCCTGGCTCCGCAGAAGTACGTCTTGCCCTGTCTGTAAGTCGTCGATAACGTGATTTGCAGTGGAACTGTAGAAGGCAGTAATTATAGTGCGGCTGGTTATGCAAAACTAAAGTGTACTCTATTTGATGGTAATGATAGATTACTTTTCCCCGCTTATAATTCACTATCTTAAGTTTACTAAAAGTAGCATAAAGCTAGCTATATAGGCTGTGAGTTAGAATTTTATGGCTTCATTTGTTCTTTTCTAGGCTTGTAGTGGATATAAGATTGTCTTTCTTGTTGCCTGTAGGTTGATCTAATTGAAGCACTCCCAGTTCTTATGGTACATTTTCTTGCGAATTGGCTTCCCATGGATTTCCTGTTTTGGAGTCTGGATAAATGGCTCTTCGAATTGGGTTGTATTGGTGACCTAGCTGACCAAGTAATTGGGGGTTTGTATCAAAATGGAGCTTGCTTTTGTACTACTGTGGTGCTGGCATCTTTTTGTGGCCACGTGGCTAAGGTATCTATTTTGTGTATGAGCAGCCTTTTTTCTGGGCGAACCTTTAGGCAGGGATGTGTAATCAAATCGAAATTAATTAGACGGTGCATTGGTGGAGCTGCATTGAGATTGTTACTGTGCTATGAAATGAGCAAGAAGAAATTTTCAATTTAGATAGTATTGTGGGTTCTATCCTGTGAGCTCCAATCTAATTGTTGGGAAATCAGCGCTGCAATATGATGAGACCATGCGGATGCTTTTGCAGTTATCTTCTGGGAAAAAGAATTGTCAAGATATCGGCATCCCTTAACCTTACTCATCAAGGAGATCTGTTTTTGTTCTGAGCAAAAGGGAAAAGGTTTCCGTGTGTTGGCTCCCGGTCTAGAGATCAATCTTTGGTCGATGCATCTTTAGATGAGCTCGTCATGATAGGATGGTGCAGAGTTTTACTTTAAAGCGAAAAAGACGCGAAGAGTAGTCTGTTCTTTCCATATGAAAGTGCGAAAATTCTTTTTTTTTTTTTTTGGTTAAGGCCACGGCTTTATAGACAAGTACTATGATTTCTCATAAGTGCGAAAATTCTTTGGCACTCACAAGAATTGTCCATTTCTACTGTTTCGCGATCATATAATAATAATGGATTCTGTCGGTTGTGGTCAACTGATTACTGATCTTTGCCTCTACTTTTTTTTGGATTTATGTCAGAGAGGTTGTCTTAAGGTCTTTGCAGGAACCCAGGGTATATCAATCTCATGAACACTTGAAGTTGTCTGAGCTGCGGATGTCCGCTCTTGCTTGGTGCTCCCAAGTAAATACCGCTTTTTGTATGTTTTACCTCGAATAGTTAGCGTGATCCATGCACTTGTTCAGTGCGTTCCAGTTTGATCCTCTGTTAGGAAATATGTTAGTGAGGGTGGAATAGTCATTTTATAGTTAGAGGGTTTGCTTGTATATATATTCTTATAATCCCTCTGTTTATCTCCTTAAACATGGTATCGGTGCCTAAAGAAAACTCTTACCCCTTGAGGTCACCGGAGCAACCGCCGAACCCTAGTTTGCGATTCTCATGACCCAATCGCTTCTGCCATCTCGTCCATCTAGTTACAGGCCTGTGATCCCTTACGAGCCTCGATTTGGTCTTGTCCATCGTCAGTCAACTCAGCTGAGCCTTGATTCATCGCAATTGAGTCAACTTGCTATGTGACTAGTTGTCATAGGGTTTTGGAAGCTGCCATTGCAATATAGGGTTTCAACTACTCAGCCCTCTTTCAATTGATACAGTAAATGTTGTTGAAGCAGCCTTGGTCGAAACTATGGTTTGACTACTAGGGTTTGAAGCAAAGCTTAAAAAAAAAAAGATCTTGTCCAATGCTCTCACATGGTTTCTTGTTGCAGTCTATTGATCCTTGAAGTGTTGGATGGTCAACAGTAATTCTTCAATCCCAATTCGATGATTTTATGAGTTTTTGATAAATTATTGTGATTAGTGGTGATTCGATTGAACCATCACTTGCGGGGATAAATTTGTGGATGATTGGTTATTGTGACGTTGTTCTTGGCTTCAATCGTATCCTTTGTTCATTGATGGCTGTTATTGGACCCTCTGCTGGTTTGACACGTTTTCAATGGACCTTTGTCAATTTGGATGGAACTAATTATCCATCTTAGTCTAGTCAAAGTTTGTCTTACTGCCACCAAACATACATCTACAGTCCCCTTAGATCAAAGTAAGGTAGCTAATTGGATTGCTAGAAATGCACTGAACTATAGTCTTTTATGGAATAGTATGGATTCTAAATTTAGTCCTCACTTCATTCGGCAACTTTGCTAAGGAAGTTTGGGGAAAGTGTGCCTTACTTTATTCTAGACTGAATAATGACATGAGTATGTGACACATGAGAGGCACTATTTGATTTTCAGCGTAAAGATTAATCTTTATGTGAGTATTATGCTCGTTTCATAACACTTTGCCAGCAATTGGATACTTATCTTCCAATTTTGGACGATCCGACTATTCTAGTTAAACACCAAGAGATCTTTCGAGTGATACTGTTTCTCAAGGTATTGGGCCTTGAATATTCCTCCTTGCATCAGCACGTTACATCTTAAAGCTCCCTTCCTACAATGGATGAAGTTTTTTCCTGAGCTCTTCATTCGACACTTCTTAAAAAGATCTCCACCACGGCTTTATAGACAAGTGCTATGACTTCTTATGGCTCTAGTGGATGTGGAGCCAATGGTCATGGTTACTGGGGTCATGTATGTGGTTTTGCTCAGAGTGGTGGTCATGGAGGCCGTGATGGAGGTATTGGTAGTTGTGGCTCCCGCTATTGTAATCATTGTTAAAGGGCTAGACATACATAGGGTTATTGCTACACTTTGTCTCGAGTTCCGACCTACTTTTGCTGCCAATGCAGAGGTGGAAGATTCCCCCTTCATCTGCTCCACCATATTCTACTAGTCTGCAGAATACAGGTGATTCTTTTACATTGACATGTGCTGAGTACAATACATTGGTTCGCCCAATAGGTGCTAGGTTCTTCAGCTTCTACTATAAATTTGGCACAAACCTCATAAGGTAGTTCAACCTCTTTACTTTTTGCAACGTTCGGCTCCTAGGTTATAGAATCTGAAGCTACTCATCATATAACTGGTAACTCTAAGTTGTTATCTTCATTTCATTCCACATCTCTTGGGGTGTTAGATTCCATTACATTTGTTGATGGCTCACAATCTTAGATTACTAGTGCTGGAGTTGCTCATTTGAGTCCCTCTCTTTCTTTGTTATCTGTCTGTCATCTTAAATCTCCATTTAAGTTTATTTCAGTCAACTAAATTGTTCAGTGACCTTTTCCT
This sequence comes from Syzygium grande, assembly GCA_024733475.1. Lineage (NCBI taxonomy): Eukaryota > Viridiplantae > Streptophyta > Magnoliopsida > Myrtales > Myrtaceae > Syzygium > Syzygium grande. The sequence goes on from JAMXDD010000005.1 coordinate 23,958,166, forward strand.
CTTCTCGTTGTGTTTTTCATGAGTCTAAGTCTGTCAACTAAATTGTTCAATGCCGAACATTCTTCGGCGTTTATTTCTTGAGTGTAAGTCTGAGTCGGTGAGTTCCTTTTAGTGTGAAGCTTGTTAGTTTGGTAAACATTATAGGGTCTCTTTTCCTTATCGCATTCAGAGTAGTGTGTTTAGTCCATTTGAGTTAGTTCAATAAGATGTATGGGGTCAGTGTCATGTTTTGATATCTCTGGTTTCAAATATTTTGTTACATTCATGGATGTTTTTCCCAAATTACTTGATTGTTCTTAATCAAAGACCGTACATAGATTTTTCATTGCTTTCGCCTATTCCATTTTGAAGTGTTAAATCCTTCTATCAAAATTTTGTGATTAGATAATGCTAAAGAGTATCTTGCCACCGCTTCTGGTTTTCAACCTTTTTTTAATTCTCATGATATTATTCATCAAACTTCCTATATTACTCCACAGCAAAATGGTGTAGACGCGCAAAAATCGTCATCTTCTTGATGTTGCTAGTTGCCTCATTCTTCACATGATTTTGGGGCCATGCTATCCTTGCATGTTGCTACTTAATTAATCGGCTTCCAGCTTTTGTTCTTTGAGGGGAGACGCCATTCTCTATTTTGCATTCAAATTGTCCTCCCTTTCCATTACCTCTACACATCTTTGGTTGCGTTTGTTTTGTACATTATCATACTCCAAGTCTTGATAAGTTGGATCTCCGTGCTGAGAAACTTGTCTTTGTGGGATACTCTCAAACTCAAAAGGGTACAAATGTTATAGTCCTACTCCTCATCGTGTGTTTGTGTTGGCGAAAGTGACATTATTTAAGGACCGGCGGTATTATAATTCTTAGATGGTCCTTACGGCGACTCCTAATGGTGGTGGGTGTGTCTTACCAACACTTCCACCACTCTCGCTTCCTCTAGTACCATCCACATGATTTCAGTGCGCTGATCGCACTTGTCATCAGTGTAGTACAGCTCCCACTATAGCAGTATAGCTTTCATCGACACATGATTTATTTGTTCCCTCATTAGTTGCTCTACCATCCTTCAAACCTGATCTGCCTATTACTACTCAGAAAGGTACACGCTCTTGCATTGGTCGTCCTCTGATTGTTATGCTCCTTATTCTAGTCTTTCTGATTCTTTGCATACTCGTCATCCTAATTCCATTTTTTTTTCATATGATCGTTTATCCCTTATTTTCTTTACATTTGACTTGTTCTTGTCGTTTATTTCCATGCCTAGCAGTGTTGTTGAAGCTCTTGCTCATTCTGGATGATGGCCAGCCGTGGAGGATGAAATGAAGGCGCTCGTCAAGAACCGCACTTGACAGCTCACTCCTTACCTGCGAGGAAACAACTTGTTAATTGTCGTTGAGTTTTCACTATTAAGGTTCACCATGACGGCACTCTTGATCGATTGAAGGCTCGATTGGTTGGAAAAGGACAATACTCAGACGTATGATGTTGATTATGATGACATTTTCTCACCTATAGCCAATATTGTTGGGAAATCACTAATGTGGTGATTGTTGGGAAAATCCCTATGTTGTTTTGAAGATGACAAAGACAATCAAATGTTACTAATATGTGTATTGGTTGAGTATTACCAAGTGTTATATGCACAAGCAAAAATGCATATGTTGTCATAAACAGCACCTAAACATTCTGATATGAGGGGTGCTTTGTCACTGTCTAGAGTGCTTTGCTGATATATAAGGTGAATAAGACATTAGGTAATTGAAGATGTCTACAAGTTGGAAAGATCTTCCATAAGGTGAACATATGGAAGGACCTTGATCAAGGGTGAATAGGTTGGAAAGAACGGAGATGTTCGTGATGGCTTGGAGGTACAAAGATTGGGTGAACAGTTAGATGGACTTAGTGATGGTGAATAAGTCTAAAACAAAGATGTTCGGTAAAGCTTGGAAGGACTATGGAGATGAATAACTTGGTAGAGTCAAAATTGCCGATATGCTTAGATGAACCAAGAAAGATCAGTATCGATATCCGGTGAGAGCAGTTGTCTCATATAGATGAGGTGAAGACTGTGATGATCTTAAAGGACTATATGATATCCATGGTGTGTTCAATTAGGAGAAGATCTCAAGATATCCTTGTACGTTTTTTCAGCAAATAGCACTAACGAACCTAAAGATGAGCTAATGGATAATGTTTATATCAAAGCTGGGATATCATGTCATTGGTGATGTTTGAATAATGAACATGTGAGGATGTTTAGGATTATAGCCGTTAAAGGGTGGATATGTACAACGGGAAGATTAGGAAGTCTATCGAAGAACATGAACAGACGTCTGTCAGAAATGTCATAGCAGTTAGCGTCGAGACAGTAGTTGCAGGATCTATTTCCGGGTAGCCTATAAATGTTTAGGATAAAAGGCTATATGGGCAACTCCATCTTTGGACAGCAGCACCAACGGATTTCTAACAGCTAGTTGATCTTCTCAGGCACCTCTAACGAGAAGATTGAATATGCCTATTTAAGAGAAGACTTTCTAGGCCAAAATGTTAGAGAGAGCACAATATAGAATCTGAATATTTGCTATGATATGTTTTCCTTATTGATATTGTTTCGTTCTCCCGAAGATCTTCACTTGTGATGATCTTATCGTATAGTAATCGTAATCGAAAGATCAAGTGTATAAGAGTAAGTGCAATAGTTAAGTCCTAATAGTGTGATCTATCATTTGTAAATAATAAGCACTTGCCCGTTGTAACTTGTTGAGTAGGTTATTAGTGCAATCTAGCCCGTATTATGCGATTGTTAGTATGGAGAGTGGATATAGGCTTGGGGATAAAGCCGAACCACTACATATATGCTTATGAATCTTCTATCTCTTTGTTATTAGCATTACTTGATCTTTAGCATCTCGGTTTATCAAACAAAGCCAAGACCTGATTTCTACAAACTGTTTCTACCAATATTTTAAGTTGAACTTGTTATATTTCGCAAATATTTTTCATAATCCTTAAACAACCTATTCACCCCATCTAGGTTGTATTATTAGCTTCAACAAATATCCCATATGGTCATGTCTTTATTTCCCTATCGATGCATTTTGGCTAGCTTATTCATCAGTTGGATGTAAAAATTGCCTTCTTACATGGTGATTTGGCTGAGGAAATGTACATGGAGCAACCACCCGGGTTTATTGCTGGGGGAGAATTTAGTATGTCATTTACATAAGGCTTTGTATGGACTCAAGTAATATCCTTGTGCTTGGTTTGGTAGGTTCAGTGATGCTGTTATCAAGTTCAAATCAAAGTAGTGTCAAGTAGATCATTCATTCTTTAATTCTATCTCTTTAGCTAGTTGTATCCTTCTTGTGGTATATGTGGATGATATTATCATACCCGATAACTTTTGTATACAAAGTTTAGTACTAAGGATATGGGACATTTGTGATATTTCCTTGGTATTAAGGTTGCCTACTTATATGGATATATCAAATTTATCACGGTAGAAATATATATTTGACATTCTTCATGAGGTTAGATTTCATGGAGCAAATCCATTTTATGCTCGTATGGATCCCAATGTAAAACTTGATGCAGAACATAGAGAATTATTACATGATCCCATGAAGTATTGGTGATTAATGGGTAAGTTGAATTATCTTATCGTCACAAGACTTGACATATCTTTTACTGTCAGTGTAGTGAGTTAGTTCATGAGTTCTTGTCGTACAACTCACTAAGATGTTGTGCTTCGGATTATCAAGTACTTGAGGAAGCATCAGGTAAGGGATTACTTTTCAAGAATTATAGCCATTTGAATACTACAGGTTTCCTTCGTGCTGATTAGATTAGATGTCCTACTAATAAGAGATCCACATTGGGCTATTGCCTATTTCTTGAAGGTAATTTAATTACCTAGAAGAGTAATAAACATGTGGTTTCCTGATCAAGTGTTGAAGTAGAATATAGAGTTATGTCACATGTAACAAGTGAATTGTTCTAGTTGAAGGTGTTATTGTCAAAAAATGGCATGTAAATTGGTATTATATTGACTATCTATTCATATTGCAAACAATCCTATTTTCCATGAACAAACCAATCACATTGAGGTTGATTGTCACTTTGTACGAGAAAAAGTTCGAAAATGGGAAATCATATTTCAATATATAAGAATGGATGATTAGCTTGCAGATATCTTCACTAAATTTCTACAAGGAAGAAAATATTCGGCGGTATATAACTACCACTTCACTTGCCTACATGACATATATAAGTTTATGTGGATCCACTAATAAGGTGACATGTGTCGTTTGACCTGAAATAAGGAAAAGCCATATTTTCTCTCTCCTCTAGTGCACCTGCTCCCTCCAAGAGGACCGAGCAAGCAACCTTGCATGTAATGCGAGCATTTGTTGCCTCCCTCTCCCTCTCTCTCCTTTTTCATGTTTGAATGGCTTTCCTTTCATTTAGACTCTTCTCCATTCACGAAAAGCTTTCCTCATCCTCCTTCACTTTCGCTCTTTACTTTGGTCCTCGTCAACTCCAGAAACCGCTAGTGAGTATTGGGGTTTCGGTGAAAAGTGAAAGGCCGGTTGCAGTGGTTGGGTCCCAAGCCCCCTTCGCCTCCGCCTCCAGCCTTCGTCTCTGCCTCGTGGCCTCCACCTCTAGCCTCCACCTTTGCCTCTAGAGCCCTGTTGGCTCCACAGTTTTAAGGTATTTTCTAAGTTCTTGGTTATTGAGTTGGAAACTAAAGTTTGTGACTTTAATGAAATTGGCCATTTTGGGGACCACGATTTAGGAACTGATATGTTGTTTGTGTTATTTTTATGGAACTAATTGTTAATTGGGAGGGCTCTTAAATGGGTATTGTTAGGGCTAATAATACAACCTAGAGGGGATAAATAGGTTGTTTGAGAACTATGAAAAATATTGTGGGATATAATGAGTTTTTTTTTTTTATAACCCAGGGAACGCCGAACGGCCGGTAGCCAGGGAATAAACCCTGGGGGCGACACGTGCTAGCCACCACACACGTGCCAACGGTTAAGTCACCTTGCGGCGCTCGGAATTCAAACACTCAACCTTTTGCGAGAGGAAGAGTGCGCGCTCCAGAAGCGCTACCCAAGGCGGTGGTTGTGGGATATAATGAGTTCAACTTCAAATATTGGCAGAAACAGTTTGTAGAAATCAGGTGCGTACTTCTATTTAACAAATAGTTATGATAAAAATCGTTCGTATTTTCTAGTGTGTGAATTTTGCATTTTGTCCTTATTGGATTTTTAAATGCTTTCTTGGATCTATGTTTCTATCAAACTATCGTGCCTTTCTTTTGACTGCGTTTTTACTTGTTTATGACTTAAAGTTCTCATATTACTTCCCCAAATGAGGCTGTTAAAGAATGTATTTAACTTGCAAAGAGAATGGATTTCTAAAATTTTATGTGATTGTGCTATTGTAGTCTCCACTTTCAATACTAATAGCCACAATAAGGTTGGAATCAACAAGCAATCTCCAAGATAAGTTACAATAAGAAAGTATTGCCTTTCCAACTCATGTACTACTATCACCCTTGTACATTTGCTCTTGTCACTAGTTACAAATAGTAGCATGCCGGACATTAACATAAGGATCAACAACAGCTCACAATGTATAATGGAGCAAAGATGATGACTTAAAGCACAAGATTCATTTTGTTCGTTTTCTTCCAATCTAATTACTTCTCATTGACTCAATATATAGCCAGCCATCCTTATATGACCGTTGCCTGTCAAAATCCTCAAGTAGCCATTAGTTTTAGTCGTTGCCATCAGTAGATGTCTCTAGAAATCGTCCGAATGACTCTCTAACAGTGGCTGTTTCTAGAGCAATATCAGTGTACTTTTGTCGAACTTGCTCATTAATGCTAAAACTACTTCCGTCCAACTTTGGTGATCATTTTCCAAATTCCACACCTTAGTAACGGCTATAATCCCGAACATCCTCACATGATTATTATTCAAATATCACCAATGATTTGATGTCTCAGCATTGATACAAATATCATTAATCAACTGATATTTAGGTCCGTTGGTGTTGTTTATAGAAAACCATGGGGATCAATCATCTAATGATCCTCTTAGCTTCTTCATCATTAAAACTTCCAAGGACATCAACATCCTCATTGACTCCTTATCTTCGCTAATTAACCATATCAGTTTCCAAAGATCTACAAAGATATCAGCATCCCCGCTGATTCCTCAACTTCACTGATTTGACTAAGTCAGGTTCCAAAGATTTCCAAGGGCACCACATTGGCTCCTCATTTTCACTGAAGTCACAAGGACAATCGGTATTGTCGAGTCTTCCACCTCATCTATATAAGGCAGTTGCTTACACCCAATAGCAATGCTGATATTTCTAGTCCTTTCCAGCATATTGGCAATTTCAACTCTACCAAGTTGTTCATCCTCATGGTCCTTCCAAGCTTTATCAAACATCTTTGTTATAGACTTGTTCACCATTACCAGGTCCATCAAAAAAATTTATCTGATCTTTGTACCTCCAAGCCATTACGAACATCCTCATTCTTCTCGGCTTGATCAAATCAAGATCCTTCCAGATATTTACCTTATCCGAAGATCCTTCTAACTTATAGACATATTTAACATCCAATATCTTGCTCACCTCATATATCGGTAGAGCATCTTGATAGTGGCAAAATACTCCTTGTATTAGAATGTTCTGGTGCTATTTGTGACAAACATCTCAGCTTGTGCATATATTGGTAACATTTGATTGTCTTTGCCATTGTTAAAACAACATGGGAATTTTCCCACAAGCATAGCCATCTTCGATTTCTCACACTATCTGATTTCCGACAATTGGTTATATTAGAGTGCCAAAAACCTCTATTTAATGTTGAAGTCTTCCTGTAGTTCGTGATTGAATTTTTCTGTGTACAAAAGCAATTCTTAATTTTCTTTTTTGTTCCGTTTGTTAGTTTGGCCACTATAGGTCACTGGGTGAAGTTTAGAGCACATGTTTATCTATGTAAAGAGCTTTGTTATGTAGGGATGGGTTACATAATATAATACTTCATTTGACTATTGAACTTAGTTTTCGTTTATTTTTTATCATGGATTGTGTCTTTGGAAACTTTTTCTACTCAATACATTATGTAATGGCAAACTTGTTTATGGTGGTATGTAGAGCCTACAGTTGGAGGAAATAAAGTTCATGTTGGCTGCAAAATTAAGAAAGAGAACAAAATCAGGATTGGCCTACAGAGAAGTGGGTGCGACTTTTTTTTTATGATTGAAATATGCACACTTCACAATATTTTGCAGTCACTAACTTACATTTGTACAAATTTTTGAAAAATTATTCTGAGTACTCTGCTTCTAGCTAGATTTGTTCTCGGGACAAATGGGTATGACTCATCTTTTTAGAATTAAATTTTGTGCCTTCTTTAAATGATTATATTTTTTTTAAAAAAAATTTGTAGAGGCTGCAGAGGATCATATCATCATGCATAATGTTGATAAAAAATTTGAATTTAGAATTGGCATGATATTTGCTAACGAGGATGAAGCATATAAAACATACAATGCATATGCAGTTTCCAAGGGATTTGGAGTGAGAAGTGGACAAAAGGCAAACAATAGTAAAGGAATATTGCAAACATCCACATTTCTTTGTAATTGTGAAGGACACTCTCCACCAATCCCACCTCACGAGCAAAGAGATGTTTATAGGACAATAAAGAGAACTGGATGTCAAGGTTGCATAAAATTCAAAATTGAAAATGGATTTTGGACAGTCGACAAGCTTAAGGATGTCCATAATCATCCTTTCATCGATGATTAACATAAACACTTGATATAATCATACCAGCATATGACAAATGCTAATAAAAGCATTTTGACTTCTATTGCTAGAGCTGGTATAAGGGCTACTCAAGCGTATTTCTACCTGAGTAGTAAAGTAGGAGGACAGGAGAATATTGGCTTTACTTTACGTGAGTATCAAAATTCCTTACAATCAAAGAGAAGGGACTTGATTTGTGAGTGATTGTCAAAGTCTCATTAATCATTTTAATTGCTTACAATCAAATGGAAGCAATTTTTCATATACATTTCAACTGGATGAGAAACAAAAAATGACTAACTTTTTTTGGTCTGACAGTGTATCCAAGCTGGACTATGAAATTTTTGGAGATGTGATGGTATTTGATACAACTTACCATACAAATAAGTTCAATATGATATGTGCACCATTCGTTAACTTGAATCATCATTGGAGGAATGTTCTTTTTGGTTGTGCATTTTTATTGAATGAAACTATTGCTTTTGTCTAGGCATTTCAATCCTTGTTAGAGGCAATGGATAATAAAGTACCCAAGACTATTTTCACCGATCAAGATCATGCCATGGCGAATGCCATTAAGACTGTTCCTCCAAATACTAATCATCGTTTATGTGTAGGACATGCTATGCATCATATTTGGCATATTCTTGGAAACCGAATCTTTGCAATAACTATTGGCATAAGCTTTTGTATCATTGTGAATCCGAATTGGAAATAGAGAATGTTTGGAAAGCTATGTGTCAAGAATTGAGCTTGGGGGACCACAAGTGGTTGGATAACATGTATTTGCTGCGTCATAAATGGTGTCCTACATTTGGCCAAGATATTTTTTTCTATAGGAATTAGAATCACATTAAGAAGTGAGAGCATAAATAATATCTTTCAAGATATGGCATGTAAGACCATGACTTTGTCAATCATTATGAGAAGCAAGCAGAAAAAATGCGCAACTCTAAAGTTGTTGTTGATTTTGAGTGTGCTCAAGGAAAGCTATAGTTTATGGCTGAAAATAGTGGAATTTTGAAACATGCTGCAAACTGATGTCAAATGCACACTTATATCGTTGCAATTGAAAGTAGTGAAGGAGGCATGTTATTTGTTTGAGTCCAAGTGATTTAACCATTACATGTAGATGCAAGTTATTTGAAATGCGAGGATGGTTATATAGGCATACTTTATGCATCTTGACACATGTTGTAAATGTTACAAGCATTCCTTCACGATACATTCTAAAGAGTAGACAAAAGCTGCAAAACAAGAGACTTATTGTGATGTTGGACAAAGCTCTCTTGCTGCGGTAAAGTAAAAAACATTGCACTTGAAGAGATTGATGCAATTGACTTTCCGTGTTATAAATGTTAGTGCAAACCACGATGTTACGAAGGACCTTGTAACTACAACCTTGCTCCGTCTTCGCTCCCATATCATAAATAAAATGCAATCTTTGACAAGTAATGATCATATTCATTTCTTGGTGTAAAGTGATGAAGCTGAAGATATAGAAAATTGTGAAATTCAAATACTTGATCCTCTTCAAAGAAGACCAACAGGTGTACCAAACACTCGGTTGAAGGGCGATAGTGAAAAGCGTAAGAGAAAAGCGTTTTTATGCGCAAGTGGCACCTCACACAAGGTATGATACTTGTTTAATTTGATAGAATGATTTCATCGATGAAAAGCATGAAATTATTTTGATACAAACGATTTAATCAAATCAAAGGCACAAAGTTATTATGATACTCGTACTTTTGTGGATTGACCTTTAGCGATCATTATCGTTTGATCTGTCTTCATTAATTAAGTTCAATATAGAAGTAATTGATGCATAAGTGGATTTGTCACAACTATTTATTTTTATGCTTCAGAAAGCTTTAGAAGAACAATTCCCTATTTGGCATAATATGTGCCTCTCTCTTATTACCAATAGCTTGGTAATTGCTAGCAATTTTTTTTTGTTAGATTTGCCAGCAACTTGACAATGTCAATTTTTGTGAATACTAAGCTTACATATTGCTTTCTTTTTGGAAGAGTCTACTGTTTTGACTCCCTTTTGAGTTCTCTATATTCCATTGTCCTTCATTTTCATTTCATGATTCCGGACCAAGAATTTCAGCATATTGAATGAGTTAGGTGGACGTTGTTCATGCCAATTTATTCTAGCTTTGAAGCTCTTGAATCAACTTAGATGTTAGTGATCTTGCTTGACGGTTGTGACTTGCGAGAGCTCAATTTTTGTGGAAATAGCCTGTAGTGATGGTACTGGCTTTAGTAATTCTTTGGTCAACTCCGCCAATGTTACAAAGTCAGTAGTCATACTAAAACGACTTTGGAATCGAGTCAAGTTGCTTGTTTAAAAGATTGGTACGTTCTCGAAGAACAGTTAGGGTGGGGACAATTCGTTGTTATCAGGGCATGTTCTGATAAGTTGACTGGTGAGGTTATGGCTTGCTTGCCAATCCATCACTAAAGGTAAATTGGCTTAATTTGATTATCAAACTTGGTTTCCATCTTTAATTGCCAACGAACTTCCCTCTGTCAAGTGTTTCTTTGCTCGTCTCTCTTTTGTTTCAAGTCCTCTTCTTGTTGTGCATAGCAATAATAGGGTAATCAAATTGAGTCAACCCGATATAGTACTAATTTCAAACTAGAGTTCGATTTGACTAATTTATGGAATCGAAATCAAACAAACCAATACCGAATAATCATAAATCACCTCTACATATTCATCTCAAGAAAGACAAAAAATTCATTATACTCTAAGTTTTACTTAGAAAATCATAGTAAAACAACTTCTACTTGGAGAGACATCAAGAGAAAATGAAGAATTAGCAATCATAAAAGGAGATTTGAAGTTAATTAGAAGAAAAATAAGCTTTATTATGTCAATGATAATATTATACGGAGTCATCATGCCTTTCCTTCTTGAAATTGTGATTTCTATGTTACTATATAGGTAATTATAGGAGTCAATCTTGATGGTTATGTAGAACTTGTTTTACTATGATTTTCTAAGTAAAACTCAAAGTATAATAAAAACAATTATTTGTCTTAAAAAAATAGTGTAAAGCAATATCAAATATTACAAATGTCACTACATGCACAATATGGTCAATTGATACACTTACATTACAAGTCGAAACATAATATAACCTTCCTCGATTAATAGGATTCTTTTGCACTTTTTTACCGTGCATAATTTCCCTTGAGAATATGAACATATCTTGGATGGAAAATCAACCGACCAACTTGAAGATCCTCGAAATGTCATACTAAAGGAATAATATCATATAATCAAAATTAGATTGTATTTAATCAACAAAAGTAATCCAAGCAACAGTTTGGAATAACAAATAAATGTAATAGATAAGCAAAAAGCTTCATAACAATACCTACAATAACATTTTTAGTTTATTTAACAAAGCCACTTATCTGCAAGATATTGAAAGAAAAAAAATCTTTTCAACAGATCACACAACCAAAAATTTGCAAGCTGCAACAAAAAAAATCTTATTGTCGATCGTGCCTATGTTATTATTTTATTAAGATAAGTAGTTTAGTTAGCAACTAGCTCTGGCCAGACTCCATCTCTGGCAACGCCAGTCCTCGACGTCGCTAGACCGATGCCAGCCAATCTCCGTCTCCACCGAACAACACCTAGTTACTCAATGGACCATCACCGAACCAAACGCCGTCGATGGCTGCAGGAAAAAGCCAAAACAGAGTAAAGAAGGAACAAAAGAAGTGGGAGCAGAGGTAGCTTCGTGAATGAGAAAAGACAAATGGAAACCAAGTTCGATATTCAAATTAAGTCTTGTATCACGTAACCCATCCCTACATAACAAAGCTCTTGACATCGATAAACATGTGTTCTAAATTTCACCCAGTGATGTACAGTGGCAAAACTAACTAGAGGAACAAAAAGGAAAATCGAGAATTACTTTTGATCCACACGTAAAGAAATTCAGTCACAAATTGCAGAAAGACTTCAACATCAAACAGAGTTTTTCGACACTCTAATTTAACATCAATTATCGGAAATCAGATAGTGTGAAGAAACCAAAGATGGTTGTACTCACTTGAGAATCCTCCTAATTGACAATTAGTTCAATAAAAACGGTACAAACAAAACATCAATTCCTAAATTGTGGTCACCCAAATGGTCAAATTCACTAAAGTCGAAAACTCTAGTTCCCAACTCAATCACCGATAACCTAGAAAATAATGAAAACTTTGGAGCCAATGGGGCTTCCGAGGCTAGAGGCAGAGGCCACGAGGTAGCGGCAATGTGTTAGAGGCAGAGGCAGAGGGGGCTTGAGGCTTGAGACCCAGCCGCTGCGACCGGCCTTCCGCTTTTCGTCGGAACCTCAAAACTCACCAGCGGCTTCTGGAGCCAACGAAAATGAAAGTGAAGAACGAAAGTGAAGAAAGATGAGGGAAGCTTTCCACAGATGGAGAAGAGAGTCCAAAGTGAAAAAGAAAGCAATTCGAACGTGAAAGAGGAGAGGGAGAGGGAGAGAGAGAGAGAGAGAGAGAGCGGGGCAATAAATGCTTGCGTTAAATGTGAGGTTGCTTGTTCTAGTGGAGTAGGTGCCCCAAAGAAGAGAGAGAAAATATAGCTTTTCCTTATTTCAAGTCAGACGTCACATGTCGCTTTAATAATGGATTTGCGTGAACTTATATACACCACGTAGTCACGTGGTAGTTATGAACCACTTAATATCTTTTTCTACGAGCGAGTAGAGTAAGTTTTTAACGTAACAAATTGAGATTATTCGATATCTATATTCCTACTCGAGAAAAAATGGGATGGTAGAATAGTCATTTCATGTTTTGAGGATTTGCTCATACATATAATATATTTTCGTAATCGATTTGTTTACTCTTCAACATTTATTTTTTCCTTGCTGCCTTTCTTCCCGCGGCCGCGAGATAAGCTTAAAATGGATTTCGCTTTAAGCTGGGGTGATTGCACATTTCGAATTCGTGATGGCCAAGACGGCAAGAGATGACGGAACTACAGGAATGCCTGTTTTTGCATCTGCTACCATTTCCTTCCGGGAGAAGTTCTGTATTCGTGCACGTCAATCATCATTGTAGTACGATGAACACTTCAAAGTCCTAGGGTAACATAGTTTGTTTTGTGTGCCCATCACAAATGAATGCATGTGAACCTGCGCCTTATAAACTCCCCTATGTCTGCAAAGCGAGTTGATGCCTGAAATCTAGCCAATCCACGGCAATCGCGTCATCGAAATCTCCGGTCTTGCAACAGAATTGGAACATATTAAACGTATAAAGATCAAGTAGTAACAAAGATCCCTGAGGCAAAAGGGGTGTAATACAAGAAAATTGTTAACCACTGATTTTGCATTGAGTTCAGCAATTTAAACAATGCACACGCCTTATTACAATGCCCTGACCAAATTTGTGAATACTAGAATATGACATTATTCACTGATATGAGAATGAGGAGATGAAATGCAAAGCTCATCAAATCTATCGAGCATCCTTGGACAAAAGATTGGGGGATTCCACTTTTCTGGCATTGGAAAGCTCATCAACAGAGTCCCCTCTTTCCAATACAGCTGCAGCGCCCATCCCGGTGCCTGCATGTAAGAAATTTTCAATGTTCAGCTGCACACCATCTTAAGAACATGATAGTTACACACGCTGGGGAGAGAGAGAGAGTACCTATACACATTGATACCACACCAAACCGGCAATCTTTGCCACGGCGTTTCATCTCATGCAACAGAGTAGCAACACAACGTGCCCCTGAGATAGTGGGATAATATTCTCAGAAAAACATATACCTGGCGCTATAAGAGTTATCATTACAGTTAAGAACATGTCAGAAGGCACTAAACCTGCAGATGCAAGTGGACTGCCGCTGTATAATCGATATTTTCTCTAATCTCTAATAACACAGATTCTATTTCAATCAGTATTCTCGCTACATACAGGTTAATAGAAAGCGGTTTCTCCCTCATTTGTAGATTCAGTTCCTAAATCCTTTCACTCTTCCGGCTTGAATGACCCAAAGAAATTCTCTAAAAAATTGTTGCCTGAGTGACCAAAACTTTTCGCTAAACATTCTAAGCAGCCGGACATAAGTCGCTGACATTTTCATGAAACTGTTGCTAGTTAGTCATCAAAACCTTCAGCTAGCAGGCATTTAGCTTTATTCAATCCATGGCAAACAGATTGCATTAAGTTGTTTAAGATGGACAATTAAAATCTTTCTATAGCAGGCTTTATAATTAGTCACAGAATCATACCATTACAACAAGCAGGACTTTAGGTCGGTCATGGACATTTCCGTGAAATGCATCATAATAAGTCTACTATTGGGTTCAGATTTAAAATAGCTTTCCTTGATCCTACTGAACTGTGACAAGTAAAAAATCTCTTAAAAGCCAATACCAATGCAACATTAAAATCAGTAGGAATTACCAGTTGCACCCAAAGGATGTCCCATGGCCATCGCTCCTCCATTAACATTGATCTTTTCTGGATCAAGACCCAGCTTGTTCCGACAGTAGACAAACTGGGATGCAAAAGCCTGAAGGGACAGCCACGTTTGAGATTCCTTGTGGCTTGAATGAGAAAAACCAATATTAGAGACCATCACTTACCTCATTTATCTCAAAAAGATCAATATCTTCCAGTTCAAGACCAGCAGCTTTAACTGCAGCTGGGATTGCAACAGCAGGCCCAACACCCATAATAGCAGGATCCACACCAACAGCAGCGAAAGTCCTGCATCACCATGAAGAATTGGGTATTTTGTAAGAAACCTTCCTTAATGTCTTCATACAAGTCCTCTTGACCACACAAGACGCCCACAGGATTTAGTCAGACCAAGTATACTGCTACAGTATACCTGAAGACACCAAGAATGGGTAGGCCTTTCCGCATTGCAAGACTTCTCTTCATGAGGAGAACAGCTCCAGCGCCATCACTGACCTGGCTTGAATTACCTATATGACCGCAGAAAAAAAAATAAAAATAAAGTGCTGAACCATGAAGAGAGTATAGTTCCACATGTCTTTGACACTATCATTTATTACCAGCAGTTGTAGAACCATCTTTCTTGAACACGGGCTTCAGCTTAGCTAGATCTGACACTGTTGTGCTAGGACGAATGCCATCATCCACTGCTATGGTTACAGGTTTCTCATCACCAGTTTTTGGGTCAACAATCTGGAAGAGTAAGTATGTCAGAGGCCAATGTGGCTGTGTGCAAAGCTTGCAGAGGTATTCTCATACTATAAATCAATTGCTATTACCTTGGTAGCGACAGGGACTATTTCATCTTTAAATCTACCAGCAGCTGTAGCAGCAGCAGCCTTCCTGTGAGACTCAACCTGTACATATAACCCGTGAAAATGTAAATAAATTGTTGATGCAAAGAAGCATTAGCTGTAGATGTCATTTTTTATACTCACGGCAGCTTGATCTTGCTCCTGCCTTGTGACGCCAAAACGGTGTGCGACATTTTCAGAAGTTACACCCATCGGGAGAAGGCAATTTTGAGCTTGGGCAAAGCTCTTGACCTGGTGTCATTTCAGAAGAGAGAATGAGCCAACAAAACTAATCCATGAAACTGGATGATAGAGCAAAAAACAGTTCAGCATACTGGACCAAACATGCTTTGTGCCCATGCATGTGCATGCATGCGTCTGTACAAGTGCGAGAGAGAGAGAGAGAGAGTACCTTCGGGTTGACTGATCCTTCCCAAGCCATTGGATTGACTGTCATAGATTCAATCCCTGCCCCAATGCCTGCAAACAAGGGTATATGATAAATCAGGATCACAGCAGCCACAAAAAAACACAAGTTTCTCATAAATCATGTTCAACATACCAACATCATAAAATCCTGCTTTTATAGCTGCAGCTACATCAGCAACTGCTTGAAGCCCAGATGAACATTGTCTGTTGACAGTTCTAACAGGCACGGTTTCTGTACCCATTCAACCAACAGAGAAAAAGTCAACCAAAAGAGCTAAAGATGAATGAAGGGAAGAACGTTTGACAATGAATATTGCAGCGGCGACGCCAACACCATAAACCATAAACCAAAGAGGCATTAAATAAAAATTACCAGGGAAACCAGCGTAGAATGCAGCCATTCTGCATTCACTTGCTCTTTGTGAACCGGGTGCCAATACTGTGCCCACAACAATATCTCCAACTTCACTTGGATTTATCTTTGTTTTTTCAATCAATGCCTGCATCGATGACAGTTCAAATATTTATTTATGACTTTCAAAAAGGGCAGAATACTCTTAGTTTAAGAGTGATTAATTTACAGCAAAGACCATGGCACTTTAAAAAAAACAAAACTCATGGTTGGCATCCAAGTTTTTTCTGGAATGAATTTCAGCTGTTTGGATCTTCCTTTGACATTATTTGTCACATCCTAGAGGATCATCTGAGACTCTAAATTACCAATTAAAGGAGAGAACAGTCACCATCCATTCAAACTAGGGGTTGTCCAAAGTGTACCTTCAACTATACATTCACGCACCTCCAAAATAAGTCCAGCAATCACATGAGCCAGGGGAGGTGACTTACCCTCAGAACAGGCGCAAGCAGATCATCTGGGTACGTGTCCTTGAACCCGCCGCGCTTCGCCTTGCAGATTGCTGTCCTATATGCACTGTAGAAGAATTACAGGTCGCCGTCAGCAAGGAACACATACAACATAAAAAGACCCAAGTTGCATCAGTTAAAAAACATCAATACTTACGCTACTATCACTATGTCGTCCCCAAAGCCAGCGGATCTTTGATACGCCGCGCTATCACCTGCCGAACATATAGATGCCTACAATTCCAATCCCAAAAAAAAACCCCAAAAAAGACCGAAAAATTCGTAAGGACGCCAACAAGAAGAAAAATGATAATCGTACCAGTCAAGGAAAAACTAAAATTAGCACGACAGACATCACTACACCGTCATTAAGGAAACAGCATATCTTCGACGTATTTTCCGAGCCGAATTAAAACCCTACGCACCGATCTACAGCTCAAAATTCGATCTTTGTCTTGAATTGTGCAAAACCAGCAATACCCAGAAAGCAAAATCGAAAGCCGGCTGGCCTCGCGAGCCAGCGACACCAGAAACACGAGCACGGGAAGAGCTCCAAAGGATCGGGAGAAAACGACAACAACACACAGGCCAGAGGAAGCAAGCAAACCGCGATCCCAAGCGAAAACCAGAGGACGACGACGACGACGACGGAGCCACAGGGAGGCGCAAAATCAACAGAAATCGGGCGATTCAAACCAAGACACAACTAATTCGGAGCCGACCGCACGGCTTAGACAGGACTCCTCGAACCACTCGCGATCGGATCGAACGGGAACGCGAAGAGCTCGAAATTACGCAACCGGACGAGGCGAAACCAAATGCAAAAAAAACAGGGAAAGAAGGAGGAGGAGGAGCAGGAGCAGCAACAGCAAGGACATCAGGGACTCACGGAGAGCGAAGATCCATCGCCATGAACAGAAGAAGAAGAAGAAGAAGAAGGGCGGAGGTGTTGGAGGAGTACTCGCTGCCTCTCGATCGCCTTCTCCATCTCTCTCTCTCTCTCTAGAAGATCTTCAGCTGTGTGCAGTATCTTGCGTGCGGAGGATGAGAGATCGGAGAAGACGCGGAGAAGACGACGCCCCATTATATATACAGCTTGGGAAAAAATTATATATTTTTTTTCTTTGAAACTTATTTTCTCCCTTCATTTCTATAAATAGAGCATTTTTAGAAAATGTTTTTCGCGTCATTCATTTTCTTCCGTAGCACGGATGGAGCGTGAGAAGAATTAGAAAAATTCAGGTAAATTGAGGAGGGTAATTATCGGGTGCGTTCGGGTCGTATGCATCCGATGCAAGTGATGGGTCCCGCAATCTTCGTTGGATCATATGGCCTGCAATTCTGGTCCGAGCGCCCGAGATGAGCGCTCGTTATCAAGGGGCACTTCCATGATCAATCGGTGGACTCAATCGAACCTGTCCTTGCAATCTGACTTTGGGTTGCGAGGCGAACCAATACATTATATCTTTTCCCAACACTTGCAACTACAGAGAGTCGTACCGGTAATACTCACTCGCAAAGTATCTCATAGCCACACCAACTAAGCACCTGCGGCATCTTAGGATCGCGATTGCTTTCTCGAGATTGATTCACCTAGCTTTGAGTGACAGGGTCTTTAACATCATTTTTCATGAAAAATACCATAGCACATAACAACAATTCTCAAAATAATCATAGCCACATGAAAAGAATTTGGAGGTTTCGTTTGTTTTGCTGAAAATGAATGACTTGGAAAAAAATTTTCCCAAAAAGATCGTTTGTATCGTTTAAAATAATTAATAAATAAAGATATTATCATTATTGATAATAATTTTATCTAAATGATGAAAATATTTTCGTTAATTCATATTTATAAGTGATATAAATAATCATTTAAAAAAAATTTCCAAATTTTTCACTTCCTCCGTAATATAAATATACCTTTTTTAATTTTTTTAACTATCCGGAGAATGATTCCATTTAATATTCTTCGTAGATAATTTTGTATTTAAAAAATAATAGATAATGACAAAATAACATTAAATAATAACAATAATAAGAATAAGAATAATAATAATAACAATAATAAATGGTAAGGACAAGAGGTGATGGGGGCGGAGTCAGCGGTGACATGCCTTCCTGTTAATGGCAAATGGACGATGATAATGATGAGGATGACGTGGCAATTTGCATCACCTCCTCCTTCTTTGGCCCCCCACTCGCCTCGAAGCGCGTGGACCTCCACGCTCCTCTGCATAATATTTACTTGGCGTAAAACAGTACAAATGATTTATGAACTTTGATCAAATTTATAATATGATCTCCGAACTTTCAATTTTTCTAATATGATCTCTTAAATTTTGGTACATGTTCAGCATAGTCATTGAACAATATGAAATGTTTAATACTGTTCTTCTATTAATTCAAATTCGCGGATAATATTGAACATTGAGATATTGTTCAGGGACTATGTTAAACATGTACCTAGAATACATAAGCCACACTGAGCAAATTGAAATTTCAGGGATCACATTACACATTAGGTTATGGTTCAGGGATCATATTAAATAAATTAAAAATTATAGGATGACATTGCCTATTCAACCAAAGTTCATAAGTCATTTGTGTGGTTTTCCCTTATTTACTTTTACTTTCTTGGGGCCAAAGACAGATATTTTCTTTGGACTCTCTCTATATTTTCCTTATTGTCATTACACGAATCTTTCGGAATATACATATCCCTTTTTCTTCTAATTTTATCCATTTTCGAGGTAAATCCACGTCGATACTGGGATACATCTATCTCCTTATTGTGCTTGTCTTCGCTTTTTAATTATTTTTTAATGCTAATGACAACAAAAATTTATTTATCCATCAAGAAATTCGTATATATAGGGGAAAAGAGAAGCTCACGCGCCTCTCATCGCGTGGTGATTTCCTTGAGGGTGGGACTACGAATTGAGCCTGGAATGCCTGCCGTCTGGATAATGATTTTCCTGCCGCAATTTTCTGCGCCCTTTTTTTTCATTTTTTTAATTAACATTTTTCTCTTCTTTCATTTTTTTTTTTTCCCAATTTTCTATCCGAATAAATTGCCGCAGGCCCTAAGATAATGTTAAAAAAGCACGCATCGACGCGTTAATGCGTCTAACCGAAAGGACCATAGTGCCCTCGAGGGCAACGATAATTACTAAAAATGATGCACCGCGCGGGGGCGCCAGGCCTGGCCAGTGTGATTAGGCGATCGAGTCGAGTGGAGCCGAGCCGACCCGGATCGGGCTGAGGCGGTCCCTCGCGACATCGGTCCCATCGGGACAAGGAACCAAACTTGTTGTGGCGCACTAAGCAATCTTGAACCTATTGAACATGTCCGAAACATCAAACCCCACCACCTCCTAGAATGCAATGCACAATTGTACGTCGACTCCTCCTCTTCTTCTTCTTCTTTTTCTTCCTTCTTTGTGTGCTGGACTATATGTATTTACAGAAACATAGCACGAGAAGAACTCGAGGGGCGATCAGTACTTGGGCTTGTTGTCGGAGTATCGCTTGGTCTGGAGCGTCTTCAACATGGTCTGCAGCCTCATGGTGATCTGGGTGAACGACGGCCGGCTCGAGGGATCGGCCGACCAGCACTCCTCCATCAGTTCCCGCCACTCCGGATCGCACCGCTCCGGTATCGGCGGCCTCAGCGTGTTGCTCACGATCCCCCCTTCGGGAAAATAATCGAAGAAAATGGAAAAAGATCAGTCATTTTTAATGGTATTTATTTAATCAAGAATGAGAGCTGCAGGCGTTTTCCAGAAGATCACACCTATGATTGCACCACAATGCATGTTGGCATAAGGTTCTTCGCCGGTCAACATCTCCCACATTGCGATCCCGAATGAGAAGATATCCACCTGAGAGACACGGCATAGTGTCACAAGTCTTGATTAATCATGTTATGTTATATGATGATCGTGATTAACTGTCGCTAACCTTCTCGGAGACGCGGTTGTTGGTACCGTTCAAGAGCTCGGGCGCCATCCAGGGGAGCGTACCCCGGATTCCGCCCGACACAAACGTGTTCTGTTTGATTCTCGACAAGCCGAAATCTGCAACCTTCGTCAGAAGAAGAAAGCGATTTCAGACCTTCCTTCCAAACTGTTCGTTAAGTTATGTGATTAACAACGTGATCATGCAAGTAGATTCTAGTTGAAGGCTTCATCATGCACAGTACCTTGCAAATCGGTCGACGGGGATCCTTCAAATTGACGAGGAGATTGTCGCACTTCAAGTCGAAATGGACGATGTTCTTGAAATGCAGATACTCCATCCCGAAGGCCGCGTCCATCGCTATCATGAGCTTTTTGCGACGGTCCAAAGCTCTGCAAGATAGGTAGTTTTATTACTCAGTACGTCCAGGCTCTCAAGTATTTAAAATGCGCTTCCTCATTTTCGTAACATGAACTGAATTGAGATTAACAAGACTACAGAATGAGAAAACTGACCGGTTGTTTCTGACTAGATTATGTCTGAGCGAGCCGTTAACCATGAACTCGGCCACCGTCGCCAATGTCCCACCGGGACCATCAGGAACAACTCCATAAAAGGCCACGACGTTGGGATGATGAAGATTCGACAGGATCTTTGCCTCTCTCCAGAAATCTTTTGTCTGTAAGTAGTTAATGTCGTTAGAAATGTTTTTCTTGAAACAGAAAGAGATTAAACATGATATCTACTTTGTTTAGGACCTGTTAATCCAGGAAAAGAAACTTCACCAAAAGTCCTAAACTTAAAACTTGATGCATGGAATGTAGTTGTGAATTTTGAAATCGTCGCATAGTAAAGACGGAGAAGTCGATTTCCCTATCATATTGTGGCAAACGTGTCAGATTGATCAAAGAATTGCTTCATCAACACTATCAGATAATTTCTGTTGTTATTTGGAATGATCTTTTGTGTCGTGAAACGATCGTCATGTGAGTCAAATTACATGATTACTAATTTAGTATTTGCAACTATGCAGCTCCGAGACTTACCATGCGCTCTTGCTCGGACGATCTTCCTGCAAAACAACTGTTCTTGATTCTTTTGATGGCAACATCTGTCCCTCTCCATTTGCCATGATAAACTGTCCCGAATGTGCCAGATCCTAATTCTTGTAGTTCTTCCAGGTCGGCGTTCTTTATGGTCTACAACAAGAACACACCACATTTAACCACACAATTGTCGTTTCTATGCTAAAGCAAGTATAAAACGAGAGAGACAAATCGAATAGTGCACAGGGCGAATATCAACTATTGCCCTGTCAACTCTAGGTTGACATGATGATTTAACGAAAAAGTTTGGAAGTCTGTCGCGGTAGATATGTCATCAAGGTTTAGCATAATAAAAAAAGTGCTACCCGTTTTAGTCCACAAATAATAGAGAGTGATTTTGCAAGGGAAATTCATTAGAACCTGCAAACCGTAGATGCCGGCTTCGATTTCAGCTATTGCTGCATCAGATATGGGGTCATCTGCATCATGGCCTTCGCTTTTCACATCCTGGAGAGCATAAAGCGAGAGAGAAATTTAACGACCAACGTGACGTACTCAATCAGACATTTAGCGAGGACTCAAATCGAATTGTGGTACCTCATAGTCTGTATCAGCAGCAATGCTTTCGCCTTCTGTTTCTGTAGCAGATGAGATGCTATCACTAGGGTCATCCCGTATATGCGCCACTATCCTTGAGGAAATGGGGATGTCGAGAGGTGTATTCTCAGTTACATCTTCAACGATCACTGGTATTGGCTGGACAATGTTCTGATGATTTTCTTCACATAGAGGCAATACATTTACGGGCTTCAATCCCTTATCGAATCCAGGCTCAGAGCTGACTTCTCCAGCACCGTCCAACAAACCTTCTTCATGGGATTTTCTCTCTTTGCATGAAGTACTAGGCTGAAGATTTTCAGAAAAAGGGAAGATGTAAGTACAGAGAATACTAGTTGAGTTGATTTCCTGATTCATTTGGGGGGAGTCATACATACAGAGACTGAAGATGCAGCGATTTCAGGAACTTGCTTAAGTGATCCTTGAGTCCACGCAGGATTCTGTCCATGCTGATCTTTGAAAGGTGATTTGATACATACCATTCGTTTCACGTCTTCATGAGGCGCGATGCTATATTTTTGGCTCTCGGAGGAAACGTTTACTTCAATTTTGGAACTTGCCTTGTGCTCTTGTAGCATATTCGCGCAATCTTTGTCGACAATGACTACTAAAACAGATGTCAATTTGGGAAACTAAGAAAGTTCACATAGAATTTCACAATGTTATAAGACATATTCAATCAAACTTCACCTCTAAATTGTTTCTTCTCTTGAAGGGAATTGGAATCTTTGTCGTCTTGCCACTCCGGTACATTTTGGTCCCTGATCACTCGCACCTCCTCATTCGAGCGCAAACCAGATGTGCTTTCCTGATATTTTGCAGCGGTCAGATCCTGTGACTTCATCTTCCATTCACGCGAAGAATGGCTCAAAGTTGCCAGCAAAGGGACCTTCTCTGCTGAAAAATTCGATGAACATGAAATTGTGCCTTCCTCTGTAGAATGCCTCGATTCCCTGTTAAGTCCTTGCAACTGCGAGTCCGATAATGCGTGCATCATTCCATAATGAGGGCCATCTAGTTCGGGAGATCCCAGAAGCTGACACGCCGGGCCTTCTGGACGAGTTGCGAGTTTATCTGAATGATACACCCTCTCCTTGAGTATAGGCCTACTGACATTGATGTCAAACAGACCGTAGCACGACGCTGGCACGAAATCTTCCGACATGTTCTGATCGTGAACATGAATGCCTCTTTGTCTATACATTTGTTCGGCATCAAACAAGTTCGCTATTTGCGAGTCAAACAGTTGAAGAGGCTGAGTAGATGTAGGATTTTGATTATTGGTAATGTCGTAATAGTAGGACTTATCACTAGGATACTTGTCCGGAACAAAATGCCCATTGCTTTCATTCACATGACTGTGATCCGTAAGATCCCTCTTCTGTAATGGAACCGGAGTCATCGGGGGAGAATAATCAAGAAGATTGCTGGAGATCTGTCTTGTTGTCAATAATTGAGCAGAAGGATTCGAACTTGTTCTTGCCAAATTCGAGTAATTCGGGCTATAATCGTTGATTTCTAGAGCTTGAGCAAACGTCGGGGAGTCTCTGAGATAACTCGGGCTGTTGTCTGAGGACGCCGTGCCCTGATGCATTACTTGGCTCGACGGAGTCTGTCCTCTTGCGCTCTTTTGCGGGCTCCGATCCAATATCCCGTTAACGGCGACGACATATTGATAATCGACATCTTGCTGCTTGGCCGCTAATCTAGCTTCGAAGGAATTCGGGCTCTCTATCTCGGTCAAGGGGACAAGAAATATGCGGAGTCTCTGACAAGTACCTACTTTTTCGAGCTCCTGATATTCCTCTATCATATGATGTAGGTCCTCGTCGGAACAAACCGATATCAGCGCGTCGAGATCCTCCCCAGGGAGTTGGTATTTGATGGTGTGAGGCTGGTTGCAGATCACCGAGGTCTTCTTCACGAGCTCTTCCCAAGAGAGGTTCTTCCTTATCGATATGATGCGGGTTTCGCCGCCGACGTACCGAAGCTTTCCGTCGCTAGGCCTTGGAAAGATTCGTCCACCATAGCTACAAAGGAACTTCATCTTGCAATGGGAAGAGCCTTGCGCCATGATTCCTAGTCCGTGATGATAGTACGATTGAGGAGACCCCGAGGAATACAGCGGATCCATGGCGCCTCGAGTATGCGCGGCTTCATCGTAATGTGCATTGGACCATTGCCCGAAGAAATCGTATTCTCCCTGAGCCCTTGCTCCGTAATCCAAATGAGTGGGGCTCTCCATGTATGGACCCGGCATAGGTTTAGCCAAAACATTGGAGAAATCCGAGTTGCTGTACGAATTCCCTCTCGCGTGCCGGCGGGCCGCTCGCTTCCTCGCAAACCACATGTTGATCATTCAAGAAATTGAAGCTCGGACTCTGTGGCAGGAAATGATCCGCGTTAGGCATCACGTGGATTCTCCGGACGCCCATCCGATCCCTTAAGAACTCGACCGAGAACTCTTCACCGGTCTGAGAACATATGTCACCGAAGTTCTCGTCGGCTCTGCCAATCCTGAATTTCTCGCTCGAATCTTCCCTAGCCTCATTCATCATGGTCTCAACTGGACCCCCGTCTGCTTTTCGACCCGCATAAACATTCTCCGACACCCTTACTATCCGACGCTCATCAAGAATCAAAAATCACGCCAATGAATCCTTCCTCGAGCACTCCACCGGACGAGCCATATCGCTATGCAAGTAACCTTTGAAACGCCGCCGGCATCACCCTTCGGCCATTGGGAAAACCGATGCTCATGAACCTCACAGATGTCGATCCTCGGGATAAGAAGAACAGAAGAATGGCAAAGTATTCACTGATGAGATCGTCAATCTAGGACAAGGGGAGTAACATAAGGAAACTGGCATCAGCTGAAAGATTAAAAAAAAAAAAAGCATCACCAATGATCAGCAGAAACGATACAAAAGCACCAAGGAATGATACCCACTTGCTCATTCAAGTTCTTGCCATTGGAATCCCAGGATAGTCTGCGGGAGAAAGCTGAGAGACAAGAAAAGGATAGGGATGGTGGAATTCCGAATGAGTAATGCGCAGAGAGAGAGAGAGAGAGAGAGAGAGAGAGAGAGAGAGAGAGAGAGAGAGGGGTAAAATGGAGTGGCTGCGAGAAGAGCAGTCTCAGAATAGTTCGGCAACAAAGTAGGAAAGAGAGGGAAGGATATAGCCTCAGGACCCAAACTGCAAGACGAACATTTGAAAGTGAACGCATGCACGCGACGGGACAGAACCCCTCTTCCGATCCTCTTCCAGAATCACCCTGAAATGTCTGCATGCATGATCTATCCTTGTGATTCAGGACGATTCGTCGTCAATCGATTGCATCTTTTCGGCACAATTCGAAATTGCAGCGCGCCATAAAACGATGCGCAGGGCTCAATTATATGCGACCATATTATCCTTCAAGGGTCGTTACGTTCCCTTCTAGTTCTGGATAGTTTAGTTGCTTTCTAGACATATGAAAAAATTTAAACGTAATTGAATAAACGGTCGAATTAACGACTATGTATAAGAATAGTAAAATTTAATTAATATATATATACCTTTGGAGAAAAATGAAACCGCGGATTCCACTTCTCTTTATAATTTCTTCGCTCTACTTCTAGATGGTTTGTCATTACATTGTTTCTCCCTAGCTTCCAATTTCAGTGTGCACAATCTGACGTATCACACCCGAAAGTGCAACCAATCTTATTTCTTGGCGGTCCACCAATCTTTAAATAGTGCACAACGAAGTTTTTCGCGAAGAACGAATATATTAATATAAGGTACCACCGAATATAACCAATATTTGATCCAAAAAATATAACCAATAAGGTACCGCTAAATTTAATTGATCTAACTTTAAAGCGATCCACCTAAATTTTGATTCATGAGACGGCTATTATATGGTCCATAAGGATAATGGAGTACCTCATGAAGGAGGAATTCATTAAGTTGGAATTCGCCTAGGAAAAGAAGGGCATTCTCCCTGAGGATCATTGCTCCCCTTTCGAGTTGTCGCGTTTAATACCTAGTCTTTCTTGACTTATGGTCCGTTTATTTGAAGCAAATTTGTTCCTAGAAAATTATTTTATGACTTTTCGGTATTTGTATGACAAAAAGCTAATCGATCCAAGAAAAATGTTTTTCTTAGATTGAGGAAAAACTTCACTTCTAGCAAAACGGGCATCACTTTGCTTAAACCACTAAATAAATAAATAAAATCTAACCATTTATCTTGAAAATGATTTCTATGGAAAATATTGTCCTTTATCAAGAAATTTTAAATCAAACAAACGCACCTTTAGAGAAAAATTAAAAATTAGACACCGGCCCAAAGAAAATGAACCGGTAATGCAGTGCTAAACGGAGAATTAAGAATTAAAGAGCGGAAAATGGGTGCATAATCAAGTTGATTGAAGAGAAAGGGATCGTATAAGTTAATCATCAAAGGTATTTGGACTAGAAGGTAATGCTTGCCTATATCATGTCTTAAAGAACTAATCTAATGTTAGTGCTTGAACTCCTTCAAAACTGATGTGGATGTGTTGAAATCACTGAAGTCGTAATCTACAGAGAGAGAGAGCAAATTTATACATCAGCTTCAGCATGTCTACATTGTCTAGTGTTAGTATTGTTCGATATACAAGTGGCCACTTCTCCACAAGGCAGCATATTCTCCTCAGTTATGTGCTACCTGTGACTTCTTTCACACTCAAATTTACAAGAGCATGAACATCGTAAGCTGTTCGAGAAGGAAGCAAACTCAGGCCACAAAAGTCGAACGAACCACATGGTTTAAATAGCCAAAGTCGAAATAAAAGTGCCTACAACAACCCAACATGTTCATTAGTTCCATGTTTCCACGAGATGTAAACATGTCCACCACCAACCAATCCCTCATGCTCCCCACAAATGAAAAGAACACCAAACCCGGGTCCAAATACACCATACCAACAAATGCTCCAGAGAAAACTACACACAAATGCTCCATATGGAGAAGGAATCGGCACTAAGAATGTCCAAACAATTGAGTTGGCTGCACATAGGCAGATATTGGGTGGAGATCCATTGTCTACCTAAATGAATCGGGGCGCTTTGGCTTGCTTTGAACGACGGCTTCGATCTTTTCCATCACAGCAGGAGTCAGTAAGGGGATGACATCAATAGCCTTCATGTTCTCTTGAATCTGATAGAGCACAGGCAGCATGATTAACCATTTAAAGGATATATGATGACTTCTGAATTTTCTAAGGGAAGCAATCAGGAAGACTATGATTGAATTATACTGTTCAAAATTCAGTCTGTTGCACATTACATACTAAATGTACAGATCTAAAGCAACCTCACATTGATGGCCCCAACAGAAAAATGCGGATGCCCATAGATTGAGCATACTATCTTCAAAATATATTTGTCAGGATATTCAAAGTACTCGATCTACTCAGATAGAGAAAAAATTCGCAGATCATATCTTAGTTTAACTTTATAGGGGCTCCTTTTGGAGGAACTTTATCGGCACTGGATAATTGTGCAGATAGTAACTCTTCTGGACTGACCTATTCATGTATCACTTTAACGAGCAGCAAGAACTGCCTTCTTATTGGTTTTCCTCCACTTAACTGACTATATTTCTAACCTGAGCAACCTCCATGAGAACTCAAGATTCCTATCAAAAGATGGGGGCTTTGGATTCAATAAATTTTGGCAGAAAAGTTCTGTAGTTCTTCATTTTTAGATTCCACATACAAGCCCAACGTACCCCAATCTATACATAACCCAGAAAAGTTATGTACGTCAGCCACTCCTGATGATTGATGGGAGTCTAACGATTGCACTGTGCAAAAGTTTCATGGTTTTGCTCGGTGAAAAACAATGTGTGCCGATAAAAAAATGTGATACCCCAACTTGATTACAGGATATGTCCTGTAACACCCTGAATCCAGGGAACACCAATACATAGCAAATAAAATTGATGCCTTCGATTTATAACACCACCACCAACCTCAATGAGAGATGATAGTAATAAGCTTGAAACTATCAACTGGCTAATTGGATGCTAAATGAGATTTTAAAGCTATAAAAAAGTTCCAAAAACCTAAAAGAATTAACCATACCAAGATTAGATGCTAAATGAGATTAAACAAAGATCATTGCACTTAAAAACCAACCTGGGACTCCTTGGTTGCACCAGTAATAACAGATGAGACGTTAGGATTTGCAGCACACCACGCAATAGCAAGCTGAGCTAATGGCACCCCAAGTTCATCCGCAATTGGTTTCAGTCCATTGACCTTCCTCAGCACATCATCAACCAAGGAACGACTAGCAAGATTCTAAGATAAAAAGAACCATTAATTCTCATATTGTCTTGAAGTGAAGCATTTATCAAACAACAAACTGGAAGGGTGAAAAGTTAAAATTTAGACTGCCGCTGGCGAGATTAAATATATATCATGCATCATCTTAAAAAATAAGTAAGGGCCACATATCTTCCAAGATTGTACAGAATAAACAATTACCGCATTTTTTTGGGCCAATAACAATAATGTTGGGTCTTGCAAAATCAGCATCCATCAGTGCAGGTATCTTTCCCATAAATATCATCTTAAACACTAGTGAATTGCAGATATAACGCATCGTCTTAAATAAATAACTAGAGCAGATGTATTGCTGTAATTATTCAGAATAAACAGGAAAAGAAAGCAGAACTACAAATATTTTATAAACCATGGGAAGTTTTAAAATAGCACAATAAGCGTATAAATTGCTGACCTTCATTCCAAGAGCCTAAAGTTTCCCATAAACAAAACTGAAACAATGATCATTCACAAAACCAATTATCGATCTTTTTTCCCAAGTTGAACGGTTCGTAAGTCAATGAGGACCAGGCAGATGGTATCTAATAATCTGTCACTTAAAAGAAAGTAATGAGAAGGCTCATCCAAATTATCAGATTATCAAAGCAGAGTACATGGAAGGCCAACATCATTTTCTTCTTTATCCTATTAAGTACACTAGCATGGTGATGGATGAAAGATTTATCTAATCAAACAACATAAGAATAGAGGGCACCGAGTTGTACATTGCTCCTGGGGCAGGGGAACATCAATGCAGAAGTTAGTCAAGAAGAACACCCGAAATGGATCATTCCACTCTATAGTTTCCAAGTCCCATAAGAATCTTATTTAGCCAACCCATTTTGAAGGAATCTTGATAATCAGAATTGTATTTCAAAGAAACTTACTTTATAGTTTTCCAGAGCAAAGCGGCTATCAGGAGGTATGGTTCCCTTGTTGTATTTCCCGGTGAGCACTCCAGAAGAAAGTGGACTCCACGTAGTCAGACCCAAGCCATAGTTGGTATAGAGGGGTAGATATTCAGACTCGACCTGCATCCAGTATTCAGATTATAAATCAGAACCGAGACAACCAATATAAATATGTCCTTTCTTATACTTTCATATGTGACCAAAGCATGATATCAAACTCAATTTGGAGCATTTCCTTTGCCAGAACTGCACAAAAGTCCCCTTTTGAAATTGCCACCCGATTTTTCTTACTCTAAGTTGGACAACCGTTTTTTTTTTTTTGTTGACATAAGCCAATCCAACAGAGTACCAATCTCTTTTTTTCTTTTTGCAAGTTTGGCGAGTAAATTGACTAGTGAACACCACAGGGGAGCCTCTCATTCACAAACCAAGAAAATAGACGAAGAATACACTGTTGCTAGACCATCCCAAAACTATTAAATCACATGTCAATGTGTAACACTTGATTCGAGAAAAAGAATCATCTTAGGCCGCAAATGTATCGCAAGTACATGACATTAAAGGATTAAATGAACCCATATGACGTACTTCTTAACTATTACATGAGAAAAATTAATAAACCAGTATGAGGTTATAGAGGACTATGCATTGAACTAATGCCGTGGCAGCTGGCTAAACCCAATGATCTTAACCTGGTACTCATTCCTTTCACTTAACTTGAATAAAATGACAAGGCAAGCATGATCATGCCTCCCTTCCATGCAGTTTATGAACAAAAAGGTGCTCATTGACAGCATCTGAGAAACATAGACCAAAACTAATTTAAGGCGATGAACAGATCGTGAATGTCACAACTGGGAATAAGAAAAGGCATCCACAGAGCTTCAACTACTGCAACAGCACAGAAAGCTATTGTCAAAGTGGGAATAAAGGTGTCCTGCTGCCATTACCAATACCATGATTGTCTCGGGAGGGAATTACTGTGGCTGTTGAAATGGAGGAGCAAGACTGCTTACTCAGCTCCAAAGCTGAGAGGGTTCTCATCTACAATTTCTGTAGAGGACAGTCACTAATTGTTTTGCCCACTGGCTGAAGTGAGAACCCAAAAGCATTGGTGTTTTCCCTTTTCCATGTTACACGGCATATTTCTAATTTCAAAGCGGAGTATGGACTGGAGAAATTTAAAACTGGTAAAATGACAGCCACCATATTTTGTCAGTCTTTCATCAGCTTTGGCCCCCTCGAAAGAACAGCTTTTCATCAGCAGATGCAGAGGGTTCATTTTTTTCTCGCATTTTCTAAACCACTCAAAATGTTGACCAACAAATTAGAACTACAAAAAAAAAAAAAAAAAGACAACCACAAACTGAACGATCTCTTCATTTGAAGATGCCCAGAGTTCAAATTTCTCACATTGTGCAGAGCATTCAGAGCAAAGGGAAGTGAGGTATCAAAGCACACCAATATCATACTAACAATCAAAAGCAGAATCTAACTCGAATCATGTCCTAACGGAAATATGCCAAGCGAGATTGAAACACAGACTTCATGGTCAAAAGAGCAAACAGCATCCCAAATTTCCAGCGGTAACGTGCACCAAGAACACACACCTTATGTCTAGAGAATAAGTTGTACTCTGGCTGCTCCACAATCGGCCCCACCATATCCAACCTCTGTGCAATCCCCCAAGCCTCAGTAATCTGCTGTGCCGACCATTCGCTAGTTCCCCAGTAAAAGGCCCACCCTTTGTCAATGACATAGTTCATTGCTCTAACCGTCTCTTCAATAGGCGTGGAGGAATCAGGCCTGCATTAAAAACCCATTCACGTGAAAACCAACTCACCACCACTAAAATATGAACTGTATGAACTACACAATCAATTCTATCTCTATCAGGAGAACAGTAAAGTCGAGCAACCAAAAAGCAAGATCAAATCCCAATCAAACCATCGAAAGATCAACCCATTCAGAAGAGAGGAACCGAATAATACAAAATCAGAACAGACCACATCTATTGCGATAAGCTTCAACCTGAACAAAACCATATTCCTCACCTTTCGGAGCTAAAAAGACAGCAGATATAAGCAAAAACTCATTCCACGTGCACAGCCCAAATGGAGCCAAAAAAAAAAAAAAAACCAACTTTACCACCAGAGAGATCGAATACAAAAATCCGACTACGAAAACCGACCGATCAATTCTTGCACGAGAAAGCAACAAAGTCAAACCACGAAACGCAGGGAGATCGGAAGCCTCTCCAAACGCAATCGACCCAACAAAATCAAACACCGAGCAAGCGCACCTGTGGCAATAGATCACATCGACGTAGTCCATGTCGAGCCTCTTGAGCGAGGCCTTGGTGCCCTCGACGACGTGCTTCCGGGACAAGCCCTTGTCGTTGGGGCCGGGCCCGCCCCAGAAGATCTTGGTGGAGACGACAATGTCGGATCGCCGCCAGCCGAGCTCCCGGATGGCCTGGCCCATGATCTCCTCGGCGCGGCCGTTGGCGTAGACCTCGGCGTTGTCGAAGAAGTTGACGCCGTGGTCGCGGCAGCACTGGAGGAGCGACTTGGCCTCCTTCACGTCCAGCTGGTTCCCGAAGCTCACCCACGCCCCGTACGAGAGCTGGCTCACCTTCAGCCCCGACCGCCCCAAGTTGTTGTACTGCATCTTGAAACCCCCGGCGACCGACCGACCGACCGAGCGGCTCGCTCCTTCCGGCGGGCGAGCGGTTCCTTCCGGCGAGCTCCGATGCGGGCGAGCGATCCTACGGAGAGACGCAGAGAGAGAGAGAGAGAGAAGGTGAGCGATTTTGAGACGGCGAAGACGCCTCCGTTTTATACTCGGAGTTAATCGAGTAATTAAAATAAATAATTTCTGTCCCAATCAATAATTGCGCAATCTCCATGCACGCCGGAATAAAAACAGAAAACGCGAATACGTCGAGAAATAAATCTATTTAAATATTCGGTACGAGTGGCGTTGAAAGCTCTAAAACTTGTGACGAAACTGCAGTTTAGTTGCATAAACTTTGAAAAAGTGCAGCTAGATCCTGAAACTTATCAAACCGGTCCAATCAATTCTTTTTTTCATTGTATTTTTTGATAAATTTTAAAATTCGATTATATTTTCATGATAAGTTTTAAATTTGGTTGCGCTTTTCAAATTTTTAAGGGCTGTCGCACGTGTGAAACGAAGCTGGATCTGTCAGGGCTAGTAGGGGGAGAGAGGGACTCGGGGGGGGTTGGATGCTACTGTGCTACGCTAGAGCTTTTCTCCCTTTCGTACTTTTTCTCGGCTGGGCGGCGCACAACTGGCGGTCGGTCTCTCGGAAATAAATAATTCCGTCTTCTTCCTCTTTTCTTCTCTTTTAATGATTATTGCGTCCATTTTCCTTGCTTGTTGTGCAAGGATTTCACCGCGATGGGGGTGGGGCGATGCGTCCCGAGTCCCATGGGGAAAGTGACATGAATTTGACCTTTTCTAAGGGGGGAAAACGAGTATATCGGGCGGCGGCCTTCTTTTGGAAATATCGAAAGGGATGATAAAACAAACCGTTTCTATATTTTAACACGGCCTCTAGACTTTTCGTAAATATCTAATTTAATCTCCGAGCTATTTGAAAATGTTGAACTTTTAATATGAGCTCTGGAATTTTAGCAGATGTTTAATTTAGTTCTGGAACTAAAATTGAAATGCAAACATTTTCAAATTGTTCAAAGACTAAATTGAACATGTACCAAATTAAAAGTCATGGGTCGCATTACACATTAGGTTAAAGTGCAGAAACGACATTGAACAAATAAAAATTTCATGGATCACGTTACTCATCGAGGTAAAGTTTAAGGACCACATTAATCAAATTAAAAGTTCAAGGAACCACATTACACGATGTGTTAAAGTTTAGAGATCACATTACACATTAGATCAAAATTCATGAACTGTTTGTATCATTATCCCTATCGGAAATGATTCTAAACTTGTTGTATGGATGTCAATTTGATCTTAAATTTGTTAACTTTGCCAATGTAATTCTAAACTTTTTGCATGGAACTCCAATGTAGCCCTTTTTCAGTCATATACTGCCGAAAATCATTGACATCAAGGGAAATTTTTCACGTTGACGTGCTGCGTAGGACGGTAAGGCGATTTCCAACAGCTCGTCACGTCAGTAATTTTCCGCAATAATTAGCCGGAAGGATTATCTAGGGATAATCACGGATCCTTCGACCATGTTTGTTGAAATTCATTTAAAGAAAATCTTAAAAAATTATGAAACTCGATACGTTATTTTATTTTATTTTTTCCAGCGTGGCAGGGTGGTGTCCGCCGCTTGTACTTGTGAGTGTGACTGGAAGAGCAAAGATTGAACGTGTGGATGGCGTGGACGTGTATAGGAGAGATGAATGAAGTGGTACGATAGAGGATGACGACATCAATGGGAAAATGATTTTAGTATTTATTTTTGAGTTTTTATGTAGTACGACGTTAACCAGTTTTTTTTTTTCTTGGTCGGAACATTAATTAACCAGTTTAATTGGATATATTTTATAAACCAAGTCGCTTTTGCTTTATATATAGGATTAATACCACGAAAAACTCTAAACTTGTGCATTTGTAACAGATTTACCCCACACTATTTTTTTGACCATAAAAAACCTAAAAATTTGTGAGACATACGTGTGATTTTTTACCCCCCGAACTATTTTTTTGACCACCAAAAATCTTAAATTGGTACACCTGTGATAATTTTACCTCAAGCCATTTTTTTGACCACCAAAAATCCCAAACTGGTACACCTGTAATAATTTTACCCCTAACTAATTTTTTAATATTATTATTTTTATTTTTTTGAATTTTTTTAGTTTTTCTTTTCTTTTCTTTTTCCTTTCCTTTTCTTTTTTTTCCTTCATCTTCATTGGACCAACAATGGATTGTTATATTGTAATTGATACCACAATAACGTGACACGTAACATAAATGCTACATTTTGACCAAAAAAAAAACATAAATGCTAAATGAAAGACTTTCTTCTATATGCATAAATTTTCATGTCAATCACTTTTTTCTACATTTAAATGTCTCGCGAAAAAGACATTATATTATTGTCGTGTCTTTCTTATTTTTTAGTGCAAGTGGATAGGCAAACTAATGGGGTCCAACGTAAGCTTGTTACCTAAGCTTGGAGTACAACTAATCAACAATGTCATGCTTGGCAATTTAATTTAACAGACTAATTTACAAAATTAGTATATTTTATATATAAGATGAGAGATATTATGATGCCGAAACGCGATAGAAAATTTGACTGAACAAGAAAGTTCGATAGAAGAACAATTCGTCCTCCAAATATGATTATCAAATCAAAAATATTCAAAGTCTGATGAAAGGAAATCCTAAAACAAGCTTATATATCAACAAACTTAACCCTACTAGGATTAGGAAACATCAAAACATCAAATTAGGAAACGCCATTTATTAAATTAACCCAAAAAAATACTAAAAAATTAAAAAAAATCCATCTAAACGATCTCGAATCGCAAAAATCCATCGTTAGTCACGGTCAAAGATAGTGAGTATTGATCAGCACGCCTTTTCGCTTTAGCCGACCAAATTTGAGCTCATTCTGACATCGTTGACTTCAAGTCCGCCAGTTCGTCTAGTTGCATAACGGGTCCGCCGGTCCCCTAGGTGCATCATATTATATGTGCATGACGATTCATAAATCAATATGATCACTTGAAATATATAATAAATAAAACGCGAGACATTTAAATGTAAAAAAAAGTGGTTGGCATGAAAATTCATGTATATAAAAGAAAGTCTTTCATTTAGCGTTTATGTTTTTTTTTAATCAAAATGTAGCATTTATGTTACGTGTCACGTTATTGTGGTATCAATTACAATATAACAATCCATTATTGGTCCAATGAAGATGAAGGGAAAAAAAAGGAAAGGAAAAAGAAAAGAAAAGAAAAGAAAAACTAAAAAAATCGAAAAATAAAAAAAATAATATTAAAAAATTGGTTCGGGGTAAAATTGTCACAGGTGTACTAGTTTGGGGTTTTGATGGTCAAAAAAATAGTTCGGGGTAAAATTGTCACAGGTGTATCAGTTTGGAGTTTTTGATAGTCAAAAAAATAGTTCGAGGTAAAATTGTCACAGGTGTACCAGTTTGGGGTTTTTTATGGTCAAAAAAATAATTTGGGGTAAATCTGTCACAAGTGTATCAGTTTAGGGTTTTTCGTGGTATTAACCCTTATATATACTAGTGGGATGTCAATATCACCTCTTGTAAAAGTTATTTCAAATAACATTTTCTAATATAATACTTGCAATTACAATAGTATAACTTTTATGTCATCAGTACGATGC
This sequence comes from Syzygium grande, assembly GCA_024733475.1. Classification (NCBI taxonomy): domain Eukaryota; kingdom Viridiplantae; phylum Streptophyta; class Magnoliopsida; order Myrtales; family Myrtaceae; genus Syzygium; species Syzygium grande. The sequence goes on from JAMXDD010000005.1 coordinate 23,993,871, forward strand.
GGCCCGAAAGATAACCAATCGATGACGTGGACATCAAGCATCTTAAGTAACATGACTAACGCTGATTGGAATAATTTTTGCGAATTTTTAAATGTGTTTTGTTAAAATTTTTATTGATTTTTTTTTTTTTTTTTTTTTTTTTTTTTTTACACAAAGCCAATGGAGGACCACCGACCACCAAGAGAGGGCCAGTTGTGACATCCAAGAAAAAGAAATATCACATCCAATTCAAACCGGTCAAAGAAAGCTAACGTGGGGGCGGGTAGAGACGAAGGAGAGACTTGCGATTTGGAATGCGAGTGCAGGCGGACCGAGATGAGAGCCTAAGCGACGGCGATGGCAGTGGCCATGAAGCCCCGCGCAGCGATGGATAGAAGAGACAAGGGCTTTGCACACAACTCTAAATGGCCGAAGCGAGTCCCATGGCATTCGAACGAGGTTGTCGTCAGAGCTTCAATTGGGAGAAGGTGAAGAAGACTAGGAGTCCATTCTTATCCATAGGATTTGGCAGAGGAGTGACGAGAGATGCTAAAATATCTTGCAGCTATGGGTATTGGGTAAGTGGGTACTAGTGTCAAAAAAGCTTGACCTGGCCCAACCCTAACAATACCCACACTTAAAAACCCTACCCTAAAGAAGACTAAGGCCCAATCCCAAAAATCCGAAATTTTAGGATAGGGCCGGGCTGGGCCGGGCCTGGTCGGATTGGCGTGGGCTTTTTGACACCCCTAATCAATATCACCTCTTGTAAAAGTTATTTCAAATGACGTTTTCTAATATAACACTTGCAATTAAAGTAATATAACTTTTATGTCATCAGTCCGATGCGGCCCAGAAGGTAACCAACCTATGAAGTGGACGTCAAGCATCTTAAGTAACATGACTGACGCTTATTGGGATAATTTTTGCGAATTTTTAAATGTGTTCTGTTAAAATTTTTATTGATTTTTTTTTTTTCTTTTCTTTTTTATTTTTTTTTACACAAAGCCAATGGAGGAGCACCGCCACCAAGCGAGGGCCAATTGTGACATCCAAAATTTTCTTTGTAGTTAATATTATTTAAGATATTAAGTTAGTGAGAATCATTGAAGAAAATAATATTAGTATAGTAATTGTCAACGGGGACCGATGCGCTCCTGAATACATATCAAATAATTTTCAAATGTTAAAATTTTCATTGAGTTTAGGTGCCCCTATTGTTCTATACCTTTTGTTAATAATTTTAGTGGTTTTAAAATAATTTTCTAATTATTTCAAACGAATTCCGATTTCCTTGTGTATTTATCACAATGTAAAGCATCATTTCAAAATAACCTAATATCTCCATCTTTTCAATCAAACTATATCATTTGTCACCATTTCGGCTTGAATATATGTCTTAATTCTCACCTTATTATTTCCCAAATGCTCTTATTGAAGACATTGAACCTAGCTCTTGATGATCTCATGCATGACATATAATTATTTTAACCCTAGTAATTTTATATCTACTATTAAGTCTAGTTAATTGACAGGATTATTTTTAACTCAAGCTAATAAATATGACTTAAAATTATTCTTGGGAAAATGACACAAATGGTCAATGAACTTTGGCCCAATAAGTAACGTGATCCCTTAACTTTTAATTTGTTCAATGTGGTCCATGAACTTTTAATTTCATTTAACATGAGTTGTCGATGTTCGCGTTGTCAACTATTTGAGTTGTCAATGTGGCATCGATTATTTGGGTGTCGATGTTCACGTTATCAATTCTTTAAGAATACTATCATTACTTGCATGAGAAATGAAAAGAGGTAAGTAAGTTATTACTATTTATGTGACTGATTCATGGAAAAGACATGTCAATTGTATTTTGGTGATAATTTAAATAAAATGATGTCGTATACCGAATGTTAATTTGAGAATGGATATGTAAGAAATTATAAGTAGGTGTCGAATTTATTGTTGATGTAAGGGAGGAAGATCACAAGATTTGAGCGTCATTACGTGCACTAATGCATGTGATCAAATATAAAAATTATGATGAAATTATTTCCTTCGCACACATAATGGTGGCGACGATGCATCAGAGTTGGGATGCCCATGTGTTAGGATGCCAATGCGTTGGAATGCTCTAGGAGTTTCGAGATGCATTGGGAGTCGAGATGCTTCATGTGTTAGGATGAAATTGAATAATGAATATGATGCATGTCTACGTGCGCACATGTCTATGAACAAAGTAATTGATGATAATCGTGCATCCCAATATGTTTTTTTCATCCTCTTGCATTGAGTGAACCATTTATATATCATTGTTCATCGATTTTCATTGGCATAGTATGATAGGAAGAATTATACATTCATTCATTTAATTGCCCCTCGTATACGTTGTCGTTGGCTTGATCTAACCTTACTTTGTGGATACGAGGTTGAGTAGTGAGATGATTAGAGATTTCATTTACTAGGCTTTGGCTCATTTGTTATTTTTCATATATGTAGGATGGATCTCCCACTGCCACTGCTTTTTTGAGATCCCATGCATTTTGATTATGTTTATGAAAATATGATTATACTTGGATCATCGGTCTATATGGGTTGACGTAGGGCTTTTTGAGAGTGGATTTTCCATCAATTTGTTGCTTGGTACATGAATATTGACAGTGAATTAATTAGGCTGTTAAGGGGTTTTAATGGTGACGACGACGAGTCAATGGGTGAAGTTGTCGACCCGTAGAGAATAGATTGACTTTTGTACAACTGTAGGAGTATAGGGTCGAAATTAGGTGACCCTGACCCTTCCCCGAACTTGTGTAATCGTTTTTTGCTTGGATGTTGTATTGCAGTATTGATGTTAATATAAAAAAGATGTATGTGTATTTTAGCAAACTTGTGTGATCCTTTTGTATGGAATATTGTGAATGCTTTAATGTGCTTCCACATGCTCATAATAATTAGTGAGTAATTATCAAAAAAGACACGTGCCACATGTACATTCTAAGGCATCACAACTTGCCCTTGGGTGGCCACGAGCAAGGGTCATAGTCCTCGCTAGATCAGGGCAAGGGCTCACGAGCCTTTGACTAGGCCCTCGCCGACCACAGCAAGGGCTTCGCGAACCTCATGCGACCCTATGTAAAACAAAGAAAAATAAAATAAAAAATCGATAAAAATTTAATAATCGATAACGAATTACAAAATTTGTCCACGTTAATGCCATTTGCTGCCCATGCCGCATAGGACAATCAGAGTTTGCATTAGAGATTTTTCGGCCAAAATTGGACGGAAGGACTACATTGGCAAATCATTAAAAGGTTTAGAACAAAATTGGCACAATTGAAAAATTTATGACTGAATTAGCCGTTGTATAATATGTCTAGAACTTTTCGGTCAATTATCCCCGTGATTTAGAATAGTTGAATTAATGACAAGCATGTGTCATTTAAATAATTGATAATGATTAGGGCGAACAAATTGCGTTACCCGTGGCAAAAAGAAAGCAATTAGGATAATGATACAAACAATCCCTGAACTTTGGTATAATGTGCAATTTGGTCTTTGAACTTTTAATTTATTCAATGTAATCCCTGAACTTTAGGCTATTGTTCAATGTGGTTTCTGAACTTTTAATTTGTTCAATGTTATCCCTGAACTTTTGGCACATATTCAATTTAGTCCATAAACTATATGAAAGTGTTCAATGTAGTCCATGAACTTGAATTAATGGAAAGGACTGCATTGAACATTTGCATATAGTTCAGGGACTAAATTGAATATGTACCAAAAATTAAAAGATGACATTGAATAAAATAAAAGTTCAGGAACCACATTGAACATTAGCATAAAGTTCAAGGACAACATTGAACAAAGTTCAGGGATCAAATTGCACATTGAGCCAAAATTTAGGAACTATTTGTGTCATTTTCCTAAAGTAATTTTCACCTGCTCTTTATTTAGTTCGCCATATCTACCGCTTGATAGCAGCTAAACTTTGCTCCTTTCACGGTTGAGTCGAATCGAATCGGTAGTCCATTTCATATGCATTCTCCCCATCACGTGGAAGATTGTTGTCCAAGTACTACTTTGACATCTTTATTTAGAAAACAAACAATTAGGAGCAACATATTTTAATTTGATATGAGATTATAGACTGTGGAAAATAAAGTGGGATACATGTCTAAGGAAAGGCAGCAAATTTCTTCTTTTCCATTCTCTTTTTATTCTAAGGTTGGGCCTTTTCCAAGTGGAATGGGCCTAATCTAACGAAGCTATGAACCTTGATAAACCGAAGAGCCACGTTGCTTGATTTACTTTTGTTTTGGGCCCTCTTCAATTATATCCCTATTGTATGTTCAACCGCACTAAGATAGGACATCAAGGTACGCACAACTTGTCCAAGATTTCATCTAATAATCGTTTTTTTAGATACTTCAATTTTTGTGCTTATGAACAATATTTTCTCCATGTTTCTTTTAATAATAATAGTGTCTCATATGTAGGAATGTTTTCGATAATGTGTTATCTGAATTGAAATACATTCGAGTTGTCGAATCTGACAGACTTACTTCCTCCTTACATGCAAAATACATATAAATGTCCTAAACAAGAATAAGGCAAGCATTGTCTAAGGTTCATCAGTGAGAATCTACTAACATTGAGGTTAAGTATGGCACGAAAAAATGCGGAGAAAAACTCGCATATATCCATTTAAATTTGGAAGTAGTAACCATAAAATAGGTGAACTAATACAAATTTGATTTATCATAGATGATACTGTTGAAATTTTTGAAACTAAATATCTGAAGGGTGTGGCCGTCGTTTGCGTGGGCAAATTACTAAACAATTTTAAATCAAACAGATATCTTTTTTTCCCATAATTCTTCAGCTAATTATGCTTTACATCATGAGCTTTGAAGTCTTTTCATTCTACAAGTTCCTTTCCTCTCATCTGCACGACCATTCACACGTAATCAATTTCAAGTGTTCGGGAATTTCGAAATTTGCTGTTTGAAATTTCGTTTCTTTTCTTTTCGGTCCATATGAAAGTAGTTGAATTCCTTTTCAAAGTTAGCTGTACGTGGCTGTATGTGGCATTGGACCGTGTCTTTTCTTCATGGGAAAACGGCAGAGACTTTTTTGCTAATGCCAACCACCGCCCCCACGTGGAGAAACGCCCACAATCAATGGCCAATCTACTGTTCACCTTTTATTTTCGCCTAAACATCCATGTGATGATATATGCTCCACACCTTAGATAGGAGTACGCATTTTTTCCTTTGTGGCACGTCTTTCAAACGTGTCACCACGAAACGCGATACCCATTTGCCACGTTAAAAGGATCGGTACAACGAATATGTGACCACCACCACAAGGCAAGGTCTCGGGGCACATTAGGGGAAAACTTGCCTAATGAACAATTAAAATTAAGCAAAGGTCGAGCTTTCCCATGCCTTTTATCGAGAGCAGTTCTGCGGTGCCCCGGGTACCAATAATCTACGGTAACGGCGTCTTTATTGAGTTGGTAAATCAATGCGAAATGTCGTAATTGAATTGTTTTAATTACACTAAGATGGCATTCCATATTAATTAACCTACACAAAAAAGACGGTACGTTCATGGTACCTCCAGGGGGATGTAGCAAGATAGGGAATTGAAAGCGATAAATAGGACAGAGACAAAGGAAGGAACTTTCGAAAGGGACGTAGAAAAGAGAGAGAGAGAGAGAGAGAGAGGGTGATGTGGTTGATTCTGGCCAAGGCTGTCCACAACAAGCACATGGTTTCTCACATGGCTTGGTTGATGGATGGTCATTATCCAAACAAATTGGCAAAAAACCCAGCTTGGCATTGGAGAGGGCCTAATCCACAAACCCATGGGAGAAGAGAACTCACAAAAAAAAAAAAAGAGAAGCATAAAATTAAAAAAAAAAAAAAAGCATGAATTGAACAATTATCCCAGAAAATAAATTTGGTAGTTTTGCGTGCGAAGATGGCCTTGGTGATGATGAACCCATTTGCATGTACATTGCGTGGTTCTAGCCGATTTGCATGTGCCCAATTTGGAGGGCTGGGGAACATGGGATCACCCACCATGACATTTCATGCACGCAATGTTTTTGAGCACAAAACCTGAGAAATTAGCTACAGAGGTTCATGCGACATCGGACAATGACCCCAAGTCATGTCATCCTTGATTGCATCCCTTTGATTGCAGGGGGGGTGTTTATGTATATATGGTAAGTGAATATAATCAACTCCATCATTCAATTTCTAGCAAAAAGTAATTCTTTTTCTGTTTTTATTTCACTTTTCTGTATTAAATGTAATGCCATGCATGCTATTATGTACCTTTTTTTTTTTTTCCAATTCTTATGGCCACTCATGTGCTTCTTACTTTGTCCATTAAGGCATCAACCATTGATTTCCCTGAATGTACAAAAAGAGAAAAGGAAAAAAAAAAAAAGCTAGAGAGGGTCACTTTGCATTTTTGAGATAGGGGACTGAGCTGTGATTGGTGGAATAGGGATCAAAATTAATACATTTAGGTAACAATAGTACAAAAAAGAAAAAAGAGAATCATGAATTCACATGAGTGATGAGAGAGTTCATGAATAATAGTCACATTTTTAACTGTATTGCCTAATTTGATTCTTCTAGAAATGGGTAACTAACTTTTTTTTGGTAGTGATGACTCAATTACACATGTTAAGAGTCAACTCTTGCTAGGCATAGGAACCTAACAAGCTATTTTTGCAATTTCACACATAGGAAGCTACGCTGAATATATAAAAATAAATAAATTGGGCAAGATCAAGGGAGATTTTTAGAAATTCTTGGAGGGAATCATGTAAATCGAAAGCGAGAATGTGGTACCGGCTTTGATCTCCAACGGTCGATCCGAACGACGGTTTGGCTTCACTTTGGGCACAAGTTTTGCGCAATCTCTCCCATTTAGCTCCAAGTTAGGCCGATTTGATCCCATACAGCGTCAAGCTCGAATTTGACTTGAATCACATATTCGGTTCTTAATACTCGATTGGAGCTCGACCGATTTTTAAATGTCTTGCTCGACCTCTACCCAAATAGAAAACCAAATCTCCATTACAATCAAGTTAAAGCACGAATGATTTCCTGCATACATTCATAGATAGACTTTATAATACCAAGGATTTCTAGTCTTACTAAATACTATCAAGCTTAAGATCAGGCAAATCTATCTCAACTAATTGTCGAGTCGAGTTCGAGCTGCTCGTGAGCAAGCTCGATTCAGTTTTCGCTCCGAGCTCTTATTTAGGGTGATTGTCGAGAATGCATTAAGGCGCTGCGACGGCGATAATACGTAGAGAAACAAGTCGATAGGCCATCAAATCCTTTCATAAATCGACGCAGGATTCGTCGCGATTCGTGTCACGTGGACGTGGTAATCGGATCGTTACGCGAAAAAAAGAGCGACCCTTAAAATCCTTTCTGTATCTATACCCGGCCCGTCGGTTCCGATGTGGACCCGAAACGGCGAGTGGGAATCGACATGGGAGAGGTTGACGGCGGCTATGGAGGTTAATGGGGTGGTTTTAAGGGTGTTTTTTTTTGGGGGGTGGTCGGTCGGAGGGGTGGTTGAGGGTGTTAGGGTCACTAACTTAGTTACCAATACCACCAAATAAAAAGGAAATTACACTTCGACCCCCAAAAAAAAGAAAGAAATTACACAATTTTTTCTAATTACTAAAAAGAAAAAAAGAATAAGAAAAATGCCCAATTCGTCCTCTAAAATGTTACTTTGCAATTCGTCGAAATTAAAACGAGTTTCTGTGGATGAGTATGCCTAAGGACGTCCCACTTATAATTAATTTAAGTTTTCGCTAAATACGACTCTTATATCTATATATATATATTTGTGATTTTCACATTTTCAAAGCCAGATACGAAATCGTACTCGGCTTCCGTTCAGGGTCCTTAACTCCACGATTTCGCTTTTCATGGTGCGTGATTTCTTTGATTCGGTTTGATGGGCTGAGTTAGCCACGTGGCGACGGGAGACTTCGTAGTCTTTGCTCGGGAAGTGATATAAATGGTCTATGAATTTTGATCCAATGTGTAATGTGATCCCTGAATTTTTAATCTGTTCAATGCCGTCACCGAACTTTTGGTGCATGTTTAAACCGGTTCCTAGACTATATGAAAATGTTCAATGTGGTCCATAAACTTTCGATTCGTTTAATATGGTCCTGATGTTCAAATTAGTCCTTGGATTATATGAAAATATTCAATGTTGTCATTCCATTAATTTAAGTTCAAGGACAATATTGAACATTTTTATATAGTCCAGGGATTAGTTTAAACATGACCCAAAAGTTCAGAGATCATATTGAACAAATTAAAAGTTTAGGGATCACATTGCACATTGAGTTAGTAGCACATTGAGTTAAAGTTCATGGATCATATTAAGCAAATTAAAAGTTCATGAATTGCATATCATATTAGATTGAAATTCAGGAATTATGCGTGTCATTATTCCTTTTTCTCGGAATGAAGCCGAAGCCATCTTTCGTAAACCTAATTTGAATCAGGATCATAACCTAAGACCACTAATTTGCATTTTTCCAGATAAAAAAATGAAAAGAGAATTGAAGAAAAAAAGAATAATTATTATGACTTCATTTTTTGGAACAGTGGAAATATTTATTTATTTGGAGAAAAGCTCTATAAAAAGCGCTCTTTTTGGTTGCATCTGTCCGAAACACGCTCGCGTTGCTGCTCCTCCCCCTCCTTCGTTCACTTCCCTTTCCCCTGCATCTTCTTCGCTACGCACAGAGACAGAGCTGAGCGAAAATGGTCGAGCCCTGCTGGACCTCGTGCCGCCTGAGTACGTTGGTTCTTGTCTTGCTGGTCGCCGGAGCAATGTCCGGAGCAGCAACCGCCCGCCGCTCGTCTCGACCCAATGAGTACTTGCTTTCTTCCTTCCTCTTCCTCTTCCTCTTCCTCTTCTTCTACATTCAACGAATACGCATGTAGAAACAGGGCATTCCACGGCGCCATTCGCGTTGCATCAGCGAGACATTTCTCGGTCTGAACGTCTGGCAGTTGATATCCTCCTAGACAAGTGGGGAGTAGTAGTTCAGCTGCACCGCATTCGTTTTCGTGGGCGAGGGAAGCTTCGAAAAAAACGAAAAAACTGGGCTTTTCCCGATTCCTAAACCCTTTTTTTACCGGAGAACACTGTCTTCTCCGTTTTAACACGCACAGAGTTCGGTTCCGACGCGACACGATCACAGTATTCGGAATTGCTGAAAAGAGGAATTCCCCACACGTTTTGATCAAGAACCTGAGACCGACACACGGCTTCGAACCGAATCTGTTCTGTTTTCATTGACTAGACAAATGGATGCGAACTAGATCACACGACACTACACAGTACGAATTGGCAGCCATACGCAGAAATTGTTTCGCTTGGACAATATATGCTACATTGACGGAATTGTAACTGGTATTACTGTTCTTTTTCAAGAAAAGTCACTGTTTTTTTGGTAATCAGGCGTGCCCTTTCCCTTCTCGAGCGACTCCATCAATGGCTCTCTGGCGAGCTTCAAAAGGGCATCCTCGTCTTCATTTTACTACTCTCCTTTCTTTATTTTCTTTCACTGGACTACCTGAGACTTTTCCTTTCTTCTCTCTCCCCTTCGTTGAAGGGGAACCGGCCATGAAAATGACTCGCATTGCATTGCATTGTGATTTACTGGCAGCCTCTGACTCCCAACGAATCCTTAATCAGTGAAGCTCGAAACACGGAACATCTAATTTTTTCTTTCGAATTTCTGAATTGCAGGAACGTCGAAACGGGGGTGCTCCGGAGCTCGAGCTCGAACTACTCGTCCGTGGCGTCGTCAAGGTAACTGCATTGCGCTCGCTGAACCGGGCTTTACGAAACTTCCGCAATCTAAACACTAATTTGCAGTTTGGACGGCTCGATAATACCGTCGACACGTGAAATTAATCTTTCGATTTCACCTCGATGGCTTAGATAAGTTTGTTTAGCTCGAGCGAGCCATTAGTTATGTCTGCACTATCAGCCATACATTAAGCTAATATTCTTGTGCCGTTCGAACTTTCCTTCTTGCCATTTATTAGAAGGCAGTAGGTTCACCGACAAAACAGGAACTTGATTTTCAAGATCCGCTTTTATTTTTTCTGTTGCATTTGCATAATTTTATACTTCGACGTGCTGTCCTTGTCGGCAACCAAAACGGGAACATAAGCACAAAACAGAGTACATTAATTCAGCGGTTGTTTGATGAACATGGACATCAGCTAGCATTTGTTATCGGCGATGCCGCCCGTTGAAAACTCGACAGTCTCATAGACTCGCTTTTCGCAGCTCTGAAGAGGGTGATCATCCGAATGAGCAAGCAGTTGATGACCCGGAGAAGGTCGCCTCCATGGTCGACATGTGAGTTTCATTCCGCGTTCGCTCGCAATCTTTCGTCGATATAGTATGTTTCGAACACTTAATAATGCTTAAGTTTTTTGTGGGGACCATCGCTGCGACACCAAACAGTATCAAATGCCATGTGAGAGCTTTGGCACCCATCGTATTCTTTGTTCATATGTGACAATACGTGACAATTTAGGCTATATGTCGCCAAAAGGACCAATGAAAGTGCCCTGTTTGTTTCTGCTGAAACTCCAAAATGAAGCCAGAGTTTCTTCTGTTCATTGTGCTGATTGAATCGAACCGATTTGTTTTCGTAAAGCGACGAATTTTCTGTTGCTTGTTTGCAGTAATGCTATGTCTGAGAACCATGATGTCACAGAAAGAATCAATTCTTTGCCATACCAAAGAAAGAGCCAAAGGTGGAAAAAGATTGGTACTCCACCAATGCTGCATTGGTGTTGTTATTCATCACTGTCGGCGATTTGCGCTGAAATAGCGAAATTTTAAATGCAGAATCTGTGAAAGGATGGTTCCACATTGATGTATAAGAAGCTGTGATTGAAATTTGATTGATTGAACGAAGTATTCGGAAAAGGAGCTGACTTGGTTTAGTTTTGATAGGATCATCAAGAACAGCACAGAAAGGAGGAACTTGGGCTTCTTCTCTTGTGGGACTGGCAATCCAATCGACAACTGCTGGCGCTGCGACCCGAACTGGCACCTCAACCGCAGGCGCCTCGCCGACTGTGGCATCGGTTTCGGCAGGAATGCCATCGGTGGCCGCGACGGGCGATTCTATGTGGTGACTGACCCCAGCGATGACGACCCGGTTAACCCGAGGCCTGGCACACTGAGGCACGCTGTTATCCAGGAGGAGCCCCTGTGGATTATGTTCAAGCGCGACATGGTGATACAGCTGAAGCAGGAGCTGATCATGAACAGCTTCAAGACCATCGACGGGCGCGGGTCTAACGTCCACATTGCGAACGGGGCGTGCATCACGATCCAGTTCGTCACCAATGTGATCATCCATGGCCTTCACATCCACGACTGCAAGCCCACCGGCAATGCCATGGTCAGGAGCTCGCCGACCCACTACGGTTGGCGGACCATGGCCGATGGCGACGCTGTATCCATTTTCGGGTCGAGCCACATCTGGGTCGACCACAACTCTCTCTCCAATTGCGCGGACGGCCTTGTTGATGCCGTGATGGGCTCGACAGCGATCACTGTTTCCAACAACTATTTCACCCACCACAACGAGGTGCGTCGAGTTGTTTATCATCTCACATTCGGGTTAACAATCGACACATTCTCTATACAATTGCAAGGCTTATTAACGGATACTTGTTCTCATGGATAAAGGTGATGCTGCTTGGTCATAGCGATTCTTACACGAGAGACAAGTTGATGCAGGTGACCATCGCTTACAACCATTTCGGCGAAGGACTGATCCAGAGAATGCCAAGGTAAAAAGATCAATGCAACCTTTGATGACCAAGGCCTTGCGTTTGGTTAATTTTTTCTCCGGTTTTTCTTGGACGGCCGCCATTACTAGCAGAGCGGTTTAGATTTTGACAGAAGATTTGAATGATCTCCAATATGCAGGTGTAGACATGGCTACTTTCATGTGGTGAACAATGACTACACTCACTGGGAAATGTATGCCATCGGCGGAAGCGCCGAACCCACCATCAACAGCCAGGGCAACCGATACGCCGCCCCGGTCAACCCCTTCGCAAAAGAGGTACAATATCTACCCGCTAGTCGAAAGGCCAATTTAACATGCATTTATGAACATAGATCAAGCCGGAGGTGTCATAATTCCTTTGTCTTAGTGTAATCACAGAGCCAATGACTTTAGGATCTTGATCTTGGAAATGCCTTTCGCTAGCTAACGTAATATACGCCGGCGCTTCTAAATGCCGGCAAATTTTGACAAAACTTGGGCGAGAAGCGAGTTGTGATGGCCATATCATGCACAGGTGACCAAGAGGGTGGGCACTGCTCAGAGCCGCTGGAAGAGCTGGAACTGGAGGTCGGAGGGAGATCTCCTGCTGAACGGCGCCTATTTCACTCCCTCAGGGGCCGGGGCATCAGGCAGCTACGCCCGAGCCTCGAGCCTCGGGGCCAAGTCTTCTTCCATGGTTGGGACCATAACCTCCGGCGCCGGCGCTCTCCCCTGCCGCCCCAGCCAGGCTTGCTAGCCCCGAGAGGGGCGCTTTTCCATTCTTGGTATATAATCATACGCCTAACGGTGTAAGTACAGAACACACCCGTTGTCTATACCCCAAAAGATACCGGAAAGAATTCACATTCGTTTCGAATGTCTTCAGACTGAGTGTAACAATTTACACCCGGTCAGTCTCAATGGACATCGATGACGTCCTCAACCTCGGCCTGCTTCAATCGGAAGGGAAAGCAAGCGCCACATTTGGAGCCGGTGCGGAAGCGTTGTCCTCGATTTGCTGTCTCGCCATTTTCGTCTTCATCGACCTGTCTCGTGTGCATGTGTCGTGTTCGTCTCCGTCTGTCCAGATACTAAAGTTTTCTTACAGCGAATGTGCTCAAGAGTTCTGTAGCGTTTGTCGTTCATTAGGTATGATCAATAGTATGCAAAATGCATGTGTGAATTCGAGCCTTGTAAGACAGTGTGATTTACAGGTAATGCCGCAATTAGCAATACAAGCGATTCTATTTCAGCACTCTTTCTTTTATGGTTTTCGATTCATGCCCATCACATCTACAATCTTTTCCACTCCCGCAAATTCGTTAGGTGTTCGGTATGAATGTACAAGAAATCCTACAACTTACATTCATAGTATAATGAAGTCATAAAGTTTTTGTAAGTAGCACCAAATGTCCTCATGATAATATGAAACAACAACAGATGAAAAAAGAATAACGATCTACAAATCTAATGGATATTCTCGATCCAACAATATTTTACAAATTTTGAGATTTAGTTGCAAGATTGGAAACTTTGTAAATTCAATTGCACTTCAAGTATAAATCTCTAGATTTCTAGGGTGCGTGTGCTTATCCCTAAATTTTCTAGGGCGTGTGCTTATCCCTAAATTTTCTAGGGCATGTGCGATTATGTAACTTTACTATAGAAACGATATCGTTTAGGCTTAATTGTAGCTCATGTCAATACTCTACGACATCTAGGAGTCTAATTTGGTAAATTTTAAACTGTAAAAATTGGCTTGACAACTCTAAAAAACCCATGAAAGACTTTTAAAGCACAAATTAATACAAAGGCTGTCTTTTTATATATTTAATGTTTTGGGGTCCCAAAAGCTACGTGCAGTTTCATTTGGCTGTGCAAAGAAAAAGAAAAAGTGTGGACATGACTTCACTTCACTCGACCAACTAGCAAACTGGGGGGACCAAAATAAGGCCAAAATGAACTGTTTGAGCACGAAGGCTAACCTAACATGGCTGATTGCACGATTCCGGTTCCCTCGCACTTCAGTGTTGTAGTGCATCGCGAGGATTATCGAACCGCCTAATAGATTTGGAGGATGTACAGGACCATTGCAAAAAAGAAGGCCTAAATTTATTGTGCGAATATCAATTCAGTCTTAAACCTTTCGATGATTTCCAAATGTAGTCGTTCTGGCTAACTTTTGGCCGGATAATCCTTGACACGGACGTTGACCGTGGCACGGCCTGTGCTGACGTGAATAATTATTTGCTTTTTTTGAAAATTGAAGGAAAGGTCTTCACCAAATCTAAGCCAAACGTCAGTGGTCAGTGGGATCGAATCTATCTGCCACGTCAATTTGAACGAGGAGGAGATTTGAACGGGGTTCGTTAGCCCAGTTGACGTGGAAGATGTGGATGTCACATGACCATGCGTGTGACCATGTCGCCCAACATGGCATGTGAGGGGTTTCGGTACCTGCATGACATGGACCCCCCCAGCACATACATGATGTCCTCCCTCCCCAACGTTGCACATGGTACGTGATGATCGTGTGCAAATGTGGTGGTGGAGATTGATGTGGACCTCTAGAAGAAGCTCAGTAGCTTTTTGAGAGCTTTCTAGCCCCAGCATCATGCGTCATGGCATTTATGATGACATGATGAATGGGCCAACATGCCATATGTAGTCATTTCATGTGTAACTTTCCCAAGTACCCATTAAGTTATTTAGCATACCTATGGCTCACCCATTCGGGGATGTATGTACCTTCTACCCCCTCAATACTAAGGGGATCATGTTTTTAGGGTGACATTCACGCGATGGCTGGATTTTGACCAAAGTCTAAAGCGTGAAAATATGCAAATAAGGAAACAAATAGGGGTCTGGAAAGATTTGAACTCAGGACTTCCTACCATGATATCATGTGATTTTGTAGAACCGCTGCCAATTGTTTAAACTGTTAGATGAAGTCATAGTTAAATGTTTAATTATTCTAATAGATTGAGCTTTGAGGAACCATTGGCATTGGAGGCCCCCTCCACGCTCCTATTCAGTAATTACCTATTTAATATTCATCCAATTCAATGAGCGCATGTCTCCACATAGGCATCGTAAGTTCATGAAGCTAGGAGAAATAACCCAAATATAGATAAATATATTTTATTCATATAAAGAGGCGTCTCGCCACACGCACACATATATATATATATATATATATATATATATATATGGAAGAGGCAAAGATAAGTCTAAAGGCTCATAAAAGAAGAAATTTCTAAAGCCGCACAGGTAAGCAGATGCTTGATCGAGCGACCCGTGAATCAAGGAGCAAGTGGTGAGTGGGAATAAGTGATTCTGCTTAACAAAAAAGCTGGCTTGCATCATTATGCTCGGTACTGAAGATTGCTGAAAGATACAAATCTCATTTGGACCAACGACGGGGCAAAATCAGACCGGAGTGAGACTTGTCAGCAACCTTCTTGCTGACATCTTTCTCATTTCCTTCTCTTAATCAATTCAATTTTCATCCTTGTTCCTTGCAGGATTTTGCTTAAGAACTAATAATTGTCACAAGGGTACAAAAAAGGAAGAATAAGTTGGTACTTGAGAGGACACAGTTCAGGATCTACTTTGCCATAGAGAAGATGACAGGAAAAGGGAAATAAAGAAGAAGAAGAAGAAGAAAGAAGAAGAAGAGTACAGTCCTACTTGCAAGTCTTTCTGGGTACCAAGTCACTTTCATTTCATAATTTATCTGCTTTCCAATCGCTGCAAAAAATATGTGAAAAAATACATCCGGTTGTCTATGTTGTCTAAACTTCTCCGAAGTTATAGAATTTGTTCACAAATTGGGTTCGCAAGAAAATGTACTCACCATCAAACTGAGCACGAAGACGTCCAGGGTCTATGCAATCAACCCCGGTTGGCACAGGAATGCTTTGTGCCTCTTGTGTTGGTAGAAAGAAGATTGTTCTCGAACTACAATCAGCCACACATGCTCTCAAAGTTTTGCTCTCGAGTAAGGCAGAATCGAATATATTTCCAGAGAGAAATTCGAAATGACCCCGAAATGGGACAATCCTTACATGTACATGTATTGCCAAGTGATGTAGTTCACCACAACGGCTTGAATATAGACTTCTTATGCTCATAGATTCGTAATTTTATTGAATGATGCTTCAGGGTTTTGTCGAGCATTTCCAAAAAGTTTGACAATATATGATGCTTGCTATGCAAGCAATTGAGCAACGTTTGCACAATTTGTTCAATCACGGATATAATCAATCTCTTCTAGACCCTATTGAAAGGTGATGTTTATGAAAGCCCAGTTTGCTGATTTTCTTCACCTAACAAAGTTGCAGGAAAAGCAACACTAGCAATTGATCCCGACATTTTCTCTGGCCTTTTTGTTCTTTCTCCTCCTCCATCACCACTTGAGCATCCACTGTACAAAGATAAATTGCACAGTATGTTATTTTGTATGGAGTGACGCTGTACAAGAAATAGCCATTACAGTAGTATAAAAAGCTTACTCTTATGGGTCGGACTGGAAAATGTAACCAGCCTTGGCAAAATGGGATTTTACTTGTTCGAGAGCCCTGTAACGGTGAGAGATCTTATTCTTCTCTTCCTTGGGCATCTCTGCGTACCTATAACAAACAGAAACAACATATTAAAGTATGGTAACATAATATGACAGTTAATATAGGCAAAACTGCAGAAACCAAAGAGTACTTGGACATAAAACTTACGTTTGCTCGTAGCCGTCGGGTTGGAAGATCGGATCCCATCCAAAATCAGTGGGTCCCCTTGCAGGTACTATCTTCCCCTGAGATGGCCACAAGAGTCAGATATCAGTGCAATCAACCAACCACAACTAAAAATTTCTTCCGACTCAGCGGAGCAGACAAAAGACAGCAATCAATGCATATGAAAAGCTCCATTGTAATTGATGAACAAAACAAATCGATTAAGAATTAACCATGGATATCATTGAAAATCCCAAGCTCATTCTTCTCATGTAAAGAGCATTTCTCAACATTAATCTGACAATAGATTATAGAGAATGTAGAATTATAATCAGCAACTTTACAATCCTGGGTTTACCTTGTGAAAACTAAGGATCTCACTTGAATAAACCTAAAATTGAACTTAATCTCATCACGGAATCCTTTCAGTTACCAAAAACAAGGGAAGTCACAAACTGTTGTAGTAATATAACTAAGTTCTCCATATTCTGTCAAGCAGCTAAGATAAGAGGAACACGAGCACGGAAGAAAAATTGTGATAAAAGAATTCTAATGTATGATGGTGTCCTCTACAAGAGCAACTTACTGGAGTCTTTCCAAGAAAAGTGATTGGTTCAGCATCGGGTCCATTCATGAATGAAAATGCGCACAAAGCATAAGCTGATTTATCCTCATATGCCATCAACATATTGTTGAGACCTATAGTAGTTAGCCAAAGAGGGCATAAAATAAATGTATGAGAACTTCCAAGAGAACAGGGGCTAAATAATTCAGAAAAGAGCAAAGGAAAAAAGATACCTTCATGACCAAGCTTCTGCAGAAACCACTTGCTGCGTGATTTATAATAAATTAGATATTATCACAGAAAGAAAATAAGATATTTTAGTAACCCAATTAAAAAACAATTCATTGTAACATGTATAGATGTTAAATAGTTTAAAGCATTAAAAATCTGATATTTACTGGCATTGGATATCGAAAGAAAATAGTTAAGTGTCTAAGTAGAACTTTAGAAGATTCTGCATCTACATATGGAAGAGGTCATCAAAAACAAAATTAGTGCCTGGATGGGGCAGCTTCCCCAAGATAGACAAAATTGAGGGAGGCTGGCAAGGCCCTCCTGAATCTGATTGAAGCTTCAAATTAATGACTAGAAAAGTGATTGAAGCATTTTTGTTGTCTGGTGAAGATTTATCCATTTGGAGAGCATCTCATGCAAGAAGACGAGGGATACCAGCAGCAACTAGTTGATTTACTCTCAAACATTCAAAATCCAATTATTGAAAAAATTCTTATCTTCAATCCGGTTTACTGTCCAACAAGAACAGGATAACTCCAACATTTCAGAGAATGAAGTAAGTAACCTATGAAAGCAATAAAAAAATTTCACTTAATCAGCCATTCATATAACTTGCCTGACTAGAAAAAGGAGAAATAAGCTAAAAGAATAACAAACAACTTTTCTCAGCTAGATTTCTCAGAGAAGTGGCCCTTGGCGGTAGGAGAAAGACTAGTAACATATAAAAATGTCAGATAGATCATATGTGTGAAGATAAGGGGAAAGAAGGAAGTGAACATCTAAAATTGACACTCCTCAAGGCAACCCTACTCGCTGCATCCAGGGCCAACTACAATTCTGATTGAGGTTGAGAGTGCGAGCAGCATCTCACACCGCATCACTTCCAACTCCTCTAAGTACATAGTAGAATAACTAATGGCTTCCCAGGTATGTTTACCAGAAGCAACCTAGTATGTCGGAGTAAGACTACAGACAACCACCTTTTTTCTTCTGACAAGTTAGCTGGCCAGAAGAAGCTAGTGTATATGTGTGCAGATGAAGGTAAGAAAGAAGTGAAAATCTAGAAACCATACTTTTTAAGGTTATTCATCACGCCAAAGGTGCGTGAGAGGCCTATTACAATTTCAATTAAGGACAGAAGTGCATGTAGCTTCTTAGACCCCCATACCAGAAGTGACAATTCCTCAAAGTGCATGGTAGAAGCCAGTACACCCCACAAAATCCGAGTGGCTTAGGCGTCCTATACTTGAGAATGCAAGTGCACTGATTGAGGTTGGCTCAAGGTTAGCAGAGTTGAGAATTCAAAATTAATCCAGGGTGTTGGGGGGGCATATAGGCCATCTTGTCAGATGTCAAGAATTTAAACTATCCTCTCAAATGGATCAGTATGGAAGGGGAAGGTATCACTGATAGAGAAACACACAAGCTCATCAGTCACGCTAGTCATGAAGACTAGTGAAATTACGCAGCAGTCCTGTATCAGTACTTCATAGTCTATATACACCAGCCAACAAATATACTTAAGGGTCTCTTTGACCCTCGCTTCAAGAATTTGTCAATATTTTTTATATACTCATGCCTTAGCTTTTGGTAGAACTCATTATCATAGCATCCCTGTTAAATCCAATTCAAAATTTTGGGCTCAAGGCCCTATAAACATTATCCAGAGGAGCTATGAAACAGGTGAACAAAGTTCAATCATCCAAAGGAGCCCCGCCCTTTCACTTCCCTCACTCTTCTTAGGAATGTTGCTGGAGACTGCCTGAGCTACATACAAATAGAGGCCTGGAAAGTGAAGGATAAATTTTCTACATCCAGCATTATGAGTTAGGATAATTATGTGAGTGCAAACTGCAAAGTTCTTTCCAAGCAAGATACGAGATTTGACCATCATCATACTTGTATAAAGACAAAGGATATTCATGAAACATCATTTACAACTCATAATAGGCATTAGGACATCAATGTCATTATGTTCAACTCTCAACCAATGCATTCGCGACCTTTCAATGCACTTCATCGTGATTTATCAGTGTATCTAGAGAACTTGGACCTGCTCTTCTTTGATTATACTCAGGTTAATAATTTCCGGTGATCCTGACCATTTGATAAAAAGTCAATTCACAATCTGAGATGAACAAATCTTAGGGAAAAAACTTGGAACCTAGAGACAACTACAACCAATAACTACAGCCAACCATTTCACTCTTTCGCTTTAGTTTGTCACTTGGGAGTTTTTGGCATGGAGAAGTCGGAATATACCTTTGTGTCAGCTATTGACATTTGTTAAAAAAGATTAAAAATCCCTCGTTCCTCATACAACCGAAGCCCACACCAGCTCAGTCCCAGAGCCATAAAAAAAGATTTCTGAGAGAAGTTGCCTAAATTTGAGGGCAAGGATACTAATTTGATGGTAGTTGATACACCGATCAAGGATGCATATGTTATGTCCTTGGCCCTTAAGTACTCTAGAAGGGGTTAATACTTTCCTTGTAAGATAGAAAGTAATAGAGGTGAAAGAATTAATAGGTCAATGTTGGACAGAATTCTTTCAGATGATAGCAGTAACTATTTTTGAAATTTGTTCTAACAGCATAAGACTGAGACTCGATTGATGCTTGATGTATAATACAAAGTGAATGACCTCACATAACTAATCATAAGGCAACCATCTTTCTTGAGTAGCACTACAACACCCTTTTCACTCCTCTCTAATATGACCCTCTTTCAGGACCTGTTTGGGTATTGTCCTTTGTAGAACAATCATTGGCAGAGTGAAAACAGGTAATTATGGTTCAGAGAGAAACTGGCTAAAGTTCCCAAATGAATAAAATTTTGCGAAGTTGTTGAGATAGTTCAGACTGGTTTCTGGAAGGGAATAGAATGTATCCCAATCTGCAGCCGTTCAGCCGGTTCTCAATGTCTGTCAGCAGGTCAAGGTAGCTTTGAACTTTCGAATTCTCTTTCTCTCTGTGTTTCTGATCTGATTGTCCATCAGTTAATATGTAAACACTACTTTGCAGAAATGACTACCGCAGTAGCAATAATTGACACCGATGCCCTAATTAGATATAAAATCAAGTATAACTTATCATACTAAATATCCCAATTTGACAAAGTGAAACTTTGATCCTACAATAAACCGATCAGCAGTATAACCCCTCAATTTGCTCGGATGCCCTACTCAAGATAATTAACTCCAAAACAGTCCACAGTTACATAGTCATTGACTTAAAATTGAGGAAAAAAAATAAGAAAATCACCAAACAAGTGCTGATTTACAGACACAATGTACCATCACAACTATTCTCATATTATTCAAGAAATTTTGCCAAGCTAATTGGTCATTGCTAATTAAAAAAGGAAGCAATAGAGCAGAAAAAAAAAAAATCAAGCATAGCACCAAACCAACCAGATACTTAGAAAAGAACAAGAATCAGAAACAACACCTCACATAGCAGAGCAACAGCAAAAGAAAGCGACTTACATGTAAGGCCCTGCGCATCAATTCGAAAACAAATCCATCAGAACAATCTGTCATACGCGAATTACTCACCAAGGCATCAAGCACTCAAAAAATTGAGACGTACCCGGAAGACCCTTCAGGGCATTGAAGCAGAGACAAGTGTCTTCAACCAGCACAGGTCCACTGACCTTCCAATTCAAAGAGCCAATCAAGTCCACCGGTCAAATACGCAAAAGCACGTCACAGAAACCAAAAAAAACGAGAAAAGGGAAAGTACCTCAATAGCAGCCAATCGAGCCTTCTCTCTGGATATGTCTTCAGGTTCTCCTTGCAATTCAGGCACTTAGAACGACAAAACAAAAAACACCCAGTTAAGAGTTTCTTAGAAAAAGGCGAGTAATATAAGATCAGCGACAGAGAGAGAGTATACAGTCGAGCTTGAGGGGCTGAAAGGGGATGGATTGACCCAAGATGGAGCGGACTTCTTCGAGCTTCTTGGCGTTGCCGGTCACGAAGGTCACCGGCCGCGACAGCACCGGACCAGAGGCTTTCACGGCCGCCATGCTTTCCCGCCTAGCTTTCTCGCCGCGAGAAAGTCACGAGGTCGTGGAGGGTTACGGGTACACCGATCGAATTGGCTTAAGATGGTGAACTCTTCCCTCCACTTCCACACTTTTCCTTGTGCTTGAAACTATGGCACCAACCAGGTTTAGTCGAATCGTGCACTTTTCTTTGTACCGGTTAGGGGTTTCGACCAAAACAATAAAAAATGGTTATGGGTGATCGGTTGTCGTCGATTCCCACTCTTGCATAGAGAATCCGACCAGAAGTGTCGGTTCCCTATTTATCGAATTGGCAACTGGCCCATCTGGTCATAAACAGGATTGGGCCAGATCAGTTCTGGGATGAGTCTAGGAATTGGTAGTAATATTTTTTTTTCTTTTTCTACCCCCTCCAAGACTGCGAGTGTTGTTGCATAGTCTAAACTCACTGGAGTTTGTCTCAGTGACCACCCTTTTTTACTTGGGAAGGAAGGGGTGATGAGTTCAATTCCCTATTTTTCTTAGAGAGGTTAAAGGTGGGGACGTTTAGTTTCAAATTTGAGTTTCAACTCCCACGTTCCCACACCTTGCAATGAGGCATGACAAAAGTTTGAAAATGAGTTGAGATTAGAGTAGAACAGACAATTTTTTTTTTTCGTTCTTTAGTGCTTTGGATCTTTAATCAATGAAAATCTTGGTGGAAAGACGCTAAAGTTGTGATAAGAAGTGATCAAGATTCATTAACTTGCGAATAAATAAAAAATGTCGGTTCGGTCCACACCTAAACTTGGGAACTGGACCGACAATTACTTGTTCCAAATTGTAGGATTTGGGAACCGCCTAGGACCAGTAGGTCCGGTCCGGTTCTAGTGCTCACCCCTAAAACTGGTGGAGTAGCTAAAGACCCGAGTTTGATCTACTCATGGTGATGTATGCAATACTAGTTAAATTCTATCAATAATATACGAAGTTGTGTCCAAGAAATCTTGTGTAGTAGCTAAAGACGCATGATTATGTGAAGTTTAAGCACGACAAAGACTTGAAAGATGTCGACGGCGTTTAAGGAGCCCTTGAGGAGCTGTGGAAGAGTGAGTAGCATTTTTGAAAGAAGGGTTGAGGATATAACTCGAACTTAAGCCCAGCCAATCAAACTAACCTCAAATTAAAGCAGTAAAATAGTTTTTCACATTGAATGTCAGAAAATCACTAAAAGAAGTTCACCTTGGACTTTTAAAATGTTTAAAATGGGAAAATGGATACCATAAGTGTTATAACTTTCATATAATATTTATTTAAATGTCATAACTTTTTTTTTCAATCACTTAAATATCATATATGTACTACGCTCACTTGAGCGCCATAATTTTAAAAAAAAATGTTCACCATAAGTGCTATGCTATGTTGGATTTCCGGCATTTAGGTGAATATTTTTAAAAAGTTGTGGCACTTAAGTCATCAATTGAAAGTTATAGCACTCAAGTGATCTTTTTTTTTCAAGTTATAGCACTAAAGTCATCGAAAAAAAGTTATGGTACTTAATTGAGCGCTATACGAAAATTATGACACTTGTGATATCTTTATTCTCTCAAAAGAAATGTGAAGAGTTAGTGCAGTAAGGACTAATCGAGCCAATGAATTTTGAATGGGCATGTGAAGCTTTTTATGTCAACAAGTGAGATGCGCACACTGGGGGATGAAATTGCCATCTAGTCTTCAAAAACCATTAGTTTATGCCATAAAGCACTCGGAACTCAAGAAATTTCTAATCCATAGGTTTCACAAAATAGTGAGCATATTTGCAAAACCAACTCATCTTATTGAATTCACAGCCTAACTCTAAGCTTATAATAACATCAGACTTGGAGGAAGAGGGGAAATCTTCAATGTCGTTTGATCTTTAATTGTGAGAATTTTCAATTCGCGAGAGTGACGACTTTACAAGGTTGTGCATAAGTTAACGAGTTACGTCCGGACAAAAATAATCATTAACGTTTGATTGGCGTGAAAATCATGAAAACATATGTGTAATTCATCTGTGATTGACTGGTTGTTTCGCGAGAGAGTTGTATGAGACTAAATATTGTGAATTATTCAGTGTAACAAGTGTTGAGGAAACTTCTTGATTTTGTGGTTGACAAAACTATTCATGATTAACTTGTAAATCTGATATATATTCTTAAGTATTTTGATCCAAGTTTATATATTTTGAAAGTAGTAACTTTAATACTTCGAGAGAACTTAACTTTCTGGACGGTCAGACTTTACGAGATTCAGAAAGGAAAACTTCAAACTTTACGAGATTCAGAAGGAAAACTTCAGACTCTATTGATATAGACACTCAGACTTTATATTAAGTTGTCAAAGATCTTCACACTCTAATTTTGAAGGACTTATTCATTACTGAAGATCTACACTGACTTTGAACAAAAAGCAAGAACCATAAATTCTTCAGACTCAGAATTTTTCGGAACGAAATATATCAGCTAATGATCTGGCTTAGATTTCACAAAAGGAAAGTTTTGATTGACTCAATCTCAGCCTAATTGATTGACAATCAAACATTATGGCAAGTATATATCACAACGGATAAAACTCTACTTATGGAAATCAAGATTCTGGTTGTATGAACGATCAGATGCAGTGGGATTCTTATTTTGTCAACCAACGGCTACTCTATCCATTTTATACAAATCTGTCCATGGAGAAGATTGGAAGATGATCCTCTGAAGGCTGTCCAATGGCTAATTTGGAAGTGGAGGAGTATAAAAGGAGATCAATGAGGAGCAGAAGATAAGAATGAAATCGAGAATCAATAAGTCCAAAGTTTGAGTTCATTTCGATTGTACTACTCGTCTTTCCTGAGCCAAATACTGAGATTTTGAGAGATACTATGTAAAAGTGATTGTGTGAGATAGAAAGTTCTATTATTCACCGAGTGATATCACTTAGATCTTGTAATCCCTTTGATCACATAGTGAAATCTAGCCAGCAAGCTATCAACGTGGGAGAGTGGACGTAAGCTTGATCTAAGCCTAACTTCTATAACTTCTTGTGTGTAGTTCTTTCCATCTCTAATCTCTCTTTATATTGTTTGCACTACATACTAGCACATTCAAAATCTGATTATTGTTCAGACTTTATCGATTATAAAGTCATTTTCGCTTTAAATTATGCAAATTCACTCAAATCACCTATTCACCCCCTCTAGGTGATACTTGCTAGGTACATCAACAGGGACTCAGAAAACACTGAAATTGTTTAAGTAACTTAAGTGCAATTATATTCTCCATTGGAGCGCGTGATCTATTGTGGAAACCCGATGTTTGATTTATTTCCTATTTTTTTTATTATTATATTCTATCATTTGTTTCGAAACACTATATATTTTCCGATTAGCTCCCTAAAATATAAACCAACATTCAAATGATTCTCATATTTGGCCCCTTTGCAATATCCACACATCCCCATAACATAAAATGATTATGTGATGGTTCAATCGAATTTGAAAATGAGGATATAAAACGTGCAGAAATCCATGTAATTTTAATAGTAGAAGCTGGAGTCCCATTAGGACCATATCTTAGTACTCATATAGAAAAAAACTGATTCAACTTTGTTTTATTCAAATAACATACTACATCATTTTTCACTAACCAAAATGATGAAACCGAACGGAGGCCAAAATAAGAGTTTAGGCATTGCAGCAACAATATTGGTAAAGTGGCTCAAGACATCTCCCTCCACTATATCCATAACGTCGGCAAGCGCCATCGCAGTCGGGCAGATCTTCACATTTCCCTTGGCAGACGTATTTTGCATCCCCTATAAACCAAAAAATACAAGAAGAAGAAGATTATGGTGATTCTCTTTAAGAAAACATTTGATAGGATGCAACTATGAGCAGATATATTCTCTATAGAGTCAAAAATATAACTGGACAAAAATAGATAAGAAATGGGAAAACTTTTAATATTTTATGATCCGTTTGTTTGAAGGAAAACTGTTTTCCAGAAAATGATTATCCGGTTATCCGATATTTAGACGGCTAATCGATTTACGGAAAAGTTTTTTCATTGAACGAAAACAAGTTTAGATCATGGGAAGACGATATTTCCTTCTAGCAAGAAAGAATTCACTTTCCCTAAACTACCAAACAAATGAAAACTAATCAACTTTATTAAAAACGATTCCCATGAAGAAAATTTTCCTTTATCACGTAGTTTTCGATAAAACAAACGCACCCTCAATTTTGATTTTCATTTCTGAAGCTATTTTTCATTTTTATTTCTCACCTACTTTCATGCATTTATATTTCCAAAGTCCAAATAACATACGGAGAGGATGTGTGAGTTTGGACGACGCTGAATCATTTCATTATGGAAAAGCACAAGAAAAGTATATCATAAAAAAGTTTCAGTAGTCATGAAAAATTACCGAAAGAGAAGAGACAGGCCAGGAAAATGGCATAGATAATTGCGATCAGCATATGCTTGGAGACAAGTCGAGAAGCCATCTTCTTCAGTGTGCTCGCCTACGGATGGAAGCTGCTTGTTTTTATAGGAGTTTTCATGCGTTTTGAATACTAAATCGCCTTCACTTTATGCGGAGGAAAACGCTTGAAGGAGACTATTGGATATTATTCACTATAATTACAGATTTCATGAATCAAGCATTCATGACATTGACATATCTGGAGAGATTGTCAAATACGTTTGGGTGTGAGCTTTCAATTAGGAGATTCTCTTACCCTCTTGGTCTAAGCGTACTTACCATATCTTTTTGTAAACACGTGTGGGGACGGGACAGCTGGCCGCGTCTTCTGTTCGCGGACGGAGCAGACGGAGGAGGACCTGAGGTGGCGGAGGGAATGGCGGCTGGTCGGATGGACGGGCGGCCGTGGACTCGAGCTGCTGGGGAGCTCCGAGTGGAGTGGAAGAGACGAGCGGGAGGGAGAGAGTGAGTGAGAGAGCTGGTGGAAGAGAATGAGAGTGAGAGAGAGCCTGCTGGAAGTAGAGGGGGAAAAGAGAGGGAAAAGTGAGGGAGATAAAGAGTCATGGACTCTTCGCCTTCCCATGCAGGCAATCCCATTGGCTGGCTTAGGCGGTGGCTGCATGGCCAAGCATGAGCGCCATTTGGCGCTTCTCCTCCGTCAAGTGGTGGAGCGGAAAAAGAAAAAGAAAAGAAAAGAGAAAGGAAGAAGAGAGGGGCGACGGTGATGGTGGTGTTCCGGCGGCCAAAGGGGAGAAAGGGAATGAGAGTGACGTGCTTGGCAAGGAGTTGGGTCGCGCAGATGGTGCGACGTCGGAAATAATTGATCCAATGGAAATGAATCTAAGAATTAAAATTCATGATTCCAAAGACGACAATGGTGGCACTAGTGTGACATCCAAACTTCCAAATTCTCTTTTCTTGATTTCAATGGTCGAGCGTCCTAATCCATCAGGGTGCATACATTCTTTTGGTCGTACAAAGTTCAGGATGTCATAGTGTGTCATATATTTTTGTAAATGATGTGTCAAATTGTGCAGATAAAATCAAGTTTGTATTAAAATTCTAAGTAAAAGTCTGTCACGTCACTTTATAAACTTAATTTCCATTCTAATCTTGTCTCTCTAGTATACTATGTATGTTCATTGGGGTAGAAATTTTGGACCAAGCAAATGATAATGAAAACCTAGTAACACGTCGTCGGTCGATCACTCACCTATCCATCTCTGTATGTGTGTGTGGATGTGCGCAACGACAAAGTGCGCACATTGCAATTATCTGACCGTCGTAAGAATATATAGGTAAGGCGAAGGATCGCCATCTCAAGCAGTGATATCCAATTGAAGGTGATCTCATAACTGGAGCTTTTAACTGTTGGGCTCGGGAGCAGATAATGAGATTGTGCGAGTTTTTGGCAATGTAGATCTTCAGCCAGAAAAGTCGCAGGGTGCCTCGATAAATCTCAACAATTGACATACACAGGCACACATGATGTTTTTATGTACGGTTCGTATTTATCGAGTCATTAAGGAGAGCACCATGCGAGGCACCGGACTTGCATCCGAGTCGGTGGGTGAGAGAAATTTGCCCACGTGTCGCAAATTTTACCCTCGTATTTATTATCATTGATGTCTCAATGTATTCGGCACGTCAGCACGATGTTACAGGCCAAAACGGGAGAGATGAAAATAATCCTAAACCAAATAAGAGTTTATTTGACTCATCAACATGATAAGGTTTTGGACAATCCAAATTTGTTTTCGCTTTTTTTCTTCTTCCATGTTTTCTTCTTTTTTTTCCTTTTGCAAATTCACCCTTCTTTCCTCCACGAGCCGCGGCGAACTACAAAACTATGCACATAGACGTCCTATACCGTCGCAGCCGTGCCGACCTGTGTCCAAGCTGCGCAACCCACTTGCCACTGCGCTACCCTCGCAGCGGCCACCACCACCACCATCCCCGCTCACTTCTCTCTCTCTCTGCCTTTGTCGCTCTCTATCCTTTTATGCCCTCTCTGTGACAAAGATTGCTGCCCTCAAGCAGCCTAGATCGGAGTCTGCTTGAGGCTGGGCAACCTTCGATTCGTAAGGGATTCCAGGTTTGTGTTTGCATCAAAATATGACCAACTTTTGGTTATTATCTACATATGACAGACATAGTCAATAAGAGCAGAATTTAGTTATTTATTAAGTGAATTATCAGTAACTTGAAGAGAATCGATAAAATTGCCAGTGAACTCATCGACGATACACAAAGTGAAATTATCGACGACCTTGAAGTTGATCAACGAAGTCATTGATATCGACATCAAGTAATTGACAAGAGGATAACCGCTGGTTGGTTATTGTGCCACTATTTTAGGATTGTTGTAACTTCTAGTAACCACTGAGAAGATATTGTTTTTTAGTAACAGATTGTAACCTCCTTTTGTAATCTTCATTGATAACCATTGTAGGTTTTAAATATCTACATCGTACTCTTCAAAGGACAACCCAAATTTACTATATTTCAGTACCTTACTTTCTTGCACCGTATCTTTATTTTCCAGACTTGCATCATTGATCAAATTCCAGCATGTTTAGCAGCTATAATTTCTAGATCCGCGTTGTTGATTAAATTCTAGCGTGTATCACTGTCATAGGTATTGCGTCGCCGATTAAATTTTGACATGATATCTTAACATTCTCAAACTTTTCATTGATTAAATTTCAGCGAGCTTTGTCTACATCTGGTTTGATTGTGACAACTACACTTATGGATCCTATCACAATTTAAATTCCGTCACGGTAAATGAAGCCGTTGGTTCCTTCATTTTTCTGGATATTTCTTATTCAGAGTTGGTGCAGAACCCGTTTTCTTTAATAAAAATAGAAGAACGACTTTCGATGAAAGATATTTTGTGACGGGAGAAATTCAGGTCAAAATGTTTGGTATTTTACTCCTTATTCATCATAGAGGCAAAGAGAGAGACATTGGAGATGGTTGCGAGTAGGTGTAGTGGCGACGATTGATGGTCGCGTAAATGTCAGAGGAGACCCGATGAACGTAGCGTGGTGCGGGAAGAGACGAAGGAGCTAGGGTTTATATTTGGATATTTTGGTGTGTTCTTCTAAATCTAGGGCCTTTCAAGCTTTCCGGTATATGATTAGTCGATCAAATACTGGCTGTGTAATCGTAAAATCAATGGTGGATGAAGTCGCTTGTGGAACTTTTACCCTTTGCTAGTGGTATACCGTATGAAAGTTATGTTAACTAGTTTCTTTTAGAATTCCACATTTTAACAAAGTCACATACTTCATAAAATAAACTTTGAATTATTAAAGCATATTTAGCAAAATGAGATTTAACAAGTGTTCGGGGGTACTATTTCGAAAAACTAGTTTTTGATTTTTAATACATTAATCACATGTAACATGAAAACCAAATACTTTTGTAAGATAAATGGCTGTTTGACAAGTTTCCCTTTTAAAATTGTCCATCCTATGAAAGTCCATTATGGACTGGTAACCCCTAATCACAGAGGATTAAAGAGTGATTAATGAGTCTTGTTCATTAATCTGATACCGTATCTGATCTTTTTGGACCGCCTGGAATTGGTGCACCAGTCGTAGTGAGAGAGAGAGAGAGAGAGAGAGAGAGAGAGAGAGAGAGAGAGAGAGAGAGAAGGTGGCGCTCTCTCCTCTGCATGGCATGCACGTCCCTCTACATGAAGCGGCGAGACGCAGCGCACATAAATGGCTACTCTTCTTTTCGCAGGTTTCAACTAACTCTCTGCCATCTTCATTCAAACCACTGTCCCCCCTTCGAGATCGTCCCTACAACACAAACCTGAAGTTTCACCGTCATTTACCCAAACCCCTTCAATACCCTCAACCGTACGCCCCACCGTCTCACTCTCTCTCTCTCTCTCTCTCTCTATAAATGACCCCCACTCTCATGCTATGGAACAAGCAGGAACACTCAATCTTTGAGAGAGAGAGAGAAAGAGAGAGATGGCGAGGTGGGTGTGTGCATGGCTGGTGCTTGTTCTCGTGGCAACGACCCAAGCAAGTGCACGTAAGGTTCCGAGCGACGCTGGTCCGAACGACGACGCGTCGGTGCATGCAACTGCATGCAAAAAGCGAAGCGGTGAGGTTACGAAGGAGGAGACGGTCATAGTGCACGCGAGTGCGCCGGAAACGGCAGCCGCAGCGGAGGCGCTGGGCGGCGGTGTGGACGACAAGAAGAATTTCATTGCCTTCGGCGGCATTGGCGGGTTTGCAGGAGCTGGCGGCTACACCGGGATTGGCGGTGTCATGCCGACCCTCGGTGGTGGCGGTGGGATCGGCAAAGGAATCGGAGGAGCTGCTGGAATCGGCGGCGTCGCCGGGGTTTTGCCTCTTGGGGGTGGCAGCGGGTTGGGCGGCTTGGGTGGCCTCGGAGGTGGGGCCGGCGGCATGGGCGGTGTAGGCGGCCTCGGAGGTGGGACTGGCGGCGTGGGCGGTGTAGGTGGCCTCGGAGGTGGGACCGGCGGCGTGGGCGGCCTCGGAGGCGGAGCCGGCGGCGTGGGTGGTGTAGGTGGCCTTGGAGGTGGGGCCGGCGGCGGGGCCGGAGGGGTAGGCGGCGGGACCGGTGGAGTTGGTGGATTGGGGGGGTTTCCGGGTGTTTGTCCTTGATTAAATTTGAGCATTCCTAGGTGTTTGTCACATTTAATCTTCTTGAAACCTAAGTTTAGTGTCGTGGTCTTTGAGTGTCGGTCATTGTCAAATAAAGAAGTTTAGGATTATTGTTTAGGCTAAGGTTGTTGATTAGGAGTGTGGAGGACATTGTTGTCCTCATTCGAGGTTGCAAGTGAAGTCCTTTCTTCCGTTCTCATTTACGGTTTGTTGCATTTTGTCATTGTACTTCGATATATCAACGCACGCGCGGAGATGTTAGCTTTCTTTAATGAATTTCCCAAGTGAGTCTCTTGAAATATTTGGAGCTTTTGTGGTATTTTTTCCAGAAGATGAAGAACACAAAGTGAGTGCTTGCATGCGGAACGAATGAGAAGGACGATACTAACTTTGATTGTTAATTATCCAATTTTAGACTCTGGAAAACCCTAGAATGGGAGATCCGGATTTATATGACTTAACTAAGTTTCAGCCATTTTATTTTCTGTATAAACATCTGATCATGTTCGAGGGGGCCAAGGTAAAAAGCATCTTTTGTTGCACTAATCTTCAAAGGGACTATTTTGGAAGTTCTTGTTAGCAAAAGATTCAGCAATCAAGGCCAGTTAGGTCTAAAATTTTAAACCATTAGATGAAAAATTATTTAAATATATAATACTGCCCATCACGAGTATATTCATTTTTTGCCTAAAATTCGAAGACTGTAGTGTGAGAGCTAATTAGAATTTGGCAGATTAAAAAGGAGACCGGAGAAATATATCATATGAATGCATTACCTTCTGCTATCATAAGTTGTGAAATTTTGAATAACCCCCATAGTTTAAAAAGCTTAAGTTGTTAAAAAAGTGTAATTTAATATTCAGATGCCCTAACACTTACAAGCATAGATACGAATGCATGATTCTTGTCAAAAAGCCAAATAAGATAGACAGATGAAAAAGCAAAATTTTTGACTAACGGTAATTATATTACAATGCGATGCACGGGTTACTTTTACCGATTTTTCTCGATAAAATTGATTAATATGAATTGGTTTTGTTAAGTTCAAAATAACTGTACAACATCATTATTCATTTGTGGTTTTGTAATTTCAAACTTTAAACTAAAGAAATTTTTTGAAAAGTGGGAACTCTTTCAGAAATTATGTGATTTTAGATTCTCATTGTATCGTCTTTTACCTTTGGTGCTTTTCTAAAGATTATTTTCTGAGACAATTTGCGCATGAGATTGACTATCGAAAAATAGAACACGGCAAGTGTTAAAACACAGGCATATTTACTAGGATTCCCGCACAGTTATAGTTTTTGGGAAATGGATTTGTCCAATGTGATATTGGAATGTTATTCAAGAGTGTAAATTTTAGCATTCCCTCGCAATTTTTGCAAGTGTAAGGACCAACTTATTTGCGAAGGGAGCGTAGAGTAATATGCTATAAACACATTTACATTGACCCGTTTACTTACGGATTAAGCTCTTAGGAAAAACGGTTTATCTAACTGCTATCATTGTAATTTTTCGAGAAGGAAAACTTGATTTTTGGAGCGGAACTCTACAAACAAAAAAATAAAATTTCAAATATGGTGCGTTCTAAGTATATTACGGAAGATCAATGCAGCTACTGATAAGAGAGCTGAAACTTCCGGTTTGCATGCCCACCATCTGTACGAAGGTCTCAGGTGTGGCAGAGAATTCATGTCCTCCTAAGTGTTTAATGGATACACCTGACAAATTTAAATGGTGCATTAAAAGCAAATGTGTCATAAAAATGCTGCAGATCACCTCATCAGTGTTTGCTCGGCGCGGTTCGTGCTAGGGAAGGTTGAACGACAGAAGCGCGCAGGTAGGGGAAAATATTTTCAGAGGACCTTATATTTATGATCAAGAAATGAAAATGCATACTAAGATAGGGATGTAATTTTTAAGAGGGAAAACATGTGTTTTGATTCGATGGCGACAAAGTTATCTCGTTAAGTTTGTTACCGGAAATACACGGTCGGACCATGTCTGATCGACGTGGTTCAGCCACTGTGACGAAATCCTAAGTGATGGGGCGAAATTCAACAAGAAACATGAGTAGTTATGCATAGTAACTCTGCGAGTTGAGCCTTTGACATGTAATGTAAATGGAAGTAAATGGAACTTCAGTATCTCGTCTTATAAGCCCCCTCTCGAGTAGTCAACCTTTCTTTTGGTCGACTCTTTCCACACTTAGTTTGTCCATCTCCTAGCAAGCATCGCATGACTAGTTGCAGGTTTGTTAATGTCCCTGTGGCGCTTGTTAATGAAGCAATTAAGGAAGGTTTACTGTTTTTCTTTTTCGCATTATGTGTTATTACTGCATTGAATATTAAAATATTTTCAAGGTTGCTAACAAGTGCCTCAAAAACGCTTGCAAGTAAACTAGGGTCCGCTTGTTTTGTCAAAAAACTACTGTTGGAGGACATTTTCTTTTTTCATTTTCCGATAGCTAGATGTTTCAAAAATGAGTCAACGGAAATCATATACTTGAATATAGGAAAATGACTTCATCATTTGCAATAGAATTAAATTTTCAAAATATGATTAGACCTCGGTCTTAGGCCCAGGATCCAAGCTGTCGGCTAGGGACCTTGGCACCCATCCTCGAAGGCCAAGCTCGGGTCCCCTAGTTAAGGATTCAGAACTCCGCACTGGTGCTAGGTCCCCAGAGGTGGAGCCTGAGACCCTGGCTCATGCCTTCAAGACCTCGGCAGCTAAGTCCGAATCGCCCCAAGGATGGGTCTAGGTCCTCTGAGGCCGAATCCGGGACCCAAGCAAATAAGAGAAGGATAAACTAATATTTGTTCACAAATAAAAGTGGGTAAACAATAAGATATATCTTTTCTTGTAAGAGATAAAGAAGTTGGTATTTGAAAAAAAATAAAGAAATAAACAATGGTAACTAACTCGAGTAAGATAAATTTTTGCTTGAATTTAGGAAAATCACTTCTTCCTCTAAAAATTAAAATCAACTTTACAAAATATTCTCAAGGTCCCAGCGGCGAGGCCAGGACCTTGAGAATCGCACCCGAGTCCCTTGAGGCCAAGCGTAGGTCCCAAGCAATTAGGCCTGGGACCTTAATGCCCATGTCTAGGTCTCTCAAGGCCAAGCCGGGGTCCCAAGTGGTCGACCTCAAGTCCATTGAGGTCAGGATCGGATCCCGGCGCCCATATAGGGTCGTCGGCACCCAAATTGCAAATTTCGGTGGCTGGGTCAAGGTTCCTCGAGGACAGCCAGGGTCCCCTGCGGTTGAACTTCGAACCCCCGCTGATAAGAGAAAATTGATAAACTATCTTTTTGTACATAAATCAAAGTTTTTTTTTTTGGGTAAGGTAAGCAATATATAACTTTTCAACGCGCAATTTACAGTAAAGGAGGCCGAACACAAAAACCTCGTACCTGAGGAGATAGAGAGTGTCCCGATCGGTACAAAGGTATTGCGGCTAATACAGAAAGCACAGGAAGCGCAATACAAGGAAGGCTAGTAGGCAGCCAACAGAAAATAAAAACACAAGGCTACAAGAGGGGGTCAACTAAAAATGGAGTCAGATATGCCCTAACTGGCTTGAATCCTTCTATTCCGAGGATTGTCCTGGACCGGCTTGAGAGAAAGGCCTTTGTCTCTAACTACCTTGGCAAGATGGTTGCAGAGAGCAGGCATAAAATGGGTGCCATTCCTGAAGAGAATATTATTCCGCTCAATTCAGATGAAATGGCACAATGCCCCAAGGGCAAACCAAGAGATACGGTGTTTTGTTTGTGTTATTGAACTTTTGGTGGTTGTTTTTGAGTGTAACTTTTTATGTGGTTTGAGGCTGTCACAAGACAACCTATGTTCTTGTGTTTGCGCCAATGAATTTGTAGTTCGTGCTTCTGCGTTTTTAGTCTCTTGAATGAATTTTACCTTCCCACTGATTTGGATTGGCTCGCATATGTCATTAGGAAGCTCTCAAATGCAGGCATGACTCAATTTACTAACTTGTTGTCGCAACCGACCTTCGCTTTTGGTTTTCAAAAAACAAGGGTCTTGTAACGCCCCCACCTCGAGATCATTAATGTAACGTCCTGTTCATTATTATCTTTCGTTACACACAAGCGAAAGCATATCTCGGAACAATCACAATCAATACACATAGCGGATATAAGACAAGAAGCATCATAAGCAAATCTTATGGTTACAATGCATGCGACCATGTTTTAACAAGCCCTTCGGGCCATGGCAAACAACACATATGTTATAGTCGACTATAAATAGTGAATCATGACTTGAGTTATTCTATACCCACTACAGCTTCTCGCTCCTCGCTTCTTCACCTTCACCCCGATCCCGTCCGCGTGGCCATCTCACATCCCACCCATGGCTTTATCCCAGAGCCAGCCCGCCCACACTGCTAAAACACTATTGAACTCCCATAGTGATCCAACCCATTCTCCGTCCGCATAGCAATACCACACCACGTACGGATAAGGCACTAAGTCCATTAGGCTCTCGTCGAACATCACAAGCATCGTGACTCGACGGTAGGTGCGATCTTCTCTGACATCTATCACGGTGAGCACTTCAGCTCTCTGCTCCACGGGATTGCCAACGCGGTCTGGGAGGAGATGCCATCCTACAGACCTGAAAAAGGAAAACAACGGGGGATGAGTCGGGGAGACTCAGCAAGT
This sequence comes from Syzygium grande, assembly GCA_024733475.1. Taxonomy (NCBI): domain Eukaryota; kingdom Viridiplantae; phylum Streptophyta; class Magnoliopsida; order Myrtales; family Myrtaceae; genus Syzygium; species Syzygium grande. Next base: position 24,029,092 of record JAMXDD010000005.1, read on the forward strand.
GAAAACTCTAATATCAAGCGAGAACGAGATGATCATCGTTCACACAAGTCGATTCTTACCGTACCGGCATCAATGGCAATTCAAATAGCAAGTCATGCTACGAAACCAACAAAACAAACATCAAACGTGAGTATCACACGTGAACATCATTAGATGAGAAAGAATGAACAACCATGAAACCAAGAAACGGACCAACCAACCCATGTTATAACGTATCGTAACTTCCTTTCTCGATATGAGGGAATTCACTTACCCAACAACCACTAGAACACAAGATATTAAAGGAAGAAAGTGGCTGGTAGCTTGGCTTGAGCATGGAACAAGCTTGATTTAGGGAAAAACGGGGCCTCGAGCAAGTATTGGGTGTTACTTCCTAGTTGGCCAAACGAGCAAAGAGGAAGAATGAGGTTGGCTTGTGTGTTGCTTTGGGCATGAACGAGGAACAAGGAAGCAAGAAGGCAAGAAAAGTGGCTGGTTTTTGTGTGTGGGGTTTCACGTAAGAAGGCTTCTTGCTTCTTTATAGCCAAATAGGCTTGGAGAAGAAGCCAAGCATTAATGTGCATTAATACACAATAGTCAAAAGTCATGATGTATAGCAATTAAGGACATTAAATTGGATCTTATCCCTTGGCTTCTCTCTCTCTCTCTCTCTCTCTCTCTCTCTCTCTCTCTCTCTCTCTCTCTCTGGCCGAATGGCCTCTCCTCTCTCAACTTCCCCTGGCTCGGCTGAATGGCCTTGCCTTGTGCTCCATAATGATAGGGCCTCCAAAGTCAAAGGTCATTTATGCCTGTCATCATGAAATAGGGCTTATAGGTCAAGGGCCATTTAATGGCATTAATGAAACTTAATGATGAAAGCTTGAAGGAGAAGCTTTGACCATGTCAAAGCCATATCTTCTAGTTTCTTCCCAACAAAACAAACGCGGAGCCTATTTTGGCCTACTAGAAATGTTGGTTCGACTCACAATGACTCAGTACCATCGGGTTGCAAAATAACAACTAATCGACACTTAAGTCACAAATCCGCATCATAATCGATTCCATGATTTCTGAGGATTTTTCACGACAAAACCTGTATAATAATCTCATTCAACCCGAGGTTCGGCGCGGGAATGTCCTCAAATATCACCAAAAGACATCAAGTCGAGATTCCAACGTTCTCATATAGAAATCGATAAATCTTTGAAATCTGACAAAACCGGACAGCTTTGCACTGTTCACGAAATCGGACTTGAAAACATAGTAAATGGACTCCAAAAATTCTCAAATTTGAATGTCATAACCAAGGCTTTAAAAAATATTTTTCATGAAGAACACAAAATCTGAATCTTCTGTAAACACCATTTTTAGTAGCTCAAAGACAGACTAAAAATAGTTTGCTAGAATAGAATTCTTATTTCTAAAAGTAAGCTCTGTCCAGAATCAAAATCATCTCAAAAAATTTCCAAATTTATAAACGTTATAGAAAAGGACGTTCGCAACAACTTTTGTGAAGGAAACTTTTCCAAAATCATCCCAGAAAAGCTTGTAGAAAATAAAGAAAGGGTGAATATCATCGAAATACCCATTCTGGGCAGTTTCACACAGTCCGAAAATCAGACCATCGTACCACTCATATCAAGTCCAAAAATTCTAAAATTAAAGTATGTAAACTTCAAGATATTTGGAGAAACTTTGAAGAATGAAGTGTTTGGAAATTCGGATAACAAAAGTCTTCCCAAAAATAACAAAATGAAGGGGTACAAAGGATCCAAAACCGGATTTTCCAAAACAATAGTAAAAAATTTGGTTCCAATTGAAAAACTACAAAACTTAAACCACAGCCATTTCCCAGGGACTAAAATTAAGGATGTTATAGGTCTCGCCTGGTACATGCTAAGTCTAAGTTCAGGACTTAACTCGGGTTCTCCCAAGTCCATACCATATCGCGACTTAGGATTTAGGTTTTTAATGCAAGTGGTTTTTGTCCGGGAGTCGCCACTAATAGGTTTATGGTGGGTCGATTAAACACCCAAGCAAGACAATGGGAGAATTGCTTACTTCTGCGAACAAGAGATTAAATGAATTTTGGGACTTGATTACACTAGTTGAATAACTAATTTCCTTTCGGTACCTTTTTACCCTGTTCATTTCAGAAAATATTTGTCAGGCAATTTTGGATTGATTTTAGAACCTTTTCTCCTAACATATGAGGATATCAAGCGAGTGCACAATCATTACCAATTAGCAGTCAAGATAAATATGCAGTCTAGAATTCTAACCCTAACTAAGGCGACAACATTCAAAACATAGCAGTTTATGCAATTATATTCTAATTAAAAATATGCATAGTAATAACATAACAATAGTAAAAATAACATGCAAAATATTACCGTATAGCTCTATAGGTTTATCTAATTAAAACATGGCAATATGTGCAATTATAATTTAATAAAAAAACATGTATAATAATAATACAACAACAATTCAAAACATTCAGATATGTCACATAATCTAGAAAAATATTAGATAATACTTATACCTGAATTATACCCTAATTTAAATAAAAAATTTTAGAAATTTTTTTTAAAATTTTCTTTTTAAAAAAAATTAAAAATAATATAATAATATAATATTTAAAACCGGATCGGGTTGATAGATCCGGGTCGGTCAGGACCGACCCGGGTTGGCAGATTCGAGCCAGGGGTCAACCCGGGTATGGACCGGATAGGACCAGATCGGGACCTGGTCCAATCAATAAAGATGAAATAGGGCCAGTTCAACCGGGTCAAATCGGCCCTATTTGGCTTACAGATCGGTCCGACCGGTTTGCAGGCCGGTTCAGGGACAGCTCCCACATGTCTGGGCACACGAGAGCTTCGGTCGGTGAGATCCGACAATCTCGCCAGACGACCCAAGCCACCAATGGCCTAGGTCTTCACCTTATGAACTGCACCTACCTTTTTCGACGACAGGGCCTGCCGTCCGACTGCTCGTCGGCCATAAAAAAACAAACCAGCCTCTTCGAGGCATTTCATCGAGCAAATGGGGGCACATAAAAATCGAGGGATCTCGACCTCCTCCAGCAACCTGGTCGGCTGTGACGGCTGCGATTCGCCTTTGACAGTGAGTGGGGGTCGAGACCGATGACGGTATGGGTTGAGATTTGCGTGAAATGGCCGGCGCGAGTCCCCACCAAACCATGCCAAAAAACAGGGGAAAATAGGGGGTGTCTTAGCCGGAAGGCTCATCGGTTGGTGACGCTTCTAGGGGGCTTCGAGCTGGTCTAAGGCCGTCGGGGAGATGACTGGCTTCCTTCTCACAACTGGTGGACTCTCGGTTTGCTCTCTCTTTGTTTTCTCTCGGATTCTCTCTCTTCTTCTTTTTTCTCTTTTCCATTTTTTATTCAAAAACCCCGGCCGCGTCTCGGTCTCTCTCGGCGGTTTTTATAGGCGACAACAGGCTCACTCTCTCTGATCTCATCTCTTCCATCAATGGCCTGCACCGATCTATGCCTACTCGGGACTTCTGTGGCCGTTTAGGCCGGTGCAAGGGGTGCTTTGGCATCTAAGAAAAAATGGGGCAAGGAGAGAAAGAAAGGCCGGGAAATGGGGAAGAAGGGGACTGGCCATCAATGCCAGTCCCCCTTACCGTGCTCCCCTGTCCATCCTCTGCTCAGAAGGGATAGGGATGGCTGCTCCATCGTCCATTAGTTGGACGGTGGAGAAACAGGGCAGAACAGGGGAGAGAGAGAGGGGCCGGCGGGGAGGAGTAAGAAGAGAAAAAGTTGGGCCGGGCCTAGCCCGGCTCAGGCGAAAGGGGAAAAATAAGAAAAAGACAAGAGTGGGTTGGGCCCGCGCGAGGGGAGAAAAGAAAAAGAGAGGGCCAAGTCAACTTGGCCCATTCCAAGATTTTTTTTTAATTTTTTTTAAAAAAATTTTAATTTGAAAATTAATCAAGAAAACATGCTCTAATAAGCCTTACTAATGCAAATGTGCCTAATGTCTATATGCAATGTACCTGAAATTAAAAACATTTTTTTTAGGAATTAAAACTTAATTACTAATTTTTGCATAATTAATTTTGGGCAAATTAAAATAGGTGTCAACACTTGTTAACACTATGATTTATCATGTCTTGAATACACATCTTTGTCACGTATTTTCTTATATCGATGTCTCAAAAATATCGACCTTAAAGTAGGGGTGTGTAAAGGAATCGAGAATCGCCTAGAACTGAATCCTACCAGCCCAGAACCGATGGTTCTCATGGGGACCAGTCCGGTTCTCGGTTCGAATTTATCGAAACTAGTGAGTATCGTTCAGTTCCCGGTTCAAGGCATGGAACCACCCGTCCGCACACCTGGACCGAACCGGTATATATATATTTTACAAAAATATTATGGGATTGGGGATGATATTTTTGAGTGTGCACGACTATTGTGCGAAGATGGTGGCTCTATAAAGAAGAGGAGAGAGAGGGGAAAGGGCTTGGTTTTCTAAACAATTCAGGCCAACCCCATATTTTTTTCTAATCGGTCTTGCCTCTACAACTCTTATATGGCAATCCATGTGTGTATACAAATTCCATCATGTGATACATATGAACTCGGAGATGCTCTCTCTCTTCGTCTTCTGTGAGAGATTCGTGAAGTTGGTCGTCGTCTACAACGCCTGCAGATGGGGTTGGGGCCAATCACCCAATAAGTTCGTTTGTTCATCAGTCCAACTTGAGGACTATAATATTAAGGGTTAATACCACCAAAAACCCTAAATCGGTACACTTGTGATAAATTTACCCCAAACTATTTTTTTTATCATAAAAAAACTCCAAACTGATACATCTATGATAATATTACCTTGAACTATTTTCTTGACAACCAAAAATCCTAAACTAGTACATATGTGATAATTTTACCATAACTAATATTTTGATATTATTTTTTCGAATTTTTTTAGTTTTTCTTTTCTTTTCTTTTTCCTTTCCTTTCCTTTTTTTTTTTTTCCTTTTTTAGTTTGAACCAGAGCAGAGGAGCCATCGTCGTCATCCCAAACGGTAAATAAACATCTGCAATGTCCACCATTCCCGCTCCCCTTCCTACTACTCACCCCGTCTTGGCGTCCTCTTCCGTTATCCCACCGCGCCACCACCCTTCCCATGTCTCTCCTCCACCGGTACCCGGCAACACCTTCCCCATCACCACCTCCTTTGCTCTTCGTCCTCCTCCTCCTCTGCAACCTTCGCTTCCCACCCCTCCTCACTCTTCATGGATCGAATCCCTCTGCTCCCTAGCCAGGTTGAACCTTTTCCGAGACGCCGTTTGCACCTACGCAGACATGATGGCTCTCGCCGATATCCCTCCCGACCAGTTCACTTTCCCTGATTTCCTCAAGGCTATCGCAGGCCTCCGGGACCTCAATCTTGGGAGGCAGATAAGCTGTTAAACTTGGGTATGAGCAATCTTTTGTTATCGTGGCCAATACCCTGTTGACCATGTATGACAAGTGTGGGAACATCGGGAACGTCTTTAATCTGTTCAACAGAATACCTAAGAGGGATCAAGTTTCTTGGAACTCTATGCTCGCGGCACTGTGTCGGGATGAGGAGTGGGTTCTTGTGTTGGATTGCTTCCGTTCGATGGTGGCGGAAAATTTGGAGCCCAGCTCCTTCACTTTGATGAGTTTGGCGCTCGCATGCTCAAACCTGCTGCGAGGCAATGATGGCTTAAAGCTCGGGAAGCAGGTTCATGCTTATAGTTTGAGGAAAGGGGATCGGAAAATGTTTACCAACAACTCTTTGATGGCTATGTATTCAAAGTTGGCAAGGGCGGGCGGCTCAAGGGCTTTGTTTGAATCGTTTGAAGACCGTGATCTGATTTCATGGAACACCATCATAAGCTCGTTAGGCCAAAATGAATGCTTCTTGGAAGCTTTGATGCTCTTAGTTCGCATGGTTCATGACGGAATTAGTCCTGATGGAGTAACGATAGCCATCCCCGGCCTCTGGCTGATCGCCGGACCGGCCAAAGGTTGAAGATGAAAGGAAAAAAAGAAAGGAAAGGAAAAAAAAAAGATAAGAAAAACTAAAAAAATTCGAAAAAATAAAAAAATATTAAAAAATTAGTTCAGGGTAAAATTGTCACAGATGTACCAGTTTAGGGTTTTTAGTGGTCAAAAAAATAGTTCGGAGTAAAATTATCACAAATGTACCAGTTTAGGGTTTTTAATGGTTAAAAAAATAGTTTAGGATAAATCTGTTACAAGTGTACCAGTTTAGGATTTTTCGTGGTATTAACCCTAATATTAATTGATAAATGTAATTTTGTAAGAATTCTGTGCAGTCCGATTCTCGAGTGCGTCCATGAAATAAACGTGCGATTCCCAATTTCAAATTTTTGGAATTGGTCCTTAGTGGGTAGTTCCTGATTTTAGGATAAGAAAAGCCTACCCGAACCATGCTCACCTTTACCCTAAAGTGTTGAACCTATTGTACGGATATCAATTCAATTATAAGCTTTTTGATTTTGCTAATTTACTCTAAAATCTTCATGCAAAATTCCAATGTATTCCTTCCGTTCAATTTTCGCCGGAAATTAATGATGCGGCGGTCTGAACATCACCTGCCGTCTTACATGGCACACCGTCACATTAGCGATTTTTAGCAAAAATTGACTAGAGCAAAAATTTAGGATTAAATTGGCCAATCATTGGCCGAGGGAGAAGGAAAAAGAAAAGAAAAATTAAAGAAAAGAAAAAAATAATCAAAAGTACGAATTTCTGTTTAAAATATTCTTATAAGAATGAACATTTCATTAACCAAGGATCTAAGCCTAGGCGCCGAGGATCCGCAAACGACCTTTGTGGATCAGATGTTGAGCGTTAGGGATCCAAGCATGGCCTTTATGAGCCTAGGCCCAAGCACCGCTTTTAAGGGTTCGGGTTCGGGTGTTGAGGAATCGGGCACGAGCACCAAGGGTTTAGGCTTGGCCTTGATGGACCCGGGCATATACACCTGGGCCTCGAGCTCGGTCTCGGTGGACCCAGGTTTGGCTATTGGAGACTTGGTCCTAAATGCTAGGACTAGGGAATCAACGTTAGGATTTTCATGCCCAAGCATAGAATTTCGAGTTCAAGCATCGATACTTAGTCATATTTTGGAAAATGTTTTCCGACTTGAAAAAGAACAAATTATTTTCCTGAATTTAAGCATAAGTTTTCCTTTGACTAGAAAAATATTTTCCCCTGACTCATTTTCTTAAACGAATCAAACGGCAGAAAATAAGGAAAATGTTTTCCCGAAAAATATTTTTTTGCAAATAAACGAAGCCTAAGTGTCTTTCTAAGGTAAAAATATGCTTCGTTACGCCGAAAACCTAATGCTTACAATGGCTTTTTTTTAATTTTTAGGATATCTATGTGTCAATTCTCTTATCGATGGAGCAAATCAAATAATAATTAAGCAGACTATTTTCTCCATATTAAGTCGAACAATGATGCAGTTTATATTGTGTTATCTCGAGACAAAGATCGCAACAAATGGTAATATCTCTTTTTTAAAATGCCCTAACGTGTCTCCCATGCACGGAAAGCTGCTAAGTTCGCTTTAAGCATCGGATCGGATCCACCCTCTCCCTCCTCGGAAAATTGCACATTTTCCTCAAGTAAAAGACAGGCATCCTCCGGGCTTCCCGTCAACTTGCTCAATGCTTTCCTCGTGCACACTGTGCGTGTAAATGCAACTGTGCTCTTTGTTGCTGTTGTGGTCCTTCCAATATGGCGTCTCACTCGGCTCTGCTATGCTCACTCCTCTTCCTATTGATAGTGGCGTTAAGCATCCCTAGCTGTACGAGCTCCTCTTCCAATTTCCGTCGCCGCCTGAACTCCTTTGCCTCCTTCTCCACCATTCAGATCTCCTCCTCCTCAACAGCACAGACCACCATCACTGGACGTAAACTGAGCCAGAGGTGGAGGCCGCGGAAGCGGAGGTGGTGGTGGTGCAGATCAAGGCGGCTTCAGCTATGGGTATGGATCGGGCAGCAGCTTTGGTGGTGGGCATCAGCTGGATGGCAATCATTCAGGCGGTGATGGCTCGGATGGAGGTGGTGGTGCGTAGATCGTTGGGAAGACTTCTCCAGGTTCTCCCTTGAGAAACAAGGCGAGTGCGGTTCTATGCACTCCTAGTGCCTTTTGTATATCCCTAGGGCTATGTTGATCAATAAAGAAACCAACAATATGGTTTTTAATATCCTCGAAATGCTTCATTCGATTTTGCTTCGCTTCTTTTAATCGGATTAGTCTTATTCTATACGCCTCAATTCGCTTAATTATTGTCGCGACCGACCTTCATTTTTCTCAACATACAAAAAGGGGTCTCGCTTGGTACGCGCTAAGTCTAGGTTCAGGATTTAACTCGGGCTCTCCCAAGCCCATACCATATCGTGACTTAGGGTTTAGGTTTTTAACATATAAGTGGTTTATATCAAGGAGTCGCCACTAATCGATTTGGGGTAGGTCAATTAGAAATCCAAATAAAGTGATGGGAGAATCACCCTATTCTTACGGACCAGATATTAAATAAGTTTGGGTACTTGGTTACACTAGTTGGATAACCAATGCCCTTTCGATACCGTTTTACCCCGTTCATTTCTGAAAATATTTGTCAGGCAATTTGGATTGATTTAGGACATTTCTCCTAACATGTGAGTTGATTAAGCGAGTGCATAATCATAAACTATTAGCAGTCAAAATAGATATGCAGCCTAAGGTTCTAGCCCTAACTAAGGCGAACAACATTCGAAGCATAACAATTTATGCAATCATATTCTAATTAAAAACAACATGCATAATAACAATACCACAATAATTTAAAACATATCACATGATTTAGAAAAATATTAGACAATACTATATCTAAATCATACCCTAATTTTAAAAGAAAAAAAATGAAATTCTTTTTTAAAATATATTTTTATTTTTTTAAAAAAATTATAAAATAATAATATAATATTAAAAACCTAGTCAGGTCGGTCAAATCTGACCTAGGGAGTTGACCCGGGTCGGGTCGTTGATTCGGATCGGTCAGAATTGACCCGGGTCAACGGATCCGACCCAGGGCGTTGACCTGAGTTGTCACGCCCTGCACTTCTCGGTGCGCCACATCCCTCGCAGAGGTCGATTCGTGTGCGACGTCCCAGGACGCGTCGCCGACCCAGACCCAACACAGAGATTCAAAGCACATGCGAAAGTAATTAAAACCACCCGTACACAGATAAACGCATAACCAAGGGTAACCACTGAAATCAATACTTGTACTAAGACTGGAATTCATTTACAATATCCAAATACAGCCCAAATACCAAAAATCAAAAAAGCGATTCAAGGCCACTACGACTAGCTGGGGCTCTTCTCAAAAATGCATCAGTACGCCTGTCGTCCTCAAGGTCGGGGATCTGAAAAGTCGGTTTTACAACAACCGTGAAAATAAATCTCAGCGAGCAATTCCCTAAACCTAAACTAGGCTAACATGCACCTCCTGACAAGTACTAAACAACACATAATACACACATAATCGACTCAGGGCCCTCGGGCCTAAATCTAATCTCACTAGACCTGCTGCGGGTTAGGCGTCAAATCGACAAAAGTAGCTACACGACATAATTTAATCACAGCACATACACGCGCATTTATATGTCACAACGCATGTTATGCATATGCTAGTGCTCGCACTCATGCTCATGCCTCATCAATGCATTATCGCACACTTGCACACTAGCACTCAGCTATTTCTCAATTTCTCCTCCGACCCGCGGTAAACGATCGTCCGACCAGCAAAAACGATCAGGTCTATCACTTTGAGATCGATCTCGCCCGCGTAACACGCATCAAGCTCATGACACATTACCCGCGTAAAACGATCGGGTTGGTCATCTTCCGTAAACCGGGCATCGCCCCGCCGTAACACGCCTCGGGGACGGGTTCACTATCCCGCGTAACACGCATCAGGGTTTATTGTGATCACACATTCACAAGTCTCAATTTTATCTGAACCCCGCGTTAAACGCATCAGGGCAATTTAGGTGATCACAATACACATGTCACTCGGGCATGCTCGTATATGCACATGTCGTGCCAATGCGTGAGATGCACATTCATGGTTATTCATTCACACTTGGGCATTCACAGGCACGAATCACAATGTAACAGTTCCACTTGCACCGCGCATATCCAATTCCACAAATCAACATGCCCACTCAGACAATCAAATTCAATTCAACCATGGCATCAACTTAACACGCAATTCGTGCACAAAATTCACACAACCGAGTCAACGAGTTTCACGCATTAGGAGCCCGCCATGCTATCCCACTCCTAACCACGCTAAACACGCTACATGGCATCATCAAATTAACCACAGCCAAGGCTCAATTAGCCAGTCAATTACACAGTGCAATCCTTCTTAGAAATTTCACGGCTAAACCTCAAATTTATCGCGCCTTGCCCAAATCAAATCCAATCCAGTCCATTCGCGGCCAGTCACTAAACCACAAATTCTAGGCCAATAATTGTCATCAAAAGGGTCAATTATACTCCTCAAATATTATTCTAATTGACCACCACAAAATTAAAATATGGCGCCGCACTATAATCCACATGTTAAATCCAAACAATCCCGAACTCGGCCCGATTTAGTCCAAACCGACCAGCCCATTCATTGCGCCTCTCGGGCCACTAATCCTCCATTAATTCAACATACTAATCCGCCAAATTGACCACAATCATAGTCCCCAATCAATTTTACAATTTAACGCCTAAATTAACCCCTAAATAACCCTAATTAACCCCTAAACTCGTCTAAAAATGCGAATTATCCTAATTAGGGTTTAGGGTCAAACTCACCGGGTGTCCTACGCTTAAAACGGGCCGGATGAACAGTACGGGCTCGGATGAACAGTGCTCGCCGGAAAATGAACAGTGATCGGCCGGAAATGAATAGTGCTCGCCGTGGTGAATGACCAGCCGTGTAAGCGGCGGCGGCGCAGCGGCGGATGGGGCGGCGACGGCGGCGTCCGTGTACTAGGGGTGGGCGGGGGCTAGCTAGGCGGTGGCCGGACTGCCCGGGCGGCGATACACCGGCGGCGGTGAGGGCGTGAGGGAGAGAGAGAGAGGTCGGGAGAGTGAGAGGGAGAAGGAATCGGGGATGAGGGGGGTACCGACCGGTGGCGGCTAGCCGGACGAGCCGGCGACGGCGAGCTGGCCGGCGGCGGCGACGAGGATGGCTGGGCTCGTCGGGAACGGAAAGGGGAGAGGCCGACCAGGAGAGAGGGAGGCAGGGAGGTGCTCTGGGAAAGAAGGAGAGGACGGCCGGGGCGACGGCGCGGGCGGCCGTATGGCCGCGATCGCTTATCGGGCGACGGCCGACCGGGCGGATAGCCGGGCGGTGAGCTTAATGGATCCGTCGGTCTTGAGTTCTGCGCGACCAAAGGCCGCTGGAACATGGGAAGAAGAGGAGAGGGGAGGGGGGTTGCGCGGCGGCGCTGGTCGGTGGCGCGCCGACGGCCGGCGGGCGGCGCCAGCGGACGGTCCGGGCGAAATGGTCGGAGTAGCGACGGCCGGGCGAAAGGAAAGGAGAAGAAGTGTATAAAACCGTATGTGGGCTCGGGGAGACCAAATAAGGAGGAAGAGAAGAAGAAGAGAGAAAAGAAAAGGGAAAAGAAAAAGGAAAAAAAGGGGGAGAGGAGAGAGAGTCTGACTGAGGGAAGGGGGAGACGTGACCGGCGTAGGTGGGGGGCGCACATGGTTCCGAGAGAGAAGAGAGAGAGAGAGAGAGAGAGAGAGAAAATTAAAAGGAATATTTGAACTTTCAAATATTTAACGCGACCCGATGGCCCAAATTAAAAACCGAAAATGGTCTATCGGTCCAAAATAGACCTCGCACACAAAAAGGGACAAAGGCCAAATTAACTAAACTAAATTTTACCGAGGGAGGTCTACTAGTCCAAATTCGCACCTGGTCAAAAATCCCAATTTTTCCATTATTCCTGACAATCTCGATATTGGCCACATTAATGTCGACACCGTCCAATTTATTTCGTCCCGAAACTCCCGGAAATTGACTGCCAAGTTCAGGGTCTAAATAACGACAAAAATTTGATCGAGTGCGATTCTAGCGAAATCTCTGATTTAAAATAATAACCGAGAGTGATCAGTTCTCGGGCGAGATTCTACTATAAGCATACTGACAAATCGCGTGTTTTATAAATCCCAAAATTGGGTCAAAATCCGGAATGTTACATGAGTCGGGTTAGTTGATTCGATCAGGTCAGTTGATTCGGGTCGGGTCAATCCCGCGTGCACAAACACGTGGGGACGCTGGCGGCGCCAAAATTGGCCAGTGTCTGCCTGAAATCGACCTTTGAGGACCATCAACAAGTCTTCTCACCCACCTAGATCGCCGTCCGATCGCTTGCTCGTCGACCGGTGACCGAATCAAAACTGGCCTCATTGAGGCATTTCGTCGAACACCTAGTATGCACAATCAAAACAGAGGCATTCTGACCTGTTCCGAGGCCTCGCCATCCTTCGGCGATCTGTCCTTACCTTCGGCAACGACGTACGAACTGTGGGGGACAACGGTATAGGCCAGGATTAGCACGAAACGACCGGCGCGAGTCCCAACCAAACCGACACCAAAACAAGGCAAAATAGGGACAGTCGGGATCGTGAAAGGCTCGCCGGTTGACGGTGCGTCTGGGGGGTCTCTAGCCGATCTAGGGGCGACGACGACGCTACTAGTTCTCCTTCTCGCTCCGACGTGATCTCGGTATGCTTTTTTTCTCTCTCTGTTCTTTCTCTTCTCTCTGTCTCTGTTTCTCCCTCTATCTCTGTTTCTCTCTCCAAATGACCAACCCCTTCTCTGTCTCTCTTGTCGATTTTTATAGGTGACGACCAGCCCACTCTTTCTGAGCTCGTCTCTTCCGTTAATGGCCTGTACTAGCTTATACCTACTTGAGACTTTTGTGGCCGTTAAGGCCGGTGCGGGGGCTGCTCTGACATTCAGGAAGAAGAGGGAAAAAGAGGAGAGATGGTCGGGAAATGAAGAAGGAGGGGACTAGCTATTAATGCCAGTCCCCTTGCCGTGTTCCCCTGTCCATCCTCTGCTCGAAGGGGACAGGGGATGGTGCTCCATCGTCCATCAATTGGACGATGGAGAAGCAGGGGGAAATAGAGGAGAGAGAGGGGCCAATGAGGAGGAGGAAGAAGAGAAGAAGCTTGGCCGAGCCGGGCCCAGCTTGCACGGGGAGGGAAAAGAAAAAAAAGAAAAGTGGGCTAGGCTCGTGCGGGGGAGAAAAGAAAAAGGAAAGGACCGGGTAGAGCCAACCCCAACCCAGCCCAACCCGAAGTTTTTTAAATTTTTAAATTTTAATTTTTTTATAAAAAAATTCTCATAGACCTTATTAATATAAATGTGCCTAATTTCTATATGCAATGCATTTAAATAGAAATATTTTTTGTTTTAGGAATTAAAGAAAAGGGTTAATACCACGAAAAACCCTAAACTGGTACACTTGTGACACATTTACCTCAAACTATTTTTTTGACCATAAAAACCCTAAATTGGTACACCTGTGACAATTTTACCCTGAACATACTACAAAAAACCCCAAACTGGTACACATATGACCATTTTACCCCGAACTAATTTTTAATATTATTATTTTTTTTGAATTTTTTTATTGTTTCTTTTTTTTTTTTTTCATTTTCAAACTCCGGCCGGTCGCCGATCCGACGACCGACCAGAGGCGGAAGCTGGTAAGGGCCGCCCCCGGCCCGCCTGTGGAAAGGGCGATCCTCGCCGACCCAAAGGAGGGCGGCCCGCCCGCCGAGCCAGGGCCGCCTCACCCGACGCAGCGGTCGTCGCCCGGCCGACGCCCGCCGGGCCGCCCGCCCAACGCTGGTGAGGGGGTCGCCCGCCGCCACCGCCGAGCCCGAGGGTCACCCTTGCCAACGCCGCAAGGGCGGGCTCGCAGTTTCCGCCTCGCTACCGCCGACCGCCACCGCCAAAGTTTGAAAGTGAAAAAGAAAAGAAAAGAATAAAAATAAATAAAAATTCGAAAAAAAAATAATATTAAAATTTTAATTCAGGGTAAAATTGTCACATGTGTACTAGTTTGAGGTTTTTTGTGGTAAGTTCAAGGTAAAATTGTCATAGGTGTACCAGTTTGGGGTTTTTGGTGGTCAAAAAAATAGTTCAGGGTAAAATTGTCACACACGTACCAATTTGGAGTTTTTTATGTTCAAAAAAATAGTTTGGGGTAAATGTGTCATAAGTGTACCAGTTTAGGGTTTTTCGTGGTATTAACCCTTTTTTTTACCTTATGTATTAGTCTGACTTTATTATTGGGCTAGAAAATCACCATAAGGCAAAAGGAATATCATGGATCATATACTCAAAGATATAAATGATGGGTAAAAGCTGATTTATTATAAGGATGTTAATAGTTAGAGCTGCACCAAATTATTTGTTGAATATTCCTTTTTAGGAAAAAGTGGGAGTGGTATAGGTCCCCTTCAAATCTACGAAACCGATAGTTCTAGATTTCATGTTCTAAGAGCATGTGGGATAGGTTTCTGTGTTCTAAAAATTCGTGACCAGTAGTTATAGGGAGGTTCTAGGATAGGGCAAATACACTACTTGCCTGTAATCCGCACACTTCTCTGCAAGTGGATTCATCGGCATTCGAAATACCATCCTAATACAAACATGCTCAACGACTTGATATCCACAAATCCCGACATATAAATCTATTGGCAGTGTTAGGTATGTCGAGATTCGTTACTAAAACTTGCTTTGCCAGTAGGCATGGCCAACTTTGGTTAGTATTGAACTTAAAAGAAGTTGAGTCCATAAATACCTAATGATTTTCTTGCCACATCGCGTACTGATCATAGGGATATAAGTCCAATTTTGCTCTAAATTTAATGCTGTGAGGATAAGAATGCCGGAACATGGAAACGAATCAACCAAAAAAATGCAATTTCAAAGTCCGAAGGAGAAACGAATCCAATCGCCTTCCCAAAATGGCCGCCACATGATGCCTTATAAATCTTTGCTTCTGCGTTTTGATTCTTTCAGAGCACCTTATAAACCAAGCGAGACCGAACCAAATTAACTCGAGACAGACCACAGCAAACATGGCAGCGGCGGCGGAGGTGACGACGACCACTTTGTCCCTCGTCCTTTTCCTTTCCCTCCTATCCGCATCGATTATCTCCAAAACCGAAGCGCAGGTCGAGCCCGTTGTTCATGTGACGAGCGAATTACCCGGCAACACAAACGCAATGCACATCCACTGCATCTCGAAGGACTTAGTTGTGATCGATCAGGCGCTGAGCGCGGGCCAGAACTGCAGCTGGACTGCTAAGGAGAAGACGCTGTACAGCTGCGCGGCCGCGTGGACGGGGAAGATTGGGTCGTGGTCCGCCTTCGAGCCCAGCCGGGACGTGGGCCACGGTCAAGTGCTTTGGTTGGTGAAAGTGGATGGCTTCTACCTTAGCTGGGATGGCGGTGGCTGGGTCAAGAAGGCCATTTGGAATACGGAGTGACGTGAACTTTTGAGGGTGCCTTTTTTTGGGGCTTTATATAGCTGTATAATTTAATTTCTCATGGAAAATGAATCGAATAATGTTATTTTTAGGGTTAATATCACGAAAAACCTCAAATTAGTACAATTGTGATAATTTTACCCCAAACTAATTTTTTGATCACAAAAAACCCCAAATTGGTATACCTGTGACAAATTTGTCCCGAACTATTTTTTTTACCACTAAAGACCCCACACCGGTACACTTGTGACAATATTATCCTGAACAAATTTTTTGACAACCAAAAACCCAAAATTAGTACACCTGTTATAATTTTACCTCAAACCAATTTTTTGACCACAAAAACTCCAAATTGGTACACCTGTAACAAATTTATCCCGAACTATTTTTTTTACCACCAAAGACCCCATACTGGTACACTTGTGATAATTTTACCCTAAACTAATTTTTTGATCACAAAAAACCCAAAACTGGTACATCGTCACAATTTTACCCCAAACTAATTTTTTGACCACTTAAAACCCCAAACTGGTACATTTATAATAAATTTACCCTCCGTTAGTGTCTGTTAAATTAGATTAATATCACAAAAAATCATAAATCGGTAAACTTGTGACAAACGGAAGAGTAAAACTCTAAACTGGTACATCTGTCAACTATCACGTGTCATCAAATTTAACAATTTGACAAAAATTTAATGGAAACCAACGGAGGGAAAATTTGTCATAGGTGTACCAGTTTGAGGTTTTTCTTGGTATTAACACAATCTTCTGATGAACTTTTCAAATCATTTTTAGTGCGAAATAACTTAAAATGAATTTTTTAGTGCAAAATAACCAAAGATGGTATACTAAATGATGAGACAAATTTAAAATGATTATTTAAATTGGCCAAATTTAGAGTAATAGAACTGTTTGTCCTGTTTTTCATGAGTCACGATAACCAAAGACGTTCACGGAATTTATGTAACTAGAAATTACCCCGTGCATGCATTAGGCGCATAAATCAAGTCCAATGACACTGTTGTTATAAAAAAAAATCGAATCATCTATCTAAACAATACCAAATCCTTCTAATGTCTTTTACATTTTATTTTGATCAAAAGAAAGTGTTCATTCGGCAACCGGACAAAATTGCTACTTGTAATCTTTTTTCATCTTTATAATCTTGTTGTAACGAATTAGTAATAAAAGTATTAATGTCACGAAAAACCCCAAATCAATACATCTGTGACAAATTTACCATTCGATAGTTTCCGTTAAGTTGGATTAATATCACAAAAAATCACAAACTAATATACATGTGATAAACGGAGAGTAAAACCCCAAACTTGTACATCTATCAACTTACACATGTCATCCAATTTAGCAATTTAACGGTAAAATTTAACAAAAACTAACGAAGGGTAATTTTATCACAGACGTACTAGTTGTATTTAGAAGTAAAAAAATTAGTTTTTGGTAAATTTGTTACGAGTTTACTGATTTGGGGTTTTTGTGATAGTAACCCAAAATAAAACCATCTTCCCATTTGTGAAAAGCAATTTATAAAAAAGCCCTCTTTCATTGTTTAAGCTAAGTAAACTGTAAATTATTGTCCACGAAACTCTTCATGTAGATAGTGCTAAAGTGCAAAATAACTTATAATCATATTATTGCATTGCATCTAAATCATACAAAGCTCAATTATAATCGTTGATGGAGTAATACTCTAGCATAAAATATACTCTATATGATCACAAAAATCTATTGCGCAGTTCATGATGAAATATCGAAAGTGTTTGTATTTAGATAAGGTGAAATCAAAATATCATGAGATGGGTATAATGTGACTTTCTAACTTTACGAAAAGTGAAAAGAGTCATTTGCACATTAAAAAAGAGAGAGGTGTAACTCTAATCGAAGTTAAACTTCTTATGTGGAGGGTTTCCCATCACATGAATCATCTATTATACCTTATTCATTAGTTTGCCTTTATTATTTGGCGAGAAAATCACCATAAGGATATAAATGATAGGCAAATGTACACCACAAGTACCATAACTTGTGTACGACGATCACTTTGGTACTATAACTTTTTGGATCACTTTGGTGTCAACTTTTTGAAAAGTGATCATTTTAGTGCCAATTTGGTACTATAAACAAATACGCTTTCCACGGCTCACGGATTCAATCATCATTAAAAAATAAAAAACAATGTGTCAATTTTTTTTTAAAAAATTGTATTATATTATATTTTAATTAATTAATTAAAAAAGGGCCCTGATCAGCCCTTTTAGTGCCAAGGGGCGGTGGTGGGGCTTGGCGAGGGCCGGATCCGGTGAGGCAAGACCTCACCGTCATGAAATCCGAGGTCGACCGCCACGGGCGGACCTGCCTGCCACGGGCGAGGCGGGACCTCGCCGTTGCAACCCAAGCGACAGCGAGGTCCCGCCGCCCGAGGTCCCTCGCCTCGCCGTCGCAACGGGAGAGGTTCACCCATCATCATTAAAAATCTCGCCTCGCCGGATCCAGCCCTCGCCTAGGGAGGCAATGTGGGCGACCCTTGTTGATAGCCCCACCACCGTCGGCCCTTCCCCGGCGGTGGTGGCTTGGCGGCAGCAGCGGCAAGGGCTCCCTCGCCGATTGCTTGCAACCTTTTTTTTTTTTATAATAATAATATTATTATTTTTCTAAAAATTTAAAAATTCGAAAAAAAGCAACGTAATTTCCACGTGTACAAGTCAGACCATTGTTTTTTTAATATAAATGCCAGGTCAGCTTTTTGACCGGAGTCACTAAAGTGATCCATTTTCCTCTGACTTGACACCAAAGTGATCCGAAAAAAAGTTATAGCATCAAAGTGATCGCCGTACACAAGTTATGGCGCTTGTGGTGTACTTTTGCCATAAATGATGGGTAAATCTGATTTATTTCTTTTCTTTTTACCTTGGATGTTACCATAGTATTGGGATTTTATTAGGGTTACTGACACAAACAGTCCCTGAACTTTGGTCTCCAATGTGCAATTTGATCTCTAAACTTTTAATTTGTTCAATATAGTCCATAAACTTTAGCCTAATGTTCAATGTGGTGCAAGAACTTTTATTTTATTTAATATGGTCCTTTGTCACACCCCGAACCCCACTAAGCACGAAACATCTCGCAAAGGTCGTTAAGTATGCAACGTCCTAGAACTCGTCGCCGACCCAATCGAATTACTAACGAATAAACGCATGCAAAAGCGAACTAGAACACCGAGACACAATCAACAACGGGATAGCAAAAGAGACATCGAATACACAAACCAACAAACTTCTTTTATAAACATATTGTTAACTACAACATATACAACAACCAAGCCATACAATGCCACATCTACAAACCACACACAGGCAAAAGGGATCGGATGGTCAAGTTAGCTTAACTTTTCTACCAAAAAGGGAGCGCTCCAAAAGACAAGGTAACTAAGCTTATCACAAGTTCCCGTGGTACCCTGGCAGCGTCTCCGGATTCTCCAAGTCGTCATACAGCTCGGAATCCGACTTCTCAAGATCGGTATCGAGATCGATGACTTCTCTGTTGGGAGGATCAATCTCCATGGGATCCCACTCCATAACTTCATCACCACCATGATGGGGGCCATCAAACCCTCGGATCGGACTAGTCACCTCAGCCCCATCGTGATAGAACCAAGCTAAAATGGTATGAAGACTCTAGTATGCTAAGCCCTCATCTACCCAAATCATCGTATAGTGCCTTATGTAAGTCTTGTCCTCACCTACTGGCTACTCCGTTTCTAAGTGGTTTATATCCATGGGTACCCAAAAACGTCGAGGAGGACTAGTCATAGTCGGAGGTCTAAAATGGTTATAATACAATAATGGGAATAAATCTCAATAAGTAAACTCCCTAAGCCTCGCTTAGGATAACATATACATCCAGATAATCCTAAACATGCAATCCTAATAACCAATGTGCCATAAACAAACACAGGCACCTTTACCTCGCCTTGGCACATACATAAGCCATGTACGTTAGAAAGTTGCCACTGCATGGCAATTGCTCCTCAAGCACACACAATACGATCCAAGGCATAATCATGCATAATACGATTAGTAATCCAGACTTGTTCAATAACGACTTCAAGCACAAAGCATTACCCAATGCATAACACACATCATAAAATGTCCAGATTATTAATGGCCTCTCGGGCCCACTAAACTCTCACCAGTCTTCTGGCATAACCAGGCATCGCCCCACTACATCGGCGATGGCAACGTCTGGGATCGAACCTCCCAGTAAGTCGAGTATCAGACGGCATTCCAAAAGGAGCATCGGTCCAACCTCTACCATGACACGACATTGTCTGGGATCGAACACCCCCTGGCAACCGCAGGTTGCCAAACGGCATCTAAACCCCTGCCGGGCATCATCTAGAACTCCCGCCTATACGGAACTTGTCGTGATCATGCACACACACCAAGCATTCAGCACCAATTCTTATCTTTGCGAATTAGCCGAATGCAAACAAAATCCGTACTCGCCCGACAAAATGCCAAGCCTTTCATATGTAACAATATCATAGGATAATCACACGAGAGAGAGAAAACCGAGCACACACGTAACTGGGGTGATTCTGGGTAGATGCACAACAACCGAACTCCTTTTGAAATAAATAATAAAACAACTCCAAAAATTCTAAATTCTGGATATGGCATAGAAAATATCTTGATAAACATTTTTTATGAGAACACAAAACCCAGTTCAAACTGTAAACATGTTTTTGTATCATTAGAAATTGGACCGAAATCAGCTCGTTCGAACAAGCTACTCGGCCTACAAGACTCATCTCTTTCAGTACCCAAATCTCTTTAAAAAGATTTTAAATTTTTATATGTCATAGAAATAAATATTCTTAATAATTTTTGTGAAGGAAGTTTGTTGAAAAGAGACCTGGAAAGATTTATAAAAATTCGGAAAGACGATAAGGTCAGTGAACAGTATTCCGTGGCAATTTGAATACGGTCTAAAGATAGACTTTCGAATGACCCCAAATGACCTCCAAAATTCTCAAATTTAATATATGTTATACTTCAAGATGTGAGGAACAACTTTTATGAAGAACACCACTTCAAATTCGGCCCACAAAGGTCTCCAAAAAAATAGCAAATCACAGAGGCACAGCAGTAATGAATGCGAGATTCAACCAACATGAACCATCAAACAAACCAAGCTCATCCAACAACTAAATCACCTATCAACAACCCTTAATCAACCCCTAATCAGTCCATTAGCAACCTATCACCCTAGTCAAGGATTAGAGAGCAACTTACACACAAGCTAGAGCTAACCAAGCACCCAAGAAACCGCAACCAACAAGCAGTGAGCGGCGGCACCAGCGGCGGACGGCGGCAATGAGGGCAACAAAAGGGGCTCACGGTGGTGGATGGTGGCTGGTCGGTGAGGGAGGGAGAGTGGCCGAACAAGATAAGAGGGAGAGACAGCAAGTGAGAGAGAGTGAGGTTAGTATCTTGATCAAAATGGTGAGAGTGAGAGAGAGAGAGAGAGACAACAATCCCACTATAAACCTCATCAACCACCCCACTAAGATTCAATGGTCTAGAATCCATTTTGTTGAGCAAGCCAAGATTCAAGGGTTTAGATTAACTCTAACTAAGGGCAAACTAGGGAATAAGCAAAGAGGAGAGGGGCACCATTGTCCATAATTTTTTGCCATTGGAGAGAAAGTCCAAAAGTCCAAATTGCCCTTCAATGTAACAAAGGAATTCAAATATCTCAGGGGTAAAATGATCTTTTCCAATACCCGATTCATATTTTGCTTTTTTGATCATTTCTGAGTGGCCTAACAATTGGCCAAGCTAAATAAGACGATGTCTAATAAATTAGTCGTGGAATCTTGAAAGTTCGATACCCAATCCAGATTCTAATAAATGGTCAAAATCAATCAATCGCGACTTTAGTGTATTTCAAACTAACAGGCAGCCAAGGTACTTCCCTGTCCTATCAATTACGAACTCTCAATTCCATAGCCATGTTTTCCTTCAAGCTAGGTGGGCAGCCATTACTAAAATAGATTCTGATTTGTTCAAGTTTATGGCTTGACACATGGCAAAGCAATATTGATGTAGCACCCTGCTAGATTACGGCATTTAGTGATTTTCCGTCTAGGAAAAAGATGGCATCATCGGCAAAGAGCAAATGTGAGAGAGTCGGGCGAAGTTATTCGATTTTATCCCTTTTATGCTGCCATCATCTATGGCTTTGTGTAGAAGATAGGATAAGACATTAGCCATGATAATGAAGAGATATGGGGATAGAGGGTCACCTTGTCTCGATACCTCGAGATGGCTGGAAGTGTTGTTGTGATTCCCGTTAACTTGTACCTTTGAAGGTGACAGACTCTACGCACTTCATAATCAATTTCACCCATCTCTCATTTGAACCCCATTTTTTTCGCATACGCCCCCAAGAAATCCCACTCCACTCTATCATAAGCTTTTTGCATGTCGAGTTTCAAAATCGCCTTGGAATTTTAAGCTTTCTCCTCCGATCCTCAATTGGTGCAGTACCTCCTGTACAATCATTATATTATCTTGAATTTGACGTCCCATCGATGAAGGCGCTTTGCTCCATTGTAATAATCCTGGGAGCCAAGGCTTTAAATGGTTTACCAAAGACTTTTGAGATGATTTTATAACTGACATTGCATAGGCTTATAGGTCTATACTGACTTATATCTTCTGGGTTTGGGACTTTGGGGACCAGTGTAATGAGAGTTCTGTTAAGCTCTGGGTCAAGTGTTCCTGAGTCAAAGAAGTCCTGGACCATTTGCAAAATATCATGTTGAAGAAGCTCCCAATGATGCTGGTAAAACTGGCCGTTCAGTCCGTCGGGTCCCGGTGCTTTTGCTGGGGCTATGTGAAATACAGCCTTTTTAACTTCCTCCATCGTTATCGGTGCCAGTAAGGCATCATTTGTACTCCCCTGGACTATACATGGGCATTGGTCCAGAACAGGTTGGAAGTTTCTCTGTCCCGTAGTAGTATAGAGGGACTTGTAGAACTCGGTGATATGAGTTTTAATTGTCTCTTCCTCGCGACACCAAGTGGACTGCTTCAAGTTTCAAAGATGGAGATTTTGTTGCGTTGCCTCCTTTGCACTGTGGTGGCATGGAAAAACTTTGTGTTTCTGTCTCCCCATTTTAGCCAATTTACACGGGATCTTAAACCCCAGTACATCTCCTCTTGCCTCCATAATTTTTCAATTTTCCCCTTGACTGCTTGAATATCTTCTATAGTTGATCCTCCCGGGCTTCTATTAGTGAGTTCCACTAGCTGCGCCTTAAGCCCTTCGATTTGGCGATATGCATTGGAGAACTTGTGGCGACTCCATGTGGACAAGGCCTTGGTCACCATTGCCAATCTGTTGACAATACCCCCTTGTGTGGACTGAGGATCTAGCCATGCTTTAGAGACAATCTCATCATAGTCCGTGTTTTCCACCCAGTTAGCTTCATATTTAAACTCTTTCTTCCGTGCTTTATGGTTAGGGTAGAGCGACAGGAGTAGAGGACAATGATCTGATCCAATGGCTGGTAAAGCAAAAGCTTCCGCATTTGGGAATGACACTCTCCAGTCTGAGTTGCTCAGAACTCGGTCAAGCCTTTCTTTCACTAGGTCGTCCCCCTCTCTATTGTTGGACCAAGTAAACGCGCACCCCTTGCTTTCTATATCCATAAGTGAACAATCATACGGAAAAATCTCGGAAGGCGACTAACCTGTAGTGGTCTGCATCTCTCTTCCCCCGTTTTTCCCAATTGTATAAGATTTCGTTAAAATCGCCCATGCACACCCAAGGGAGATGATTGGAGTAGTGAATAACTCTTAGTTTCTGCCATAGTTGCACTCTCTCCTGAAAATTTGTGGGAGCATGCAGGAAGGTAATTCTCATAGTAGTCCCGCTTCTTGGATCTCGACATATGACATCAATGAACTCAGCTGAACTATCTTCCACAGTTGGGGAAATATCATCATTCCATAACATCGCTAAGCCCCCAGCAAAGCCCACTGGATTTACCACCAAAAGATGCTGGAACTGGAGTCGCCGACGAACACGGTCCACCATTACCTCTTTATTTTTTGTTTCCATTAAAAACACCAAAGCGGGCTTTTCTTGAGCCACTATGGCTCTTAGTGACTGGAATGTCAGGGGAGAGCCCAACCCTTGGCAATTCCAGCTCAAAAGCTTCATCGATTGGGGGACATCAAAGAAACAAATGTTTTCTTGGCTACTAGCTCGGGTCAACATGAAACTAGAAGGATGGAAGGAAAATCTTATCTCAAGGGCGGGAAAGGAAATTCTCATAAAAGCTGTTGTGCAAGCTATACCTCAGTATGCGATGTCAATATTCAAGATCCCCATATCGATATGTACAGCGATTGAGAAAAGAATAGCGTCCTTTTGGTGGAAACAGCATGGATCACACAAGGGCATTCATTGGAAGAAGTGGGAGGTACTCAAGCTCAAGAAAACAGAGGGTGGCCTTGGATTCAAGGATCTCATAACTTTCAACAAAGCCATGCTGGGTAAGCAGGCTTGGAGATTAATTCAATCCCCCTCAGCCTTATGGAGTCAACTTATCAAAGGACTCTACTTCCCTAATGGTAATTTCTGGACTGCCGACAAAGGGCTTAGACCCTCCTGGGGATGGCAAAGCCTATTAACGGGGAGAGACACCATCCAACCATCCATTAGGTGGGCGGTGGGCAATGGAAAATCAATCAGAATACGTGAAGATAGATGGCTATCTCAGGGCTTATTAAATGGGCCTGCTAATCAAAGGGACCCTCTAAGAGTGGAGGAGCTATTTGTACAGAACAAGCAATGCTGGGATGAGCAGAAACTGAACTCCCTCTTTAACGAGCAATTAGTGGAGGAGATCACTGCTATACCACTGAGTTCTATCCCGAAAGAAGACGTTCTAGTGTGGACAGGAAACAAAACAGGCAAATACACTGTCAAAGACGCCTATACAGAAATGCACCCACGAGTTATCCAACTACCTCACAGCCAGGCCTCATCATCATACAACATCCCCAAATCCCTATGGCTAAAAATCTGGAACCTCAACACTCTGCCAAAATTAAGTTTTTCATTTGGAGTGTGTGCCAGAATACCTTACCAACACGAGAGAACCTGTGCAAGAGATCGATTGTGCCTGATCCCCTCTGCCCAATCTGTCAGCAAGCCCCCGAGTCTGCGGAACACCTCTTTCTGCTGTGCGACTGGACAAAAACAATATGGTCAGACGTCCGACTCAACATCCATATAACTAGCTACGAAATTACGAGAATTGAAAAGTGGATGTTGGACATCTTCACACAGAACATTCACTTGCCTTCATCTGAGTTGGTCTCTGGGGTCTTGTGGAAAATATGGCTGGCCCGAAACAGAGTCGTCTTCCAAAATCGCCAACCAGACCCGAGCTCAATCGTCGACGAAGCATGCACCATAGACAAAAATTTTAAGCGATGGAACTCCCTAGCGAACAATCGACAACAGGACCGACCGGAGAACTCACCCAACTCGTGGAACCCCCCAGAGAGAGGCAGCGTGAAACTGAATATCGATGGGTCGCTCGTTGAAGGAGAAAGGGAAGGATCGGTTGCTGGAATTTGCCGCGACTCACTGGGGAGGATCGTAGGAGGCTTCGCTGAACGGGCGGTGGCTTCTTCGGCACTGGAGATCGAAACCCCAGCACCGCGAGCTGCTTTAGTGTACTTGCAAGATCGAATCGAGCTTCGCGAAGACAACACGAATGTGGGAAGACTTCGATCGATCCGTGGTGTTATGCAATCGATAGCTTATCACTCGTGCACTATGTTGTGGGCCACATTGCGGGGCCCATGGGAATTGGCAGCCATCCTCGGCCAGAATGCAAAGAGCTGCTAGCTCGGGCCCGAAATGTCCAATCGACCTATAGCCCACGCGAATCCAATCGAGTGGCGGATCGTTAGCTAAGTCTCACCGCAAAAAAAATCCTACCGCATGACTGGCTTGTCGTACCACCTTTACCGTTATGTGATCTTTTATGTTCGAAACCCATTACTTATGTCATCCTTTTTCGGTTAATGAATGAATCATTTCGATTTTCGACCAAAAAAAAAAACTAACAGGCAGCTTTTAGGAGTTATACGTGTCAACTTGCGAATGACTCAATTATCAAACCACATTTAAGTTTATTCAAGCCATAGCGACCTAGATTGTCATGTAATTACGAGGGTCAATCAATAGTTTCGATGGACAAGATCGTTCAGAATATGTTTAGGATCGTTCTAAATTCATACAATGATCAAGCGGAATCATTCGCAATCCAATTATATAACATTGGTGAATCATTCCATAATCGTCTTTGGATCGGTCTATAATGGCCGACAATATTCTCTCATCAATCTTTATGGTCGAAGCGTCAATCCATGGTCAAGTTCTTAGGTCAACGTACTTATTTCCTAACTAGCCTTTCCCTAATTAGTCTTTTCAAGAGCAATCAAATTTGAGTGAGATTTAACTAAAAGTGCATCGAAAATATATTCATTTCATAAATCCCAAAATGGGATGAAATTCAAAATGTCACATTCCTGGACTTTTGGTAGATATTCAATTTAGTCCCTAAACTTGAATTAATGGAAAAACTACATTGAACATTTTTTTTTGGTAAGGTACATTCAACATTTTCATATAGTTCTGAGATTAAATTGAACATCTACCAAAAATCTAGGGATCACATTGAACAAATTAAAAGTTTAGAGACCACAGGGAGGGGATTACATTAAACAAATTAAAAGTTCAAGGATCAAATTGCACATTTGGCCAAAATTTAAGGACTATTTGTATCATTTTTCCATTTTATTACTATTAGACATGAACTGTGTACTTTATCATGTAATCCATTTGTGTTTTGTGTTGAATGTATAATGCGTTAATAACTGGAGCTGTGCCATTGAAAAAAAATGCCGGGATGGTATAGGGTATCTTGGAATCTAAGAAACCGATAGTTCTAGGCTTTATGTTCTAAGAGCCCATAGGAAAGGTTTCGTGTTTCAAAATTTCAAACCCCGTACCTATAAAGAAGTCCCAGAATAAGGTAAATACACTACTTACCCCGGAACCCGCACACCTCTTCGCAAGTGGATTTATTGGCGTTCGAAACACCATCCGAATATCAACACGCTCAACGACTTGATACACACGGATCCGGACATATTAATATATAGGCAATGCTAGGTGCGTCGAGACTCATTACTAAACCTTTGTTTACCAAAGGATATGGCCAATTTGGTTAGTATTGCCACATCGCTCACTAAGGATAAGAATGGGTGAAACGTGGAAACAAATCAACCAAAACAATGCAACATCAAAGTCCAGAGAAACAAATCCTTTGGTCTCTCCAAAATCACGGCCACGTGATGCCTTAGAAATCTTCACTTTTGCGTTTTTGACTCTTTCAGAGCTCCTTATAAACCAGTGGGACTGAAACAAATTAACTCGAGACAGACCACAACAAACATGGCGGCGGCGGTGACGGCAACGACCACTTTGTCCCTCGTCCTCTTCCTTTCCCTCTTTTCGGCATCGATCATCACCGAGACCGGAGTGGAGGCCGAGCCCGTTGTTCATGTGCCGAGCGAATTACCCAGCAACACGGATGTGGTGCGCATCCATCACAACTCAGAGGACTCGGTCGTGATCGATCAGGCACTGAGTGCGGGCCAGGACTGCAGTTGGACTGCCGAGTAGAAGACGCTTTACAGCTGCTCGGCTGCGTGCACGGGGAAGATCGGGTCGTGGGTCACCTTCGAGCCCAGCCGGGATGCGGGCCACGATAAGGTGCTTTGGTCGGTGAAGGAGGATGGCTTCTACCTTAGTTAGGATGGCAGTGGCCGGGTCACGAAGGCTATTTGCAATACGGAGTGAAGTGAACTTTTGAGGGTGCCCTTTTTTGGGCTTTATACAGTCGAATAATCTAATTTCTCATGAAAAAGGAATCGAATAATGTTATCTTTTACGATGAACTTTCGAAATCATTTTCAATGTCCATTTTTTTCTAGACCTACTTAGAAGGCCTCAGTTAATTTATCATTGATACCGTCAAATTAATGATATGACATGCTGTACAACTTTTGGAATATTTTGAAATTTTATTTAGAATTTATGATTTTTTATTTTGTTTTATTTTATTTTACTTTTCTTTTCTTTGCTAGGCGGGGCCACAACCCTCTCTTGTGGCCGGTGAGGGTTGCATCTGGGTGAGGCTAGCGAGGGTAGTGACTCCTCACCCAAATTTAGGCGAGGGTCGCAATGGCCTCGGGTCGCGGTTCCTTTGACCACTAAAACGGTTCAGGTGATGGTCTAAAATCTAAAAATAAAAAACATTTAATTTTACAAAGGTAATAAATAAATTATATACAATTCTACTATGGATATTTGAATATTCTGATAGATTTTTAAGCGTTTTGTGTTAAGTGCCATAAAATCTACGAATAGTCAAAAGTATAAAAGCAAGGGAATCAAAAAGAGGAAGAGCAATGGTGTGTCTATTAAAATTAATTTGTCCTTTCACAAAAAAAAAAAGACAAATTTGCAAGTACATGGAATCCATTGTAAATCGATCATTTGTCCTATTTGTTCCATAAAAATTGAGCTGTCCGAATAATATTTAGGTAAAATGATTGTTCATATCCTTAAAAGAGTCTATTAGTGAAAAATATCTTTACTGCCCACAATAAAATATAGGGTTTATACCACCAAAATTCCAAATTAATATACGTGTGACAATTTTACTCCGAATTTTTTTTTTACCATAAAAAATCTCAAACTGGTATACATGTGACAATTTTAGCCCGAACATACCCCAAATAACCCCAAACTGGTATACTTGTGACAATTTTACCTTAACATACCACAAAAAATCTTAAATTGCTACACATGTAACAATTTTACCCTTAACTAAAATTTTAATATTAATATTTTTATTTTTTTTGAATTTTTTTTGTTTTTTCTTTTATTCTTGTTTTCTTCATCTTCAACCTTGTTCGTCGGACCGGTGACCATTAGAGGTGAAAGCCGGCGAGGTTGGCCCCGTCAGCTGCTAGCGAGGGCCGCCCTCGTCGACGTCGGGGGAGGCCAGCCCTCGCCTGGGCGGGTGAGGACGGCCCTCGCCCGAGTTGAGTGAGGGTTGGCGAGGGTGGCCCTCGCCGGATCCGGCGAGGTCGCTCTCCCACCCGGCCGCGTCGAGGGGCGGCCCTCACCCGATCCGTGAGATCGGCCCTCGGTCGTCGGGCGAGAGTTGTCGTCGCCCACCCAAGTGAGGTCGGCCCTCGCATGAGTTGGGCGAGGGCAGCCCTCGCATGAGTCGGGTAAGGGCGACCCTCGCCTATCGCCCAACACCGGCGAGGGCCGACCTTGCCTAGGTCGAGCGAGGACGGCCCTCGCCCACGCTGGCGAGTTGAGCCTCGCTAGCGGCCGGTGGGGCTGGCCTTGTCAGCCGTCGGCGGGGCCGACCTAGCCGGCTTCCGTCTCTGGCGAGTCGCCAGTCCGATGACACACCTACCAGTTTGAGATTTTTGGTGATACTAACCCTAAATTATACCCAAACATTGCCGCTCGCGGTAAAAATATTTTTCACCCATTCACATTAATAACTAATATAAACAACCATTTTCAAAAAATATATATTTTTTGTATTATTGATTTTTCGCGAAACAAAAATGTAATTATGATATTTCTTAACAACTAATCTCGCCTCGGGTTGGCCGAACCGACCCGGACAGGTGACCCCTTCGGGTCCAACCCGCGCGAAGGTGCTTCCCTAATGGCGGGAAAATGAAATATCTCAGAACTGAAATTGAGAGAGAGAGAGAGAGAGAGAGAGAGAGAGAGAGAGAGAGAGAGAATGGAGGGAGGGAGCTCGAGAGCGGAGCTGCTGTGCGCCGTCGAAGCCATCAGATCCTCCGACGTAAGCTCTCCGCGTCCCGAACTCCGTTCGTCGATCTCGTCCGATTGCTGTCTCGTTCGGTTTCGATGATGATCCGGCGAGTTCGAAGGTCTCGCGCGCCTCGTCGTGTCGCGTAGCGTCGCGAGCGCGCGAGGGTTTACAATCGCGCGGTTTGAGTTCGGGAGCGGTTTCGAACACCGCTTCGATCGATCCGGAAGTTGTCCTTCATTAGCGATTATCCCCAATTGTTGCCGGGGAACTGGAGGGAGAAATGGAATGCTTGAGCTTGATGAATCCCTTGGGGAGAGCTGCATGGGCTTTTGTTTTTTTTTGTAGCAGTTGGAAAACTGTTTTCTCGTGTGTGATTTTGTTTTTTGCCTATGCATTTGCAGGTCGTCGAGGCTCGGGTTCAGCTTATTACTGGGCTCGGTGAACTGGAACTGCGCGAGAGATCTGACATAGCTTTCGCTGTCGAAAGCCTAGTTGTATCCTCTTGAACCAAGTGTGTTTTTCTTTTTCTTTCACTTTTCTTTTCTTTTCGGTCGTTTTGCTTAATGATGTTGAGAGAACTAAGTGGATTTGGAATCGAATGCAATGTGAAGTTGTGGCTGTAATATTGAATCCTTCATTGTCTATGTTTAAAACTATCTGCGCATCGCTGTTTGTCTTTTTATTTGAGCGAATTGATTGGTTGCAAGTTCCCGATGAATGGGTGTAGTGCTATTCTTGAATTTTGCAAATTATGGGAGTCTGATATGATGTGTTATTTGGCACATTTTGGATGAGTGTCTTGGGAATGAATATGAGATCCAGAGGATCTCCCTCTCTGAATGCTGTTTCTCTGTGTCGACAAATCAAGTGCATTCTTCTAGTAAAATTTTAGTTTGGTATAAATAGCATGCTCCACCTTTGTTCATTGCATTTTCCTGCTGCTTCATTGCCTTCTGCTCTAGTTTCAATCAATGCTCAAGTAAAGCTTCTGGGTTGATCGGAGAAGTATGTGCAGAGTGGATTTTTGGCATTTCTTTGTTAATTGCTCTAGCTGCGGCTCTCAAAATGGTCCTTCCTAATTTTGACGTTTCTTTGTTTGGGAGAGAAGGGAGGGAGAGAAAATGAGAGATGGGTGTGGAAAATTTCAGAAAACTTAAATATTTTGTGAGGAGAGATTGGATGGAAAATGTGATTTTTCCTCACCCACCCCATATTTTCCTCCCCGTCTTCCAAACAAAATCTTAAAGAATTTGCAAATGAATATTTTAACATTTATTTGGTCCTAATACGCTTGCTATTTCGAAGGACTAGTCAGTCTTTCAGTGCATCTGACTAATTCCTTTATACTATCTTAATGCCGTTTTTGCCTTGTTTAACTTGAGAAATGCTTCGAACATGGAAGGACTGAAGGACTAAAGCACGTGCAAGCTGTTTTTTCTCTAATCATTATGACTAATTTGATCCATTGGAAGTCTTTAAGAAAACAGATGGGAATATTTTCATGCTTGTCTTTGCGAAATCATGATTTTTACCTTGACAACAATCTGGACATTTTGGGAGGACTACACTTGTTTGGATGTTACCCAGTGCATACTACACAAAGCAATCGTACAGGTCGCTACAAAGTTCCTCAAGCCTACTTTATGTGGTGGCCTGACACCATTCCTTACTCTTGGGGCCCAGGTAGCTTTGTTTTCTTATGATGCTCCTAATACCAACTCCCACCTAAGAATGAAGAATGCCTTTCGTGCTGTTGCAAGTTAGCATGGTGTGAGTGAATGCACACGAGCAAACACTTCTTCCGAAATTTTGTATGGTGAGTGGTGTTGTTAATTTCATGACAGGCAAGCATTTGGTGTAAAAAGCATCTACAGATGACGATTATGTCAATGGAGGAATCACAGGAAGAAGAACATTGCATGATGTTCTATGGGGTAACTTATCTCTTGTTGCTACTTGATTCTCTTTAGTATCTCTCTTACCAAAAATGCAATACTGCTAGGTGTAGAAGAGAGCTTTCTCTATTTTTGGGGGGTGAGGAGTGGGAAGTTTAGGGGATGGGTGATGGGGAGGGCTGGAGTTGGGGAATTGCAAGCAGAGAGGGTTAAGTGGAAATGGCGGCTGGCTCTTGTCTCGCCATTGCACTTAATTGTTTGGGACTGTGTTGGGAGCTTAGACAAAGTACAAGATGAAGCTAAAAGTTTGACTGAATTTATTTTGACTAGACTATCTTACTTCAGTTCCAATCTATCTTAAACTTATAGTAGGAAATCCCAGCTTGAATACACTGTGAATGGCTCTGGCAACTGAAACCTGTGCACAGAGGAAGAAAGGAAAATATTCTGCATTAATAATTCTCTGATTAGGTAAAGGACCTTAAATTAAATTGGGGAAAAATATGTATCATCTATTACTGTCGGATGCTATCATGTATCTTCTTCTTCTGGCCAAATGCTTTTCTCTATCTTTGACATTCTGAAACTCTCTAGTGCAGCTGCTTCTAGATGTACTTACTTTCTGCAGTGCAAGCTTTACTGCTTTGGTGCAGTATCCTTCGCTAGCAGACAATACACTAATGAACGTTTTGGAGAGTTCATTATTGGAACAACTGAATTTAACAAAAGATTCATTGTTGGGGACTGAGGTACTTATTTACGGCATTAAGTATTGCCTTCCACTCATCTCTTTCATATTTTATTTCTACTCTTAATTCAACAACTGTAGATTAGTTACTTCCGGGGCTCATTTCCAGAATCTCGGATAGGTTAAACTTTGAAAACATGGAATTCTTCTCTTTATTTTTCCTATGGAACAGGGGAAGCATATGCCTTTATTTTGCCATTTTTGATCAAATAACTAAGTTCATGTTTGATGCAGGGAATCCAATCCGTTAGCTCAGAAATAGTGAAGGTTGCACATACAGTCATCAATTCGGTTGTAAAATTATGCGAAGATTATTGTCAATCTGGGAACCATTTGCGAGAAAGATCTGAGAAAGACCTGAGTACCACGGATACAGAAGGGGCTGGTGACATAAATTATGTTGCTAACATGGCAAAACATACAGTAGAAAAACTGTGTGAATTGGGAACTATTGCAGCTAGTGGTGGTGGAACTCTGGTCAGCATTCTGAATATCACTTGGAAAGGTGTTGTCACACTTCTTCAGATAGGAAAAGCAGCACTAGAAGTCAATTTTAATGTAGCAGATATTATTTTGACTCTTATTTCACTAGCCAACGAATCTCTGAGATGTGCAGCTGAGAATTGGTCTTTGCTGAAGGAATCTATTTCTCAAGCAGGAGCTAGACGGTCATTTGTTCCTGTAAAGTTTTACCTTGTTAATGCTGTGAAAATAGCCTCCCTGTATCCATGTCAATCATATGGTGTTCACAGGCAGTTAACACACTGTGCCCTGATGATTGCAAATACGAAAATTCAAATGTGCCATGAGGAGCACCTAAAAATTGCTAGTGAGGTATTGTCCGAACTTTTGGATCAAACATCCATGAATTTATTCAACTCCTTGCTGAATTCTGATGAAGTGAACCAGGAGATGAAGTTTGAAATTCTGGATTGTTTGTTCAGGGACGAGACCTATATCGATGAGAACTCAAATGCTATTAATTGCACTAAGGCAGTGGATAAAATCTTCTCAGCGAACTCCAAGGTTATGTTTAGGACAAGAATACCTTCGCTTGGCCGGATTCTGTTACTTGCTTGTCTCTTGAGATCTTCTCACGATATTGAAGGAGATGTACGACTTGGGATAACCAGAAAGCTCGGATGGCTTTTCGACATACTTGTCCATGAAGAAGTATATCCTTCCATCCTCTCAATGACGATACCCCAACTATATGGTACTAAGAAGACCCCGGAGTTGGTATGGGAGACTGTGTTTGCTTTGCTTATACATTCCCTCAAATCTTTCATGATTGTGGCCTACTCTAGTACAGCATGGGGAGAAGTGGAGGCTTTCTTGCTTGACAACTTCTTCCATCCTCACTTTCTTTGTTGGGAGATTATAATGGAGCTGTGGTGCTTTATGATGCGCTATGCTGAAACCGATGTGGTAAATGATGTTATTGATAAACTCTGCTTGTGTCTCAAATCTGTGGCATCTGTCGAAGCTGTTTTTGTTGACGATTCTTCCCTGAGAAAAGTGGCCAGATCAATAAATATGCTGGTTTCTTGTGGTACAACATCTGTGGCAGACAGGGTTTATAACTTTGTTACTAGTGGTGGTGTATCTCTGTCTTCATCAGTCATGAATGTAGCCTTGCTTGCGGAAGGTTTTTCGCTAAATTTGCTTTCAGACAACTTGAGAGGCATCGCTAAACAAAGGATAATCAGTGCTTATGATGAATTCATTGGAGGTTTTAGCAGCATGCTCCTCAACGCTTGCCCTTCTAGGCTGCTGGGGGCTCCACTCTTTGTGTTGTGTGCTTCTTTGCCATCTCTGTAAGTCCCTATGCATTTTGGAAGAGAAGTTCCGATCAGAAGAAAAATAGGCATTAATTATATTGCCAATGTTTACTGAATAATAACTATCATAATAGGAAACTTTCTTTTTTTTTGGTAAGGTAAGATGAGGAAACTTTCTTATTGTTCGAAGCAGTTTGCAATAAATAATTGTAGCACAAAACCGTTGCATCCATTACATGCATTTGCAATTTTTTTTGGTCCCACAACTATTCACGGGTCTCTTCCCATAAAGGCCCATATGCCATTATTGCTTGGCCCATTTAACTCCTTCAATCACAAGGTTTCGCAGAGGAGCTATTATCCCAGAGCTATCTAAACCCAATGCGGCATCGGGAGTTATTTGTTAGCCAGGACTCCTTCTTATGGCTAGATCTAATCCCCCGGTTCCAGCAGACAGGAAAAAGAATTTCACGCCCTTCCTTGCCTGACCCTGAGATGTGGATCATCCAAGGGCAAGGAATGGATAATGAAATGAATGAGACTCATTCGTAGGAACAAAGAGAAGCAGATCTGTTCTGTATCCATTAAGTACCAATATGCATTGGGGGTTGATCCTTTTCTATCAGATAGGAAGGGCTGTTTCACAAAATCATTCTTCAATTCCTGACAAATCTGTTTGTCTATTTTCCTCTGCCGGGCGCAATGATAAATGTTTGCTTAGTATTACTTTATTTACTTTTTTGTTCAATAGAAGATTCTTTTCAGTTCATTTCATGAGGTTTTTCCCTTTTACAGTGAAACACAAATTTTGTCAATTTGTTTCCAGCACTGCATGATCGCTGAACTCTAACAACACCTTTTGACCTAGAGAATTCAGGTTAAGTAGCAATTGTTATTTTCATTGAAATCTGAATCAACTTTTTACATTCTCTAGCCAGGTTGCCGAATCAGATGTTGACGAGAAGACAGTAAAGTTCCTAGCTGATATTCTGCAGAGCTGCACCCATTCTCCAGAGAATGTGGCAAGTGACATTTGCAGTAAGCTTTTGGGTCAAACACTGGCAATAGTTTCTAACATGACACATCTATATGCATGTAATGGCATGGACAAAGTCATCATGAAGCTGCAAAACCTGTTTATCACAAGGCCATTGGCAGCTGATGCCAAGCTGTACCAGTGCAAAGTTGATTTGGCTCTTTTCATGGCAGGACTTGGTCATATAGAAATAGAAGAAAGAGATGAATGTCCAAAGAGCACTGCTATTTGGGAGCTGTATCATATGTTACTAAGAGAGCAGCACTGGGCTCTCACACATTTGGCAATTAAAGCATTTGGACATTTTGCTGCAAGAACCTCCTGCAATCAGCTTTGGAGATTTGTGCCACAAAATGCTGCTCTATCATACGATTTATCGCAAGGAAATGAGGCAAATGAGGAAAGATTTATGTCTGAATTCAAGAAATTTCTCGAGAAAGAAGTTGCCCTTCTTAAAACTTTTCCCTGCACTGAGCAGCTTCAGATGCTGAGAAAAGAGGCTTTGATCCTTAAGGTCACAACTCAAAAGAGTCAAAATATTGACGTGGAAGCTATTAGGCATGAAAGAGCAGAATTGATTTGTGAAAATAGATCCAACAAGAAGAGGAAGGTTCCTGACGAGATCAGCAAGGGTGTTGAATTGCTGCAGAGTGGTTTGAAGGTCATTTCTGATGGTCTTTCCTTGTGGGAGAAGACTGAGGCTTGCCCCTCAGAACTTCATGATAAGTTTTTAGTTAATTTTTCTTGCCTCAAGGATGTGATTACTCACTTAGCTGGTCTTGCTCATATCGATTAATGTTGTGGATTAATACTGTGTGCTAGAAATACTTCATAAACAGACTAACACAAGGTCTCATTCTCCTTCACTGTTCACATAGAAAAGATCATACCCGTATAATTCAGCGTTGGACCAGTTCAGTCCTCTGTTCTGTAACGAAATTGACTACTCAATTGCTCACTTTGAAAA
The DNA here is from genome assembly GCA_024733475.1 of Syzygium grande. Taxonomy (NCBI): domain Eukaryota; kingdom Viridiplantae; phylum Streptophyta; class Magnoliopsida; order Myrtales; family Myrtaceae; genus Syzygium; species Syzygium grande. The sequence goes on from JAMXDD010000005.1 coordinate 24,065,086, forward strand.
GAAAGAAACCAATGTTTCAAAGAGACTTGCTGGGACGGGGCAGTACTATTTCTGGTCCATGTTCCGCAAATTTCACTTAGGTACATCATTTTAATTTGATTTGGCTGGGAGTGTGCCAACCATGGAGATGTTTGTTTGAGTGACTTTCTACAGTTGGCATCTCGTGGGCACAATGGCACAAGATTCTCTCCTGTGTATCAGTATATGTGATCCTGTGTTGGAGTCTTGGAGACAAAAAGAGAAGTCATCCACTCCATCAGGAAACCAGAAGGCATTTCCTGGTAAGTATATTTACTAGGATTATATGGAGGCATTGCTTGTAGCATTGTCTATGTTGTGTGAAATTTTTACAGTGAGTGGCGTTTCATGGTAGGTCTAGTCTACTATTGTGGCTTGTTCTGATGTGCCCCTTAACTTGTGGTGGGGTGCCCTTTACTTTGTCCGTGTATCACCTTTTATAGACAGACAACATATTAGTAGCTCTTCCTTTTGTTTACATTGAGAAAACTGTAAAAGCACAATTCAAATTTCAAAGCTAAAATCAAATTTAAAATGCTAATGTCTTTAATGGCTGAGTATGTAAAGTAAAACTCCATCAAAGCTCCTTTTATTTAACCATCAAACTAGATTGAATGGAACATAGGATAGTCAGTCTCCAAAGTTTGAAGTTGAGCACCTTGACCCCCAACTCTCTAGCTCATTAGTTTTTTTACTAAATTCTTGAGCTTGATTTCAATCAAATTATTGTCTTGCCTGTCGTACCCGACGTCATTCATAGGGGATTTAAGGTACTTGCAGATTAAAATCTTCGTCAATGACGTGTGAGAATTCACCAACCAATGTCTTCAACCCGTTTGGTTCCTGCGTTTTCTCGTAAATGTTATATTTAATTTACATCAAGAATGAAAACGGCTTTGAAAATATGCTTGACAACAAATAGTTTTCAAGTGAAATCAAGGGAAAATGTCTCCAAAAATGATTTAAAATTGAGCAAATCTTATTGGTGTTTCAGTGCATCATTTCAAATGAGAACATGGACAGGTTAAATATTAAAAGAATAGCCTCTATTTTAACTTGATGTCAATAGAAGCATATCTTCACAACTTCTCGTTCCTGAAAAATTTTCATGAACAGTTTTAAACATGTTTTGACGGAAATGCGAAATGAAAACAATAAAGTGTTAGTGGAAAGGAGTGAAACCAAAACAGCTTTCTGAAACTGGACTCAGATGTTCTTCTTGATGTCAAATTTTTCGAACTCTATTTGTTTAGTATATGTGAAAAGTGAAGAAGAAGAATAAATGAAACACAAGACACTGTTGATGCTATGGCTGTTGTTTCACTCAAATTAAGACTCATGGTTCATCTTTTGGATGCAAAATTGATGGTTGTGTGATTATCGTGTTTAATTGTTAAGTACTGTTTAGCAAGTGGTAAATTTAAGCAAAAAAAATTCGGATCCCGTGAAAAAGCGCACAAAATCTAATTCCTCATTTTGTCCTAATCCATGTCAAGTTACCACAATAGCAATAGATATTAGCCACTCAAGTTCTGATTTTGATGTTAGTCATCTGACTTATTTTCTTAAATGTGTACGTCTCACTAAACAAGTTTGACTTTATAAGATCTGGTAAAGAAGCATAGAAAACCCTTAGCAGTGAAACAATGTTGCCAATGTTAAGAGCATTCAGCATTTTATATCTATGACCAAATATCTTTACGTTTGTCATCATGGACTACACTTGAACCAAATTTGACTAAAATCGAGCTCAAGGATAAAAGAAATGAACTTGAGAAACTTTGATATCAAGTTCAAGTAATTTTACTGTATTCTCTTGGTGTCATGTTTTGAATTGTGTTTTACTGATTTGTTGTCATCAATAAATGAGATGTACTCTACTCTGTTATTTACTTCGTAGGTCGAATATGTCAGTAGTTAGTAGGTATATAAAAATTTTCTTGTTCACATAGATTTTTTATTAAAAAAAAGCACGGTAACCCAAAATTTGTGGACTCACGGTCCATTCTGGGTTGAAAAGAGACAAGGTGGTTTCGAGTTCAAAATGTGAGAAACTGGTATCCACAGGGAGATACCCAACCCATCCCATGCCATGCAAACTCCTTATCCACGTTAGTTTTATAAATTTATCAAAATGAGAACCTAACTTTCTAGGTCTAGCATTTAATTTATTTTAGGAAACTACACGCAAGGCTGTAGCAATTAATTCAAGCTAAAAATTACAACTTACACCAAGGGCGAGGGCAAGAAAGAAGTACATGTAAGGTGCCAAACCGCCTCATTAACTGAGATCCCTTTGGTGTTCATGCTATAACCAACTCAGATTCTTATAAAGCCCACTGACTTGCCAATGCTGTTGAAAAACTCTCTCTTTTGCAAGACACACATTAGGCGAAGATTCTGCCTCACATCCATACACAGTTAGATCCTTCAGGGAATTCAAATCCTCTATTCCATGAATGCTGTGAATCTTCTCACATTTGGATACATTCAAAACTTTCAGCTTCTTCAAGTTTGATAGGTTTGGCAATCTTTGCAAGGAAATGCAATGTTGAATCCACAACTCTTCCAAGCATTCTAATTCTTCCAGACCTCGAATCTCAAACATGTTTGTGCAATGAAGTAGCCTCAACTCCCTCAATTTCGGCAAGTTTGACAGATCAGGCATTCTCTGGAGGAACTCACAGGTCGAAACCTTCAGTGTGGATATATTTTGCAATTTTTCGAGCCCATCGAGATTTTTTATTTTGCACCTTTGTATATCCAAATGTTTGAGTGATACTAGGCCCCGAAGTCCTTCAATCTCAGTCACCTGTGTCTCGGCAAGAGCAAATATTAACAAGTTTTCCAAATTTGAAACTCTCGGTAACGCTTCTATCGAAATACAATTTCGGATGGATAACTCTGTCAAACTAGTGGGAAGCATTGGCAGGGATTTGAGGTTTACACAGGACAGGAGCTCAAGTTTCTTGAGACCTGAAAGTGAGCCTAAAGATGGAGGCAGAGAGATGATATTTGAAAGGGACAATTTTAAGTGCTCCAATTTGGATAAGTTCCCAATCCAACTGTGGCAGGGAGTTTGTAGAAGGTGAGATGGGTCTCTGGAGGAAAATATCCTCAAATCCAAGTCCAAGTCTCTTAGGTTGATGAGGTTCGACAGATCAGGAATAGTGCTTGTTGATCGTGATTCGATTTGTAGACTGGTTAGGCTTGCTGGAAGTTTTGGTATTCTCGTTATGGCAGTTCTTGATAATCTCAAGATTCTCAAAGAGGGAAGGCACACAAAATTACTAGGAATTTCCTCTAAGCTCTCACTCTTTAAGGCATGTAGTTCCTCGAGTTTCTTTACCATTCCTATAGCATCAGGTAACTTTCTTATGCAACTTCCATCAATTCTCAGCACTTTCAAATTCTTCAGATCACCTATCGAATCAGGTAATTCAGTAATTCCTGTGCTTGATAAATCCAGCTCAACCAGTGATTGCAAATACCCCACTGATTCTGGAAGTCTCTCCACCCACTCTAGTTGGTTTGAAGACAAATCTTCCTGCTCCGCTTCCACTCCTGTCAAATCTCTAGATTGAGTCATTCCTGTGCCTGCAGTAAACTTTCAGAGGTTAATATATGCCTAGTAAACAATCAGAACATGTTTATCTTAATCCCGTAGTTGTTTTTCTTCATCATATAAAACTCTAAAATTTGTGTTTCATTCTAATACGTACTTGGGTATGTGGAATTAGTTGACAGTTGATGGAGAGCAGACTTTGATGTGTACTCTCTTGGGTTGATCTTGTGATGCACTTGTGAGACCGTTGATACTCTTGAATTCCAATGGGTAGCTTTTAAAGTATCTAGCTTCTCTGTACTTTGTGACATAGGATCATCTTTCTGAGAAGGTACATCCCTGATGAACTCTTCAAGACCCTCCTGGAAACTTAGGTTACGCCAGGAGTTGTGTTTCAAACAATAACATCCTCGGATATTCAAATGAGTGAGGCACTTCAAGTGAATAATTGATGGATCAATATGAAACAAACGCAAACACCCCTGGAGAATCAATCTTTGCAGGCTTCCGTAAGCTGATAAGTCTGGAGTTTTGGTCAACTCGTGGCAGTGGGAAAGATTCAGAACTTTCAGTTTCTTAGCCATCTGGATAGAAATTTTATTAAAATGCATGAAGGCAGAGAGATGCAGAAACATAACAAAAATATTCTACCCCTGAACTTAAGTTACCTCAATCTGCTTCCAGCCTTTCCATTTGTATGTTATTTTGCTCCATGACAGGTCAAGAACCACTAGATTTGTAGGATGAAAATTAGTAGCTAGAAAATCTGGTGGACAATTTTTCCAAGAAAGCCATCTTAGGTTTGAGAAATGATGCTCAAAGTCTCCAACAAAGTTTGTGCTATGCATTTGGAGGAATCTTAGATGTGAGAGGCTTGAAAATTCTTCACAAGTAAAGTTCTGGTTCTTTAAGGCAGTATCAGAACCGTGAGTATAATAGTTCAAAACAAGTGCTTCAACAGCATCTGTTCCCTGTGAACATGGAGCATGTCTCGTGATCAAAAGAAATCAAGGTTAAGGAAGGATTACACGTAGCTTTTTCAGCAATCAGAATTGGTGATGAAGTCAAAATTTTACCTTCTTACTTTTCAGCACATCTAGTGCTTCCTTGTCAATCCACAACCTACTACGCCTTCCAGGATCTTTGCGATTCTCACGGCGAACAATCTCCCTACCAAGGTCTCTAAGTTGATCGTGCATGGATAGCTCATCATCGTCTCCAATTTTGACTAAAGACATTAGGAGAAGGACTTCTATGCCATACTCTGGATAAAATTTACAGTCATCCCACATATAAAAAGCATTTGCTCTGTTCCTTTTGTTAAAGAAACATGCAATATCTAGAAATATTTGTTTTTGTTCATGATCCAATGCTTCATAACTTATCATCAGTTTCTTCTCAACTTCCTTATGTGGGACATCTTTCAACCTTTCCAAAGCGCCTTTCCATACTGCCTTGCTTTTGCCACACAAAAAGGAACCTATGACCTCAATTGCCAAAGGAAGCCCTCCAGTGGTGAGGGCTACCTTTTTTGACAGAGAAATGTAGTCTTCTGGAGGAGAGATTGTTCTGAAGGCGTGTCTACTGAATAGTTGCAAGGCTTGTGCGCGGTTTAATTCGCCGACTTCATAAATCCAGTCGCCTTCATAGTGATCTGGAACTTCAGGGTTACCTTCCTTTCTAGCGCTAAAGATGCTCCTATCTCTCGTCGTAACTAGAATCCTACTTCCTGAGCCAAACCAGTCATGTTTTCCTGCTAGGGCCTTGAGTTGATCCCTGTGGTCAACATCATCAAGAAGAATGAGAACTCTCTTATTCTTAAACCTTTCTTTGATCATGTTGATCCCTTCGTCAACGTTAGGAGGTCCTATGCCTTTATAACCAAGGATGTCAACTGATAGTTGTTTCTGTAAAGTTGGAAGACCATGGGCTTTCGTTGTTTCTCGGACATCAGCGATGAAACTGCAACTTTCGAAATGAGAAGAAAGGCGGTTGTAGACAACCTTGGCTAGAGTTGTCTTGCCGATCCCTCCCATTCCACATATTCCAACCATATGTAACGCCCTCTGAACCAACCTCTAGCAACCTCGTGACTTGATCAACGGGATCATCAATTCCCACTATATGATCACTCACATTTAGATAATTGATCTTCAATTCAATCAAAACCTTCTGAACAATCGACTTAATGAGTTCTCCATGTCTGCAACAAACGTGAAATTTGTCACAGAAGGATAAGTAAGAAAGGGAGGTTATCTATTCAGTTACCGAAACACATGAAAGTACATGTTCCATCATTTGTCCCTGTAATTTTGCTCAAACATGCTGTGTTGAGTCGTGTCAAAATATGGCCCCGAACTACTCTTACCGGATCTTGATATAAATCCATGCCTCTGTATGATTTCTTGCTACGATCGTGGATAAAATTACTGTTGCAAGAGGCTACTAACTATGGGGTTTAGTCGTTAAAAATGCTGTAATCGACAGCTTTGATTTAACATTGGCTAAAGGTAAGGTTGAATTTCCAGAATCATCAGTTGTGTAATGCAGTGACACAAAATTATAAAAACTCGCTGGCCTGTCAATAAGAAAAATGCTAAACAAGTGTCGATAAGGAATTACCCTCTAGATTTTACTTCCCATGCTTTCAATTTAGATACTTCCATAAGAGCCTCCTCCCATTCCAGGACTGTTCTAGAGCTATGCTTTTTCTCGTGTTGGCGGAGAGCTCTCTTGTATGTACTAGTGTTGAGCTTAACATCGGAGGGTTCCACGTCATAGAAGATGGGAAATATCTGTCGTTGAGGTAATGATCTCTTGCTTTTCACCATCTGTGCAAGCTCGCGCAGGCACCACTCGCTATTAGCATAGTTCTTGGACAAAACGGGTATGTAGATCCTTGAGTTCTGGATCACTTGATGAAGTTCATCACCAATGTGTTTTCCGACTCTGAGCTCTTCCGCATCTCTGAAGGTGCGAATCCCGGAGTGAACCAGGTCCTGGTAGAGGCAATCGGTGAAGCTATTGCGAGTATCGGGTCCTCTAAAACTCAAGAACACCTCGTAATCGATCCCTTGCCTCGGTGCAGCCGGTGGTGAGTCGTTCGTAGCAGCGCGCGACTCATCCAGATCCTGCTCTGCGCATGTTTTCTTCCTCTTGAACAACACGCTCCACAGAAAAGCAAATGCTAGGACTGTGACCGTGACTGCTGCAAGAACGACGAAATGCACCGGATCATTTGATTTCTTACCTCCATGCTCTTCCATTATTGCGCTTCTGCTACGTCGGATCTTCCGAAGAAGCACTAACAGGAGAAAATCCTCCAATGTGATTGCCTTGCAGGCGAAGAGGAGGAAACCAGATGAAACCGAAACGTCGTTGCAGAACATGGCAAACAATATATGAGATGTCCACAAGTTTGGCTTGGTCATCGCTTGACTCTTTCATGAAGTCAATGTTCAATATCTACAACACGCTGTGTGACGTGTGTGGACAGCCTTTATGTGCTTAGCAAGTACTCAATAATTTCTAATCTCACGACGGACCAACGGATTAGTCGGATACTTTATGAGATTCTGACGTCCAACTCTCTCGGGTACTCACAACACCCAAACTTTGTTTGCTCAGTAAATATTCAATACTTACTATCACCACCATAAACTGCATACTCAAATCCTAATTGACGCCCGAAATTGCTTTGACCTTGTTTTGCTCAAGCCATTAGACTTCTCATTCGTGCACATGCACCCTGCCTCAGGTAACAGCAGATGCAAATGTAATCGTGCCCGGAGAGTATATTTGGGGTGCGCATGAATACCATTCTATACCCGGAAACTATTTCTGAACAGAAATGATTTTTTTTTATTCTGTGCTCGGAAATAATTTCTGAGCATTTGAAGGCGTTTGATAAACTGTCCAAAATTTCTATTCCTAGAGTAGAAAAGAACAGATATGCGTTTGATAGCTATACACAAATTTCTTTTTATTAATAATATTTTGATAATATTTTGAATTGTTTTTTTTTTCTTTCTACCTAGGACATGGCTGGTCGCTAGCGACCGGCGGCCGGTGGTCGGCAGCCAGCCATCGGCCACAACCCAAGGTCGGCGAGGGCGTCACGGCCCTCGTCGATCGCCGACGGAGGCGAGGGTCCTCCCTGTCGGCGAGGGCGAGGGCTGGACCCTCGCCGCCTGGGCGAGGCGGCTTGCCGTCGGTCAGGGTGAGGCGGCTCGCCGTCGGTCATGGCGAGGCTTGGCCTGGCCGGATCTAGGGGTGGCCAACCTCGCCGTCGCGATCGACGGCGAGGCTCGGCCTCGCCAGATCTAGGCGAGGTCGACCTCGCCGTGGGTCGCAACAGTGAGGCTCGGCCTTGCTCGATCTAGGCGAGACCGACCTCGCCATGACCGACTGCGAGCCACCTCGCCCAGGGGACGAGGGTCCAGCCCTCGCCCTTGCCGGCAGGGGGGATCCTCGCCTCTGCCGGCCCTGGGCTGTGGCCGGTCGCCGGCGACCGACCACATCCCAAGAAGAGCAACACAAAAAGAAGAAAAGAAAAAAAAGAAAAAGAAGAAAAAAAACCTATTCTCAAAATTGTACCGAGAAACAAGAAGCAACGTTTTCTTACTTCTTGTTTCTCTTTCAAAACTATTTCTCGGCACAAATATTTGCAAAAATGTGCCTAGGAACAAAAATTTTACCAAACGCATTTCTGTTCCCAAACTATTTCTGGAAAAAAAAGAACAGAAATTTTCACTGTTTGGCACGTTACCAAACGGGCCCTTGATGCGACGTAAGCATCTAAGCATTCCGTTCTTATGGATGTACTTGGACCAGTCTCAAAATGAAATTGAGTCCCTTGCGCATCACGAATGATCAAACCCGATCGTGCTTATTACTATGTTACGACTAGTTTTGTTCATCACATCGGTCATGAAATCTAAGTATCTAATCATTCTGTTCTTATGGATGTATTTGGACCACTCTCGAAACGAAATTGAGTCCCTTGTGCGTAACGAAATGATAAAACCCGACCGTGTTTATTACTATGTCACGACTGGTTCCATTCGTCACACCAGCCGTGAAATTGGAGTCTCCACGTTACTTGATCTTGAACGAGCTATGCATCTTGACCTGGCCCAACCCTGCATCGACATCGACTGGTATATGCCTATGCAAACGAGGTACGATACGGAGGGATCTCACGCGCGCCAGAAGAAAGGTCAAATGTCTTGCAAGTAAAAAACAAAACAGGGGTCGAAAATTTCGTCCTTTGTTTTTTTGACGTGTGAAGGGACAAAGGGTGACATCCATTTGGGAATCTTTGGTAGGACAAGCACTTCAATCCGAGTTTCCCAAAGCGTCTAGCAAGTCTTGGTCTTTTGTTTTCAGGACGATTGAATCTTTCAACATCTGATCGTGAACGGGCATACATGGTATGGTGTTTCCACTTTTTTTAATTGAAGTCTTTGCATATGGTCTTCTTTTTAGTAGGTGAGAAATCTCGTACTAGAACTTGTCTTTCCGTATAAAGAATTTTGTTTCGTCCACCGTCGGCGTTTACATAATTACCAAGCATCATTTGAATCACCTGTATTCATCTTATGATGAGTTTAACTCTGATGGTGCACAAGCACAGCTATCGCGGGTGCACAAGCACAGCTATCGCGGTCTTGTCTTCCTACCAATAGGCTAAGTATTTCTAGGCCTTAATCTTGACATTATGCATGTAATACCATCCTGAACTAGCCAAAGCTAACTTATGACTTGAGGGAATTTTGCTGGGATTATTACCAAAAAAGACTTTAAATCTACCGTAACGAATGCCAATTCAATATTAAACCTTTCAATTTGATTAATTTAGTCATAAACATTTTAATGATTTGCCAATGTAGTCTTTCTGATCAATTTTGGTCAACAAACACCAACGTGGATGTCCATCATCCTAAGTGGTATGATCAACGCTAACATAAATAATTTTTCGCATTTATTTTTACCTTTTTGATTTTTTTATAATTTTTTTGAATCTATTTTTTTTCTTTTCCTTTTCTCTTTTTTCCTTCTTCCTTCGCCAATTGCCATGCCAATAACCAGCCATGTCTGGTCTGGGCAAGGGCCCCTGCGCCCTCACCGACCACTGGCGAGGGCCACTGTGCCCTCGTAAACCACGGGCAAGGGCCAAAACCCTTGTCTGTTGGTCGGCAAGGGAGCGGCGGCCCTCACCTAGATTTGGTCAAGGCCGTTGGCCCTCGCTCGTGGCCGATGAGGGTGCGGTGGCCCTCACCCATGGCGGGCGAGGGCATGGGAGCCCTCGCCCATATCCAGGCAAGGGTTGACGGCGATGGTCAGCGAGAGACCTTGCCGACCAATCGGTTTTGGGAAAAGGATAAAAAAAAAAGAGAAAAAAGAAAAAAAAACATTTAAAAAATCTGAAAAAATTATTATAAAATTATGAAATTTGTCCACGATAACACCGGCGGTCCTATGTGGCACCGCTGGTGTTCACGTCAGCGATTTTCGGCCTAAATTGGTTGGATAGACTGAATTAATATCAATGTGACAAGATTTAGGATTAAATTGGTCCAATTGAAAGGTTTAAAACTTAATTGGTACCAATACAATAGATTTAGGACTTTTTTTTTTGTGCTTTTCCCCCTTTTAATGGAATGACATAAATAGAGATATAGCATTCATTGTCACTACATAAAACACAATTCCCGAGACAACTCTATTAATTGTAGTGTGAAACCTTGACAACTCTATTAATTGCAGTGTAAAACCTTGGTCTCGTATCTTCTCCATCACCAGCAAGGTGGGGAAAAAAGAAAGAGGAAGAGAATGAGAACACCTAAGACAAATCTTCTCCTACTACTGGCACTGACCCTTTTCAAGATTAAAATGGCGACCGCCTTCCATGTCTATGTCATAAACAACTTGGGAGACGACACAAATCTGACCACGCATTGCCGATCGACAGAGACCGATTTGGGCACTCGGGTCTTGGAATTCGGAGCGGCTTTCGATTGGGAATTTGAGATCACGATCGGGCATGTGGCCAAGTACTGGTGCGACATGAGCTGGGCCAGGTCCCATGGAGACTTTCAGGTGTTCTACGAGCCGAGGGACGCTTTAAGGTGCGGCGACCAGAAGTGCTATTGGCGCATCGACAGGGACGGATTGTATCTCTACATCAAAAGCGATGATGATTATGAGTTGCAATTTCGCTGGCGCTAGTTGGATATGTTGAGTTGGTAACTCAACATGAATAAAGGGGAGCGATAATTTTTTTGGTCCAGTTGTTCTGCTTTTGATGGAAAGACACTGTTTTTCATTCCTCTTTTGCTTTGATCAATTATTGTTGTGCTAGATTGCACCGCCGGGTAAGGATAAGATTGATTCCTCTTTTGATGTTAAAAAGCACAAGATTAAAAGAGGAGAAGAGACACTTCTGATTCATGAAGGAATAGGACAAAATAGATGAGTCTCTTTGTTTGAAGGAAAATCATTTTCCGTCTTTCCCTGTTTGGACGACGGAAAGCTAATCGGTTTACGAAAAACGTTTTCCAGGAATTTAAAACAACAAGTTTAAATTTGGAAAAAATTTCTTCCCTTCTGGCTAAAATTAGCCGAATATTATTAAAAAATGTCTACGTCAATGCCGGTTGTGCCACGTAGGAAGTCAGCGATTTTGAGGTAAAATTGACTGGATAGACTTAGTCGATAAAACGTAAAAAGGTTTAGGACTAAATTGACGTAAATGCAATAGGTTTAAAACTTTTTTGGTACTTATCCCATTTTTCTCGATTTTAATTTTTCAAAAATAAGCTTCACATGAGTTCGTTTCACCTACTGGTAAACTATAGTAAGTGTTGGCAAGTATCAAAAGGCTAATGATAAACAAAAATGACTGGTAACTTTTTTCCAAGTAAAATATTAATAACTTATCGGTACTATTAGGAAATCACCAACTCCTTTCATATGTTGCAAATTGGCAATTTTTTTTCTGACTTACCAACATTTATTTGCATGAATTACTAAAGTCTTTGAATTCACCAACCCTCACATGAAATTATCATTCTAAATTAAAGTGATTACCATCTTTTGTCGTATTAAGTTATTAACTAGTTTCCAATTAACACATCTTGTTTGAGTTATCTATCAATGTTTAATTATTTTTCTAAATTAGCAACTCTTTTATGAAGTTACTATTTTTTTATTTGTCTTGATTAGCAACCTTTTAAATTTGCTAATTCTTTTCTTAAGCCCAACATGAAAAAGCGGTTATGTATTTTTTAAAGGAAAACAAAGTACATCGAAAGACGAGACAAAGAAAACCAAAAAAGAAGGAAATCCTTGAACACCTAGTCAACCAGCCGAAATAGTTTACCAGCATTCATACATTAGACTTGGCAAGGAAAATCAATTAACGCGCGTATCACGGTTATGACCAAGTAAAAGCGATGGAGTCGATTCCTAATTGCACCAACCGTTGATTTTTCTTTTCTAGAAAAACAAGTACCATTTCAATCCAACACCAAGCTGATGATGCTGAACCTAGACGCACACCGCCAAAAGACAAAATCGTAACTACAGATGAAAATCTCTGCGTGTGCTTATCACTAATAGTGCAGTGTGATTCAGTGATCAGTCGCCGATCCTTTCGCTCGGATGCAGTCACAAATTTGTTATTGAAGGACAAGTATGTGATTATCTTGGCCCATTATGCTTTGATGATATGCTTTGATTTCTCGTTTATGGCTTATTTTGAAGCTCTGTGGACTTGCTTTGTTGTTATAACTTTTGAGATTTTCAATCTTACGAATGAAAATTTGTTTTGATTGAAAAGAAAATCCAACACCAAAGTTGTATCGACCAACACGAAGCAAACAATTTATACACATTCTATCACGATTTATTACCATGCTTGCCACAATCTATAGGAAAATACCTCGAAATATTTTTTTTTTATGAAAAAGGGCTAAAGCCGTATACAATTTTTTTTTTGAAATGCCTCAGAGTATTGGACCAATCATCCATCAACCAATATAATATATGCGAAAAAAAATACTTTGGTGGTTATGTCCCCCACTGAACTCGCAGTTATCCACCATTTTCGGACCTATACGAAACGTGCCCCTACAATCGCCTCAATTTTCGGTACCATGCTCTTGCTTTCTTTTCGCATATATAAACCGAATCGATCGAAACCCAAGCAAAACCAACGATGACTTCTCTTCGCATTGCTCTCCTCTTAGTATTGGTAACAACGATGAGCGCAAGTGCAGGGAAACTTTCCGGAAACGCCGACGTAGCGACGGTCGACGATCCAGTTGTTAGTGTGGTGAGTGCGCTGCCGAACGGCACGAGAGCCATGCAGATCCGTTGCAAGCCCGAGGGCTCGGCCGCGGTGATCGACCAGGTGCTGAGCGCGGGGCAAGGATGTAGTTGGACGGCCAGGGAGAAGGCGCTGTACTGGTGCGAGGCGGTGTGGATGAGGATGTTTGCGGCGTGGCACGCGTTCCAGCCCAGCCGCGACGCGGGGCGCGGCTGGGTGGTTTGGCTGGTCAGGGAGGAAGGGTTCTTCCTCAGGGTGAATGGGACCGGTTGGGTCAGGAAGGCCGTGTGGGAATCCGAGTGAAGGAATTTTGAGTGAGTTGTAGTGCTTCTCTATTGATGTCAACCGTCCCTATATAATGGTTATTGTCACTAAATTGCTCAAGGAAATCCACTCTTGAGAAGTTCTCGAGAGTATAGTCTTTTATCCTCCGTTAGTTTGAAATCCTCTAGTTTTGAACTATGGGATTTGCCGAAAATCAATATGAAAATTGAATTTTTCATTTAGGGAAAGGGCTTATTGTGCTTTTCGAGGGCACGCCGGACCCAGGTCGCACGCAACCCGAGTGGTCTGAACCGTGCCGGAAGGATTGTTTCACTCGAGATATTTATCAAACGCTTGGACCCAGCCCACTAGGCCTAATTTCACTTGTCACAAAGCTTGCCTCCAAAATGCCCTCATTTCCACCCTTAATCACAAATAAATTGCTGTAGTCCACAACTTTACAAGTACTACGACTGCCCTAGCCTGAAGATGTCATTTGTGGACTCGAATTGGGGTTTAGAGATGTCGCCAGTTTGAGGAGCCCAAGTCTTCAATTCACAAAGAAAAGAAGAAAAAACCCAATAGATTAGGCCTTGTCAGGTCCAGCCTATTACTCAATCGTTACACTTGTGCAGTAGTTATCAACCGGTGCGCTTGCATCGAGCATAAACAATCATGCGTTAATGTGGGATTAGTTTGATGTTCCTTCTGTTTTCATCCAATGGTAAAGTCTGAGGTTCGAACAGTTGTGGAGGATCTATGATTAAGCACCATCATCGACCTCATAGCCCGGATCAAGTCGGCCGAGCCCAAGGACATTGTTTTCGATCCAGTAATGAATCTAGACAAATGGCCAAGCCCGACCCGAGGAGCCGGCCTCGTCTGGCCCCGCCTACCATGACCTCTCTAGTGCAAAGTGGTGGAGGTTGCCTTTTCAATGTACTCATTTGTATTTGCAAATCCACAAAAAAGGAGTGGGCAAGTGGAGGTTGTCCTTTTTCAATGTTCTTCGATCCGGCGATTCGGTTTGTGGCTAAGTATGAACTGGAACTGGTTTCCTTTTCCTTTTTTTTTTCTTTTCTTCCTCCGCCGACCATAGCCGGGCAGTGAGGTCGCCGGCCTCAAAGCGAGGCCACCCTTGTCGGCGTCAAGCGAGGCCACCCTTTGTCGGCGTCGGCGAGGCCACCCTTGTCGGCGTCGGTAGGCCACCCTTGTCGGCGTCGGGCAAGGCCACCCTTGTCGGTGTCGGGCGAGAGCCGCCCTTGGGCTGGGGCGGGCGAGGCCCCGCCAGGATCGGGTGAGGGCTCGACCTCGTCGGCGTTAGGCGAGGTCAACCCCGCCTGGAATCGGGCGAGGTCGGCCTCACCCAGCGCCGTGAGGGCTCGACCCCGCCACAGCTGGCGGGCCGGCCTCACCAATTGCCGGCGAGGTCGAGCCCTCGCCAGTTTTGCTGCAACTTTCTTTTTTATTTTATCTCTACTTTTTTTGTGGAACCGGGCCAGGAACCGGTGGTTCCGGCCGGTTCCAAACCGCGAGCCCGGTCAATGGGCGGGCCGGGTTTGACCGGGCCGGTTTCGAGCCGAAACCAGCCCGTGGCCATGACTAAGTGGAGGCATGGCAACATCATGAAGCCACTAGTTGCTAGTCACTACTCACATTACGTATGTCAGTAGTGAATTCGTATTGGAGTTAGCTAATTTAAGGTATCGGAAAGAAAGAAGATAAGAGAAGCTGATATTTAAAAATAGTAAATGAAAAGTTAGAAAATTGTTGAGACTCGGTGATTACTAGCGAGTTTTGGGAAAATTAGAATACCGTTAACCTTTTTTACCAATAGTTTTTTTTAATAATTATTAGCTCTTTCAGAAATTTACCAATGAAAATAGTTTTATCGTCAGGAGCTTCTCTTTTTCATATCTCAATTAAATCCTACGAATCTAACACCATAAAAAAATTGGAAATGTAATGCCTCAGAAAACCCACCAATGCTCTTTGTTTTTACAGGAAGCTACATAAATTTTCTCCCGTTTCCAATTTACCAAATCTGAGCAGAATTGAAAGACATTTCCTTCCCGAGACGGCTCTGTTTGCTAGACCGCTGATCAATCTTTCATTTACAAGAAACTCTCCGTTAATAACTCGCGTCTGTCACCAACCATCAATCGTCACCCTATAAAAAGAGGCTCGAGCTAGAGACTTCCTGCGTGCATCCAAAGACCAAGCAAATCAGGAGGGAGCATCTTCTAGCGCGCCAACCTCACCTGATCGAATCTAATGGAGAACCGAAAGACGGCGAGGACTTGTGTCATGTTTGTGGTGCTTTTCGTCCTCACTGTGCACGGCGCAGCTGCACGTCCTGTGAGGAGCGGCAGCGATCGGACGCTGAAAGAGCAAAATGAACTGCAAGCTCATGCACCGGATGCGGTGGCAGCAGGACCGGTAGGGACTGGAGGAAGTGGCGTGGGCGATCAGAAGAACTTCCTGCCGCTTGGTGGCGTCGGGATGGGCGCTGGAATGGGTGGCTATGCTGGCATGGGCAGTTACATCAGCGGAGTAATGCCAACGCTTGGCGGGGTTGGTGAAGTCGGCGGTGGCTTTGGTATGGACAGCGGTTTCGGGGCGGGAGGTGGTGCCAGTGTCGGTGGCATGGGCACTGGTCCGCTCGGGGGGCTCGGCAGGCTTAACGGCCTTGGTGTCGGCCCTGGTGGAACTGGCAGTCCTCTTCCTCTTCCTCTTCCTTAGGTGAAAGTTTTGCCCAGGGCTCAATCAACACGGTGAATTGAGCATACAAGCTGCTAGAGTTTATGCGTTTTGAAGCTCTCTTTCAATGTCGGTGTGACGGTGTTTTGTTTGTGTTATCGAACTTTTGGTGGTTGTTTTGAGTGTAACTTTTTATGTGGTTTGAGGCTGTCACAATACATCCTATGTTCTTGTGTTTGCGCCAATCAATTTGTAGTTCGTGCTTCTGCGTTTTTAGTCTCTTGAATGAATTTTATCTTCCCACTTTTTTGGATTGGCTCGCATATGTTATTGGGAAGCTCTCAAATGCATGACTCAATTTACTAACTTGTTGTCACAACCGACCTCCACTTTTGGTTTTCAAAAAATCGAGGATCTCGCTTGGTACGCGCTAAGTCTAAGTTCGGAACTTAATTTTGGCTCTCTCAAGCTCATACCATATCGCGACTTAGGATTTAGGTTTTTAACCTATAAGTGGTTTTTATTTAGGAGTCCCCACTAATTTGGCACACCAAAACCCTAAACTGGCACACCTTTCACAAATTTGTCCCAAATTATTTTTTGGGTCGCCAAAAATCTCAAATTGATACATATGAGACACATTTACCTTCTTCCATTAGCTTCCGTCAAAATTTACCTTAAAAATGTTGAACTGAATGACACATGGCAGTAACTTAATTGGCGTGGCAAATCCACATAAATTCCCTAACTCTCTCTCTCTCTCTCTCTCTCTCTCTCTCTCTCTCTCTCTCTCTCTCTCTCTCTCTCTCTCTCTCTCTCTCTCTCTCTCCATCAATTAGCAAATAGGGCTCATTCTCTATCTCCCTTAGAGCAAGAACAACCCTAAATTGTCTTCCGACAAACTTCGTTGATAGAGTTGGAAGATGATGCGCTTCTCTTCGAACCACTTCCAATTGAAGCCATTAGACATCCTAATTTAGTGATTTGGATGAGTTATCTGAACAAGCCCAGAAAAAAAAAAAAAAGGCAAGAAAATTATCAGTGAGAAATGTGCTCCATCAAGTTCCGATGATAAAGATGACGATGAAGGAGGGTGTTCGATGAAGAGAAAGACAAAGAAGGATAAGAGTGCTTTGAGGAGGGGAGAGAGAGAGAGAGAAATGAGCCCTATTTGTTTTCAAATTAGGGCTAATTGAATAAACAAAAAGAGAGAGTTATGAATTTCCATGTGAATTAGCCGGTTCTACTGAGTTATTGTTATGTATCATCTAGCTCAACAATATTATTGTAAAATTTGATGAAGCTAACGGATGATAAATATATCACGCATATATCAGTTTGGGTATTTTGGTAACCCAAAAATTTGGCATACTTGTTTGAGGTTTTTCTTGATAGTAACCCAAAAATTTGCCAAATAAATTCAATTTTTCATTTTTCTCTCATATATAAATTCTTTTTTATAAATGAAGAGCTCTTTTCTCAAACTTCATCAATCCTACGAAAGAAGTAAAAAATGATAACTTTTAATGGATAACATAAATTTTAAATACTTTTTTGAATTTGAAATTTTTTTTATTTTTTTGTTCTCTTTTTTTTCTTTACTTTGTGTTTTTTTTTTGAACTTTTGGTTGCCAGCCGACCTTTGCCTGGCCTAGATCTAGTGAGGGTCGTTAGACAACTGTTGCCAGCCAAAAGTTAAGAAAAAAAAACAAGTAAAGAAAAGAAAATAAAAGAATAAAAATTCAAAAAATATTAAAATATTATTAAAAATGTCAACATCAGCATCGGTCATGTCATGTAAGACGGCCAGCATCCACATCAATAATTTACGGCCAAAATTAGCCGAATTGATTCAATTAGCAAAATATGAAAATATTTAAAATTTCATTGCCACAATTAAAAGACTTAAAAGTGAATTGATATAAGTGTAATGGGTTTGAAAATTTTTTTTGGATAATTCTCTCTATGTTCATCAAAGGATAGAGTTTTATAAAGATCGCAACAAATGCTAAAACACTTTGTAAATGCCCCTACGTGTACACCATCCACGGAAAGCTACCTAGTCGATTCTCTTGCTTTGCATCACGCTTCAAGATCCACTCTCTCCCTCCCTGGAAAACCGCACACTTTCGTCAAGGAAAGAGAGATTTTGGGGGGCACATCAGGCAGATAATCGAACGCTGGAGGCAAATTTCGAGGTACACAAGCTATAATCAAACATGAGATGACACATATGGGTACAGGTAAGTTGACATTTATGCACTCACGCTCGAACGTTGCTAATTGACAGATTACATCATGTGTCGGGTATACACACATCTTTATTTTTTCTTTTGTCAAAATGAACCAACTTCATTTAATTACCAAAAACGAACTACAACGGAAATTAGCATCCAAGAATAGCAACTCCCAAAGGGGTTGGGGGGCTTAGAAAGCCAATTATGAAAAGCAAAGTATATATACGTCAATCATACAAAATTGATACTTGTAATCTTTTTTCTTTTATCCTGATAATCTTGTTGTACCGAATCTTAAAAAAAAAACTATCTTCCCATTTATGAAAAGCAATTTATAGAACAGCCCTCTTTCATTGCTTAAGCCGTGCAAATTATCGCCCATGAAGCTTCTCATATGGATAGTGCTAAGGCGTAAAATAACTTGTGATCAATCATATTATTGCATTGTCATTAAAACATACGAAGCTCAATTATAAATGTTGATGGAGTTGATGGAGTAATAGCATAAAATAAACTATATGATCACAATAGTCTATTGTACGGTTCATGATCAAATATCACGAGTGTTTGTAATTAGAAAAGGTGAAATCAAAATATCATAAAATGGTTATATTGTGACTTTCTTACCTTATGAAAAGTGCAAATAGTAATTTGCACAATTAAAAAAGAGAGAGATGTAGTTCTAATCAAAGTTAAAGTTCTTTTGTGAAGGGCTTCCCATTACATGAATCATCTTTTTTTTAACTTATTTATTAGCCTGGGTTTATTATTTGGCTAGAAAATCACCATAAGGGAAAAGGAATATCATGGATCATATACTCAAAGATATAAATGATGGGTAAAAGCTGATTTATTATAAGGATGTTAATAGTTAGAGCTGCACCAAATTCTTTGTTGAATTTTTTCTTAAGGAAAAAGTGGGAGGATGGTATAGGTCACCTTAAAATCTACGAAACCAATAGTTCTAGATTTCATGTTCTAAGAGCACATAGGATAGGTTTCTGTGTTCTAAAAATTCGGGACCAGTACGTATAGGGAGGTTCTAGGATAGGGTAAATACACTACTTACCAGTAATCCGCACACTTCTCCGCAAGTGGATTCTTCGGTATTCGAAACACCATCCTAATATCAACATGCTCAACGACTTGATATACACAAATCCCGACTTATAAATATATTGGCAATGTTAGGTATGTCGAGATTCGTTACTAAAACTTGCTTTACCAGTAGGTATGGCCAACTTTGGCTAGTATTGAACTTAAAAGAAGTTGGGTCCATAAATACCTGTTTCTCCGTAATTTAATCCGTAAGGAAACAAACACCGAAAATGGATCTTCGGCTTTTAATTGAAGGACGGGTTCTGTGGTGATTTGACAGGAAATATCCAAGCGATCATAAAAATTAATGTGGAATTGTACAAACCTAAACCAAACCGGAGTTTGACTCGTCGGAAAAGTTTAGGAAGTACTATCGAAACAAACTTTGACGGAATTTGACTCGAGAACGAAGCTTGAAAGAGTGGTGGTACTATGCTGGCATTTGACTCGACGACGAAGCACCAAGGATGAAGATTCATATCGGAGGACGACTCGGCGACGTGAATCTGAGAATTAGAACTACTCCTAAAGAATTAAAGCTTGTAAATTGCAGGAAAATAATGGCCTTGGCCAAATGCAAAGGTACGAGTGCAGGAAATGTAAAAATAAAAGAAAGATAAACTGATAAAGAACGTGAGTTCTGTTGTTGATTTTTTTTTGGGGGGCGCCCTTTACAATATACAAACTTGGGATATTTATAATCTCGTACAAGTGTTTACAACTTTTAAATTTTAAATAAAAAGTAACTTCCTAACGGTGGTTATTATCTTCCTATTTTTTAGGCACTCTCCACGTTTAAATAACCACCCTTATCTATAAGCAGTTTTGTTATTGACACCTAACTATCGGTAAGTTGCTGATGCCAATCCTCTGCTCACCCGCTATCGGTAAGTTGCAAACTATCAGTAAGTTACCGATGCCAAAGCTCCTGATGCCTATTTCCATGATTTTTTTTGTTGTAAACATATGCCCCCTTAAAAGAATTGAATGATTTATCAATCATTCGATTCTTTTAACTAATGGCCTTTTAAGTGCCCCGTAACTCTTCTGCTACTTGATAGAAGTCAATCTGCCCCGTGGCATCAGTAACTTCTCTACTACCTGACAAAAGCCGAATCTTCATATTTTGTCATTTGAAGAACATACAAGTCGTTGACTATCCTACCTCCTGATCCTTTCGCATCTATTTTGAATTCACAAACATAGAAGGTGTAGAACTTGACTTAACATCATCTGCTACTGCAATTTGTGGAGTCTCATTTGTTGGTTGGGCCAATTCTGTATCCTCCTTATAAAAGCCATTACGATCGAATTTTTGTCTCCGACTGTTTTCTCTGCTCGTCGGTAATTACTTTGGGATGTTGACACCTCCTTCTCGCTACTTGTCCCACCAATTATGCAGATGATAACCCAAAACACCACCAGGATGGTCAGGATCAAGTTGAGTACGTACCTTCATATTTCCTCGAATCAGCCACATTGGTCCCACTGGGTGTGCCAAAAAGATGTTCGCTCGTTTTATGACGAGAAATAACTTTTGCCGAAACTTCGATTTTCGATTTTTATTAAGATGGATTCTGTGGCTTGACTTCTAGGAGAGTTGTGGCGAAAAATAGAGTATAACACAAGATCATATGAAATGAATATAAATCGAATGGATTGGAAATGGATCTAGGATCAACAGAGTTTCAAGTTACGTTACAATACTCCTACGAAAGCTTTGAAGGACTTGAAAGTTGACTAAAACTATAGGAAGCTGTAAATACAGGAGGTGCATAGGAAACTAAAGTGCATATAAGCTTGAGTGTTTTTTGCATTGTTGTTGGTCTTTTCTTCCTCCTTTCTTCTGAGTATTTGTATCTCTTCTCATTCAGAAACGCTTGTCAGTTACTTATATGTTTTCAAACTTTGAACTTTGGTGCTTCCAATAATTGTCCTTTGCCAAAACTTAATCTCAACCACTGGGATGATTTCAAATCTAGACAAGTAACTCCCCACAATATGCTCGTGCTCACTATCCCCGCTTTTTGCTCATAACTTCATGCTATCGTGACTTACGTGGCTGGGTTGTGATTCATCTTTAGCGATTTTCTATAATGTCAGATATTCCCGAAGTGTAAACTTCCCGAATTTTGGGAAATAGTCAACATTCTGAGGCACTAATATTCCAACGTCCCAAACTATGATCTTCCATGTTTCGTAAATATATCGATACTCATCAATTATCGAATTCAGGATATGATGCCATTCACGATTGCTTCTCAGCTTGTTTCTGAATTTTATCCAAACATATTTGAGAAGATGGCTGATTTCCATTATACAACAGATTCGGCATTAAAGCCGACTCAGCATCTATGCCGATTCTCATTTTGGTGTCAATAGATGCTGGTTCCATTGCCGGGACATGACTCGACGACGAAGCACTAAGGACGAAGATTCATATCGGAGGATGACTCGGCGACGTGAATCTGAGAATTAGAACTACTCCTAAAGAATTAAAGCTTGTAAATTGTGGGAAAATAATGGCTTTGGCCAAATGTAAAGGTACGAGTGCAGGAAATGTAAAGATAAAAGAAAGATAAACTGATAATGGGTGTGCCAATTTGTTTCTCCGTAATTTAATCCGTAAGGAAACAAACACCGAAAATGGATCTTGGCTTTTAGTTGAAGGACGGGTTCTGTAGTAATTTGACAAGAAATATCAATGTGGAATTGTACAAACCTAAACCAAACCTAATCCAAGCGATCATAAAAATCAATGTGGAATTGTACAAATCTAAACCAAACCGGAGTTTAACTCGACGGAAAAGTTTAGGAAGTACTATCAAAACAAACTTCGACGGAATTTGACTCGAGGACGAAGCTTGAAAGAGCGGCGGTACTATGTCGAGATTTGACTCGATGACGAAGCACCAAGGATGAAGATTCATATCGGAGGACGACTCAGCGACGTGAATCTGAGAATTAGAATTACTCCTAAAGAATTAAAGCTTGTAAATTGCAGGAAAATAATGGCCTTGGCCAAATGTAAAGGTATGAGTGCAGAAAATGCAAAGATAAAAGAAAGATAAACTGATAAAGAACGTGAGTTCTGTTGTCGATTTTTTTTTTTGTGGGGAGCCTTTTACAATATACAAACTTGAGATATTTATAATCTCGTGCAAGCATTTACAACTTTTAAATTTTAAATAAAAAGCAACTTCCTAAAGGTGGTTATTATCTTCATATTTTCTAGGCACTCTCCACGTTCAAATAACCACCCTTATCCATAAGCAGTTTTGTTATTGACACCTAAATATCGATAAGTTGCTGATGCCAATCCTCTGCTCACCCACTATCGGTAAGTTGCGAACTATCAGTAAGTTACCGACCAAATAGAGTGTAACACAAGATTTTCTGACGAGGAATACCTTTTACCGAAACTTCGATTTTCGGTTTTTATTAAGATAGGTTCTGTGGCTTGACTTCTAAGAGAGTTGTGGCGAAAAATAGAGTGTAACACAAGATTATATGAAATGGATATAAATCGAATGGATTGGAAATGGATCTAGGATCAACTGAGTTCCAAGTTATGTTACAATACTCCTACGAAAGCTATAAAGAACTTGAAAGTTGACTAAAACTACATGAAGCTATAAATACAGGAAGTAAAGGTGCATAGGAAACTAAATTGCATATAAGCTTGAGTGTTTTTTACATTGTTGTTGGTCCTTTCTTCCTCCTTTCTTCTGAGTATTTGTATATCTTCTCATTCTGAACTTGGTTACTTATATGTTTTCAAACTTTGAACTTTGGTGCTTTCAATAACTATCTTTCACCAAAACTTGATCTCAACCGCTGGGATGATTTCAAATCTAGACAAGTAACTCCCCACAATATGCTCGTGCTCACTATCCCCGCTTTTTGCTCATAACTTCCTGCTATTGTGACTTATGTGGCTAGGCTATGATTCATCTTTACCGATTTTCTATAATGTCAGTATATTCTCGAAGTGTAAACTTCCCGAATTTTCGGAAAAAGTCAACATTCTGAGGCACTAATATTCCAACGTCCAAACTATGATTTTCCATGTTTCGGTAAATATACCGATACTCATCAATTACCGAATTCGGGATATGATGCCATTCACGCTTGCTTCTCAACATGTTTCTAAATTTTATCCAAACATATTTGAGAAGATGGCTGATTTCCATTATACAATAGATTCGGCATTAAAGCCGACTCAGCATCTATGCCTATTCTCATTTTGGTGTCAACAGATGCCCCCTTTTACTCCTGCATCTATGTCGGAAAAAAGGGTACTTACGTTTTACTCCTGCTGTCGCTGCGTCACCTCGCTTTGCGCTCTTTGCCTTTTCATCTTCGAAACACTTCTTCTAAAAATCATTCCTTTTTTCGTTCTTTTACATTCTCAACTTCTCGACTCTCTGTAACTTTTCGATCCTCTACACTCTCTCTCAATATTCGTTTGAACCTAATGGCTTCCAAAGCTTTCAAGGATCAAACTTTTTCCTTTTCTGCATCAGACGCCCTTGATCGGTACCATATATTCCAAGATTCCGAGGATTTCATTGAAGAATTTCATCTGTTCTCTGTGAAGAACGACTACAAAGATTCTTGCGTCCTTGGCCCAGTAGTTCATAATCATTTTTCTGTTCGAAATGCTTGTCAAGCCACTTCCTACATCACCAATTTGAGGTACTTCCAGTCCACGAATCATCTATCTTGGCGTATCAGTGGCATTCTCATCCCCCTCGCCTTAGGGCTTTTGCTGACTTTGAGTCTGATTTCTACCAATGGTATCTTCGACTCCTTCCGTCTAAGGGTCCTCTTTGGGATACCCTTTTTGATTCATAATGCTCTGCGTCTTAGCTGCTTCAATTACCATTTGAATCACGAACTGATCGGCGCATTATCTTGTGTTTGGTCAACTTCCACCAACTGTTTCTTTTTCCCTTTCTCTCCCATGTCGATAACTTTGCTTGATGTATATTGCCTAACCGGGCTCTCTCCTTTAGGTACAGACCCATCTACGCTGTCTCCATATTCTCGCTCAATGCTTGGTAAATTGTCTGATTCTGAAATGGCCTATGGGGCATTTATAAAAAAATACTTCAAGAATGAGAGTATAGTTACCGACGAGGAGCACACTTCTTTTCTTTTGTACTAGCTCTATAAATTCCTTTTCAGTCACCCCCATAGTTATGATCTCAAATGATTTTGTTGCTGTTGTCTCCGCTTTAGCTTCAGGGACCTCACTTGCTCTAGGCAAAATAATGTTAGCCTTACTATATCGGGGTTTAACCCATGCTTCCTCTTCCATTGCTTCAGAAGGAGTTAGTGGAGTTTTTGGCGGTCCTCTTTGGCTTCTTCAAGCATGGGCAGCTTCTATTTCCCTACTTGGTTTTCCAAGGATCAAGTTGTCCAACCCCTTTCGGTTTTCATTCTTGACCAACCAGTCTATCAGGCCTTGAGTAGGAAATTGATCCCTGTTTCTGAAGAACCATCTTCTTATCTTCGCTATTTTATTTCTCAAATCTATTATGTTGAAGAGAACCCATATTCTTTCTCTCCTTTCTTTGTTCCCCAATTCAAGTCCTACCTTCCCGCTTTCCAGAAAAATAGAAGTGAATTCTGGCAGACTATTCTGACTTCTGTTGATCTCCCTGTAAGATTTTCATCAAAAGGCATATTTATCTCTGGTTTTGAAATTTACTCTCCCTAATACTGTGCAAGAGAACTTGGGCTGATTCAAGGAGTCCCTTTGCTCCAACCCTTTATACTTTCTCCTTTGCTTCTTTTGATAAAATATCATACAAGCTGAAAGATAATCAACCTTTTATTAAACTGACTACACTGGTATGGGGTATTCATCGATTGTCACGTGTTGCCAAATTTACTAGATACCCTGATCGTTCTTCAACTGATTTTGACCTCTGGTGGGATGGTTATCGAAAGACTGTGTTTTCAGATCCTCTAGATCAGATTCTTTTGAAGATAAGGGATGCTATTCTTCTTACAGTGTCAAAAGCAATTGAAGCTACAAGTGTGCCTTTAACTAAACCAACAGAGTCTTCTAAAAGTAACTTGATTCTGCCTTTCTACATTCATATTTTTTGTTTGATACTCAACTTTCAATTTGACTTTTTTTTCTTGTAGTGAGCAAGAAAAGGAAAGCTTCAAACTCATCTACTCCAGAGAAAGTACAAGCAAATCGTAGTGTTAGGAGAGTGATTATTTGATCCTTAGTGTCTTCCCCAAAAAGTTCTCCGGTAGTGAACCAATCTCCAGAGTCCACTCTTCGAGCTATGATAAAGCCGCGCACTCCAAAAGGTAACTCTCATACTTTACTTTTGGAAGCTACTAATATATATATTAGCACTAACTTGTTTATCTTCTAATCAATCCAAGAACTCTTAAGACCTATCAATCCAGTGTTGTTTCTCCTGTTTCTCTTCCTAGAAAAACTCCTGCCACATCAGCTTCCAATCCTTTACCAATGGTTCTCGCTCCTTTGATAGATATTAATGTTGAGTTGGTCCAAGAACAACCCTCTATTCTAGATCCTAAAGAGAGTATATCACTGAAGGATACTTCTGTCAATGTTGTGGGACCTGAAAAAGATCTTCCTCTAGCTCTCATCGATAAATGTTATTACCTTTTGTCTGACTCAAAATTTTTATGCTGTCGTCTAATATATATAGGCCAATATTTGTAGTTACTGATGAGCCCACTTCTGTGCCTCAAGAGACTCCAATTTCCAAAGGAGCATCAAGTGTGCCATTACTACCTGCTACTTCTGCAGTTACTGTTTTGCCTCCCTCCATATCTCGTGCTGTACCTAGTCTACTTGCCGAGATAGAAATTTTTTCTCAGGCTGAACAGGCGGAAATGGAGAGGATATTAGCAGGTACTCATCCAAGCTCTTCCACAGCTCCTGATTCTTCAAAGTCCCCAACTTTATCAATGTCTGCTAAAATTTCCAAAGAAGTAGCCAAAGCTAAATGAAATCATCTCCTTAACTTATTGGAACCTGGCTATGGAAAATTGATCAATGACTCTGATAAGGAGCGTCAGGCAAGGATTCTCTTCCAGGGAAGTATGTTCTGGTAATCTATCCTTTGTATTATCTGAGTCTTTCCAGGACAAAATTGATCTCTTCGTTGTTGGCTTCGTCATTCTGTGAACACAATAAGAGTCAACTTTGATCAACTCCCCCGCCTTCTCTTTGGGGAAAACTAAGGACTGGCAATCCAAGATGAGTTAGCCCGTAAGCGTGAAGATACTCGTCTTTTCTACAATAATTTTAAAGTTGAAGAAAGCAAACTTCAACGCTTGGAAGCCAGGAAAGAAGAGCTTGAGGCAGAGCTGAGAATGGTGATTGCCCAATTAGAAGAACAGAAGCTCACAATTTCGACCTTTTGTCCTACACTCAGGCACAAGATGAAGCAGTGTCGGGAGTTGAAGAAAGAATTTGATGCTTCTATTGGAATGGTCAGAGTCCATGAAAAGAAGAGATCAGAAATTATGGATGAAAATCATAGGCTTGAAACTGAACTAAGAGATTTTGTAATCGAGGCCAAAGCTCTATTGGCCAAATGGAAATAAATTGAAAGACCCACTTGCTAGATTTTGGTCTCTTTTACATTCACTTAATATCCCGACGATGCAAATTTCCAATACTGTGCTTTGTCCAAATCAATAATTCAACCCTCTTAACCAAAGGTTAAACCCAATCTCCATTTGGCTCTTTCGACATTTAAACCAACTCAAAGAAAATTGTTCCATTGCAACTTTCATAATTTAAAGGTCGAATAATAACCTTCCTTTTCACTTATCCTCTCTGAAATTACTGACTACCAACTTGATAACTGTTTGTCCATATACATAAACCACGTTCTGCCTCTATCTCAGTTCCCCAAAAACAAACTCTGGTGCATTACTACCCACGATCTACTCCATATCCTTTACCTTTATAACTGCCCAAGCTTACCAAATCTTTCCTAGGAACTTAGAGTACTGTTCATGATGTCTTCACATGGTTCTTCATCTCAATTGCTTCTTTAGTCTCGATCACAAAGATGTCGCATTACCCATGAAGGTAAATTTTTCATTGAACATTACCAGATTTAGGCTTTGACAATTATTTAACATGGACAACTTGTTTATTCTACTATCTTTAGGTGATCGATCCTTATGGAGATGACTGCACGAATTGCTGTCCCAAGGACATCATGCTTTATTATTGACTCACAAGCGTAAGGTAGAAATTACCAATTTGACAAACTTCTTCAGATCCAAAGTGTTTCTGTCTGTAGATTCTACCTTTTTGGATCTGGTTTGGGAACTATGCTCTTTATTCCTTGCTAGCTTTGATGAATTCGAACATAATGTAAGGGAAATTTGGAATTTGGAGCCTATTATTGTGGAAGCTGACATTCTTCAATTTCAAATTGAGGAAGAGTCTTCCCAATTACAAAACTCTAAAGAGAAATATGCTCAAGCTCAGGACTCTTGTATTCAAGCTAAAGATGACGCTGAGATGACACATCAACTTCTCAATTTCCTTTCCAATCATCATCGTGTGGAGCGGAGGATACTCAGAGATGAAATCTCCTATGTTAAGTTTATGGTTGAAGTTTCTTCAAACAAGTACAGACAATTGCTTCAAGAGGCTTGGGAGAGGTTTGAAATCGTCCGCTTTCATTCTCGTCACCTGGAATATCTCGAGGGACAACAATCTAAACTCCATCAGGATCTTGACTTGCAGACATTTGTTACCAAGATTAGAATGTACTTTCATTTCGAATGAATAGACTAGTTTTCTTGTGTTTCCCAGACTGATGGATGATATTTCTTTAAGAATTTCCCATTTATAGAACGTGATAGTTCTTTTCCATCGACATCCATCAATCTGTATGCATTCCCACTAAGCACTTCGGTAATTAAATATGGGCCTTCCCAATTTGATGAACATTTACCGAATTCCCTGTTTTGGAGATTAAATGGCAAAATTGCTTTCCACAATAAATCCCCCATAATAAACTGTTTGACTTTAACCTTTTTATTAAAAGCTCTAGCTACTCTTCTTTTTTGTGCAATCAACCGATCCAAAGAAGTCGCACGAACTTCATCTAGCTCATCCAAATTTATGTTCATCCAATCTCTATAATCTTCAGGCAACATTTCACTCTGTAATTGGACTCTTAAAGATTGTACTGTTATCTCCATCGGTAAAACTGCTTTTTGTCCATATGTAAGCATATAAGGGCTGACACCTATACTTGATCTTCGTGATGTTCGGTATGCCCACAATACTGTCGACAATAAAGCATCCCATTCTCTTGAATTTTCTTCTAGATGTTTCTTGATCAGTCCAATAACCACCTTATTAGTAGCTTCAGCTTGTCCATTCGCTTGGGGATAATATGGTATGGTATAGACCATTCGATTCCTCTTGATCGTGCAAATTCTATTACTTTACCTCCAATGAATACCATTCCTTGATCCGCGGTAATAGACTCAGGCAAGACAAATCGATGAATTATGTTTTCTTCAATAAACTTAATCACAGTCTTTTGTGTAATACTCTTATATGGAATAACTTCCATCTATTTTGTAAAGTAGTCTGTAGCCAATAAAATGTAGCTATGCTTATGAGAAGAAGGTGGATGGATCTTACTTATTATGTCCATTGCCTATCCTTTAAATGGCCATGGCTTTATGATAGAATGGAGCTCCACGGCAGGTACATGCTGCAACGGTTCATGTTTTTGACACGAAAGACATGCCTTGGCATAGTTGATACAATCCTGCATCATTGCTGGCCAAAAATATCCATAACTTTTTAACAGCCATCTTATCTTGATTCCTGCTTGATGGGCTCCATATATACCTTCATGTGCTTCTTCCATAATCAATTTCGCATTATCCTCATCAAGACAACGTAAGAGCAATCCATCTGAGGATTTTCGGTATAATTCTTCTCCTAATATAATATATTTCTGGGCTTGCCTCCTCAGCTTTCGATCTCTTAAATCTGGATTCTTCAAATATTCGATGATGGTTTGTCTCCAATCCTCTTCTCGAACTACCTTGCTAACTGCTATCGGTATCTTTTTTTGTTCAATAGAAGGTACCGACAGCGTTATAGTACTGGTGATGTCTGCCAATTCTTTTGATATTCGGTACCCGAAGCTACTTGAGCCAACTCGTTAGCCTCGAAATTTGTATCTCTTTTCACATGGATTATGTCGTACTCTCTGAATTGCTCTAATTGCTTCTTGGCCAGATAGTAATAACCAATCAAATTTTCATTTGAGCATTGGTATTCTCCCTTTAACTGTTTCATCACTAATTGTGAATCACCAAATACTTTGATAAACTGTACTTTCAGCTCAATCAATATTCTCAAGCCAATAATTAGTGCTTCATATTCAGCCTGATTATTTGAACATTCAAAATCTAACTTACAAAAGCATCTTGTAAATTCCCCATCGGGAGAGATTATTATCAATCCAGCTCCAGCCATACTCTTAGCACGCGATCCATCAAAATACATAGTCCATGGTAGTACTTGACTAAGGCTTTGCTCATTTTCTTCCATTTGTAAACATGGGTATTCGGTAAGAAAATCAATAATGGCTTGGCCTTTTACTGCTTTGATTAGCACATATATCAAATCAAACTCAGACAGGATAAATGCCCATTTGGCTATACGCCTTTTTATAACAGGTCGGGATAACATATATTTTATTATATCAGTCTTACCGATCACATGCATTGTAGTTGGCAACAAATAATGTCTTAACTTCATACATGCAAAATATAAAGATAGACATAATTTTTCAATTGCAGTATATTTTTTTTCAACATCAGTTAATACCCTGCTCAAATAATATACCGCTTGTTCTTTTCCATTCTCGTTCTCTTGTGCCAACATACTCCCAATAGTTATATCGGTTGTCGATAAGTACAATTTGAGTAGTTTGCCTACTTTTGGTGGCATTAATACATGAGGATTCACTAGGTAGGCTTTGATCAAATCAAACGTCTTTTGTTGTTTCTCTCTCCACATAAATTCGTCCTGATTTTTAAGACGCAGAAGCTGTGTCATCGGTTCCATTTTATCAAACAAATTGGCAATGAATCTTCTAAGAAAATTTATTTTCGCAATTACCATCTGCAATTGTTTTTTTGACGTAGGATGAGAAAGCTCCATGATAGCCCTTGGCTTTGTTCTTGTCAATTTCAGTTCCCCTTTGATTGACCAAAAATCTCAAGAAATTTCATGCTCGCACTCCAAAGGCGCACTTAGTTGGATTCATCTTCAATTTATACTTTCTCATCCTTATAAATGCTTGCTCGAGATAATCTAGATGATCTTCTTGGGCTGATTTCACCACCACGTCATCAATATATACTTCTAAGAATTTACCAATCATATCATGAAAAATAAAATTCATTGACCGTTAATATGTGGCTCCTACATTTTTCAATCCGAAAGGCATGACTAGCCACTAAAAAGTTCCGATCGCACCAGGACATCTAAATGCTGTCTTGAAACGTCTTTCTTAGCAATAAAAATCTGGTTACAACCTGAATAACCATCCATCAAGGATAACATCTCATTTCCCGACCTGAGTCTACTAACATATCTATCATGGGCATTTGATATTCATCCTTTGGAGTGGCATTATTTAGATCCCGAAAATCAATACAAACTCTCAGCTTTCCATTCTCCTTTTTCACAGGGACAATATTTGAAAGCCACTCTACGTACTTGGCTGTTTCAATAAATTTTGCCTTCAGCAGTCTTTCTATCTCCTCTTTGATTTTATCAACTACATCAGGAGCAAATCTTCTTACTAACTGCTTATGCGAATGAAATCCTCTCTTGATTGGAATGCGATGTTCTACAATATCTCTTGACAAACCAAGCATTTCATGATAGTCCCATCCAAAGTAATCTTTGTACCCTTTGATCAGGTTAACTAACTTGTCTTTCATGCCCCCTTGTAAAAACGTACTCACATACACTAGGCGGAAACAACCAGGCTCTCCCATATCAATCTCTAATAATGGATCTTGAGCCTCCATCGTTTTGTCTTCTTTGACTAACAACTCTTCCCATTCATCTATACAATCTGAGGCTTGAACATTTTGCTTTGCCATTTCCGCCAAATGTGTGAAGTACCTTTAACAAACTTCTTGTTATACGAACTCGTTTTCCATAAAGAATGTGTAATTTTTCTAATGCCAAGCTTAACTTGGGAATCCATTCAGCTTTCATATCCTCGAAGCGGCAATAAGCAAGGGACTGTGGACCTATCTTTGGTAATTCAACAACATAACCCTCATGTGAACAATCCCAATGTTCTTGATAAATGTCAGTCCATCCGATTGAAGCATATCCCGAATCTGCCTCAACATATTCCATTTTTTCGCCATTCTAAAATGCCAATATTTGATACAAAGTTGAAAGTACACACTAATTAGAGTGTATCCAATCTCTTCCAAGCAACAGATTATATGAACCATTAGATTCTACTACAAAGAAAGTCATTTTAGATGACTTGGACCCTATAATTAAATCAAGCACTATTGCCCCCTTGACTTCGGATTTTACTTCCCCAAGAAAATCAGATAACTAAACATTGGATGGGATAATGTCATTGTCATCTTTCCCTAATTTCTTGAAATATTTGTAAGATATGCGATTCAAAGTAGCTCCAGTATCTACAAAGATTTTACCGACAGACCTACCATTGACCCTACCTGAAATAATCAAGGACCTTACATGTTTTGCTTTTTCAGAAGGTACCTTTCAAACTTGATGGCTTTTTTGTCGGGAACTGAAATTCTGCCATGGCTGTCTCCTTTTATGAAATGTGTTCGATGTCTTCTTCCACTATCAAATTCGTTCCATATTTCACTGGAAGTTTAGCATGGACCATATTTATCCATATTGGAGAATCATATTTCTTCAATATTTTAAAATAGCCAGTTCGGTAACTTCTGCCATCTTCTTGTGACAATTTAGGATCCAAGTCATTTTGTTCCACCTTTCTTTGTTATTTTAGGTTGAGAGCTACGGTGATCTGCCCAAAATTAATTGTCTGTGGAACCTGAGCAACTCCCTTCTCCCTTTTTATTTCGATATGAGAGCTACTTCTCGAATAACCTGGTTCTGGTTTAATTTGATTTTTTTCATCGGGATTTCTTTTTCAGACCCAATTACCTTTCCTACTGACAGATATGAAAGGTAAATTTTGCCTTGTTATACCTTTAGCTCGGCCACTCTCAAAATTCCTTTGTCTGTTTCTCATTTGCTGGAAACGCCTCTTGATGGTTCTATAGGATGCTTGTCCCGGCTATTTAATTGTTGACCATTATCCTTTGGGAGGGTTATACGGCACTTTAACTGTTTTTCTTCTATGGATTTCCTGAGACATTAATGGTGGTGGATCATCAAACTCATCTCCCCAGCCAGTTTGGCTCAACTGGCAATGATAGAGGTGGATAATCATCCGTATTTCCATAATAGACCACATAGTCAAACTTTTCACTAGGTTCTCCAAGCAATCCGACTTTAGGATCACCTTTCTTATATCGCTGCCACAAACTCTTTTTCTTTTCAGACTTTGGTAATATTTCGTTTTCTTCATGAACTTGCATAACCAACTCCCGAATTGAAGGGGCTAGTTGAGATGAATCAAGGTGGTATTCTTTCCTCTCATACCTATGATCAACATCTTTTCTTTCAAGCACCTGTGCTGTCTGTCTTGGGTAAATTTCCTCCTCTCTTGCTTGTACCGAAGAGTTTTGGTAGCTACAATCTCATATTTTACCTGTGGTCTGCTTATCCTGCGGACAAATGATCCCAATCCGTATCTCCCTCTCGTTCCCCTCATGTATTGGAACCTAGGAAACTCCGGATCTTGCCGAGTCAACTCTTGGACAACGAGTGCAAAGTTGTTTGTTGTCATCATCTGTCGTCTCTCGTATATTAACCATGCTGATCATGTTCGGGAAAGGATCTGTGTCTACTCTCGAATAATGTTTTTTCTAGGGTTAATATCACGAAAAATCTCAAACTGGTACTCCTCTGATAATTTTACCCCGAACTAATTTTTGACAACAAAAATCCCAAATTGATACACCTATGATAAATTTAACCCGAACTATTTTTTTAACCACCAAAAACCCCACACTGGTATACTTATAATAATTTTATCCCGAGCTAATTTTTTAACCACCAAAAACCCAAAACTAGTACATCCGTAATAATTTTACTCCGAACTAATTTTTTGACTACAAAAAATCTCGAATTGGTATACCTGTGAAAAATTTACCTCGAACTATTTTTTTTATCACTAAAAACCTTACACTGGTAAACTTGTGATAATTTTACCCAAAACTAATTTTTTGACCACCAAAAACTCAAAACTGGTATATCTGTGATAATTTTACCCCAAATTAATTTTTTGACCACTTAAAACACCAAACTGGTACATTTGTGACAAATTTATCCTCCGTTAGTATCCGTTAAATTGGATTAATATCACAAAAAATCATAAATTGGTAAACTTATAACAAACGGAGGGATAAAACCCTAAACTGATATATCTGTCAACTATCACGTGTCATCAAATTTAGCAATTTGACAGTAAAATTTAACGGAAACTAACAGAGGGTAAATTTGTCAAAAGTGTATCAGTTTGAGATTTTTTGTGATCAAAAAATTACTTTAGGGTAAAATTATTACAGGTGTACCAGTGATTGGGTTTTTTGTGGTCAAAAAAATAATTCAGAGTAAAATTATCACGAATGTACCAGTTTGGAATTTTTTGTGGTAAAAAAAAGTTTGGGATAAAATTATCACAGGTATACCAATTTAGGGTTTTTCATGGTATTAACCCTATCTTATGATGAACTTTTGAAATCATTTTTAGTGCGAAATAACTTAAAATGAATTTTTTAGTGCAAAATAACCAAAGATGGTAACTAAATGATGAGACAATTTTAAAATGATTATTTAAATTGGCCAAATTTAGAGTAATATAACTGTTTGTCTTGTTTTTCACGAGTCACAATAACCAAAGACGTTCATGGAATTTATGGAACTAGAAAGTACCCCGTGTATGCATTACGGACGTAAATGAAGTCCAATGACATTGTTGTTATAAAAAAATCGAATCATCTATCTAAACAATACCAAATCCTTCTAATGTCTTTTACATTTTATTTTGATCAAAAGAAAGTGTTCATTTGGCAACCGGACATTGCTACTTGTAATCTTTTTTCATCTTGATAATCTTGATGTACCGAATTAGTAATAAAATGATTAATGTCCTGAAAAACCTCAAATCGGTACATCTGTGACAAATTTACCACCCGGTAGTTTCCGTTATGTTGTATTAATACCACAAAAAATCACAAACTAATATACATGTGACAAACTGAGGGTAAACTCCAAACTGGTACACCTGTCAATTGACACATGTCATCCAATTTAGCAATTTAATAGTAAAATTTAACAAAAACTAACGAAGGGTAATTTTATCACAAATGTACTAGTTTAGAGTATTTAGTGGTCAAAAAATTAGTTTAGGGTAAATTTATTACAGGTTTACTGATTTGGGATTTTTGTGGTAGTAACCCAAAATAAAACTATCTTTCCATTTATGAAAAGCAATTTATAAAAAAAAAAAGTCCTCTTTCATTGTTTAAACTGCGTAAACTGTAAATTATTGTCCACGAAACTCTTCATGTAGATAGTGCTAAAGTGCAAAATAACTTATGACCAATCATATTATTGCATTACATCTAAATCATACAGAGCTCAATTATAAACGTTGATAGAGTAATACACTAGCATAAAATATACTCTCTATGATCACAAAAATCTATTGCACAGTTCATGATGAAATATCGAAAGTGTTTGTATTTAGATAAGGTGAAATCAAAATATCATAAGATGGGTATAATGTGACTTTCTAACTTTACGAAAAGTGAAAAGAGTCATTTGCACATTAAAAAAGAGAGAGATGTAGTTCTTATCGAAGTTAAAGTTCTTATGTGGAGGGCTTCCCATTACATGAATCATCTTTTATACCTTATTCATTAGTTTGCCTTTATTATTTGGCGAGAAAATCACCATAAGGATATAAATGATGGGTAGAGGCTGATTTATTTCTTTTCTTTTTACCTTGGATGTTTTTATAGTATTGGGATTTTATTAGGGATAATGACACAAACAGTCTCTGAACTTTGGCCATATGTGCAATTTGATCCCTGAATTTTTAATTTGTTCAATATAGTTCATAAACTCTAGCCTAATGTTCAATGTGATCAAAGAACTTTTAATTTATTTAATGTGGTCTCTCAACTTTTGATAGATATTCAATTTAGTCCATAAACTTGAATTAATAAAAGGACTATATTGAACATTTTCATATGGTTCAAGGATTAAATTGAACATCTATCAAAAGTCCAAGGATCACATTAAACAAATTAAAACTTCAAAGACTACATTGAACATTATGCTAAAGTTCAGGGATTAAATTGAATAAATTAAAAGTTTTGGGACCAAATTACATATTAGGCTAAAATTCATAGACTATTTGTATCATTTTCCCATTTTATTACTATTAGACATGAACGTGTACTTTATCATGTAATCCATTTGTGTTTTGAGTTGAACGTTTAATGCGTTAATAACTAGAGCTGCGCCATTGAAAGAAATGTCGGGATGGTATAGGGTATCTTGGAATCTATGAAACCGACAGTTCTAGGTTTTATGTTCCAAGAGCCCGTAGGAAAGGTTTCTTGTTTCAAAATTTCAAAACCCGTACCTATAAAGAGGTCCCAGAATAAGGTAAATACACTACTTACCCCGGAGCCCGCACACGCCTGCGCAAGTGGATTTATTGGCGTTCATTCACCATCCGAGTATCAACACGCTCAACGACTTGACACACACAAATCCCGACATATAAATATATAGGCAATGCTAGGTGCGTCGAGACTCATTACCAAAAGATATGGCCAATTTGGTTAAGTATTGCCACATCGCTCACTAAGGATAAGAATGGGTGAACCTGGAAACAAATCAACCAAAACAATGCAACATCAAAGTCCAGAGAAACAAATGCTTTGGTCACCCCAAAATCGCAGCGACATGATGCCTTGGAAATCTTCACTTTCGCGTTTTAACTCTTTCAGAACGTCTTATAAACCAGAGAGACCGGACCAAGTTAACTTGAGACGGACGACGACAAACATGGGGGCGGCGGTGACGGCGACGACCACTTTGTCCCTCATCCTCTTCCTTTCCCTCTTGTCGGCACCGATCATCGCCGAGACTAAAGCGCAAGCCGAGCCCGTTGTTCATGTGACGAGCGAATTACCCAGCAACACGGACGCGGTGCACATCCATTGCAACTCGGAGGACTCGGTCGTGATCGATTAGGCGCTGAGCGCGGGCCAAGACTGCAGCTGGACTGCCGAGGAGAAGACGCTGTACAGCTGCTCGGCTGCGTGGACGGGAAGATCGGGTTGTGGCCCGCCTTCGAGCCCAGCCGGGACGCGGGCCACAATAAGGTGCTTTGGTTGGTGAAAGAGGATGGCTTCTACCTTAGCTGGGATGGCAGTGGCTGGGTCAAGAAGGCGATTTGGAATACGGAATGAAGTGAACTTTTGAGGGTGCCCTTTTTTGGGCTTTATACAGCCGAATAATCTAATTTCTCATGGAAAAGGAACCGAATAATGTTATCTTGTACTATGAACTTTCGAAATCATTTTCAATGTCGATTTTTTTCTAGACCTACTTAGAAGGCCTCCGTTAATTTATCATTGATATACCGTCAAACTACTGATATGACATGTTGTACGACTTTTGGAGTTTTTTGAAATTTTATTTAGAACTTTGTGATTTTTTTATTTTGTTTTACTTTTCTTTTCTTTGCTAGGGGCGGCCACGACCCTCGTTTGTGGCCGATGAGGGTTGCATCTGGGTGAGGCTAGCGAGGGCCGTGACTCCTCGCCCAAATCCAGGTGAGGGCCGCAATGGCCTTGGGTCAAAGTCCCTTTGACCACTAAAACGGTTCAGGCAATTACGTAAAATCTAAAGATAACGAAAATTTAAATTTAAAAAGGTAATAAATAAATTACATCCAATTCTACTATGGATATTTGAATATTCTGATCGATTTTTAAGTGTTTTGTGTGAAGTGCCACAAAATCTAAGAATTAGTCAAAAGTAGAAAAGCGAGGGAATCAAAAAGAGCAAGAGCAATGGTGTGTTTATTAAAATTAATTTGTTCTTTCACAAAAAAAAAAAAAGACAAATTTGGAAATACATGGAATCGTAAATCAATGCTTTGTTCTATTTGTTTCGTAAAAAATGAACTATCTGAATAATATTTTAGCGAAATGATTGTTCATATCCTTAAAAGAGTGGGTCCATGAAAAATATACTTAAACATTGCTGCTCGCGATAAAAAAAAATCTCGCCCATTGACATTAATAACCGATATAAACAACCATTTTCAAAAAAAAATATTTTCTAAATTATTAATATTTCGTGAGACAAATACAATTGTGGCATTTCTTAACAAACAATCTCGCCTCGGGTTAGCCGACCCGACCCGGACGGGTGGCCCGTTCGGGTCCAACCCGCGCGAAGGCGCTTCCCTAATGGCGGGAAAATGAAATATCTCAGAACTGAAATTGAGAGAGAGAGAGAGAGAGAGGTAGAGAGAGAGAATGGAGGGAGGGAGCTCGAGAGCGGAGCTGCTGTGCGCCGTCGAAGCCATCAGGTCCTCCGACGTAAGCTCTCCGCGTCCCGAACTCCGTTCTTCGATCTTGTCCGATTGCTGTCTCGTTCGGTTTCGATGATGATCCGGCGAGTTCGAAGGTCTCGCGCGCCTCGTCGTGTCGCGTCGCGAGCGCGCGAGGGTTTACGATCGAGCGGTTTGAGTTCGGGAGCGGTTTCGAACACCGCTTCGATCGATCCGGAAGTTGTCCTTCATTAGCGATTCTCCCGAATTGTTGCCGGGGAACTGGAGGGAGAAATGGAATGCTTGAGCTTGATGAATCCCTTGGGGAGAGCTGCATAGGTTTTTGTTTTTGGTAGCGATTGGAAAACTGTTTTCTCGTGTGTGATTTTGTTTTTTTGCCGATGCATTCACAGGTCGTCGAGGCTCGGGTTCAGCTTATTTCTGGGCTCGGTGAACTGGAACTGCGCGAGAGATCTGACATAGCTTTCGCTGTCGAAAGCCTAGTTGTATCCTCTTGAACCAAGTGTGTTTTTCTTTTTCTTTCACTTTTCTTTTCTTTTCGGTCGTTTTGCTTAATGATGTTGAGAGAATTAAGTGGATTTGGAATCGAATGCAATGTGAAGTAGCGGCTGTAATATCGAATCCTTCATTTTTTATATTTAAAATTATCCGCGCATTGCTGTTTGTCTTTTTATTCGAGCGAATTGATTGGTTGCAAGTTCCCGATGAATGGGTGTAGTGCTGTTCTTGAATTTTGCAAATTATGGGAGTCTGATATGATGTGTTATTTTGCACATTTTGGATGAGTGTCTTGGGGATGAATATGAGATCCAGAGGAGCTTCCTCTCTGAATGCTGTTCCTCTGTGTTGACAAATCAAGTGTATTCTTCTAGCAAAATTTTAGTTTGGTATAAATAGCATGCTCCGCCTTTGTTCATTGCATTTTCCTGCTGCTTCATTGCCTTCTGCTCTAGTTTTAATGAATGCTCTAGTAAAGCTTCCGGGTTGATCGGAGAAGTATGTGCAGAGTGGATTTTTGACATTTCTTTGTTAATTGCTCTAGCTGCGGCTCTCAAAATGGTCCTTCATAATTTTGACATTCCTTTGTTTGGGAGAGAAGGGAGGGAGAGAAAATGAGAGGTGGGTGTGGAAAATTTCGGAAAATTTAAATATTTTTTTGAGGAGAGATTGGATGGAAAATGTGATTTTTCCTCACCACCCCATATTTTCCTCTCCATCTTCCAAACAAAATCTTAAAGAATTTGCAGATGAATATTTTAACATTTATTTGGTCCTAATACGCGTGCTATTCCGAAGGACTAGTCAGTCTTTCAGTGCATCTGACTAATTCCTTTATACTTTCTTAATGCCATTTTTGCCTTGTTTAACTTGAGAAATGCTTCGAACATGGAAGGACTGAAGGACTAAAGCACGTGCAAGCTGTTTTTTCTCTAATCATTATGACTAATTTGATCCATTGGAATTCTTTAAGAAAACAGATGGGAATATTTTCATGCTTGTCTTTGCGAAATCATGATTTTTACCTTGACAACAATCTGGACATTTTGGGAGGACTACACTTGTTTGGATGTTACCCAGTGCATACTACACAAAGCAATCGTACAGGTCACTACAAAGTTCCTCAAGCCTACTTTATGTGGCGGCCTGACACCATTCCTTACTCTTGGGGCCCAGGTAGCTTTGTTTTCTTATGATGCTCCTAATACCAACTCCCACCTGGGAATGAAGAATGCCTTTCGTGCTGTTGCAAGTTAGCATGGTGTGAGTGAATGCACACGAGAAAACACTTCTTCGAAATTTTGTATGGTGAGTGGTGTTGTTAATTTCATGACAGGCAAGCATTTGGTGTAAAAAGCATCTACAGATGGCAATTATGTCAATGGAGGAGTCACAGGAAGAAGAACATTGCAAGATGTACCATGGGGTAACTTATCTCTTGTTGCTACTTGATTCTCTTTAGTATCTTCCTTACCAAAAATGCAATACTGCTAGGCGTAGAAGAGAGCTTTCTCTATTTTTGGGGGGTGAGGAGTGGGAAGTTTTTTGGGGATGGGTGATGGGGAGGGCTGGAGTTGGGGAATTGCAAGCAGAGAGGGGTAAGTGGAAATCGCGGCTGGCTCCTGTCTCGCCATTGCACTTAATTGTTTGGGACTGTGTTGGGAGCTTAGACAAAGTACAAGATGAAGCTAAAAGTTTGACTGAATTTATTTTGACTAGACTATCTTACTTCAGTTCCAATCTATCTTAAACTTATAGTAGGAAATCCCAGCTTGAGTACACTGTGAATGGCTCTGGCAACTGAAACCTGTGCATGGAGGAAGAAAGGAAAATATTCTGCATTAATAATTCTCTGATTATGTAAAGGACCTTAAATTAAATTGGGGAAAAATATGTATCATCTATTACTGTCGGATGCTATCATGTATCTTCTTCTTCTGGCCAAATGCTTTTCTTTATCTTTGACATTCTGAAACTCTCTAGTGCAGCTGCTTCTAGATGTACTTACTTTCTGCAGTGCAAGCTTTACTGCTTCGGTGCAGTATCCTTTGCTAACGGACAATACACTAATGAAAGTTTTGGAGAGTTCATTATTGGAACAACTGAATTTAACATAAGATTCATTGTTGGGGACTGAGGTACTTATTTACGGCATTAAGTATTGCCTTCCAATCATCTCTTTCATATTTTATTTCTACTCTTAATTCAACAACTGTAGATTAGTTACTTCCGGGGCTCATTTCCAGAATCTCGGATAGGTTAAACTCTGAAAACATGGAATTCTTCTCTTTATTCTTTTCCTATGGAACAGGGGAAGCATATGCCTTTATTTTGCCATTTTTGATAAAAATAATTAAGTTCATGTTTGATGCAGAGAATCCAATCCATTAGCTCAGAAATAGTGAAGGTTGCACATACAGTCATCAATTCGGTTGTAAAATTATGCGAAGATTATTGCCAATCTGGGAACCATTTGGGAGAAAGATCTGAGAAAGACCCGAGTACCATGGATACAGAAGGGGCTGGTGACATAAATTATGTTGCTAACATGGCAAAACATACAGTAGAAAAACTGTGTGAATTGGGAACTATTGCAGCTAGTGGTGGTGGAACTCTGGTCAGCATTCTGAATGTCACTTGGAAAGGTGTTGTCACACTTCTTCAGATAGGAAAAGCAGCACTAGAAGTCAATTTTAATGTAGCAGATATTATTTTGACTCTTATTTCACTAGCCAATGAATCTCTGAGATGTGCAGCTGAGAATTGGTCTTTGCTGAAGGAATCCATTTCTCAAGCAGGAGCTAGACGGTCATTTGTTCCTGTAAAGTTTTACCTTGTCAATGCTGTGAAAATAGCCTCCCTGTATCCATGTCAATCATATGGTGTTCACAGGCAGTAAACACACTGTGCCCTGATGATTGCAAATATGAAAATTCAAATGTGCCATGAGGAGCACCTAAAAATTGCTAGTGAGGTATTGTCCGGACTTTTGGCTCAAACATCCATGAATTTATTCAACTCCTTGCTGAATTCTGATGAAGTGAACCAGGAGATGAAGTTTGACATTCTGGATTGTTTGTTCAGCGACGAGACCTATATCGATGAGAACTCAAATGCTGTTAATTGCACTAAGGCAGTGGATAAAATCTTCTCAGCGAACTCCAAGGTTATGTTTGGGACAAGACTACCTTCGCTTCGCCGGATTCTGTTACTTGCTTGTCTCTTGAGATCTTCTCGCGATATTGAAGGAGATGTACGACTTGGGATAACCAGAAAGCTTGGATGGCTTTTCAACATACTTGTCCATGAAGAAGTATATCCTTCCATCCTCTCAATGTGGATACCCCAACTATACGGTACTAAGAAGACCCCGGAGTTGGTATGGGAGACTGTGTTTGCTTCTCTTATACATTCCCTCAAATCTTTCATGATTGTGGCCTACTCTAGTACGGCATGGGGAGAAGCGGAGGCCTTCTTGCTTGACAACTTCTTCCATCCTCACTTTCTTTGTTGGGAGATTATAATGGAGCTGTGGTGCTTTATGATGCGCTATGCTGAAACCAATGTGGTAAATGATGTTATTGATGAACTCTGCTCGTGTCTCAAATCTGTGGCATCTGTCGAAGCTGTTTTTGTTGACGATTCTTCCCTGAGAAAAGTGGCCAGATCAATAAATACGCTGGTTTCTTGTGGTACAACATCTGTGGCAGACAGGGTTTATAACTTTGTTACTAGTGGTGGCGTATCTCTGTCTTCATCAGTCATGAATGTAGCCTTGCTTGCGGAAGGTTTTTCGCTAAATTTGCTTTCAGACAACTTGAGAGGCATAGCTAAACAAAGGATAATCAGTGATTATGATGAATTCATTGTAGGTTTTAGCGGCATGCTCCTCAACGCTTGCCCTTCTATGCTGCTGGGGGCTCCACTCTTTGTGTTGTGTGCTTCTTTGCCATCTCTGTAAGTCCCTATGCATTTTGGAAGAGAAGTTCCGATCAGAAGAAAAATAGGCACTAATTATATTGCCAATGTTTACTGAATAATAACAATAACAATAGGAAACTTTCTTATTGTTCGAAGCAGTTTGCAATAAATAATTGTAGGACAAAACCGTAGCATCCATTACATGCATTTGCAATTTTTTTCGGTCCCACGACTATTCACGGGTCTCTTCCCATAAAGGCCCATATGCCATTATTGCTTGGCCCATTTAACTCCTTCAATCACAAGGTTTCGCAGAGGAGCTATTATCCCCAAGCTATCTAAACCCAATGCGGCATCGGGAGTTATTTGTTAGCCAGGACTTCTTCTTATGGCTAGATCTAATCCCCCGGTTCCAGCAGACAGGAAAAAGAATTTCACGCCCTTCCTTGCCTGACCCTGAGATGTGGATCATCCAAGGGCAAGGAATGGATAATGAAATGAATGAGACTCATTCGTAGGAACAAAGAGAAGCAGATCTGTTCTGTATCCATTAAGTACCAATATGCAATGGGGGTTGATCCTTTTCTATCAGATAGGAAGGGCTGTTTCACAAAATCATTCTTCAATTCCTGACAAATCTGTTTGTCTATTTTCCTCTGCTGGGCGCAACGATAAATGTTTGCTTAGTATTACTTTATTTACTTTTTTGTTCAATAGAAGCTTCTTTTCAGTTCATTTCACGAGGTTTTTCCCTTTTACAGTGAAACACAAATTTTGTCAATTTGTTTCCAGCACTGCATGATCGCTGAACTCTAACAACACCTTTTGACCTAGAGAATTCAGGTTAAGTAGCAATTGTTATTTTCATTGAAATCTGAATCAACTTTTTACATTCTCTAGCCAGGTTGCCGAATCAGACGTTGACGAGAAGACAGTAAAGTTCCTAGCTGATATTCTGCAGAGCTGCACCCGTTCTCCAGAGAATGTGGCAAGTGACATTTGCCGTAAGTTTTTGGGTCAAACACTGGCGATAGTTTCTAACATGGCACATCTATATGCATGTAATGGCATGGACAAAGTCATCGTGAAGCTGCAAAACCTGTTTATCACAAGGCCATTGGCAGCTGATGCCAAGCTGTACCAGTGCAAAGTTGATTTGGCTCTTTTCATGGCACGACTTGGTCATATAGAAATAGAAGAAAGAGATGAATGTCCAAAGAGCACTGCTATTTGGGAGCTATATCATATGTTACTAAGAGAATAGCACTGGGCTCTCACACATTTGGCAATTAAAGCATTTGGACATTTTGCTGCAAGAACCTCCTGCAATCAGCTTTGGAGATTTGTGCCACAAAGTGCTGCTCTATCATATGATTTATCGCAAGGAAATGAGGCAAATGAGGAAAGATTTATGTATGAATTCAAGAAATTTCTCAAGAAAGAAGTTGCCCTTCTTAAAACTTTTCCTTGCACTGAGCAGCTTCAGATGCTGAGAAAAGAGGCTTTGATCCTTAAGGTCACGACTCAAAAGAGTCAAAATATTGACGTGGAAGCTATTAGGCATGAAAGAGCAGAATCGATTTGTGAAAATAGATCCAACAAGAAGAGGAAGGTTCCTGACGAGATCAGCAAGGGTGTTGAATTGCTGCAGAGTGGTTTGAAGGCCATTTCTGATGGTCTTTCCTTGTGGGAGAAGGCTGAGGCTTGCCCCTCAGAACTTCATGATAAGTTTTTAGTTAATTTTTCTTGCCTTGAGGATGTGATTACTCACTTAGCTGGCCTCGCTCGTATTGATTAATGTTGTGGATTAATACTGCCAGCTAGAAATACTTCATAAACAGACTAGCACAAGGTCTCGTTCTCCTTCGCTGTTTACATAGAAAAGATCATACTCGT
Organism: Syzygium grande; assembly: GCA_024733475.1. Lineage (NCBI taxonomy): Eukaryota > Viridiplantae > Streptophyta > Magnoliopsida > Myrtales > Myrtaceae > Syzygium > Syzygium grande. Next base: position 24,109,417 of record JAMXDD010000005.1, read on the forward strand.
ATAACTCAGCGTTAGACCAGTTCAGTCCTCTGTTCAGTAACGAAATTGACTACCCAATTGCTCACTTTGGAAAAAAAGAAACCAATGTTTCAAAGAGACATGCTGGGATGGGGCAGTAATATTTCTGGTCCATGTTCCGCAAATTTCACTTAGGTACATCGTTTTAATTTGATTTGGCTGGGAGTGTGCCGACCATGGAGATGTTTTTTGAGTGACTTTCTACAGTTGGCATCTTGTGGGTACAATGGCACAAGATTCTCTCCTGTCTATCGGCATGTGTGATCCTGTGTTGGAGTCTTGGAGACAGAAGAAGAGAAGTCATCCACTCCATCAGGAAACCAGAAGGCATTTCCCGGTAAGTATATTTACTGGGATTATATGGAGGCATTGCTTGTAGCATTGTATATATCGTGTGAAATTTTTACAGTGAGTGGCGTTTCATGGTAGGTCTACTCTACTATTGTGGCTTGTTCTGGTGTGCCCCTTAGCTTGTGGTGGGGTGCCCTTTACTTTGTCCGTGTATCACCTTTTATAGACAGACAACATATTAGTAGCTCTTCCTTTTGTTTACATTGAGAAGACTGTAGAAGCACAATTCAAATTTCAAAGCTAAAATCAAATTTAAAATGCTAATGTCTTTAATGGCTGAGTATGTAAAGTAAAACTCCGTCAAATCTCCTTTTATTTAACCATCAAACTATATTGAATGGAACATCGGATAGTCAGTCTTCGAAGTTTGAAGTTGAGCACCTCGAGCCCCAACTCTTTAGCTCATTAGTATCTTTTCTAAATTCTTGAGCTTGATTTCAGTCAAATTATTGTCTTGCCTGTCATACCCGACGTCATTCATAGGGGATGTAAGGTACTTGAAGATTAACATCTTCGTCAATGACGTGTGAGAATTCACTAATCAATGTCTTAAACCCGTTTGGTTCCTGCGTATTCTCATAAATGTTCTACTTAATTTACATCGAGAATGAAAATGGCTTTGAAAATATGTTTGACAACAAATAGTTTCCAAGTGAAATCACGGGAAAATGTCTCCAAAAATGATTTAAAATTGAGCAAATCTTATTTGTATTTCAGTGCTTCATTTCAAACGAGAACATGAACAGGTTAAATATCAAAAGAATAGTCTCTATTTTAACTTGATGTCGATAGAAGCATATCTTCACAACTTCTCGTTCCTGAAAAATTTTCATGAACAGTTTTAAACATGTTTTGACGGAAATGCGAAATGAAAACAATAAAGTGTTAGTGGAAATGAGTGAAAACCAAAACAGCTTTCTGAAACCGGACTCAGATGTTCTTCTTGATGTCAAATTTTTCGAACTCTATTTGCTTAGCATATGTGAAACGTGGAGAAGAAGAACACATGAAACACAAGACACTGTTGATGCTACGGCTGTTTCATTCAAATTAAGACTCATGGTTTATTCCATGGTTCATCGTATGGACACAAAATTGATGGTTGTGTGATTATCATGTTTAATCGTTAAGTACTGTTTAGCAAGTGGTAGTTTTAAGCAAAAAAATTTCGGATCCTGTGAAACAGCACACAAAATCTAACTCCTCATTTTATCCTGATCCATGTCCAGTTACCACAATAGAAATAGATAGGAGCCACCCGAGTTCTGATTTTGATGTTAGTCATCTGACTTTTTTTCTTAAATGTGTACATCTCACTAAACAAGTTTGATTTTATAAGATCTGGTAAAGAAGCATAGAAAACCCTTAGGAGTGAAACAATGTTGCGAATGTTAAGAGCATTCAGCATTTTACACCTATGACCAAATATCTTTATGTTTGTCATCATGTACTGTGCTTGAACCAAATTTGACTTAAATCGAGCTCAAGGATAAAAGAAATGAACTTGAGAAACTTTGATATCGAGTTCAAAAAATTTTACTGTATTCTCTTGGTATCATGTTTTGAATTGTGTTTTACTGATTTGTTGTCATTGATAAATGAGATGCACTCACTCTGTTATTTACTTTGTATGTCGAATATGTCAGTAGTTATTAGGTATATAAAAATTTTCTTGTTCACATAGATTTTTTATTAAAGAAAAGCACGGTAACCCAAAATTTATGGACTCACAGTCCATTCTGGGTTGAAAAGAGACAAGGTGGTTTCGAGTTCAAAATGTGAGAAACTGGTATCCACAAGGAGATACCCAACCCATCCTATGCCATGCAAACTCCTTATCCACGTTAGTTTTATAAATTTATCAAAATGAGAACCTGACTTTCTAGGTCTAGCATTTAATTTATTTTAGGAAACTACACGCAGGGCTGTAACAATTAATTCAAGCTAAAAATTACAACTTTCACAAAAGGCAATGGCAAGAAAGAAGTACATGTAAGGTGCCAAATAGCCTCATTAACTGAGATCCCTTTGGTGTTCATGCTATTACCAACTCAGATTCTTAAAAAGCCCACTGACTTGCCAATGCTGTTGAAGAACTCTCTCTTTTGCAAGACACACATTAGGTGAAGATTCTGCCTCACATCCATACACAGTTAGATCCTTCAGGGAATTCAAATCCTCTATTCCATGAATGCTGTGAATCTTCTCACATTTGGATACATTCAAAACTTTCAGCTTCTTCAAGTTTGATAGGTTTGGCAATCTTTGCAAGGAAATGCAATGTTGAATCCACAACTCTTCCAAGCATTCTAATTCTTCCAGACCTCGAATCTCAAACATGTTTGTGCAATGAAGTAGCCTCAACTCCCTCAATTTCAGCAAGTTTGACAGATCAGGCATTCTCTGGAGGAACTCACAGGTCGAAACCTTCAGTGTGGATATATTTTGCAATTGTTCGAGCCCATCGAGATTTTCTATTTTGCACCTTTGTATATCCAAATGTTTGAGTGATACTAGGCCCCGAAGTCCTTCAATCTCAGTCACCTGTGTCTCAGCAAGACCAAATATTAACAAGTTTTCCAAATTTGAAACTCTCGGTAATGCTTTTATTGAAACACAATTTCGGATGGATAACTCTGTCAAACTAGTGGGAAGCATTGGCAGGGATTTGAGGTTTACACAGGACAGGAGCTCGAGTTTCTTGAGACCTGAAAGTGAGCCTAAGGATGGAGGCAGAGAGACGATATTTGAAAGGGACAATTTTAAGTGCTCCAATTTTGATAAGTTCCCAATCCAACTGGGGCCGGGAGTTTGTAGGTGAGATGGGTCTCTAGAGGAACTCAAGTCCAAGTCCAAGTCTCTTAAGTTGATGAGGTTCGAGAGATCAGGAATAGTGCTTGTTGATCGTGATTCGATTTGTAGACTAGTTAGGCTTGCTGGAAGTTTTGGTATTCTCATTATGGCAGTTCTTGATAATCTCAAGATTCTCAAATAGGGAAGGCACACAAAATTACTAGGAATTTCCTCTAAGCTCTCACTCTTTAAGGCATGTAGTTCCTCGAGTTTCTTTGCCATTCCTATAGCATCAGGTAACTTTCTTATGCAACTTCCATCAATTCTCAGCACTTTCAAATTCTGCAGATTACCTATCGAATCAGGTAATTCAGTAATTCCTGTGCTTGATAAATCCAGCTCAACCAGTGATTGCAAATACCCCACTGATTCTGGTAGTCTCTCCACCCACTCTAGTTGGTTTGAAGACAAATCTTCGTGCTCCGCTTCCACTCCTGTCAAATCTCTAGACTGAGTCATTCCTGTGCCTGCAGTAAACTTTCAGAGGTTAATATATGCCTAGTAAACAATCAGAACATGTTTATCTTAATCCCGTAGCTGCTTTTCTTCATCATATAAAACTCTAAAATTTGTGTTTCATTCTAATACGTACTTGGGTATGTGGAATTAGTTGACAGTTGACAGAGAGCCCACTTTGATGTGTACTCTCTTGGGTTGATCTTGTGATGCATTTGTGAGACAGTCGACACTCTTGAATTCCAATGGGTAGCTTTTAAAGTATCTAGCTTCTCCGTACTTTGTGACATAGGATCATCTTTCTGAGAAGGTACATTCCTGATGAACTCTTCAAGATCCTCCTGGAAACTTAGGTTATGCCAGGAGTTGTGTTTCAAACAATAACATCCATGGATATTCAAATGAGTGAGGCACTTCAAGTGAATAATTGATGGATCAATATGAAACAAACGCAAACACCCCTGGAGAATCAATCTTTGCAGGCTTCCATAAGCTGATAAGTCTGGAGTTTTGGTCAACTTGTTGCAGTGGGAAAGATTCAGAACTTTAAGTTTCTTAGCCATCTGGATAGAAATTTTATTAAAATGGATGAAGGAAGAGAGATGCAGAAACACAACAAAAATATTATACTCCTGAACTTAAGTTACCTCAATCTGCTTCCAGCCTTTCCATTTGTGTGTTATTTTGCTCCAGGACAGGTCAAGAACCACTAGATTTGTAGGATGAAAATTAGTAGCTAGAAAATCTGGTGGACAATTTTTCCAAGAAAGCCATCTTAGATTTGAAAAATGATGCTCAAAGTCTCCAACAAAGTTTGCGCTATGCATTTGGAGGAATCTTAGATGTGAGAGGCTTGAAAATTCTTCACAAGTAAAGTTCTGGTTCTTTAAGGCAGTATCAGAACCATGAGTATAATAGTTCAAAACAAGTGCTTCAACAGCTTCTGTTCCCTGTGAACATGGAGCATGTCTCGTGATCAAAAGAAATCAAGGTTAAGGTAGGATTACAAGTAGCTTTTTCAGCAATCAAAATTGGTGATGAAGTCAAAATTTTACCTTCTTACTTTTCAGCACATCTAGTGCTTCCTTGTCAATCCACAACCTACTACGCCTTCCAGGATCTTTGCGATTCTCACGGCGAACAATCTCCCTACCAAGGTCTCTAAGTTGATCGTGCATGGATAGCTCATCATTGTCTCCCATTTTAACTAAAGACATTAGGAGAAGGACTTCTATACCATACTCTGGATAAAATTTACAGTCATCCCACATATAAAAAGCATTTACTCTGTTCCTTTTGTTAAAGAAACATGCAATATCGAGAAATATTTGTTTTTGTTCATCATCCAATGCTTCATAACTTATCATCAGTTTCTTCTCAACTTCCTTATGTGGGACATCTTTCAACCTTTCCAAAGTACCTTCCCATGCTGCCTTGCTTTTGCCACACAAGAAGGAACCTATGACCTCAATTGCCAAGGGAAGCCCTCCAGTGGTGAGGGCTACCTCTTTTGACAGAGTCATGTAGTCTTCTGGAGGAGAGGTTGTTCTGAAGGCGTGTCTACTGAATAGTTGCAGGGCTTGTGTGCGGTTTAATTCGGCGACTTCATAAATCCAGTCACCTTCGTAGTGATCTGGAACTTCAGGGTTACCTTCCTTTCTAGTGCTAAAGATGCTTCTGTCTCTCGTCGTAACTAGAATCCTACTTCCTGAGCCAAACCAATCATGTTTTCCTGCTAGTGCCTTGAGTTGATCCCTGTGGTCAACATCGTCGAGAAGAATGAGAACTCTCTTATTCTGAAACCTTTCTCTGATCATGTTGATCCCCTCGTCAATGTTAAGAGGTCCTATGAATTTATAACCGAGGATGTCAACTGTTAGTTGTTTCTGTAAAGTTGGAAGACCATGGGCTTTCGTTGTTTCTCGGACATCAGCAATGAAACTGCAACTTTCGAAATGAGAAGAAAGGCGGTTGTAGACAACCTTGGCTAGAGTTGTCTTGCCGATCCCTCCCATTCCACATATTCCAACCATACGTACGCCCTCTGAACCAACCTCTAGCAACCTCGTTACTTGATCTACGCGATCATCAATTCCCACTATATGGTCACTCACATTTAGATAATTGATCTTCAATTCAATCAAAACCTTCTGAACAATTGACTTAATGAGTTCTCCATGTCTGCAACAAACATGAAATTTGTAACAGAAGGATAAGTAAGAAAGGGAGATTATCTATTCAGTTACTGAAACACATGAAGTACATGAGTTCCATCATTTGTCCCTGTAATTTTGCTCGAACATGCTGTGTTGAGTTGTGTCAAAGTACGGCCCCGAACTACTCTTACCAGATCTTGATATAAATCCATGCCTCTGTATGATTTCTTGTTACGATGGTGGATAAAATTACAGTTGCAAGAGGCTACTAACTATGGGGTTTAGTCGTTAAAAATGCTGTAATCGACAGCTTTGATTTAACATTGGCTAAAGGTAAGGTTGAATTTCCAGAATCATCAGTTGTGTAATGCAGTGACACAAAATTATAAAAACTCGCTGGCCTGTCAATAAGAAAAATGCTAAACAAGTGTCGATAAGGAATTACCCTCTAGATTTTACTTCCCATGCTTTCAATTTAGATACTTCCATAAGAGCCTCCCTCCATTCCAGGACTGTTCTAGAGCTATGCTTTTTCTCGTGTTGGCGGAGAGCTCTCTTGTATGTGCTAGTCTTGAGCTTAACATCGGAGGGTTCCACGTCATAGAAGATGGGAAATATGTGTCGTTGAGGTAACGATCTCTTGCTTTTCACCATCTGTGCAAGCTCGCGCAGGCACCACTCGCTATGAGCATAGTTCCTGGACAAAACGGGTATGTAGATCCTCGAGTTCTGGATCACTTGATGAAGCTCATCACCAATGTGTTTTCCGACTCTGAGCTCTTCCGCATCTCTGAAGGTGCGAATCCCGGAATGAACCAGGTCCTGGTAGAGGAAATCGGTGAAGCTATTGCGAGTATCGGGTCCTCTAAAACTCAAGAACACCTCGTAATCGATCCCTTGCCTCGGTGCAGCCGGTGGTGAGTCGTTCGTAGCAGCGCGCGACTCATCCAGATCCTGCTCTGCGCTTGTTTTCTTCCTCTCTGCGCTTGTTTTCCTCCTCTTGAACAACACCCACAGAAAAGCAAATGCTAGGGCTGTGACTGTGACTGCTGCAAGAACGACGAAATGCGCCGGATCATTTGATTTCTTACCTACATGCTCTTCCATTATTGCGCTTCTGCTGCGTCGGATCTTCCGAAGAAGCACTAACAGGAGAAAATCCACCAATGTGATTGCTTTGCAGGCGAAGAGGAGGAAACCAGATGAAACCGAAACGTCGTTGCAGAACATGGCAAACAATATATGAGATGTCCACAAGTCTGGCTTGGTCATCGCTTGACTCTTTCATGAAGTCAATGTTCAATATCTACAACAGGCTGTGTGACGTGTGGACAGCCTTTATGTGCTTAGCAAGTAGTCAATAATTTCTAATCTCACGACGGACCCACGGATTAGTCGGGTACTTTATGAGATTCTGACGTTCAACTCTCTCGGGTACTCAAAACACCCAAACTTTTTTTGCTCAGTAAATATTCAATACTTACTATCACCACATAAACTGCATACTCAAATCCTAATTGACGCCCGAAATTGCTTTGACCTTGTTTTGCTCAAGCCATAAGACTTCTCATTCGTGCACATGCACCCTGCCTCAGGTAACAGCAGATGCAAATGCAATCGTGCCCGGAGAGTATATTTGATGCGACGTAAGCATCTAAGCGTACTTGGATCAGTCTCGAAACGAAATTGAGTCCCTTGCGTGTAACGAAATGATCAAATCCGACCACGCTTATTACTATGTTATGACTAGTTTTGTTCGTCACACCAATCATGAAATCTAAGCATCTAATCATTCCGTTCTTATAGATGTACTTGGACTACTCTTGAAACAAAATTGAGTCCCTTACGCATAATGAAATGATCAAACCCAGCCGTGTTTATTACTATGTCACAACTAGTTCCATTCGTCACACCAGTCGTGAAATCGGAGTCACCACGTTACTCAATCTTGAACGAGGTATGCATCTTGACCTGGCCCAACCCTGCATCGACATCAACTGGTATATGCCTATGCAAACGAGGTATGATACGGAGGTATCTCACGTGCACCAGAAGAAAGGTCAAATGTCTTGCAAGTAAAAAACAAAACAGGGGTCGAAAATTTCGTCCTTTGTTTTTTGACATGTGAAGGGACAAAGGGTGACGTCCATTTGGGAATCTTTGGTAGGACAAGCACTTCAATCCGAGTTTCCCAAAGCTTCTAGCAAGTCTTGGTCTATTGTTTTCAGGACGATTGAATCTTTCAACATCTTATCGTGAACGGCCATACATGGTATGGTGTTTCCACTTTTTTTAATTGAAGTCTTCGCATATGGTCTTCTGTTTTTAGTAGGTTAGAAATCTTGTACTAGAACTTGTCTTTCCGTATAAAGAATTTTGTTTCATCCACTGTCGGCGTTTACATAATTACCAAGCATCATTTGAATCACCTGTATTCATCTTATGATGAGTTAACCCTAATGGTGCACAAGCACAGCTATCGCGGTCTTGTCTTCCCACCAATAGGCTTACTATTTCTAGGCCTTAATCTTGACATTATGTATGTAATACCATCCTGAACTAGCCAAAGCTAACTTAGGACTTGAGGGAATTTACTTAGGACTTGAGGGAATTTTGCTGGGATAATTACCAAAAAAGACTTTAAACCTATTGTACAAATATAAATTCAGTATTAAACCTTTTAATTTGATTAATTTAGTCATAAACATTTTAATGATTTGTCAATGTAGTCATTCTGATCAATTTTGGTCAACAAACACCAATGTGGATGTCCACCATTCTAAGTTACGCTAACATAAATAATTTTTTGCATTTATTTTTACTCTTTTTGAATTTTTTATAATTTTTTTTGAATCTTTTTTTTTCTTTTACTTTTCTTTTTTCCTTCTTCCTTCGCCGGTTGCCATGCCGGTAACTAGCCACAGGCTAGTTTGGGCAAAGGTCCTCGCGCCCTCGCCGATCACTAACGAGGGCGTCGGGCCCTTGCCCAGATCTAGGCGAGGGCCGAAACCCTTGTCGATTGGCCGACGAGGGAGCGGCGGCCCTCACCTAGATTTGGGCGAGGCCGTTGGCCCTCGCTCGTGGCCGATGAATGCACGGCGGCCCTCACCCAGATCCAAGCGAGGGTCGCCGGGCCTCGCCTATGGCCGGTGATGGTCGATCGGCGACCTTGCCGAACAATTGGTTTTGGCAAAAGGAAAAAAAAAAGATAAAAAAGATAAATTTTTTTTTAAAATCTAAAAAAATTATTGAAACATTATAAAATTTGTTCACGTCAGCGCCTATGGTCTTACGTGGCACCGCCAACATTCACGTTAGCGATTTCCGACCTAAATTAGTCGGATGGACTGAATTTGTATCAATGTAAAAAGGGTTTAGAATTAAATTGGTCCAATTGAAATGTTTAAGACTTAATTGATACTAATACGATAGGTTTAAGACTTTTTGTTACTTTTCTCTCTTTTAATGGAATGACATAAATAGAGATCTAGCATTCATGGTCACTACATAAAACACAATCCCCGAGTGACAACTCTATTAATTGCAGTGTAAAACCTTGGTCTCGTATCTTCTCCATCACCAGCAAGGTGGGGAAAAAAGAACGAGGAAGAGAATGAGAACACCTAAGACAAATCTTCTCCTACTACTGGCACTGACCCTTTTCAAGATTCAAATGGCGACCGCCTTCCATGTCTATGTCATAAACAACTTGGGAGATGACACAAATCTGACCACGCATTGCCGATCGACAGAGACCGATTTGGGCACTCGGGTCTTGGAATTCGGAGCGGCTTTCGATTGGGAATTCGAGATCGCGATCGGGCATGTGGCCGAGTACTGGTGCGACATGAGCTGGGCCAGCTCCCATGGACACTTTCAGGTGTTCTACGAGCCGAGGGACGCTTTAAGGTGCGGCGACCAGAAGTGCTATTGGCGCATCGACAGGGACGGATTGTATCTCTACATCAAAAGCGATGATGATTATGAGTTGCAATTTCGCTGGCCTTAGTTGGATAGGTTGAGTTGGTAACTCAACATGAATAAAGGGGAGCGATAATTTTTTGGTCCAGTTGTTCTGCTTTTGATGGAAAGACACTGTTTTTCATTCCTCTTTTGCTTTGATCAATTATTGTTGTGCTAGAATGCACCGCCGGGTAAGGATAAGATTGATTCCTCTTTTGATGTTAAAAAGCACAAGATCAAAAGAGGAGAAGAGACACTTCTGATTCATGAAGGAATAGGACGAAATAGATGAGTCTATTTGTTTGAAGGAAAATCATTTTCCGTCTTTCCCATGTTTGGACGACGGAAAGCTAATCGGTTTACGAAAAATATTTTTCAGGAATTGAAAACAACAAGTTTAAATTTGGAAAAAATTTTCTTCCCTTCTGCTAAAATTAGCCGAATATTATTAAAAAATATCTACATCAGTGCCGGCCGTGCCACGTAGGAAGTCAGCGATTTTGAGGTAAAATTGACTGGATAGACTTAGTCGATAAAACGTGAAATGATTTAGGACTAAATTGACGTAAATGCAATAGGTTTAGGACTTTTTCCGTAATTATTCCATTTTTCTTGATTTTAATTTTTCAAAAATAAGCCTCACATGAGTTCGTTTCACCTGCTGGTAAACTATAGTAAGTGTTGGCAAGTATCAAAAGGCTAATGATAAACAAAAATGACTGGTAACTTTTTTCCAAGTAAAATGTTAATAACTTATCGATACTATTAGGAAATTACCAACTCCTTTCATATGTTGCAAATTGGCAATTTTTTTAGTGACTTACCAACTTTTATTTGCATAAATTATCAAAGTTTTTGAATTCACCAACCCTCATATGAAATTATCATTTTAAATTAAAGTGATTACCAGCTTTTGTCGTATTAAGTTATTAACTAGTTTTCAATTGCCACATCTTGTTTGAGTTATCTATCAATGTTTAATTATTTTTCGAAATTAGCAACTCTTTTATGAAGTTACCATTTTTTTATTTGTCTTGATTAGCCATCTTTTAAATTTGCTAATTCTTTTCTTAAGCCCAACATGAAAAAGCGGGTATGTATTTTTTAAAGGAAAACAAAGTACATCGAAAGACGAGACAAAGAAAACCGAAAAAGAAGGAAATCCTTGAACACCTAGTCAACCAGCCGAAATAGTTTACCAGCATTCATACATTAGACTTGGCAAGGAAAATCAATCAACCCGTGTATCACGGTTATGACCAAGTAAAAGCGATGTAATCGATTCCTAATTGCACCAACCGTTGCCTTTTCTTTTCTTGAAAAAAGTACCATTTCAATCCAACACCAAGTTGAAGATGTTGAACCTAGACGCACATCGCCAAAAAGCAAAACCGTAACCACAGATGAAAATCTCGGCGCATGCTTATTACTGATGATGCGGTGCGATTTGGTGATCGATCGCCGATCCTTTCGCTTGGAATGCAGTCACAAATCTATTATTGAAAGACGAGCATGTGATTATCTTTGCCAACTATGCTCTGATGATATGTTTGGATTTTTAATTTATGGTTTGTTTTGAAGCTACGTGGGCTTGCTTTGTTATTATGACTTTTGAGATTTTCTATCTTACGAATGAAAATTTGTTTTGATCAAAAAGAAAATCCAACACCAAAGTTATATCGACCAACACAAAGCAAATAATTTATACACATGCTATCACGATTTATTACCATGCTTGCCACAATCTATAGGAAAATACCTCGAAATATTTTTTTTTATGAAAAAGGGCTAAAGCCGTATACAATTTTTACTTTTGAAATGCCTCGGAGTATTGAACCAATCATCCGTCAACCAATATAATATATGCAAAAAAAAAATAGTTTAGTCGTTATGTCCCCCACTGAACACGCAGTTATCCACCAGTTTCGGACCTATACGAAACGTACCCCTACAATCGCCTCAATTTTCGGTACCATGTTCTTGCTTTCTTCTGGCGTATATAAACCGAATCGATCGAAACCCAAGCAAAACCAACGATGACTTCTCTTCGCAATGCTCTCCTCTTAGTACTGGTAACAAGGAAGAGCGCAAGCGCCAGGAAACTTTCAGGAAACGTCGAAGATGCGACGGTCAACGAGCCAGTTGTTAGTGTGGTGAGCGCGCTGCCGAACGGCACGCGAACCATGCAGATCCGTTGCAAGCCCCGAGGGCTCGGCCACTGTGATCGACCAGGCGCTGAGCGCGGGGCGGGGATGTAGTTGGACGGCCAGGGAGAAGGCGCTATACCGGTGCGAGGCAGTGTGGACGAGGATGTTCGCGGCGTGGCACGTATTCCGGCCCCGCCGCGACGCAGGGCGTGGCCAGGTGGTTTGGCTGGTCCGGGAGGAAGGGTTCTTCCTGGGGGTGAATGGGACCGGTTGGTTCAAGAAGGCCGTGTGGAAATCTGTGTGAAGGAATTTTGAGTGAGTTGTAGTGCTTCTCTATTGGTGTCAACCGGCCCCATATGATGGTTATCGCCACTAAATTACTCAAGGAAATCCACTCTTGAGAAGTTCTCAAGAGTATAGTGTTTTATCCTCCATTAGTTTGAAATCCTCTAGTTTTGAACTATGGGATTTGCCGAAAATCAATATGAAAATTGAATTTTTCATTTTAGGGAAAGGGTTTATTGTGCTTTTCGAGGGCTCGCCGGACCCAGGTTCCACGCAACCCGAGTGGCCCGAACAATGCCAGAAGGCCCGTTTCACTCGAGATATTTATCAAACGCTTGGACCCAGCCCACTAGGCCTAATTTCACTTGTCACAAAGCTTGCCTCCAAAATGCCCTCATTTCCACCCTTAATCACAAATAAATTGCTGTAGTCCACAACTTTACAAGTACTACAACTGCCCTAGCCTGAAGATTTCATTTGTGGACTCGAATTGGGGTTTAGAGATGTCGCCAGTTTCAGGAGCCCAAGTCTGCAATTCACAAAGAAAAGAAGAAAAAGCCCAATAGATTAGGCCTTGTCAGGTCCAGCCTATTACTCAATCGTTGCGCTTGTGCTGTAGTTATCAACCGGTGCGCTTGCATCGAGCATAAACAATCATGCATTAATGCGGGATTAGTTTGATGTTCCTTCTGTTTTCGTCCAATGGCAAAGTCTGACGTTCGAAGAGTTCCGGAGGATCTATGATTAAGCACCATCATCGACCTCATACCCCGGATCAAGTCGGCCAAGCCCGAAAGACACTGTTTTCGATCTGGTAACGAACCTAGACAACCGGTCAAGCCCGACCCGAGAAGCCAGCCTCGTCTGACCCCGCCTAAGATGACCTCTCTAGTGCCAAGTGGTGGAGGTTGCCTTTTCAATGTACTCATGTGTATTTGCAAATCCACCAAAAAGGAGTGGGCAAGTGGAGGCACGGCAACATCATGAAGCCACTTGTTACTAGTCACTACTGACATTACGTATGTCCTTCCCCTAAACCTTGCTTTGGCATCATCGTTCCCAGATCAAGAAGAACCGCACATTTATTATAAAATAAGTGTTAAAACAGGAACCGCCAAAACCGAGGCTTTTTACCAAAACCATTTCAGCGCGGACAACTTTATATCATCGCTCCCTCTTTTTGCAATGATTTGGTGTTCGAACGCCGTGGATTTCTTTGTTTTATCTATAATGCCAGAGAACGGACATGGAGACCTGGTTTGTTTTTTTTTTTGGTCGAATACATGGAGACTTGATTGAGCCCATGAAATATCCTATAAATCTCATGAGCCAGTTAAGTCTATATTTTTTACCAGTGAAATTGAACATGATCCAGAACAATTTACAAATCGCTAATGATGTCTTGATGGATAATTTTTTATTTCCTAAAGCGAAAAATCTCTCAACATTTCAACCAACTATTACCATCCGATCCTAAGGAATAAAGCCCATAGATTTCGATGTTGCTTTTGGCGGCCGAAGGGAGTTCCGGGTTTACTATTTATTTAGCTGTCTTGGTTTGTCCTGATAAAGACAATAGACAGGTCATGTAGTGGCCGGCCTTGATCTTCCCTAGTACCCAAGTTGAGATTATTGTAATGATCTCCCTAGTTTGTAAGAGGTCCTAATCATTACAGCACGCCGCAAAAGATAAGCTATTCTAGTGTTCTTTTGATCTATTCCAGTGGATTCTCCTGTGAAGTGGATTTGGAGGCTAGCCTTTGCGTGCTAAAAAGCAAATTAAGTGCAATCGATGTAGGACATAAGATAACGGCGCCCACATTCCTTTCCACGGTGAATTGGGATTTGGTGAAACATGAGGTTATTTCGGCTTCAAAACATATTCGCCGGCACAATTATATTCGATGAATGACCTGTGAAAAAATTTAAAACATAAATCGCACCAAGGTTCCGGGTTCCGTTGTTTACAGGAAAAAAGAGATAATCATGCACTCGACTCTAACGTCGCAACAGGACTAGACGTGCCTCGCCCACAAACCCTAATGCCTATGGTGGAATGACAATCTTTCTAGAAACAGAAATTGAAAGGGGAAAAGAACCTGAAGAGATAGAGATTTATCAAAAGACATGCTCTACGGTAAATAATAAAAGAGGGAACATGCATGTCCCACCAACCGGCCCCATCTCACTTGTCAATATCAAAGCACCTAAGAAAGCGCTGATTAAAATAGATATATCATGCGAAATATATCAATGAATACCAAAAGTTGAAGTTATGTATTGGCATGCATAAAAAGGGGAGTTGTTTTTTTATTTCTGTTCGAAGATAAAGAGGAACTCGAGTGACTGAGATAGTGGGCATTATTGCCCATTGGAAAGTGCCTCTCAATTAAGAGCTTGACCTTGACAAGATTGAAGGACTGGGACTTGGATTGGAATGTTTGGGAAGGCTAGCTACGTGCCAGCAAATGCCATATTTGTATTTTTAGACACATTAATTAATAAATGAATAGGGTTAATACTACGAAAAAACCCAAACTATTACACTCGTGACAAATTTACCCCTAACTAATTTTTTGACCACCAAATATCATAAACTGATACATTTGTGACAATTTTACTCTTTGTTAGTTTCCGTTAAATTTCACCGTCGAATTTTTTAGCAAGATAACACGTGACAATTAACGGGTGTACCAGTTTGGGATTTTACCCTCCATCTGTTACAAGTGTACCATTTTTTGATTTTTCGCGATATTATTTAATTTAACAAAGGATAAATTTGTCGCAAATGTACTAGTTTTAGATTTTTTGTGATTAAAAATTAGTTTAGAGCAAATCTATCACAGGTATACCGGTTTGAGGTTTTTTATAATAAAAAAATTAGCTTGGAATATATTTGTTGTAGGTATATCAGTTTTAAATTTTTCGTGGTATTAACCCAAATAAATAATAAGAATAGAGCAAGATAAAGTGATTGCCTTATTAAAATGCCCAAAGGGATCTTCAGATATCGCTTACCAATTTGTTTGTGCTTCCTAAAAGTCATAAAGTAACTTCTTTTTTCTAACTTTTCTGTTAAAGTTCAAAATATTATCTAAAATTTAAAAGAACCCATGAAAAAATTATATGCGGATTTACATGTCCATACAAGACTCTTATTTTGGAGGTTCCGAGGACTTTGTGTTAAAAGTAAGTCAAATTCCGTACCCTGAAGATTTAAAAAGAGAAAAATCAAATGTAAAAGTGACTCCAAACAAAGAAAAAAATTCAGTCACATTAGCCTTTGTCTTCTTTCTGGCCTTTAGTTGTCCACCACAATTAACACAATTTTGTTGCGCTATCGTGGCACGACACCAATGCAAGGCATGCATTCATGCCGATGTAGTATTACCAAGCTAATCAAGCCATTTCACTTTACTTCTTACATTACAATTTTTTTTTGTCTCATTGATCTTTTCTATATGCATGTGTGTACAATCGAAGCCTAAATTTAGTACTCTCCAGTTCTATCCCCTCAATTTTTTTACCAACGGAACCGCATACTTATTGGTCTTACTTCACAATTGACCGAGAAATATTTGAAGCTCAAGATGCATATGAGCCAATTTTCTCTCTTGGTATCACGAGACCAATTTCGGTGCATCGAGTGCATATGAGCCACGTGCATTTGAATCCTTAGATCGTGTTAGTGTGCGTCCCACTAATATCGTGGACCGATACACATGGAGCTCGGACCCGGATCAACTTTTCCAGTAATTTTTCCAAGTGTCACAAGTACAGATCATCCCATTGGCTGAACTTTGAAACGTACTTCCGAGAACAGAAACTGTGATAGAGATTTGCTCATTTTTTACTAACGCTCTTACAAGCCACACACCAACCCCCACCACCTCCACCACCTTCTCAGAATATAATTCCTCTCTCTCTCTCTCTCTCTCTCTCTCTCTCTCTCTCTCTCTCTCTCATATCTCATCACCCACCGTTTGCCTTCTTCATCGTCTTCTTCTTCATCTTCTTCATCGACCATAGAATGAAACTCCTCGCAGGCTTCCTCCTCATATCCTCCTTCTCCCTCTGCTGCTTACTCCTGTCCAAGTTCCTTGAGCCCGAGTACTTCTACGGCGCCGACTTCGACGTCCGAATCATCAATGGCTTCCGCACCAACTCCTCGCTCCCCCCTCGTGATCTGGTGCTCCTCCGACTACCACGGTGACATGGGCGGGCGGGCACTCCAGGAGGGCGACGACTTCAGCTGGGTCGTCCGCGCCAACTTTTGGGGCGGGGCTGCGCGCTTCGTCTGCACCATCAAGTGGGACGGCACAAGGAGGCGATTCGACGCATTCAAGGCCGAGCGAGACGGCCGCCGGTGCGGCCCTCTCAGGAAGTGCTCTTGGCTCGTGAGGGAAGACGGGTTTTACTTTAGCAGCGACGAGGTCAACTGGAAGAAGGACTTCTCATGGTTTTAGGGGAACAATAAACAGTTTTGGCGGGTTATTATTTAGTGGTTCCTTCATTTAAGAATAACAAGTAGGTATGCGGACACCGGTACATTAAAATGTGTATGCTAAATGATGCGATAGATTGTAAGTGAATGTTTGCAAATCCGTCTGCATTATTACGTGTTTTTATTTTATGAGTCGGGTTCGAGTATGCGTGGTAATTTTCTCTTATCCTAGAAAGGATGTATCGTTGCTTATACCATATGAGCATGGACGATATTATTAGTGTTTTTTAAAG
The DNA here is from genome assembly GCA_024733475.1 of Syzygium grande. Classification (NCBI taxonomy): domain Eukaryota; kingdom Viridiplantae; phylum Streptophyta; class Magnoliopsida; order Myrtales; family Myrtaceae; genus Syzygium; species Syzygium grande. Next base: position 24,126,383 of record JAMXDD010000005.1, read on the forward strand.
TGTTTAATTAGGTTAATGACTTTGGTTTATGGGGGGTGATGGTTACGTCTATCAATTTCATGTGATCCTGTTTATGGTAAGAGATAAGTTGGAATAGGACTAGGCATGCTAAGTGTTGGGGTGGTCCGACAGGTTGATGCAGGGTGGGACTCCTGTGTGAGTAGGTCCACTGATGGGAAATTGAACTAGGATTGAAATGGATAATGATACATGACTATTTGTCGTTCGATCGCGACACACACACACATGAAAGATATTATAAGACGATATTTCCTAATTGACAAAAGAAATGTTCCTGGTGGTGTTCTTCAATGGTGCTAGTGTCCCCATATCAATCTCATAACACCCGACCACTGTGATCATCGACTCCTCTTGTTAGAATATCCGGGCCTAAAAATTTAAGCTTATAAGTGAAGAGATATGTCCCGTAGACAAGCGATATGGGTTGCTTTAATACCCCTCCTACGTGTAAATCGAATTAGAAACGACACGTGGAATTTGATAGATAGGGAGAATCACAAGAAGTAAATTGAGGTAAAACCTTACTTTGATACCATACTAGAATGGTCAATTTAAAAACTTAAGCTCATCGTTGAAGTACACTGTGAGTTGTATTAAAATATACCGTGTCGGAGAATTGATGTTTAAAGTAGTTAATATTATCCTAGTTGACTAACTCATTGATTTAAACTTTTGAGTTAAAGTGTGTTTAACTGAATGTGTTAACGGACTCGGATTTGGACTCCCTCTTGACGATCTCCCTTGGTAAAGGTATCAAAACACTAATTATAGAGAGATATAAATAGCACATAAACTTCATAAACAAGCGATATAAAATGCTTTAACATCCCTTACCCATCTCGTACGGCTCACTTCCAAACATTTCGTTATAAGTTGAACGGATGGGATCCTTTGTTTAATGGTTATAACCATTAATCAAGATGGATATAATTGTCCAGAAATGTATGATTGAATACATCAATAGTTGACATATTTGAACTCAGTTTCATCCTCTAATTTTTCTGTCCGCATATCCCTCGACTATTACATGAATATGGATTACCTCTTTTTTCTTGAACAAGTTAACCTCTGCTAAATTTTCTTAACTTCATTAATCACACCACAGTCTTTGTTTTCTAATCGTCATTTACAATATGGTAAAGGTTATATTAATAATGGAAAATGAGTTTCATTTTGCTGCAACACCTGACAGTTATGCAGATGGGAAAACTAAGGGTATTAACAAAAATAACAATTCAAAAGGGAGATCTGTCATTTCGAAAAGTACAAAAGCTATAGCGTCATGATGCCAAAAATCAAACGGGTAATATGCAGCTTTTCAGAGTACTGAAATTATTGGAAAATAATGCCAAAGTTGAGTGGGGGCACTAGTTTTAATCCAAAGCAGTTAAAAATATTTGACAATACGTTGGAACCTTTCATTTGCGGAAATCCCCCCTAAAGATTTTACTTATCGTGGCTAATTACGATTTTTACTAATGTCACCAATCGTTCGGATTTTTACCTGTGTCTTATCAGGTCCAGGAGATCAATCAGATTTTCACTTGTGTCTTATCCCCGTATTTCTTTCAGTTTAAAATTGGTCCATGTGTCTTTTAAAAAGATCAATCTTCGTCCTTGAAGAATTTAGCAACAAATTTTGCTAATTTGGACTTAACGACTTTAAATGCCACTAATGTGGACTCTCTTGTGCGGATCTATAATCAAGATTTGCAACGATCTTGCCTTAGGCTAAACCCTCAAAAAGAGTACTCAAATAACTACATAAGGTGATAACCATTTGGATGTAAATATTGACTTATGAATATCTCAGCAAGGCTTCTCCCATCTAATATAGGATTTGGGATGTCATAAGACCTCCGCCACCACGCGGTTGTTGTAGACGCAAGCCTCAAAGTTAGCAAGCGGCCACGTGGCAATGGTCATCATCTCGTGAGCCATAGGTGACTCGAGCCTTAGTGTGAGAGCACAAAGATAAGGCCATCACAAAGAGGTAATCGTGCTTCCATTCTACAAGCCTCGAGTGGCAGCAACCATCGTATGGTGGTTGCTTTTAGGCTAAACCCTCAAAAAGAGTACTTAACTAACTACATAAGGTGATAACCATTTGGATGTAAATATTGACTTATGAATATCTCAGCAAGGCTTCTCCCATCCAATATAGTATTTGGGATGTCATAAGACCGCCACCGCCATGCGGTTGTTGTAGCCACGAGCCTCAAAGTTAGCAAGCGGCCACGTGGCAATGGTCATCATCTCGTGAGCCGTAGGTGACTCGGGCCTTAGTGTGAGAGCACAAAGATAAGGCCATCACAAAGAGGCGATCGTGCTTCCATTCTACAAGCCTCGAGTGGCAGCAACCATCGTGTGGTGGTTGCTTTCGCCACGGCAGTCACCCCCCCCCCCATCCTCTCTTGTGAAAACAGACCACCGCCGCAAGTGGCTGCTAAACTCAAGTGACGCCCCACTTGGTGTCGTTTTCGTCATCGCCCGCCCCCCTCTACATTATTATTATTATTATTATTATTATTATTATTATTATTATTATTATTATTATTATTATTTTGGTTTGTATGTTGGTTTGCGTCACGTACTTTGCATCACATAAGAATTTGAGTGAATTCACATGGGACGAAGATAATAAGATGTCAAAAGGCAACATGGACACATATCGCAACCGGTTGCTCCATTCTTGACGAAAGGAAGGAAAGAAAACGGAGAAAGGAAAGGATACATAACGAAAGAATGGAGCACCTGGTTACGAAGATAACTCAATCAAAAGGCAACATTGACACATGTCACGTGAACTATCTAAGCTGTACAGATTCACGAGACTGATTACAGTGCTCATCAATCCATACCTTTTACATTGGAATTTATTTCATGAGTAGGAAAAAAAATGACACATAAAAAACTTAAAATAACAGAACATACAGCCAGAACAACAGGAAAATACAAAAAAAAAAACTCTGTAAATGTAAATCATAAATTATACGGGTGTGATGTATGGTGCAGTTTTATTGTGAATGTTGAGATCAATTGGTTTTATTCAGTCTTAAAAATTAAAATTGCAATAAACACGTCAACATTTCCGATTAATTTACACGATCACTAAGTATGCATGTTTAATTTATAATCACGCTGCTCTTTTCAAAAAACTAATAAAAGGTCCGATGAAAACTAATGTTAAATTAAAACTGAGAATTAAGAAAATAAAGTGTGGATTTTGAGGAATCCTTTACCTAATTATGAAATTCTCGAGCACCGACGCCGTCCCTTTGTCTTTTAATTATTCTTTTTTTTGTTGGTTTCTGTTGATTTGAAATTTTAAATTCAAATGCGAACTTGGAAGAAAATTGAAAATCATGAAAAGTCATCAAGTGAACATCATTTGGGAGAAATATAAAAACCATTAAAAGTCCTGAAAAGGAAAGATTATCTTGTATGGGAAAATTTACGGTCTGTTTTTACGGGACAGGTCCTGTAGTCAATTGGATCGTTGGATAAAGAGCAAAAAAAAAAAAAAAAAAAAACAGGGGTTCATCGATTAGCTGTGCATAACCAATTTTCCTTCGGAAAGTTACGGACGCAATGGTGATCAACCTTTACATTTGATTAGGATTAGTTAGGATGAGTTAGGAAAATCGCTATTGATTACTTTTTTGTGAGAAATGGATGAACTGCAAGACTCGGAAAACTTATTATTACCATCCAAAATTGAATTACGCCCTCTGAAGAAAAGGATATTTTATGGGTAGATTATTACGATCCATTAGGTAATTACTAACACTAGGAAATGAAGTTTACCAAGAGAAATTACGTCCTGCGAAGAAAATACACCAATTGATATACAACAGATAAATTACTATTATGAGGAAAATTACGAATATCAAAAGAAAGTCTCGATTAATTGAGCAAATGACAATATTAGTTATTTCAATAGTACTCTAAAGCAATTAATAATTTGGGCTAAGAGAAAGCAATTAAGGGTGCATTCGTTTCGCGAAAAATGAGTGATTTAGAAAATATTTTTCGAAAAATGATTGCTTCTATTGTTTAGAAAAATTAGTTAAAGGAAAATATTTTTATCATCAATAACAATCTATGCCTAACTATTTTCGTGGGCAATGAAAAAATTTTCCATTCATTTATTTTTGTAAGTAATACAAGCAATTATATTTTTAAAAATATTTTTCAAATCGCTCATTTTCTGTAAAACGAAGGCACCTTAAAAGTGGATTGCTCAGGTCACCTGAACAAATCTAGCTTACTTATACGATTTCACATTTGAAAGAATTAGATATACTTAATCGATTGAATTTTCTTTTCAAAATCCAGTATTTTTTCTCCTCAGTGCTTAAGGATCCAATAATGAAATACTCACAACATATTATGCATATATGTAAGTCAAATTGTCAAAAGATAATCCCTAAAGATCTCATTAGATAAGACTGAAAAATCTAAAAAAGGTTGGCATAGTAGATATTATCACTAATTATAAGCGTCATTAAGGGCATTGCATTCTAAAATAATGAAGACAAAGTACAGTAGTTTATCCCTAGCTAGATTGACCACTATACTATTACAAGAGAGTGAGTTCGTTTTTTATTGAGCGAGTAAGTGATTTATCAAACACTTTTTATTTCAAACTCTCTAGTGGAAAATTCAATTTTTCAATTCGAACGACAAGGTTTATATTAACATATAATTAGATGTACCATGTATATTTTTTGTATTTAGTGAAGTTAAAATCCATTATAAGATGCTTCACATACTTATTTCGTAATACTCCCTAGTCGATATATAGTGCCAAATAATAGTCATTTTCAAGTTAACTTGAAAAAGCAAATTGTCACTTCCAACTCTTGGAAATTGGGGTGAGGCTATAGCTTTGAAATTGACGGAAAAAAAACCAATAGTATGATTTTATTTTCTGAGAATCATCGAGGATATTTGAAAATAAAAATAGTTGAAAAAATTAATCACCTATCAACTCTTATACCAAAAGAAAAACAAATTATTAAACTTATAAGAAGAAGGGCAAAAGCCACCAAATACCATAAACTATGCGCATTGTGACACATTTGCCTTAAATTCTTTTTGTGACACAAAAATTTCCAAACATGTATTTATGTAATACATTTACCCTCTGTCAAGGTTCCATCAATGAACACCGTTAAAAATTTGGATGCCAAAAAGTAAACAGTGTTAACATGACATGCATGTAGCTTAAGTAAAATAAAAATGGCGTTATTTTAAATGAAAAATCATTTGATGGAACCTTAATGAAGGGTTAATGTATCACATTGATAAAAGTCTAGGGGTTTTTTATATCACTAGAAAAAATTTAAGGTAAACGTATAACAGTGGACATAATTTAAGATTTTTGATATCACAGAAAAAGTTCATGATAAATATGTCCCAGTAAATATAGTTCGGAATTTTTTTTTTTGGTAAGGATAGTTCGGAATTTTTTGTCTGTTTTCCCTTAAGAAGAATTCCACCTGCCAGCTCTCCACCAAAATGAAAACATAACATCAAACTCGAAAACCTGTGGACCAAGCCACTCACCATTTTACTATTCCTACCCCATCCATTTCCATTTTATATGCAGAATTGGGAATCTTGTCACAGAGAAAATGACTCGTGGAGGAACAAGGATCAAATGGTCTTTGCCTCGTCTCTATCTAGTGACATTTCATACGGTCATGAATCATGAATAAACCCTAGTGTGTGTTCCTGCAGATTGTTTTCCGCAGGAGAAAATGCCAACGATGGCCCCATTTGAATAAGCAATTGGATGACGATGATGATGTTAGGAAATACCAATGAAATGATACCGAGGAATGAACCCCCAAACGTGACAGGTCCAGTTATGTTTTTCCCCGATTTTTGTTTTCCACGAGAGCACGAGTTGACTGCCTAGAATGATCGGAATAAGTAGGTTTTGTCTATCCCCGTACGGAGAGAACACGTTCTGCTAGCACATGGTTGCATCACATCGAATGGAAAGGAAATCCTTGTCTATTCCAAGCGAGTAGCATTTGCTTACCTACCTGCGGGGGTGGGCAAGATGATCCTTTCTTTTCCTTCTTCGCTCTTTTTTTTTAACGACTCAAGGGTATGATCGTAATTAGCGGATTACTTACAGGAGAACTAGCACAACAACCAGCTACCATAGCCCTCCACTTAAATCTGAGTTCTCATGGTAGGAATTGATCTCACAACAACCGAATCCTGGACCAACGCATGGGAAAGTTCTTGCCAAGCAATAAGGCTAGCTTTTCCCTCATTGTGAGGCAAATATTGCTCCCTTTTCGCTGCTTTAAGTGGCAAGACAAAGCACGTTATGGCATGGCAGGGCAAACAGTGGTAGTCATCGGTCCATCGAGCAAAATAGTTGATTCGATGGAAAATCTACATCTAAATTTGAAATGAACGGTGACCATTAAATTTTTTTAAAAAGAAAAGAAGAAGGAGAAGAAGAAGAAGAAGAAGAAGAAAGCATCCAACATGGGAAAATAAAGGGGTGCGTCTCCACAAATTGCAGGGAAGCAAGCTAGAGATAAGGGAGACCCAAATCTCAAAAGAGATCACATGGAGATGGAGACAAGTCACCACACCCACAATAGAGACAGAAGTCTCTTTCGTTTTGCCATGATTCAAAAGATGATGTTGAGATATGTACGAGACCGAAAGGAAAGGGGAGACGAGGTAATTAGATTTGGATTCCTTTGAATATATAGAGCCCGTAAAGCAAGTTTAGTTCTCACATTCTCCTTCATTATCCACTGTGCTTCTTTTTAATGTACTGATGAAGTAATAAACAACTACGAATCATGCCTTCAGAATGTCCTTTTTCTTTTTTCTTTTTCTTTTTCTTTCTTCCTTCTTCCTACAATGATCGCCGTGCCTCAGTGGCGACCGGCGACCAGCCACAAACATAGGATGGCAAGGTCGGCCTCGGGCAAGGCTCGACCTTGCCAGATCCTGGTGAGCTCTAGCCTCGCCAACCTTCACCAAGGTCGAGCCTCCAGAGGCTGGCAAGGTGTAACCTCGCCATATCCCAACAAGCTTGAGCCTCCCTCAAGGTTGGCCCTTGCCTGTGGCTTATCGCTGGCCCTCACCAAGGCCCGACAACGGACGAAGGAAGAAGGACGACCGACATCCACGTCAGCAATTTCCGATCAAAACTACTTGGGATGACCAAATTGCTTAATTGTCAAAAGGTTTAAGACTCAATTGACACAATCAAAAGGTTTAAAACTCAATTAACACAATTAAAAGGCTTATAACTAAATTGACACAAGTTCATTAAGTTTAAAACTTTTTGATAATTTTCCCAATGTTATGCAACTATCGCCTCGTTCGGATATGTTTGAAGAATGATACCATGCATTATTCTCACGAGGTTCCACTAATAGAGGTATGGCGCATCATATATGTATTGACTGGATTCTATTTTCTTTCAAAGCATGCAAGATTACAAAGAAATCACAAGGACGACCAGCTTAAAGATTAGATCAGTATGAATAAAGTCTGAGGGATTGTGAATGCTTGAAACATGCAATTCTCGAGATTATTAAAGATAAAGTCGACGAGTATTGTTCACATGAGCACGTACAATATGCAAGCGCAAGGGAGAATTCTGCATTGGCCGCTATGGCTTCAAAAGTTTACTGCTTTGCTAACAGCGACAAGCTCGACATCATCAATGAGAGAGTACACTCTGGTGGCATGAGCGGAGGTCAGAGCTGTGATGGTGCTCGGTGGGCTACTAAGAACTAAGAGACAGATGAGAGAGAGACGACGGATCATAAGATTTACTTCTCGCTCAAGATAGGGACTTGTGTCATTATCTGGTGAATGAGAAAGGTGACAATTTGAAATGCTATAGTTTGAAAATATATATCACCAGACATACAAGTTGCAACACTTAAAAGTTTCCGATGAAGCTATTCAAAGGAGGACTTGCGTGCCACCACTACCTAAGGGTCTTACCTCAAAGGCTTGGATGAGAGCCGTCCTATAATTCACAGTTCTGTGAACTATTTTGGAGACAACAAAAAGTAGCAAAGGATGAAAGCAACAAAAAGGAATTGCCGCTTGAGAAGGGAAAGTAGAGAGGACTTTACTTTCAGGACCATTTGCCAGCCAAATTAAACAGATGATGACCATGCACATAAACATTAAACATTAATATCTCGACAAAACATTAAGTGTTTGGTTTGGTTGAGGCAGATCTTATGTGTAAATCACCGAAGGCTCCAGTTCAATGCAATCTTTGGGGGTCGCACCCACCACCCTTTGAATGAAGGGTCACATGTATGCACATGGACCGCGTTTTGTGTACATTCATGGGATTAGTCAAGCCAAAAGATTGGAACACTGAATGTCAAATGAAAAATTTAAAGAAGCAAAGAAAAAAGAAAAGACTATAAAAGTGCATGTTTACACATACAAGTAGCAGAAAGGTCGAATCTTTACGTGGAGCAAATCAGTGCAATGAAAAGCTATATACAAGCATGGGAAAACCTGAGGCTGCACATTTCTAGAACGTACATGAGATGGGATGCAAAACGTGGCCCATAAATCATCGTTCAAGCCAGAGATTTTTTCTTTTCACAGCAACATTAGTCAACTAAGCCGGTAATCTATCAGTTCAAGTATAAACGTTTCGCCAAATAGAAAAGAACAAGCATAAATGCAGGAGATAATCCACAGAATGCATATAATGGAATGCAATTGCCATAACCATATACACCCAAAGGAATTGGAAATTGCATCTTGCTCGTATGCATAAAGTTATACTCAAGAGTATAAACTTGCCAAGTGTCGCACAAAAATGATGCCAGAAGACATAGATTGAATCCCAATTTTAGCAGTTGTACTTTGTTCAGGCAGATGTTCTGAGATGGAAGCTTTGCAAACAAAATCCTCAACCTTTAAAATCACTTTTCTTCATTGAGAAGCATGAGCATCCATAAACAAAATATATCTCCAAAATTTATGCACATCAATGAACAAAGCAATTCAAAAGGGACGATAAGTCGACAGCGCTTTATATTGCCAGGGAGATCTCAACAATGTGAAATCAGAAGCTAACTGTACACTGATATTACATTATGGGAGAGCAAATGCAGCGCAGAAATTAAGATATCACTGGGACTCCCGTATTATGTGATGTGAACATTGAATGATTTCACTAATGCTATTTGCTCAGTAAAATTTACATGGTATTCTCATTTAGCTATTCATGTAGAAAAACGAAGAATAAGCACCGAGAAAAGAATCATTCCATCTAATACCCGTGGTGGAGAATCAGATACCTTCACGAAGGATTGTCCTTTGCACAAGAATCATAAGTCGGAGACAAAATAAGGTTCCCTTCCCGCTCATTTGACTCGATAAGCATTGAGACAACTTCCCGCATTGATGGCCGCTCAAGAGGAGACAAATTCGTGCACCATAAAGCGATTTTAAGGACGGTAATCATGTGGCCGACGGTGACTTTGTCCTCCAGATCTAACCGAGCATCAAGCATGCCAGAGGAAAATGAGTTATTCCGAATGTACTGTCTTACCCAGGTGACGAGATCGCCTCCTTGATCCAGCGGCTGAACTGGAGTCCTTCCGGTGACCAACTCAAGTAGAACAACTCCATAGCTGTATATGTCACATTTCTCCGTGACCTTCATGGTATACGCATACTCTGCATTAAGGACAATTCCAAATAATTAGAAAGGAAAAACGAATCATTTCAACCTTCTTCAAAGAAAAGGGGAAGGAGAGGTCTATTTAGTATCGAACTAAGGTTCAAACTGGATTTTTGCGAGAGAATGTTTACCAGGTGCAATGTATCCGTAAGATCCTGCAACAGCTGACATTGATTTTGACTGAGGCATGTCGATGACTTTCGCCAAACCAAAATCACCAACATGGGCTTCGAAATTTTCATCAAGAAGAATGTTATTAGACTTTATATCGCGATGGATTATCCGAGGTTTGCAGTCGTGATGTAAGTAGGCAAGGCCTTCAGCAGAGCCAAGAGCGATGCAGAACCGAGTTGGCCAGTCCAAGCAACATGTTGGACCATGAAGCAATTCGCCCAAGCTACCCTTCGCCATGTACTCATACAGAAGCAGATTCGAGCCCTGGTGATAGCAAAAACCAAACAGCTTCACAATATTTCGATGCCGGATCTTTCCAAGAGTTGAAATCTCTGCACGAAAGCTGTTCTCAATGTTGTTACTCTCCCTATCTGAGGCTAACCTTTTCACGGCCATTGTTAGTCCCGAATTCATGACTGCCTTATAAACTGTTCCACAAGCACCTCTTCCAACAACATAGCTGTCATGGAAACTATTCGTAGCCTCGACCAGATCTTGGAATGTAAATACCTCCTTTGATGGAAAATATATATCATTCTCCGGAGAAGGCGACTCCTTGTCCTCCATGGAAGCAACCGTCTCAGATGGCCGTCTCATGAAATAAATTATAACAGCTATTAACAAAAGAGATACGCCACCTACAACGGCCGCAACAATAGTGATAATTTTACCCTTTGGAACATCCACACTTGTCAAAGGTGGGATGGATTGAGAAGATGGGTTCTCATTGCAATTGCCAAGCGGCTCGCCACAGAGTGCTTTGTTCCCTATAAAGCTACTGATGGGCATGTGCTGAAAAAGTGCCGCGGACGGTAGGGGCCCAGAGAGATCATTGTATGAAAAATTGCACACCAGTAGGCTAGACAAGTACTCAAATGAGCTAGGTATTTCACCAGTCAAATTGTTGTTATTGAGCAGGAGGTACATGAGTAGATTAAGATTTCCAAGCTGTCGCGGTATTTTCCCAGTTAGTGAATTGTAACTGACATTCAATGCAATCTGTAAGCTTGAGATGGAACCTAACTCTGAAGGGATTTCACCAGAAAACATGTTGCCCCCCATTTGCAACTCGGTCAAATGGGAGAGACCCCCTAAGGTCGAAGGTATATTTCCAGAGAACTTATTATCTGACAACCTGAGAAGCTCCAAGTGTGAGAAAGTTCCAATCTCTGCTGGTAAATCACCCACAAAGCTGTTCTGGCTGAGATCAAGACGCTGAAGCAGGTTGCAGTTGACAATTTCACGGGGTATTTGTCCAGAGAGAGAATTGGATGAGATATTAAAGAACACTAACTCAGATAAATTTCCTATCTCTCCTGGCAAGTTAGTTGCGAAGAAATTTCCCGAAAGGTCCAACCTCTGCAACCTCCGACAAGACCCAATCTCTAGAGGAATTGGACCGCTGAATTTGTTTTGGCCAAGCTCGATGGAAGACAGATTTTCCAGTTTACACATCACTGAAGGAAAGCTGCCCGTGAGCATGTTACTACCCAGACGAAGCTGAACCAGCGAGTTACAATTCAGGATTCCAGCAGGAATGTTCCGGTCAAGCATATTCGACTCGAGATTCAACAAAATGAGGTTGGAGTGTTGACAAAGATGAGGAGGAATCCTTCCAGAAAGGCGGTTATTGGAAAAATCAACCACCCAAAGTGGACTGTAAATCCCCAGCCCCTGAGGAATAGCACCAGTCAAGGAATTATCAAAGAGCTGCAACTGAATCATCCGAGATAAATACTGAAATCCGGACGGAATTGGACCAGTTAAATTGTTAATGGACAGGTCGAGCTTGGTCAAGTTCCTCAAGCCACTTAACTCATTTGGTATCACACCCGTCAACTGATTCTGGAAAAGAAACAACAAGGTCAGGTTGTTAATTTTGCTGAATTCAGATGGGATCTCACCAGACAAAGAATTCTCGGAAAAATCGATTTCTGTTGCCAATGACAAATTCCCGATTTCCCTCGGGATGGTTCCATTCAACTGATTCCTGTACAGGTACAACCTCTTCAGAGACTTGAGGTCCCCAATCTCGGAAGGGATCTGACCCTCAAGGCTGTTCTCATAAAGGGCAACCGTCTCAAGGTTGGTACAGTTTCCAATTTCTTTAGGAATAGATCCTGAGAGCTGGTTATCCCAAAGAATCAAGTCAGACAAGCTTCCAAGCATCCCAAGTTCCTTTGGCAATTCCCCTCCAATCTCATTTTGGGCAACACCAAGATACCGCAAGTTTGTGCATCCACCAATTTCTGGCGGTAAGATACCAGAAATTGCATTTTGACCAGCTCGGAATGTCCTCAGGTTCTTGAGGTTTCCTATCGAAGTAGGCAAAGAACCAGTGATATTATTAGTGTATGCCACAAATTCAAATAGTGAAGATAAGCTCCCAAATTCCTTTGGCAGTGGGCCCGATATTTTATTGTTGCATATATTCAAGATTGTCAGGGAAGACAGCTGGACGAGTTCAGCGGGAATCTCCCCATCAAACTGGTTGTTGTTCAAGTAAAGACCCGCCAAGCTCGAACAATTGCCAATCTCCTTGGGAATGTTCCCGCTAATCGAATTATAAGAAATATCAAGATAAGTCAATTGAATCAAACCACCAATACTGGGGCTCAAAGTGCCAGAGAGATTCATCGAGCTCAAATCGAGGGACCAAATGACAGGACTGCTATCTGAAGTGCAATTCACACCTATCCATTTGCACGGCGTTTCATCTGAGGGATTCCAATTTCCCAGAAAATTAAATTCATCATGAAGTATACTCTTCATGTCAAGAAGATACTGCCCCTCAGAATTCAGTCCGGCTGTAATGCACACCATTAGAGAGGCAACGAGTAGAACAATCCTGAACTCTGGTCCAGAAAGGCCACATGATTTTAAAAATCTAGACATGCTTAACACCTGGACTGGAATAATGTCAAGGGTTTATATCACCAATAGACGATTCCTCCTGCAGAATCGACTCAGAAGGAGATTTCATAAAACTGTATCCCAAGCTGGAGCATTTAACCAATGTAGCATTCGGACACCGGGACTGAAATTGACGTCAACACGAAATATATTAATTAAAGGATCTTTGTCTCGGAGATGTAGACAAAGGAATGCAAACAATAGCATTCTTCCCTTAATTACCTTCTCTATCATACAATGATTGATGGATTTCCATCCATCACTAATAAAATCCAAATTCATTTCCGAACTTACGAAACCCAAAATCAAAAAATACAAACTCATTCAATATTCAAGTACCAAGGCGTATCTCATCACTTTGAGATTTGAAGCATCTCAAACAACCAACAGTATCAGGTATTCAAATTCAAGGAAAAAGTTGAAGAGAAGTTATGAGCATATTGCCTGGGTTTGAAATAAAACTTTCAGAAAATCAACTGAAATATCACAGTTTCTCACGCACCGTACGAACTCAAAACAAGGGTTCTTTCTAGAATTTGCGAAGAACCAGATAATAAAGTGTGCGAAATTAACATTTTTTTTGAGAAAGTAATACCGCATATCAAGCATGCTAATACGAGATTACAACAAAAGCTAAAAACTTTCTAAAAAAAAGTGCCTGCAAGAGATTAAATTACTGACCTTGAAGCTCCTAATCACTCATCAAAGAAGGGACGGGCAAAGCAGCAAACCAGCAAGTCCTCGGGAGCGCTCTGAGACGCCGTGAAGCAACAAGCATTGAATTCACTCAACACAGGGAGAAGACCAGACACAAACCAGACCAGACCCAGCTCTCCTTTTGCCAAGATCTTACTGCCTCCAAAATCTCCCCCACAGAAACAAAGCAAAACAAGAGAACTCAAATTGCTATGCAGGCCAGGAAAGAAAAAAGCAAAGAGCTTTCTCTGCTGGTAATGTATGGGGCGGGTTAAAGGGGAATGATGGTTGTGGAGGAGGGATCTCTAGGCAAACCGGAGAAGCTCTAATGGCCGACCAGGCATGCCTTTCATCTCATACTCTCTCTCTCTCTCTCTCTCTCTCTCTCTCTCTCTTTGTGATGCGTGCGTTCGTGTCTACTTGAGGGGCTCTCGCTCCTTCTTCTCTCTCTCTCTTTAGAAAGAGTTGGAGCAGTCGGTCTTGGCTTGCTGGTTCATCCTCCCTCTCCCCCCCTTATTAGTGCTCTCCAATAAGGCAAATGATAAAAACTGTGAACTTCTTTTTTCTTGGGGCATGGGTGCGTGAGAAATTTTCTCCTTCTTTCCTTCCTTTTAAAAAATTTTCCCTGGATAACTTGATTGTGACGGGTAGGTCGGTGGAGAGAAAAGCGCCATCGCATCGTTAATTATTTAAATTAACATCACGGAAAACTTTAAATTAATGCATATATAATAAATTTATCCTAAAATAATTTTTCGATTAGAAGAAATATCGAACACGATAAATTTATGTCAAATTAATATTTTGACGATCAAGACCCCAAACTCGCATACTTATAATAGATTTATTTTTCATTAAATTAAATTAATAAAAAAATCATTAATTGGTAAACCTGTGAATATGGAGGAGTAAAACCAAAAACTGATATACCTATCAATTGTCGCGTATCATCTAATTCATAAGTTTGATGGTAAAATTTAACAAAAACTAACGGAGAGTAAATTTATCGCGAATATACCAGTTTGGAGGTTTTTTATGGTCAAAAAAAATAGTTTTGGGTAAATTTATCATAGATATACTACGTTGGAATTTTTCGTTGTATGAACCCTCATTATTTCTTTATTTTCCTACCCTTTTTTGTTGTTGTCGCACAAAAAAAAATGAGTTAATACCACGAAAACCCCAACTGGTACATCAGCAACAAATTTGCCGAAACTAATTTTGTTATCACAAAAAAACCTCAAATCATTATACTTATGATAAATTTACCCTTCATTAGATTGGAATAATGCCATGAAAAATCATAAACCGGTACACCTATGATAAACGAACGGATAGAACCTCAAACTGGTACATCTATCAATTACCACGTGTCATCCAGCTCAACAATTTGACAAAAACTAGTAAAGGGTAAAATTGTCACGGATGTACCGGTTCGGGGTATTTTTGATAAATTTATCACAGATATACTAGGTTTAAAATTTTTCGTTGTATTATTCCAAAAAGAATTGCTTGCATGAAAGTTTCGAAGTTTCATATTCCGATTTTTCCCTTTCTAGATTCGTCCTCTTGATTTATTTTTTTCCCCCTATACTCGCTCTTCTTTTCTAAAATGTAATCAAAGTGCTATAAAAACATTATTATGTGAAATATACTCGAGTTCACACAAATTAGATTTATGATATGAGTAATTTTCAAAATCAAATATACGTATTTTAAATCTGACGTCAATACTCGAAGTGGGTTATCCTTATTAGTAACTAGTTGGAGCTTATCTTATCTCAGAAAAGTCGAAGATTATAAGCATGACTTAGAGCCAACAGTTTTTAATGTGTGGAATTTGATTTTTACTGGCTTGCAATGCATATTTGACTAATATAAAGTAACAAAGAAAAACATTCATGATTAGAACGTTTATATGAAATAGAATGGTGTCATATCCGTACAAGCTATACTCAAATTATGTCACACTCGTTGTCCAACCTAAGAAATAAGCATCCCTATCTTTTTACTATAGACCATATGTAATTCTTAACTTCTAGAAAGTTATGTAGGAGCCAAGGCCTTCATAATTTCAATATTAATTTAACTTCACACGATTAAAACACAAAGCTTGATTTAATTAGTTAATTAAACTTTTCTACAATAACACACGATATAGGGTGTGGGCCCCTTCCTTTGAGCCTACCATTGTAAAAGATAGATTTTGCATCTTTGGTTTCCTTTTTTTCTCCTTTTTTTCTTTTTTTTTTTTTTTTTTTTGGATGGTGAAGGTGGAAGGTGGGGTGGAGACTTGAGAGAGCTGCTCAAGCTTTCCAACCATGTCCAAATCAAAAAGGTCCATCCATGTTTGTGGATTTTACCGGTCCAACACCCAATCATGAAATCTGGAAAGGTTATTTTGGGTGGGGACCCTCAAGAGATATTGATGGGAAAAGAAAATTTGAAAGAAATTGATTGTATAATGGGGAAAAGTGGAAGTGATGGAGAACATGTCATGCCACAAGTGGGTTTGTCATTTCCTGATGGGGAGGACAAATGGAGATTTGGCATACAACCATCAATTTCATGGGGCTCCCCCTTTATCATGATTTTCTGGTTTGGTTCAAATCCACTCGAGACTCAAGAGAAATGTGCGTAGGTCACAAGAGAATTTTATGGCTTATTTAGGCTTTTAGCTTTAGGGGAAAGATGAGATGAATGGGAGTGGTGGGGTTAGTATCCCTATCCTAGCCTAGGATTTTTCAACTTTCACATGCTCTTAACTTTCATCGGATCGTTTTGTGAAAGAGACTCCCAGCCTAATGTCAACTGTGAAGATCTTGTTGTCTTTGGATGGCATAGGATTGGATCAAATCTTGTGAGGCATGTCAAATTTCACCAATTTGTTTCTATTATCCCCGTTTTCCATGGCCTTAGAATAAAAAATGGTGAACATGAGGTTGTGAATGCATAGAGCATTGTCGATCATCATCCATCGAGATGCTTTACACATTTGGAGAGTAGTATTTTCGATGAATCTAGGATCAATGTTTGGATCGGGATGCACGGTGCTCCTTGCGAGTTGTGATGGAGGGCACCTCAACTATTGCTGCCATTGTAGCGTCCCCAAGCAAGGGCTTCCCAAAGCGGGAGATGACTGCCAAGACCACCATATCCTAGTCGATGGTGGCTACCACAACCACTGCCTCTCGCTCTTTTAGCAAAGAATTAACTTTTAAATAATCCAGATAGATTTTGATTTGGTACTACAAAAAAGCCATGGCAGCAGCTTTGTCTTTGCAATTAAGTAAATTAATTACTATCATAGCTTGACTATGCAAATCCTACAAGTTAAAAAGACTTGATTACGAAAATTGAAAATTTAAGAGCTCATGATGTCCTAAGTCGGAGAAGAACCAATTGAAATGCTTAGTCGGTATGAATGTGAACTTAATCTTGATGTGACAATTCACATTAAACTTTTTATCTAGATATCAATCAAAAGGACCGACGTGAATGCAAAATAAGAATCATACCTTAAGGTCCTAACTAGATAAAAAAAAATTCATAAATGACATTGAACAATCGGAGAAAGTTCTAAGTAGAAATAAATAATCTTAAAGGAAGCATAAGCAGTCTAAAACTAGATTTTTTAGCTCACATTCTCACTAATCATTGATCAAAGGATTTATCCGAGGAGTCAAGAATTCTTCTAGTAACACTCAAACTGTAGTTCCAAACAGATTTTCTCATTTCGCCATTGCCACAGAATGACTATTTATGGCTTAATCATTCTTTCTTCAGGGGTCCATAATTGCGCCAATAGTAGTAATTATGCAAGGGGCCAAGACTAGTCAAATCATGATTCCAGAAGGAAAATTTTGTCAGAATTCACCAGAATAAACTGGATTCCTTCCTAGAATCACCCAGTTGATATGGTTATCAAGGAATTAACATCATGAGAATCATGTTAAATGCAAGGAAAAATTTGCACTTATCAGTGCTGTGCTCTTCTGCTGCCATGTGTGGCCAGCACTTTGTAGATCAAAACATTCATTACCAAGCATGTTTAGCAAGTACTCGGGAAGTAGACATTCACCAAGACTCATATATAACAAAGCATAACATAAAGGATTTTGTTAACAAGTACCTCAGTTGAAATTAATAAATTACATTAACGAGTAATTAATGTTCACGCTTCCAGGGTGCAATTAACAACCCTGACAAGTGCCTTAGGGGTGCTCACCTACACGTGTCCATCTATGCTTATTCCATGCATTTCCCCTTATAAAATAATCGCCAAACTTGCGTTCCAACGCAGCCTAAAATCTTACTCTTTCCCTCCAGCATTAGGTCTCATTAGGTTAGACAAACCCCAAACCCAACTTTTTCTTGAATTCAGTGCCGGAGATGTTGATAAAGCAAGAAAAAGAAAACTACAGAAGGGGAGGAGGTTGCGTTGTATCCTGTGCATGCGCTATTTAATACTTGCGGGATTGACCCAGCACTTGGTAAGGAGCTGGGAGTTAGATCTGCCCAAATAGGGTTGACTCCACCGTCAACATCCCTCCATTTTTGAAATCTCTCTCTGTCTCTCACTCTCTCTCTCTCTCTCTCGTCCTTTGCTTTGCCCATCAGATTCGGGTTGGAAGCGCGTAATGTGGATTCCTGGCGTACTTGGTCAACCCACGATGCGTGCGTGAGAGGGACAGAGAGATTTGGAGACGAGGGAGGGCGAGTTTTATACGGGAAGAGCAGAGAGAAATAGAATAGAAATGGTTTCACTTAAATTAAGGGTTTGGTTGGAAAGATCATAAAAATTGGATAGAAAAAGGAAGAGGGTTGCTCATGTGACTGAATATTGTCTTTTTCATAGGAGACCCGAGATCCTAACCTCGTCTTCGTCTTCTTTTTCTTCTCCTTAATCCCTTACCTAATCTCGCTATTTCTTTTTCTTGTAATACCATACATAATGTAATGAGCTAACTGTATTAATTGTCTTGATAGATGGTGATTGGTGGGTGACAAGCTAAGTACCGAGCACTCGGGGGATACTCATTTTCATCTCTATCGTCTTTCTTCGTTTAAATTATTATATTCGGATACAATGGATTTGAACTCTTGGAGAAAGGTCTCTTCCTAAGTTGATTAATGTAGTCTAAGGTAGGTACAGTAGAGGAGAATCCCTTTCTTTCACCATGGCATTCTACTTTCTTGGTGTCCTTGGACATGATATATTATCAGCATCTCATTGCAAGTACTTCCTGTAATTCTTTCATTCATTTCTACTTCCCTCCAGAAGAATATGTGACCAGTAATCACTGGTTAGTAAGTCTGTAGATGCTTTGTTGGCCTAGATTAGCAGTTAAAAAATCAAAAAGGCTAATTTGGTGTCTGTCTTATTGATATTTACCCATCTTTGAGACAGTCTAAAATCGAATAGGAGGATCCTAAAGGTGACATGCACATCTATATTTTAATAAAAAAAGAGGATTAGAGTTTCCCTTTATGGTGAATAAGCTCAGTCCCAGCTAGCATAAAATTCAAACAATTTAGGGGTCTTCCTTTTTCATATCTGTAGCTGCTTAGTGAAACATCTAATCTTAGACTTTAGCGAGAAATGAAATTGGGATTCCATGAAATGAATGGAGTTGGATTAAATTTCATAGGCTACGGAAGAATGGTATGAATGTGAAACCAAATAGTTCAAAATGAGGGGATATAACATGTATGATTGATTTATCCTAATGAGGTATCGTCGGAATGTTTGGTTTGTTACTCTTTTCATAAGGTGTGAGCACAGTGCAACTCAAATCGAAGTCAAATTTTTCCATGATTCGTTTCACATGTGCGGCCTCCCATTCATCAAATTTCACATGCCGTTCCTAACTTTACTTGCCCGTGAAAGAGGATGTTGGGGTTTATATGCTCTTTACATAATATGGTCTCTCTTCGCTTTCAAATTGAACTTTCTAACAAAATTCAAACGGCGCAGATTGTTAAAAAACCATTAGATGATAATGGAACGGTTTCCAGTCAAACCCTTCGATCCAATTTGCGTGCCCTTTATTTGAAAAATGTCATCCAGAACCTAAACAAATCGTTTCTTTGTGACCGGTTTAGTTAGGCTCGGATCAATTGATTGAAACCCTTGTTTTCTTCCTCGCCCTACCTACCACTCCCAAACAAAAGTGTCACGTCGCTTCCTGAAGTTGCCCATCAAAGAAAGAAAAAGAATGTTGTTGCTTCATCGAGTGCTTTTGAGTGCCGGCCAACCGACGGTGGGCCCACTATCATTCTTGTCCCGGTCCATGTAACCCCGCAGGCCAATTTCTGACCCGAGCCCAGATTTCAAACCTTTGTCCCCAATTCGTCAAAATCGATCTGCCGTAGTATGTACAGAATCCTGTAGTCAGGTGTTGAACATTTAATTATGTATGTATCATGTGACGCAGCACAGGTATTGTTTGACCATGCCATTGTTTCTAGGATGCTGTAATTGAAGTTGAACTTGTAGACACTAGGGGCGTGCAAAAGGAAACCGCCCGGACAGGGAACCGCCTAGACCGGACCAAACAGACCGATTATGGGCGGTTCCTAGGAGCACCAGTCCGGTTCCCGGTTTCAAAAAATTAGAACCGGTGATTTTCGGTCCGATTGGAACTGCCCACTCGAACCGAACCAGATTTTTTTTAAAAAAATTCTTTCAAATTTGTAAAAAGCCCTAAGCATGCACGATTCTTACCCTCTACTCATCTCCTATCGTGTCACTTTCCTCATTGTGAAACATCGAGATCAATTTTGCATGGAACAGGGTCGTTTTGATAACCCTTGTAATTGGCTCGTATGCATTTTTTTGTTAATCCATACGAATTCCCATGATAGGTTTAACATCCTTCTCAATGATCCTAAAATGGATTATGGACTACATGCTTAAAGAAACAGAACATGTTACTGGTTCCATTAGCCCACTTGGGAACTAGACAACATTGGTAATCCCCTTCCAAGACCAAGTGGTCTCGGTTCCCAGATGGGAACCGGACCGCCCAAGAACCGATCACCACTAGCAAACACTATCACCGCGAATTTGTTGTTCTCCTTGGGGACATCAAGGACATCTTTACTGGCCAATCAATCGGATATCCGAGATCTCTTTAAAGCTGACGAGAACACTTCTTGTGCAGGTCGGACACTAGGAGTGAGTATGGTCCAAGCGAGCGGTTCCCAACATGAAATTGGGAATCACCCACTAAGGATCGGTTCTAAAAAATTAGAACCGGGAACTGCCCTTGGTTTCGTGGATCCACCTAGAAACCGAATCGCCGGTCCGGTCCAATTCCCGAACGGGTCTATGAAACCGGTCCCATCAAGTTTCACGCAAATGAAGGTGATCGAGAGTGAAAAAAGGAGGCAATAAACGGCTAGAGGCGCAGCCGTGAATTGATAAGAGTATAGAGTTGAGCTTCAAATGAGGGATTTTATGGTTTTCATTATTCTATAAATGTTTTCTTGTTTGTTTTTGGTTGAAATTTTTCTTAAAAATTATATATATGTGTGTGTATATATATTACCGGTCCAAAGTCCGGATTGTCGGTTGAACGGTTTCAAGCCTAGAACCGAAAACCGAATCAGTACTCATCAATTCTAATAAATTAGAACCGAACCGGACCAATCCCTATGAGAACCACCGGCTCCGGGCCACTCCAATTTGGTTCCGAGCGGTCTAGGCGATTCCCGATTCCTTTACACACCCCTATCGAACACCACCACCTTTGGGGTGGAATGAAGAGGATGTTGAAATGGGATCGCGACACAAGATAGTTTATTCGTTGTCATTGTGTGAAAGTGGAATTAGGGCCCGTGTTTATCGGTGGGGATAATGACATATAAGGCCCCTCAACTTTGAACCAATGTGCAACGTAGTTCCCGAACTTTTAATTTGTCAAATGTAGTCCTTGAAATTTTGGTATATGTTCAACTGACTCCTTAAACTATATAAAAATATTTAATGTTGTTGTTCAATTAATTTAAAGTTCAGGGACAATATTAAACATTTTGATATAGTTTAGAAATTATATTGAACAAATTAAAAGTTCAGGGATCACATTATATATTGAACCAAAATTCATAAACAGTTTGTGTTATTTTCTCTTATCAAGGCGAACATGCTTCTACTTTTGGCTTTTAGCAATATATCGATTTGAGGTAGATATAAAGGTCATTGAGCAGCTACCCATGACTGAACTTACTTTTGGTTCAAGTTAACTTTTCCTCTAATTTGATTCTTCGACACCATCCAATCTTGATCGCTATCATAAATCAATCCTGAAAGCAACAAAGATTAACTCAATTTGAATCTTAATAAATAAAAGCGAAAGGAAGAGTTTTGCCATTTGTGCTAAAACCAATGCACAAAATTTGGTAAATGCAGTGACTGATAGACTCCTTACGGGCGATAAATATGATTTACTTACTTAAATACCTATCGTCTATCATATCATTTTGAATACCAAACTCTCATACCCGTCTTAATCGGGAATTCAAGCGTCAAACATTAAGCCGAACGTAGCCCTCATTTGTGGACCAGAACAACACCTAAATTCTACAAGTTCCTAACCAAGAATTCATTATCGCAGCACATGGAAACACGAACTCACGCGTGCCCTTCTCTGTCTAGTTTATCGAAAATCCGATGATCTGCCTAACCTTTGAATTCCAGTTCTGCCGCAAGCCCAGTTGACAATTTGAGCCGCACTTTCAATCCAAAACCCTAATTTCTCTGCTCTTTCATTGGACGAAAACTGTGTTCCACAGACAAAAAGAAGATGTCAAATCACAAGAAGTGCAGAGAGAATCTTCTGACAGAGTTTGCACCGTTTCTGGGATGCTGCGTCACCTTGAAGAAACTTCTGAAGCTGCTCAGTTTTGACTCTTGAAAGTGAGGTTCTGAAGCGACAGTGACAACTGTTGGCTTTGACTCGGTCGCGGAGTTCCAAAGGGAAGCAACTTCGACGCCTTTGTTCATACCTCGCAATCTTCTTCATGTCATCTTTTTTGCCATGAACACGAAGCCCACGTCACCGTCGCCGAAGTTTCTGTTACTTCTTCACTTCGATAATATGATATAAGCAGCTGTGATTCAACCTAATAGCGAAAGATTTTTCTTCGTCAAAACATATGTGGAAGATCGTTCGACTTTTAACAGAGAAATCCTATCGAAATGGTCGCTAATTCCATTGTCCAAGTTAAGATAATTGCACCAAAATTTTTAAAACTTTATCACGAAAATACAATTGAATTCTAAAATTTTCAAAAAGAGCAATTAAGTCATAAAACTTATTACAAAAATGCAATGGAGTCATAAAACTTTCGAAAAGTGCAATTAAGCCCTAAAACTTATCAAATTTATGCAATCAAATCTTAAAACTTGTTAACATTTTTCGTCTGTCAAGTTAGACGGAGTTAATAAAGGACTTATTTACATAAATTTGACAAGTTTTATGACTTGATTGTATTTTTTAAAAGTTTTATGACTCAATTACACCCTCGTTATAAATTTTAGAACTTTCAGTATATTTATCCCGTCAAGTATTATGAACTTATAGTCTTGCATTGAAATAAGTATAACAGCTTAAGGAAAATAATTAGGCGTGCATGCCTAGAGTTCAATGACAATTAAGCTTGATCGAATGAACTGAGTTTGAATATGTTCGGGTTGGGCCTATGCAAGTAGGCCTGGTTTCAACCCAAGTCCATAATTTTAAGTTTTACTAGTATTATCGATTCACGTGCTATGTTTGCTAGAAAAAGGAGGGTACCGCGACTAAAAAGTGAAATAGTTGATACATTCAATAGTAAAACGATGTGAGATAATACTTTAACACGATCAACCAAAAATTACGAACATTCCGGGGTTGTTTCTTATTACTACAAGAACTTAATGACTTCTGGGAAGGGTGTTAGATGAGCTAGATATGTAGTTCTTCATAGCCGAAAATAATGTTTAGCCAAACCATGTTTGAAATGTACCTAATTTAAACGTCAAAGTTAGGTTTGCCCCAACCAGATCATGGCAGCTTCTGCGTAGGTTTGTACCTTCAATGAAATATCAAACTAGTATGCTTGAAGGTGACCAAATTTGCATTGAAAAATCGAGTTTATCCCCCCCTAAAAGGGCATTGAAGAAGCTTCTAAAGCAGGTAAATGAAATTGGTCGCCCCGTCAAGGAAATGTTGAAAACGACCCAAACCGAAAAAACAAGAGCAAAACTTGCAAACTCAAAGTGTTGCTTATTCAATTGCCTGCCTGAAACTGAAAGGGTCTCGATTGCCATTGCCACTTGCATATCTTTGGTACAGATCTATCGAACGACTGAGATTTGTTCCCCTCCTAACTCTATTGGGTTTGATGATACTTTACCTATGATATCAGATATATGTCAACTGATACTGTTGGGAAAATATTGAACAATCGACTTGGAAATAAGATGGAATCAGATTTTGAGGCGTAATACACTCTCTTCAAGGAATAATTTCCTACAACGTTGCTAATGGTTACCAACAAAAATGCTCCAAGATACAACAAAGTTTCAACAAAAATACGAGATAGCAATTCTAATGTTTCTGCAAGAACTCTCAAAAGGAAACAACTTAGAAACGATGATTGTAGTTTTTTTTAGAAAGAAAAATCAACAAGAGTATATTTATGAGACGGAAAACCGACGAACTTATATTAGTCTTTATAACATAAGCATTCCTTTGGGAAAGGTTGCAAAGTGGACAGACATATTGAAAATTCAAATAAATAAATAATATTTTTATAAATCTGAATTTTATAAACGCCTATTAACCATTAGCAAAATAAATGCCCGTATATATAATAAATAATAAACAAGGATTCAGGCGCCAAAGTCGCGTAATTATTTGTGCACCCTCATGCGAGTATTGTAGGTTCAAACCCACTTAATCCATTGTCTTAGATTGTAATCTTAGAATAATTCCACACTTATATATTGGCCCATACAATCCCAACTTTCCTACACGGGACAAGGCACTTTTTGTTTATTTTACAAATGAACTCCCAACATATACATGCTCTCAAGCCAAAAGCCCATACCAACAAAATAGATGTTACTTTTGGCTCAATTTTAATCCAGTCCAAATACAAAACAACCAAAGGGAGTTTTGAGATGGGGCGTGCAACATTGGATTAGGTATATAGCCCAGAGAAATTCTCTTAAATCAATATTTGGGTGTCGACCCCTAGAGTTATGGTCCGACTATAACCAAAAGAGGGCGATGAAGTTGATGACTACAACGAGCATCTCAAAGATCTTAGTTCTAAGTGACAAATCGAAGGTGAACGATTGATTAGGTTCCACTAAATTATGGATTAAACGGCTAAAACGAAAGCAATGGTAGAGTGTTTTGATAAGTGTACATTAGATGGAAAGAAAATGCAACAAGAATAGAGCATGATGTAGACTGAGGCAGACTGCACTTACTAGAGCTAACGGCATTTTTAGGTGCTGCCTTTCGTGGAAAATGTTTGAATTGGAGAGAAGGGAGAACACAAGGGAAGGTACCTTGAAGGTAAATTCCAGGTATGTTGACAATAATTGGATCTCATGTTTACGGAAAATGGGATTGGAAGTTTAAGACAACTATAATATGCACAGTTCCTCAAGTGCTAAAAATGCAGCAGAATTTATAAACCGAAACCCTAGACAGAATCCATACATATATTGAAATCTAAACAAAAGTTCGTCACGTACCTTTTTGCAGATCAAAGGTAAATTGACAATCGATTGTGTCTAGATTAGCGCTCCAAGTGTTGTGCCTCTACCGATATTCACACACACGAACAGAAGTCTCCAACGATCTAAGTGCTAGCTAAAAATCTTGAAATTCTTTTCCTAATCACCTTTGATCTTCGAGACTCTTTCAAAGATCTCTGAACAGAAACGATTCTTTTCGTATTCTCTTAGAGACGTTTTTCTCTTAGGGTTTTTCGTCACCCACACGCCATATATATATATATATAGCATCATTATCTACTCGAATTAAAAGAAGTGGGACCAGTCGATTTGGGCCCGCCAAACTGTCCACCTTCAATTGTACGTTTAATCGTTATCTCATAACGTGCACGACCGCATAGATAAGTTGAATAGGAAAATAAATTAAAATCTACTTCTTATTCTAAGTAGATCCCAGCGGACAGAAAATATTAATTCAATTCGCTATTGTGTGCGACCCTGTAAGTTCACTAAACATTAGTAGTGTGCTCAAAACCCTTTTTGGTCTACAAGTCATAAGAGCGGTCTCTAGCAAAACATTATAACTACCTAAGTATAGTGAATGTCAGTTTTGGACACAACCTAATTCACAACTAATATTAGAGTATCAACTTTGATTGATTCCTAGGGTAAACCACTAACATAATAGGTGTTGGAGGATCGATTCTCACATGCATGTAATCACGCATGGAAGCAGACCGACCTTTGCCACAAGCACATGGGGTCAAGTCGCATACAGCCCGGCGCGACACCATGCTCACACGGTCCTTGCTTGCCCACTGATCACGTTCGCAGCCGCTTGCACATCACTCATGCCCGCATAGCACCATTGACCGTTGCTCGCAATGTCAGCGCACCCAGTCGATCACGCACGCAACAGGTTTAGAATGGATACTCAGGTCAAGGCACGACACTTCCTGTTCGCTTTCTGATGGGCGAGCTTGATCAGAAACAGTTCGTGAATATTAGCAGAACCAGTCTGAATTCTTTCACGTGCGGTGATATTGAACAAACTTCTCAGAAGTCTGGACACAGCCAGACCTAAACAAAGGAGGGCAGTGCAATTTCAGGGGTCAAGCTCATTGCAGAAAGCCATCAGAATTCCGAAGCAATAAAAAGAGCTTCATATTAAGAAAACCTAACAATGCTGCAAGGTAAACAATAGTGTCAAACAAAACAAGACAGCCGGGAAAATCAGCTGCAATCGCCAATTCAATCAGACTAAATTTATGTTACAAATCATTCATTCATCGACATCAACCGCCCTCCAACCACCCTTCCACCACCCTTCCACGCCACAAGTCAAACTTCAAAGGTCATCACACACCACGAGAATCAGTTTCCCTCAACCAAACAAGCATCACCAAAACCCTCGATTCTTGCAAGCAATACTCTCCCAAAACTTCCTCATCTGCAATTCAAGCACTTGCCAAAAAGAATTTGAAATGAGCAACAACGAAAATGAGCTCCAACTTCTTCCTCCCCTTTTTTTTCCTCCTTTCTTGTTCCAAAGCATGACAAACCAACATTGCCAATGTCAAAATTCCCCAAATGGGATTTCTTCTTCTAGCATGATAAAGAACTTTGAAATCTCCATTGAATTTAAACCAAACCCCTTAACCCTAAACACTAAGACTATGCCTATAAAAGGGAAAAAGAGACCTAAATGATTAATTATATAAAAGAAGACTAGGCTACTAATACTAATCTCCACTACTTTACTCTTATATCCACACCTTTCAGCCCCCCACCCATTTTCTTCATCTTCCTCATCTCTACTATCTTCCGGTGCGAGTTCGAGTGCAGCTCGCTTGAGAAAGTCGGGCTACTCGCCGGCCTATACTCAGGCACGAGCCGGCCTGACTTGAACCTCACCCCGCAAGCGTTACATAGAGTCTTGGGTCCCCCCTGGCCCTGCACGCCATTGCGGTGTCTTCTCCGACCCACAATGCAAGCACTTCCTCCCGATCTTGACGCCGCCTTGACCTAACTTCGCCTTCTTATTCGCCTTCTCTTGGTCCCGCCATAACCTTGTGGCGGCGAAAACACCGAAGCCCCCACGCCGGCGCTCCCGGGCCCGCTTGCTTCGGGCACGGACTGGCACACGGGGGCCGCCGCAACAACTCACAATGGCCGTGGCGCCGCCCCTGTTGCCGGTGCTGTTTGTGCTAGTCGTCGTACTGCTGCTGCTACTATTTTCGAGAATGGGAATGAAGCTGTCGTCCTTAAAGATGTTCCCTGGTTGGTCGGGGATAATGTCGTCGAATGATTCCAAATAAGGGAATGCGTCCTTGTTCGATATCCATTCCAAATCTTCCTCCCCATTTTCCTGCCACGCACAAAGATCATGAACATAATTCAATTAAGACAATTGATGGTAACTATGAGATTCCCAAGTCATATCCTGTCCATTGTTTCAAACAGATAAAACTCAATTTCACAAAGATGATGTGACAATTGACTCAGTAACAATCCAATCACACGAACATTTGATGATAATGTTGTATGAACAAGCCCAATAATTTCAACAACAAAGCCGCCTCGTTCCTTCAAGCAAGTGACAATCGGAGTTTGTTGCGCATCTATAGACCCGTGCACGGTACCTACTTCCGATACACCACATCATCCCCATAACTAACCCGTCCACCTAACCGGGCTCTAAATCCCGGTCACCAAATGCAGGCCCAGGGAATTGCTAGGTACTTATTGACAAGGCGGTCATGACGTACCGCGGTTGTCACCAGAGCAAGATTTCTCGATACCCCCACGAACTGCTACAACCATCGATTGTGCAAAAGAAGGCATCCATATCCGAACACAATCTGGCTGCACTCATAAGTCAACAAAGTGGGGGCTTAATGGGGTACTAAACTTTCGTGAAGGAGCACCCGCCAATGATTCACATTGGTTTCTTTTTGCTGGCGACGACAAGCAAGGTGGTGTGTACACAATGGACACATGAACAGGGAATCCGTGTAAAAGATTGGAATATATAACATCTGTCACCATGAGCGGTCCCAATTTGTCAAAGATTAAAATGACCACCCAGCTCAATTTCGTGGCACTTTCACATATGATTATTCTTTTTCCCATATTCTTCAATAAAAATTTACGGCTTTCGAGCGTTTGGAACGGAAAGTAGAGCTCGGCTCGGGGTCCATTTATTAGGTGCAACCCCTAAAATCATGACCAACAGCTCAGCATAAGAATACAAAAAAAAGGGGCCGAGGCCCATCGTGGTCAACCTCCGCGAAATCCCGAAACTGCCCCCCGCGGAAAAGTCGACGGCCGCGGGCCGCGTGGGCCCCCCGGGCAGGGGCAAAAACCCGTCATTTCGCGGGCGCTAATGCACGGATCGTCTCTCCCCTCACCCTTATTCTAAAATATCGCACGCCAATCAATCGCCGCCCCGGCCGGGACTCGGCCGAGTCAACATCTTACTGAGTC
Source organism: Syzygium grande (assembly GCA_024733475.1). Taxonomy (NCBI): domain Eukaryota; kingdom Viridiplantae; phylum Streptophyta; class Magnoliopsida; order Myrtales; family Myrtaceae; genus Syzygium; species Syzygium grande. The sequence continues at coordinate 24,155,125 of JAMXDD010000005.1, forward strand.
AGAGCCCGACCCGGCCGAGCCGACCGAGTCGAGGGGGGCCGCCGAGGGGGACCCACCGGAAGCCCCGCCGGAGCCGCCCGGGCCGGCCGGCGTTAAAAAAAAACGGAACTTTAAGGGCGCGAGCCCGCCCGGGGGAGTAAGGGGGGGGGGTACTTACAGGGGGAGAAGGGGTGGCCGAGTCGTCGAAGCTCGCGGAGTCGGCGACGGCCTTGGAGCTGCCCTTGCCGAGGTCGTCTTCCTCGTTGACGACCTCGCTCAAGCCGGAGAAGTCAAAAAGGTCCTCCACGAAACCCATGGACTCCATAACGCTCCACGTCGAAACGGGGTCGCCCTGTAGAGAGAGGCAGAGAGAGAGAGGCAGAGGAGGGAGAGGAGAGAGAGAGAGAGTCCCTTTGCGCAGTAGAGAGAGAAACGGCGAAGAGAGGAGGGGAGGCGGCTGCTGCTCGCTATCTCTCTCTTCGGGAGGAGGGGGCGTTGGGGGGTGGGTATTATTATCGGAAGAAGATGGTCTCCGCTAAAAGCTCCGGTTTTTTTTCTTTTCCTTTTTTCGCACCCCACTCGTTTTTTTTTCTTTTTTTTTTTTGGGTTTTCCCTTTTTATAACGTAAACCCGGGGGAGGGTGGGAGGGCAATTATAGCATGCGACGGCGGACCGTTTCATCTCCTGTGCACCCGAATCACCGCGATATCCCCCCCCCGCGGATTAGCAAAATAAGAAAGAAATCGCGTGCCCTTTTTATGAGGATCGTCTTTGATTTGGTGACCCGAAAATGGTCAATTCCTAATCCCGGTAAGCGCCCCGTAATAGAGAGGCAAGAATCCGAGTCCCGATCTGATACGATCGGCGGCGATTGACCGTAAACCTACCATGTCGGGGACCGACGCGGGCTGCGCATCGCGGTAACAATCGATCCGCGCCACCGCCCGCTATTTACATACACAACGTATCGGAAGGAAGGGCGCCGGTCCGAATAGAGAGAACGGCTTAAATTAGGAGGAAACATCCGTTTGGCAAATTCGGAGCTAATTCTCGATTTTTTTTATTTATCTAACCGATGAGAATGATAGTAAGGTTGGAGGATGTGCGTGTGGTGGTGGGGTAAAATTGGAAAAAGAGAGAGAACACTATGATGATCGGGTCCCCACGAGAAGGTAAAATCGTACGATGGCTCATCGTGTGGGGGTCGGGGCGGGAGCGCCGGGGCGGGAACGGACAAGTTTTTACTGTGGACACGATTCCCACGTTCGGATTTACCTCGGACTCGGACCGGCGAATCGGGCGCGGGGGGATTTTTTTTTTTTTTTTTTTTTTCTTAACCGCGCATCCGCTGGTGGCACGATCGTAATTAAGCGGAGAACGCGAGGGCAGGGGCGGGAGAGCGGGCGGCGTTTGAGGCGGGCCGATCACGGAAACGTCCGAACGGCCCGAGGACGAAGCGCATTGAGGCGGCGATCTCAACGATGCTCGTTCGGGGACGCGCAAGGGGGACACGTGGTGGACCCAATGAGGTGCCGCCACGTGGTCGGGGGCGAGTCGCTGACACTTCTTTGTTTTTGTCTTTTTTGGGGAGAACGGGTCGAGCTTTGACCCCACGCTCGGAACTCCGCACGTGGCGCCGATGACGCGTGCTTTTATTGGGAGGCCTCCAAAGTTGAATCACTCCTAAATTCCTACTTCTAATTAGAAAAAAAACCCTATGACCAAAAAAAAAAGAAAGATGTTATTTAACCTACCAAAAATTCAAAACTCGTACATCTGTAACAAATTTATCATTCATCAGTTTCCGTTAAATTTTATTGTCAAATTATTGAGTTGAATGATACATGACAGTTGATGGGCGTTCCGGTCTAAGTTTTACTCCTCTGTTTATCATAGATTTATCAATTTGCGTTTTTTCAAGTTATTAGTACAATTTAACAAAGGGTAAATTTATCACAAGTGTACTATTTTGAGATTTTTTGTGGTTAAAAAATTAGTTCGAGGTAAACTTATCACAGGTGTACAAATTAGGGATTTTTTGTTGTATTAACCCTTTCATTTACCATCAAAGGATAATGACACAATGATCCTCGAACTTTGGTCTAATTTGTAATGAGGCATTGTAACTTATCACGGTGTACAAATTCGGGGTTTTTTTTTATCAATGTCATCCACGTTTTATGTTGGGTGAGGTCTATTGTGTCGATCGTATCAGAAAATATGAGGCATTGTAACTTCTAAGACGTGAAATCCAGTAGGCTTTGACCAAAAAAACAAAGGGTTAATATTCGAAAAACCTTAAATTAGTATACATCGATAAATTTACTTTGAATTAACTTTTTGACCACCCAACACTCTAAACTGGTACATCCACAATAAATTTATCCTTCATTAATTATCGTTAAATTTTAATGTTAAAATATTAGGTTGGATGACACATGACAATTAATAAGTGTATTTATTTGGGCTTTTACAAGTACATTAGTTTGTGATTTTTCTTGATGTTGATCCAATTTAATCGAAATTAATATATGTACAATTTAGTTTGTTTATTTTTAATAGGCTTTTTATGCGATAAATTTTTTTCGGGCTTCGTAATCACAAATGACGCGTGGCTTTTTGTCCTTTCAGTAGGGAAGTAAAGGCAATAAAAAAAAGAAGAAAGTGAAAAATATTTGAGGGGGGTTGATAAAATATATATATATATATAATTAATTGATTGATTAGATATGGTGGGGCCCGCCTGGTGGCAATTGGGTAGGGGGAGAGCTGCATGTGGGGAGGGTCCCACTCGCACGTTACGCGCATGTGGTCGGGGATGCCCCTGTCTGTCCGTCCGGCCTGCCCGGGGTCGAATCCCATTCCACCTTCCCCCTTTGACCGACTCTCAACTGAGGGCGTGCGTGTCACGTGCCGTCCATCGAGTGGGACCCACCCCTTCCTTTTTTTTTTTTTCCCTCAATTCCTCGAACCTACGTCATTTACGAGACTCGTTGGTCATTTCAATTTTCTATGCGATCTGGTCCCTCCAAGTTAGGTGCAATCGGAAGTTCTTGAGTCCCGTTTATTTCACGAAAAATAGGTAATTTACAAAACATTTTTCTAAAAATTATTGATCGTATTGTTTACGAAAATAAATGAACAAAAAACATTTAAACATAAAAACTCCGTTTGTTTTTCGGAAAGCTCAACATTTGGAATATATTTCCTAAGAAATTATACCATGTTGCTTATAATATAAAAATGAATTAATGAGAAATATGTTTATCACCTACGAAAACAAACGATGCATAAATTATTGTGGAACCAATCATCTTTTCTAAAAATGTTTTCCAAATTTTGAGCCTCCCGCGAAACAAACGCACCCAAGTTGTTGTCGATGATGAAAATATTTTCCGTTGATTAATTATTTTATGCGATACGAGTAATCATTTTTTAAGAAAATATTTTCCAAACGATTCATTTTTCGCGAAACAAATGTAGCATTAATGCGCCCATCTCAGGAGTGATTTTTAGTAAATTAAACGAGACCAAAGAATTTAATCTATGATTGGAAAAGAAAAGAGAAGTAAAAGAAAATGAGAACCAAACCGGGGGGAAGAGAGATGGGGGCGAAGGGGGTTGATGGGGCGAGTGCGGTTGATGGTGATAGCTGCGACGATCAGGGACTCCAATGCCCTCAATTGATTTGATTGCGATTTTCAAAAAGTTTAGGATTTAATTGCACTTTCGCTATAAGTTATAAGATCTCCGAAGCACTTATCCCATTTTCAAACTAAAACTACTCAATCAACGATAACAAAAAGAGAACTGCGTAATTTTTTCTTTTATTTCTTTCTATACTTCAACGGTTAATTTTGGTTTTCTATTTTATTAATAAAACGTTGTCATGTTTAAGGAGCATGAAGGTCTTTGGAGACATGGACCTGCTTTTTTTTTTTTTGGGTCGAAGGACCTGCTTTAGTTGAGTGGTTATGTTAGCTTTTATCTAAAGCCGTAGATATCTTTAAAGAGGGTGACCGTGCCGGTCATGGTTGAGTAAGACTCGGATTTCTAAGTCCTTTGAAATGGAATGGGGTTACGCATCTCTAATCCTGAACTTCTTAGATGTTGGAATAGACCCTCAAAACTCGTGTTTATAAAAAAAATTAATAAAAAAATTAAAATTAAAATATTATTAAAAATTGTTAACGTTAGCGCTAGCCGTGCCATGTATGATGGAAGGGAGAAGTGCGTATTAACGATTTCTGGCCAAAATTGGTTAAATAAACTTAATTGGCAAAAATGTGAAATGTTTAAAATTTAATTGCCACGATTGAAAAGTATAGGATTAAATTGATAAAAGTAAAATAGATTTAAGGCTTTTTTTGGTAATTTTCCCTTTGTATCAATGTACTACTGTTTTTTTTGTACATTATTACCTATGTCCTAGACCCATCAAATGGGTGGACTGGATCAGGTTTGAGTCGATGAAAAATGCTCCGATCCAAATTAACCAATTTAACATGTATTTACCATTTTTTTAATGAATTACATTGTTAGCAACAGATTTCGACCTGACCTAGACTCAACACATATCCGACCCGACCCAAGCTCCAGTTCTTAGTAACTTTTCTCCCTAAATTGTTGCCTCTGAAGAATGGGCGATTTTATGGACTGGCTCACAAAGTCGGTGAGGGAGCTCGGGTCAGGTCATGGGCTAAGACTTCCCATGGCACACGAGAAATGTGAAAACATGGATTGGGTTCGGGGGGTCGGATTATGGATGGGATTGGGTTCATGTTACAAATCTTCATATTAATTCTCCTGGTGCTAGAAATTTGATCTAATTTAGCAAAAAAGACCATGCCTAGAAAGTTATATATCACATAAATTTTTACTTTCCTAAGTACTGAAAGATATGAAAATACTCAGATCCATCAAGAAACGTAACATTAAGAAAGAAAATAAGGAAATGTACCAAATACCAACAAAAAAATTGATCGTAAAACAATAACAAAAGTAAATCTTAAAATCGGCAAATCAAAACAAAACAAAATAATTGGAGAAGGGCAAGAAATTTCATCGGTATAGATGCTCTTGACAAATGTAGACAGCTCTAGAAATCACTTACCAGCCGTCGCCATTGCTGCATTGTCGCTGTCAAACCACAAGGGAGCCCGATGCTCAAGCCCGAGCACGAAGTTGATGTGAGTTCTAATAAATTCCCGGCATTAAAAAGACCTTTTTTTTTAATCTCATCGTTCGCTTAAGGGGCTATTTGGTAACCTGTCAAACAATACCCGATTTTATTATTTTGTTTCCTGGAACAAAAAAAAAATAGAAATCCATTTGCTAAATTTTTTATTTTCAGACATAAATTTATTCCCGGAATCAATTTTAGAATATAATTAAGAATAAAAAAAAGTTGATTCTTGATTTTGAGATCAAGAATAAAAAATTGAATTTTTCTTCTTCTTCTTCTTCTTAGTTGGTCTTCTTCATTTTTCCCGGCCTGTGGCCGGTTGCCAGCCGCTGGCTAGGGCCGGGGCGAGGGCGAGGGGCGAGGGCAACCCTTGCCGGCCCTCCCCAAGCCGTGAGCCGCTCTCGCCGGCCCTGGCCTGTGGCTTGTTGCCAGCGCCGGAAACCTGGCCATGGGCCAAAGAAGGGAAAGAAGAAAAAAAGAAAAGAAAATAAGAGAAAAAAATAAAGAAATATTTAAACTTTCAATATTATTAAAATATTATTAATAAAAAGAAATTTTGGGCAGTTACCAAATGCTTTCAAATGCTTATAAATTATTTCTGAGAATAGAATAAAAAAAAATCATTTCTGAATAGAAATTATTTTCGAACAGAATGATTACCAAACGCACCCTAAATGGCAAAAAGGAATTTCCAAAGATCAATATAAAAACATAAAAGTCAAAAAGCTAATTTCCTAAAAAATTGAAAAAGAAGAGAAGAAATTTTTAAAACACAAGAAGACAATATTTCTGCTTGGCTGCAAGTCTAGCCAACAGCAATCTTGTTGTGAGATTGCAGAGTATCGTCTTCTTCCCCATTCAGCATTGGTACGCCAACTTCTCTGTCATGCATAGTGTTACTCTGTCACGTCCAAGACCACCCTCGATAGGCTGTGTTGCCTTTTTTCACCGGAGTTCAAGGACATCCATAAAAAAACCGATATCAATGCCGTCGCCAAAGTAGGCGGGAGGTCCTCAACCTCACATTCGAAGCCGGTGGAGGTCCTCGCCAAAGTAGGTCAAGGACCTCCAAGTTGATGGCGACGGTACACGAGTGAAGGGGGGGATGGGGACAACGGCGGTCCTCGAGGGGCGAGCAAAGGGGGGGCGTGTTGCGTCCCTTGACCGAAGCTTCGCAGGCCGTGTTAGAGTTAGATTTCACATAAACGTAGCTTGGGCTTGAGCTAATAATCTAAATGGAACGAATATGAGTCGGGCACAAACTCGCACAGACTCCTATGGAGTCGGGCTCTGATGTTTTAAACTCATCTTGACCCATTCTTATAATTTAAAGTGACCAATATTCAACCCGACTCACTAAAACCAAGTTGGAAATTGGGTTTCCGACCCATATTGCCAACTCTGCTATATCCCTACAAAGATTTCCAATAATAAAGGAGAAGATTTTAGGATTGCCATCACAATCTGCAGAATATAAAGTTAGATAAAACAGTAGCATGTAGATCTTTTCTTCCTTCTTAAAGCATTTAAAAGCAGAGTCCTAAAAGAAAAACAGAGATTTACAGATCTACAGGCCAGTTGATTTACATCCAAAGATTATACTCCATGGTTATCGTGTCATTCCAAATCTATCCCACAGGTTTCATGAACGTAATTTCCCCTTCCAAAAGATTGCATTAGAATTTCTTCCAGGATTTAGTGTAAGATCTGATTCCATATGCACTTAACCCAATAACTACGACATCCTCCGAGCAAGTCCTACAATTCAAGGGTCTATCCGCTACAGCTAGAACCATTGGGTGATACAATTCATGCACTCGAAAACGTCAATATATGACAACAATGTCATTGACATCTGATCAGATAGAAAAATCCTATCTTTCTAAATCCAGCAAATGAAAGACCAGTGATAAGCCTCAAGAGAAACTCACTGCACAACAAGTGGAAAAGAGAGCCCATTCTTGCAAGCAACCAATCTTCATCCAAATGCTTCATGTTAACTTTACAAGGATGTTCCAAATTTAAATCTCTCATAGCAAAGCACCCAAGTATGAAAATGGCAAACCGTAGCTCACCATGTTCCTCATTCCTTGGATCAGAACATCTGCACAGCAATCCACCTCCAACAGGCTGAACTGGTCAGCACTGGCAGCGGAACAAGTGGAATTTCACATCACAAGAATAAAAACCAATCCTTTTCCCACTAAATGAGGTTGGCCACAACCATCTTTTCATGTAGTAATGCCTTGTTAATTGATGTCACCGATCTTGGCCAAACCCCGATGGCCATGACTGCTAGCTAAAAAGAATCAGCAGATCGAGGAATCTTGGTCACAAAAATTTGGCCACCAAGGTTCTTCCAACAACTTCTACAAGTGGGACTGTGTCAATTGAGCACCACACACTGCTGAGACAGAACAGTACCGTTGGACAAGAAGTCCACTAAAAACTTCTCCAGTCTTCTTGCTCCAGGTCCGGGCCTCAATACATCAGCATCTCCCCAAATTGAGCAGGTGTCATTTCTAGATTCACCCAAGCACCACCCGCCAGGCGCCACTTTGTCAGGATAGCGGCCCAAAATCTCTCGGTCAATCCGGTCAAGAACTGATTCATCCGTTGGGAATGAGGAGGCAAAGGCCGCTCCACTCTTTATCATATTGTCAAAGTCATTCGAATCTAGTTCAGGATATTCCCCCTTCATGGATTTGTTAGAAGTGTATTGTAAGTTAGTATTTACAACAGTACGATTGAATTGATGAGAATTGCATAGTATGGTGGGGAAGTAGTTTGAAAGGGACGAAGGCGTGTTTGACAAATACATGAGGAGAGTCCTGGGGAGGTTATCAGTTCCTAGGATGCAGTGCTCGATGAAGTTACGGCTTAAAATTCCAAAGGTTGAACCTGTGAAAGAGAAAAATACACTGTCAGTTTAATTACGCAGTAATAGTTGCAAAAGTACCAAAAAATTTCGACAATTTTAACCACTTAGCAGCCCAAAACAAAAGAGCAGCAAGATGATGACAGAACTCATAAACTACTTTAACTGAAGAAGAAGCCGATTTTAACGCACCAATAAATAAACAAATAGAGACAACTTAATATAAAGCAAATGAAGCTTTGAAATTTCACTGGTGTACTGTAAATAGTTGTTATGAGCTATATGGGCATTCATATTTTTGGTCCAGGTAAAATGAGGAAGTATTCAGTCTCATCGACTGTAATTATCCATTTTATGCACAAGAGCTGAATTTGCTAGTGAACAGCAGAAATGGTACCCAGTATAAATAAGACGACAGGCACATATTTAAGTTCATGCAAATGTGAATTTAAAAAAACAAATTAAGTAGGGGAGAGAGATAACTTATTATTAGTCTTACTTGGAACTGAAGTTCCAAAATGCATACATCGAAAGAAGATAGTTGCCAGGTACACAAAGAAGATAATTTTACAGGAAGTGGCGAGATGCATAAACATTCAATTAGGCAATTTGATTACATGGGACTGCTAGACCATGAATTTGCTGCAACTGAATCGGTTGATAACAGGCAACTTCATGGTCTGTAACAAGTAACACAAACAAACAAGTACAACAGCTATAGAGTATGGACAACAAACGTAAGTCGGGCAAATTACTCCTATCGGTCCCCATACTTCGGTAGTTTCATGTAAGTAGTCGCTATAGTTTTAATTTGTTCAATCAAGTCGCTAAACTTTCAGTTCACTTTATGAGTTCGCCCAATGTTAGTCCAACTTTCTTCAGAGATCAATTGACTTTAGATCACATGATCAATCTCATCATTTATCCGGTAGTTTGTTGACAGGAATGTCAACTATTTAATGGCTTAACTGAAATTATTAGAAGGTAGTGCCCTATGTGAAAGAAATAGCAAAGTTGGACGACTATGACCGAAAGTGCAAATTGGAGATAGTTATCCAGTTTACGATTTGTCTATTCTTATAACTTTTGGCATACAAGATGTCAATGTGACCATATTTTTGAAGCCTAAGTAGAGGAAAATCAAGGTCAGTTCCTTTGGTGGGTGAACTTGTAGAATCCGCCAGTCCACAGGTCGATGACGCCATTGTATATTGTTTAGAATATATATTAGTGACATAACTTATCCCAGCCAATATGGTGGAGCTGCGCAAAACTATGAGGGAGGAGCTCACTCCCTAGGACTCAATGCAACAAACATTTAGTTACAAACAATTTAACAAAATGGCTAGTTGGACTTACAATAATGGGGGTGGGACCCACCCTGAGATTGACCTGGTGATAAGGGCATTCCCATGCTTTTAACTAAGAGACCGATGGTCATGGGTTCGCTACCTATTCTGGGGAACTCAAATTCAAGTGAATGGCTATGGCGATGGATTCTTAATAGCCGGCTAATAACAGTCACGCCCTTGAATTATGAAAAAAAAGGAAGGTGTGGGTTCAAAGCCAAGCCTCACAAGCCACTCAGACTTCTTAAAAAACCAAGACCCATCCAAGCAGATTGGATGACCGGTTTACCTGTTTAACCACAACCGAACCCTCATTCATTCCAAGTTTTAACCACGATGGGCCAATAAACAAGCTCGTTCCTGGTTCAACAGGTTGAACTGGCTGTTTTAATCTAGTTTTAAGAAGACTAATGTGACATCTCCACATAATTATGGTTGGACTGGCAAGGCTAAGCATAATCTCATCAGATGACGTATGCAGAAAGATAAAAGTTGAATGGGTTCCCAAAGCACATACTCCAAAAGGACCTTAAGTGAAAGATAAAAGCTATTCACTCTATTGGACACCTTAGAAACATACAGTTAACACACATTAAGGACAAAAAACCATGAAGTGGCAAGGCTATTTCATTAAGGTACAATATGTATGTATTAATGTATCAGCTTCCCTATTGTCTCTCTTGAATAGTGTGCTACCTCATGGTGGATGATATACCTATTCTATGCTGAATTCAAAAGAAAAATTCCCGTGCAAAAGAAAATAAGATTTTATGTTTAGTGAAAAACAAAATTGTTGAGAACAAATTAGGATGCTTCATGTTAGCAACTTATAATCACAGCAGGTAGTTTTCTAGTTGTCAAAAGGGAACTTCGTAATCAGATGAGCAATTTAGATGAGTCTGATGCAAACTAATTCTAATGATTGATATGCTGGCGCTGTCACCGCTAAACTCTCAAGGTTTGAAGAAAGAGGAATGTTTGAGAAGGGTCAAAAAGCATAGGAAATCACTCATGCTATGAAATGCTGTGCAACTTCTGTTTCTCTTTTCTTTGATTCAGACTAAGACTATTATTACTTGTTCTGAATCCCACCTCTCATTGAGAAGAACATCATTTGCCATCTGTAGAAAAGACAATGTCGAACCACATGAAACTCTCGAAAAAACTCCAACCTAGCCACAGAAGCATGCAGAATGAAAAGGGCACAAACAATAGCACAGCTATCCGGTCGGATTCTTTGAATTTCATACTAGAAAAAAAAACATAGCAACATAACAAAGAGGCATAAAAAACAAATAGCTCTGTCTACCCAGTTAATGTCTGAATGCTGCAACAAACGGATAAAGCATTTCATAAAACAAATCACTGAACAAATGGCTGACTCCCCTGCATTCATTTAAAGAATTTCTATTCTACAAAAGCTAACATCTTTCTATTTATTCAAATTAAGCGAACAATAACTTCATGAGTAAGTCCATTAAGTAAGCATCCTTACAACAGAATAAAAGCCAAGTGAGTTCGACACCAAGCGTTATCCTGACAGTCAAAGGTTTGAAAGGGCTCGTCAAACATGCTGCATAACTCTCTCATACTTAGCTGAAGGGATGCCTAAACCTAGCTTCTCATTTAAGGAGCTCCAATTCCTTTAAACCAACTATAGGCCATCCCACTCCATGGAAGCCATGACTTCCTATTCCACTATACATGCACTCAATTGCACATATCAACACTTTCAAAGTAGAAAAACCAATCCCGGTAGTTAAAGGAACCGCCTTGAGTGATATCTTCCTTCTAAAACGTTTTGTCATTTTGAACAACGGTCCAATTGGTATGTCCCAATTCTATGATGAAGATAGCTATTGACACCAGCAATAGGAGGGCAAGCAATCGATCACTCACTATACTACCAAGACAGTCCCATAATTTGAAAATGGGTAAGCATCATCAGAACTTGGATTTCCGGAATAATCTCCAAGAATTTATGCAAAAAAGAGTCATTTCCACAAGTCTGAAGTCGATCCAGGTTTTCACAACAAAAAAGAATATTCCTACTCGACGGATTATGGCGTGCTTTTTATGTGCAATGGAAGTATGTACCTGAGAAGAGCTGGTATGCATTAGGTAAACCGCGCTTCTGACTGGCGTAGAACATTTCAGTCTTCTCCAAGAGATAAAGACCCGGATCGACAATGATCGGTCTCAACTTCCTAGACCTGGAAACAAAAAACCAGAAAACTTCTAATCACTGGCGAGCTCCAAAGGCTACACATTTTCACCCAAAAGACAGAAATTCAAGCAATAACCAATGGAAGAAAGAGTCCAGAGAGTGAGCTATATCATACTCTCTCCATCCAATGTAACTGGTGTGGTTCACAAAATTCAGATCCTTGGGTAAGTAGGACAGTATGTGAAGCAGATCTGCAACTCCAACAGCAAATGTTCAATACCCAATCAACAAGTACTAAAATTCAAAACCCAACAAAATCAAAACCCGGCTGACAATTGTACCATCTTGAGTAACGAGCGGGTAATCAAGAGCGTTGAGATTGACGAACCAATCCCAGCGCGGGGCGAGCCGGAGCAGTATCGAGGCCCCGTGGAGCGTGGCGGAGATCGGGGACGACCCCTTCGGGTAGACGAAGTCGGCCCGGCCGAGGACGTCCACGTTCTGGGCGGCGCGGAAGATGGGGCTGGACTGGACGGCGAGGGCGAGGGCGTCGCGGTCGGCCTGGGGCGCGAACCGGTCGAGGTGGAGGAGGTAGTGGTTCCTGGGGTGGTAGACGGCGCGGAGCAGGCGGAGGATCCGGCCTGAGTGGCCGGCGGATCCGGAGACGAAGTAGGCGACGGAGGGCGGCGGGGGGGGCGTCGTCGTCGGCGTCGTCGTCGGAGGAGGAGGGGTCGGTGGGGAAGACGGTGCGGTGGGACTGGGCGTTGGGGAAGAGGAACGGGTCGGGCCGGGGAGGGCGGCGGGAGGAAGGCTGGGAGGGCTCGGAGGAGGAGGAGGAGGAGGAGGAGAGGGAGAGGATGAAGAGGAGGGAGAAGAAGGAGGCGGCGAGGATGATGAAGAGGGTGGTCCGGGTATGGTGGTCTTTGGCGGCGGCGGCGGCAGTTGCGGCGGCGGCGGCGGTTGCGGTGGGCGACGGCGACGGCGGCGGCGGCGGGTTTTGCATGGTTGGAAAAAAGGATTCGATCTTTCGGTTGGGCTTGACAATGGGTTCCCGTCCCTACGGTAGGAGAAGAAATCTTCTTACAAGAACGGAGCTTTGTGTCACTCTTGTCTCAACACAGAGGAAGAGAGAGAGAGAGAGTGACAATGGCGGATCAAGAACTGGTCGGGCGGTCTTGTTTCGACGATCTGGAAGAGCATTTTTATTTTTATTTGCTTTCTTTTATTTGGGATACCGTATAGTATACTTGTTAGGTAGCTTAATACTAAAAAAAGATAGCTGCTTTTCAATACATTAGTTCACCAAGAACTAAAAGAACTAAAAGATAATGTTTTTCCATAAATAAGCCCAACAAGTGTTCCAAAAAAAAAAAGTGAACGATTCTAAGTTCATTAAATTAATGTATAGATTTGGCGCTATTGTTTGTTTTTCTTCTTTTTTTTTTTCGCGCTCGCCAAATTAATTATTCTAAGTTGATGTGAAATGGGCCAAGACAATTTCAAGTGGGTATTACGTGAACGCAGTAATCCGGATACTTATTTGCAAAAGTGTCTTGCTTTTGCTAATGAGTGTGCGGACCTAATATGGGATATTTCGACTTCCGAAGTGCAGATGAAATGTAGTGCAATGTTTGTAAGTCAGTGCATTCGACAAATTGCAAACTTTCCTCTTTTTTTTTTAATCGCTTGATCAGTATGTCAATGTTAAAAAATTAGGAGTGAAAAAATAAATAAAAAAGGGAGAAGCGAGAAACGTGGGATGGGTTTATTAGATTATATGAAGTTAAACTTGTGATTTAATTTCGAAAAAGAAAACAACAGTCGAATGAGTTTATTAGAAGAGAGGAAAGAAGATATCATTTCAATAGGATCGGTACGGATGACGAAGGTCCATTTTAGTCAAATCCAAAAAAAAATATAGTAGAAATAATGACATAAATAATCTTTAAATTTTGATATAATATGTAATGTGATCCTAAATTTTTAATTTGTTTAATATGGTCTTGAATATGATCATAAAACTTTTAATTTATTTAATATAATTCTCAAAATTTTTGTGCAAATTTTACTTAATTCCTGAATCATGCCTGAATTCAACGACTATTTTTCATTACTTTTTGATGCATAGAACTTGAAATGATGCAGCACGAGTTCTGGAGTTCGACATGATTTAGAGTCGATAGTGGGTGCCTAAACTGATGAACTCCAAATGAACAGAATTAAATGGTTCAGTTGAAGACCAATCAATCAAACCAGGATTTTACACTTCTGGGATTAACGGGGAAAAGAAAATACTGAGGCAAACAATTTCAATCACCGCTCCACATTGCCCGATAAAGGAATTTCAAATCCAGCTGCTCGTCCAAACAAATCCAGGACCATCCACTTTGATACCATGTTTCAGTACCTCAAGTAGATAGTGATCCTCAACAGCATCTCCGCGCCGTCGATAACGCTTTGGCCCGACGGGAAGAGCGACCTCACTTCCGCGTACCCACACGCGTTCTCGAACTTCCCGGTCCCCCCCGTGACGGACAGTTTCGAGAGGGCGGCCCCAATCCTATACACTCCGTAAAAGTTGAGGCTGTCCCCGTACTCCCCGCCCTCGATCACGGCCGTGAAGGCCATCATCTGCGTGGTCCCGTCAGCTGAGCTAGCGACGTACACGCCCTGGGCCTTGCCAATGAACTGCGACCCCAGTTCGGGGCTCAAGGTCAGGATGTCGTCGATGACGGTGATCGTGCCGAACCCGAGGCCCAGCCCGTCGGGCCCCAACTGGGTCTGGACGCCATTTGGGTTCGGGCCATTGACGGGCGTCCCGGCAAACTGGGTCCCTGCGAGGCCTGTCCCTAGGGGGATTCCATTGAGCCCATTGACCGTAGGGATCGCACCATTTGCATTGGGAACGGCCACGCCCCCTTGCGGAGGAAGAAAGCCCACCGGCTTTGCAAAGGGCACTTGGCCACTGTAAATGCTGCCCAACAGGCCAGTTACGGGCCTAGCTGTGGGGCTGCTACCCCCAAGAATGTCGTGCATGTACAATTCGAGGGCCGGCTCGGTCCCGCCCTGGCCCGCCGAAGCCGCGATCGCCGACGAGCACGTAACTCCGATCAGCATCATCGCCAAGAGAATCGAGGGTACTGATGAGTTGTGGATCATCTTGTATTTGATCAAAGTGCTCTGAGCTGTGGTTGTTTGTGTGCTTAATGATGATTCTCTGACTGAAGGTAGATGAGAACAGTAGAGACTCTTGGTCTTTATAAAGGGTTGCCCTTAGAAATTGGAGTTGTTTTAGCGGCCAAGAAGTGAAGTGGTTGGGTCCAATGTTAGCTATAGTGTGGCAGATACTATTTGCAGTATTGCTTTGCTTTCACTTCAATGCATAATGCTGAGTTGACCAGGTGGGTGGTTTCCAAAACGGGTCATATTTGATCAGTGTATGACCATCTACCTTTGACTTTGACTTCACAAAAACCATCTAATCCTCAACATTATATACTGAATTTTCCATTATCAAATGCTGACAGATCTTCCATGGGAGGCAGGTACAGCTAATCCTGGTTATCTTATTCATCTTTTGAATGGGCAGGCAACATGTCCTAGTAATAGAAAGCTTTTTGCTATGCAGTTTTTGGTCCTCACATTTACTTTAATCAGCAAAAACCTGTTGCCGAGCCTGGATAGAACGACCCCTTTTCGAGCTTTAGTCACAGCAATGATAATTCTTTTGCTGTTTCTTCTTTACTCACTGTTGTCTTCTACAAAAAAAATAATCACAAAGTAATTCCAGATCTCATCTTTTAATTAGATTGATTCTTAACTCGTCAAACTAGCATTGTGACTCGGACGATGCTGCGCTATTGGTTTTGCAAAACAGAAGTGTTTTGCAACTGTCGACTCTTTAAGTTCAGAATGAAGAAAATAGCTCGGTCGTTTAACAAATCCATGGTTCACTGGCTTTTAATTCCTAATTTTACCTAGCGAAACTCTCCATTTCTTATTTGTCTGTTCTTTAGTACAATTAATGCTCATACAGCATACAGAGAAAGAATAATGCAGCTACAACATCAATCTGCATCTCATCTCTATGAGGTTGTTTCACGATGTGGCCAAGTTCTGCGTGTGTTCTCGTGGTTCCTCAAGGTCCATCACTTTGGCTTGCCTTACAACCGGCGAGATCAGTATCCACACTGCGTAGGCAATGTCGAAAACTTTCAGAAATGGAAATAAAGACATATAGCAAACTTGCAGCTTTTTTTGTTCAAAAGAAGTTCCTTAAGCTATATCTTACTTTGACATTGATTCATTTCAACTGATAGATACCAGTGTTTGCATGAGTCACAATCGGTTTGAGCTTATGCAGTGTGAATTAATGGAAAGTGACTGGATTGTTTATGGCTTATGATGTGATCAAATGCCCTGACGTAAATAGAGATAGCTAAGCAAAACATGTGTCTACTACTCACAGTAGATCGTGGCTGCAAGCCATTCATTGACGATTTTCACCCACGTGCTTGCCCAACCCACATCGATGATCCACCTAATTTAGTTCATAGAGTTAACTTCATGAATTGTTTGCGCGAATTCAAGAAATTTACAAGGCAAGTGATTAAGCAAGGCTTTCATACTTCCTGGTGGTAATTTCAAGGTTCCAACAGATGAACAACATCGCGAAGTACATTGCTCCGAGAGAGAACACCAGGTGGAAAAACCCATAGTTGTATGGCACGTCATCCTCCAATTGAACTTCATCCTTTCGAAACTGGAAAAAAGAAGATGAATTGAGCATTTCTTGTAAGACAAAGGAAAGATGAATCTGAAAAGTGGAGGGACTTCTCCTTTTTTCCCTGGAGTTGCTTTTTAACTTTGCAAATTTTATGTAATCTAACAATAGAGTTGACTTTAGAACATGAATAACAGTTTCATCTGATCCGGCATTCCCAGATTAAAGTTATCAAAGAAACAACCACTTCCGAAGTGTAAAAAAAATCAAGGAAAAGCAATGACAGTTACGCATGATTGATTGAAATGACCCCTCGAAGGATAATAAAAATGGCGATTCGGTGAAGACATGAGAAAGCTCAACAAGTGTTGAGACAGAAAGAGAACAGAAATTCTACCTGAAAGGATTCTGAATCAATGCCAGTAGAAAAAGTCGCCATGACAATCGCACATACTGCAATGAGGAAGCTCTGAAGCAAGATAATGACAAATCATGAAACAAAGGAAGCACCGATGAGAAGATTATCAAGAGAACAAATGCAGCATTTTGCCTTCTCTTAGTATGAGAAGCAGATAAAAATTGAGTTCATTTTTCTTTTCACAGCATATAATTAAAGTTTACATCAGTCTGGATGAAAACCTCAATCATTAGAAACGTCATGAAAAGTGGTATACCAAATTAGCCCTTTCAGAAATTGTTCATGGCGATTATTTCTCGCTTCTGACAGAATAAGGTAACCAAGAGAAAATCGAGAGAATTCATATTATTCAAAACTGACCAGTATAGTAAACCAATCATGATGAGTCCCTTGCTTCTGCATATTGCTGTTCTGTATGGCAGGCTCACTAAACATGAAATCAGTTATATTCTTACAGGAGGAAATATTAACTGTTCGTGCATTCAAGAAACAACTGAAAAATCTCAAGACAGTGCTGATTTGCGACTGCAGGAAAACATTTATGAGCAAGTGCTATGCAATAGAATATGGTATTCGTGTAAATTCAATTAAGCAAATAAAAACCGAAACAACTGTTAAATGATGCTGGTTCTTTCCAAGATAAAATAGAGTCATTGGAAACTAGATAAAAGAGAAAAATAATATGTACTTGCAGTGTAAAATCCGCAAACTTGGGCAAGATTTTCTCACCTTCTAATGGCAGACCAACAGAGGAACACAATGTACGATCCCATTATTCCTGAAGATAAAAGGCCTCTGTTGACCTGCACCAGCCATACATGCATTAGCATCTTAGGAACAAGACATGATGTCTTATTCTGGTAATCTTCCAATAACACAAATTTGATTGTTCTGCTAATTGCTAGCAAGTAGAAAGTCAAAGACCGGGCAATAAATTAGCAGAGGAATGTTTTACAGTGTGAGTCTCTGCATAATTAGTTTATTCGGCATAATTCACTTGTGAAGATTATAGATGCATCAGTTACAGAACAAAAAGTATCATCAAGTGTTCTAGCTAGTAAATTTGAAACCTTACTAAAAATCGAAAATGATCTTGCAATAATCAATAGATTGCTTCTGAACATGTGTTAGACATCCAAGCAGCAATTGGGCATTTATATATGTAAATATACCGCGTTATTACTTCAATTGATTTTGTGTAACATGCCTTGGAGTGCAAGGATATGACCAACATCACTACAAGCAATATGCCGGTCCAAGTGATGAAGAATATGTTGAGGGACTGTCCCGAAGCATAGAATTTGCAAACCATGATAATCCCTCCTATCGACGCGACATAAAAGATTGTGGACATCACCAATCCAATAGAGCAGCTGCAGGATCCAAGCACTCATTATAATGGAATTAAAGTAAATGCAAAAGCCCCGGTACTCAAGCCTAATAAATATAAAAGGACTATCTGCCGAAATTGTAGAACAATGGAGGAAAGCAACACTCTGATGTAGGCTTGATTAGTCATAAGGCAAATGTTTCTTCGTTTATGGCTATCGTTCACATGAATGCTGTTAAAACTTGGGATAAGTAGTCTGTATGTCTTTTCCGGTAGTAATGTGCTTTTACAAGCAGCCAGTGCAGGACTTCATCAAGTGAATACCTTCGCTTACTTTCTCTGTCGGGCATCCAGTGATTATTCCACCAAGCAATGAACTGGATCACGCTAATGAGCTGAAGCACAAGAAAGATTCTACATTTTAAAGGAAGATGTCATGAGTGCGACTTCAAAATATTTTGAGAATCGACTAAGAGAAAACAGAAAAGCAGAGAGATTTCTAGGCATAATGCCCCATGAAATGTGTAGTTACTTTATTTGATGTTCAGAATCAGAACCCAACTTACATAGAACTCAAAATATAAACTTTTTCTCGCTCCATGCAGTGGTTTTCAGTTTCTGTTGCTTTTTAATTTTGCAAATTTTTTTACATGAATTTATCAATGCATCGAAGGAGATGAGAATTACCCTGCACCTACTCGAGCAAATTCACCTGCAAAAGCATTATAGAAGGTTGTTATTCTGACAGATTAGTAGCTAGTTTCTTTAGATGATAAGTATATATTTCAGTAATAAAATTGGATTCCTCTTTGTCTAATACAATTGCTACATTTCAGTAAAGGAGATGAACATATGAAAGTATAATCTTAATAGGGAAAGAGTTTATAGGGAAGAATAACGAACATGTGTATGAGCATGGCAAGACAAGAGGAACGCTATGTGCATGAATTCAAGCATAAATTTCACCAAGTCTTAGTTATGCTCAAACTAACTTACCATACAAGTGAATCAGATTTGAAGGGAACAACATGGGAGCTGTCATTGACCCCATCAAAATGATGAACTTCACAACCCACCATCCTGAATGCCAGATGTTGCAGACATCGTGGAGCTTTCTCGTACTGAGTGTAGTGAGAAACATCAAAAAGAAAAACATCTGGAGCATATTATGTCAAGGTGTACATGATGTTAGGTGAAGTTCATCAACCATTTGCCTACACCGCATGCGAGGTGATGAACTTTGGCAATGTCTATTGGGAAGTTTAGTCTCCTAACAAACGAATTAGAAAGGTAAAGCAAGAGATACAACTGTCCTCACTGGCAGAGCTCGCCTGCAAAAAGTATGTTGAGGATACAAAGCATCCTAGACTCACGCGGAGAACTCCCATTGTCCGAAAGCAGGCAATTCCCCCACTTCCACAAGATTTTAAATCTGCAAAAACAAATACATAATCTTGGAAATTATGGAAGATGTCATGTGGAACAAAGAGGGTACAAATTTTCCACAAAGATATTACTGAACACTGACAAGTCGAGGATGAAAGAGCATTGACTCACAGTGAAGCTCAGGAAGAACCTTCTGACCATAGTCACGAACGAACCAGGCGACAAGATTCGTTAACAGAAAGATAATGCCATAGTAATACCGTGCTCCTAAGGACTTTTTTCTTTCATCAGAGAACGCCGTGCTTTTGGGTTCCGACAATCTCGGAGGTTCCTTCCTTCGATGATCGATCTCTAAATCAATGGCTCCAACATCTACTATTGCTGCTTGAGCCGCTCCCACGGGCTCACTCATTCTGTAAACTAAGTAAGAAGATGATATGAGTGAAAAGCTACATGAGCACGTAAACAAAAAAACCAGAAAGAGCTAAAAAATCTTTGAAGGAGAATAGATAAATACACTACAGAACAACAATGTGAGGCTTTATGATGTTTGCTCAGAATTTTTACTGGGTTAGGGTTTTTCTCCCCCCCACTGATAAAGTAGAAGACTAGGAGTATCTTCTAGAGATCAAATTTGAAGACCCAAAAGCTCAGTTCATAGGAAGACTGTGAAATCTTCTCCAGAGAAAATGTATCCAGTTGAACATTGAAATCTCCTTCGTCTACCAATGTGGAGATAATGTGAACTCACAGGGGAAAAGGAAACGACATGAACATAATTTTGCAGAAACTTTGTGTTCTTGAGTAGAGAGAAATACAATTTAACACTTAAGTGCAGAACAGAAAAAAGAGCTGCAAGTGCATGTAAATGCAACATTCCATCCACTTCTCTCAAGTAAATCTACAAAGGGCACACCCAGAAAAAAGGCATAATAAATGAGTGACTGAACCTAACCTTGTACTCCTTAGCAAAGCAGTCAGGGAAGCTCAAGCGCTCAAGCTCAGTAGCTCATTATATAATACAACAAAAAGCAAGAAACACTACCACCAGCTCTGATGGACAGCAGGTTCGCATTGCAATGGATATTATCATTTAACTTTCTGTTCTGGTGCATAACTTTAGCATGATACCCAGCAAAAAAAAATTAACTCAGGCACAAAATACACAACAAAAGAATTCGGTATATGATAGTCATGCTGCTTTTAAGGGGGTCATAGCCGTTGGACCTACAATCCAAACTGCTAGCTTCCACGGCTAGCTTTTGTAATCTTCTCCTGTCACGTTACTTGTCCTCACTACTGACAACATTCACTTGGGCAATAATGTTTTCTTATCATTTTTCTTCCCTTCTCTTGTGATCTTTGTTTGACTTTCGGACTGAGCAGCTTGGTTGTAGGTTGACCTGTGCGGTTGTCCATTTCCCCACAGCATAAACAGCTCAGCATTCTACTTTTCTTATCCTTTTTTGCCTTATTTCTTTTTTTATGAACTGGGTGTGCGTGTGACCAATCAAATGGTGATTTCTTGCAGCTTCCGGGAGAACAGGGGATACAGACAAAAGGACAGTGGCGATTTGTCAAAGGTTTTGCTTGAAGTTTGCAAAATGAAAACATTAAGACAAGGAAAGATAGTTGTAATCTTGACAATTTTTTTTGATAATCACGATTTGTCTCTCCTTAATGGAATTCAATACCTCATTGATATGGGATCTCTGGAGACATCATTACAATTGCAAAGTCAAATTTTTCTAGATATATGTAGATTTTGGGAGTTTATATCATATGGTATCTGTATGTAAACAGTTCATTGAGACACCCCCCATATGAAATAGGTCAAATTAAGTCGGTCATTAGGTAGCAGATGACCTTTTCTTGCAACCAAATCAAACACTTCGGGTGCAAGTTTCTTCAAATGATGGAACTAGAAATGAGTTGTATGTTTCTTTTCTACTTTGGTAACTTGCTAGGATCAATACTGATTTCAAATTCAAAGGAAAGGGGAATGCATTCACATGTATCTTTCATATCGAGCCTTTTGTGTTCTTCAAGCTTCTCATTTCTTCTCTGTGGACCTTGCTTGTAAGTCATCATTAACTTCTCCTTTCCTCTCTTGAAAGTATTGAGGAGAAGCTAGTGTTGGGTGTTGAGATTGAAGTTGACAGGAAGGTCGTAACGAATCAGCTAGAAGCAACCATCATCGATGATCGATGGAAGAAGCGGGGGTGTTGCAAATGAGCGGCTGAGGAGGCATTAAACATATATATGATAAGAAATATTTCGATTCCCAAATCATTGACCATGCACAAGACGAGAAAAACTTCTCGTGTCGAAAGTTGCAAACTTTCCTAATCTGATTTTGCCTAGCACTCAAGGTGGTCATTCCTCTCCATTTAAGTCTCGTTCACGAGGACACGGATTTGTAGAGCCACTAATGCGACAGGTACAAAACCTTCTTTTGTTAGCTGAAAGCATCAGTCGAAAATGGGGCAATTTCTTGATTTCTGTCGCGAATTTTTTAATAACGAGGAATCAACCTAACAGTAAGCTCACGGACTACTTCAATGATCTAAGGATTTTGCTAACAAGGGTTTCAGGGATACTTAACTAAGCAAACACTAAAAAAAATTGCAAATTTTAATACGCGGGCTATTTTCGCACTCCATAAAATCAATGCTGCGAAAATTAGATCAATTTTTAATTAAGTACGCTTAGAGCTTAACAAGTGTCGGATCAATTGTTAAGTATGCTGATTATTACGCTTTTGTCTTAACGAAGGAAAAAAGGGGGCGCAAAGGCAGGCACGAGCGGAGTGGGTCCCGCCGCGTTTCTAGAGCGCGTGGGACCCGTTTGCTCCGCGCCAAGTTACCGTTGGCTGGAAAGCAGCAGCGCTTCCTTCGCTTTGTTAAGAATTTAGTCTAAATAAAAAAAAAATTTTTTTTATTTCTATTTAAAAATTTAAACTATTGTTCTTTTTTTTTTTTTTTGGTCGGTCAAATTTTTTTTTTTAACTATTGTTCAACTTGAAGAAAATATGTGTAAATCTATGTATTGACATTTATATCGTGAAAAATTTGAGTGTTTAAGATTAAATGAAACCAAAGTGCAATCGTTATAATTTTTAGATTAAACTAAAGCACAAAATAATAAAATAAAAGTATATCTAGATACTCCAATAGGACTCATTTTTCGCCTGTTAAGGAAAACAACCACTAAAAAGACATTTGATGGCAAGTAAAGACAAATTTTCCAAATGGACCGAGAAATTAGGTTTGATTGACCTGGACCGCTTCGAGCTCGTTTGAGATTTTGGTCTCTCGATCCTTCTTGAATACTCCCAGCTAAAACTATACCGGACAGACGGTTCAGGTATCCCAAAGATCGTTTCACGTTTTGTGAGCTTTGATGATTTTAGTGTTTTCATTATGTTTGATTGTTGTTGGTGAGTGTTGACTTGGGGGTTTGGCAAGTATAATCGATATTTTTTGAGCACTTGACTAATTCATCTTTAAAAAAAAATTGTATGTGAATTAGGAGTAAAATGATCATTTCCATGGCATCAATAAGTTTTTAAACATTTACTATGGTTTTCCAATGTCACAACCACTTAAAAGAAATCAAACGAAAGTACGCTAACTTAAAGGAGGGCCTAATTCCCTAAAAAATTCCAAACTTTTTTTGGTCTCAGAAAAAAACCCCAACTTTAAGTCCAGTCTCAAATTTATCTCAAATTTTGTTTTGCTTAAAAAAATCACCAAAATTCAATTTATTTTAAATAATATACCTCCGTGATTCAGTTCCAACTTGACGTGACACTTTCATATCGATAACAAATCCACATCAACAAAGTAATTGAACTTCTTTTTAGACAAAGAAAAGTTTGTGACAAATTTGGACTGAACCTAAAAATTGGGTTTTTTTTTAAATTAAAAAAAGATTTTTGGGATGGATTTGTTATCGTCTCTAACTTTCATATCCTAGAACGGTTTTATTTTGGAGAATTTCAAAAAATTTTATTGGGTTGGATTTGTTATCGAAGTGGAAATGCGACGTTGGTATGTATCTATTGCCTTATTACTTTGCTGATGTGGATTTTTTATCGATGTGGAAATGTCACGTTAAGTTGGGACTAGATCACGGGATATATTTTTGAAAATAAATTGAAATTTGCTGATTTTTTTATACAAAACAAAATTTGAGGTAGATTTGGGACTAAACTTAAAGTTTTGGGTTTTTTCTAAGATAAAGAAAAGTTCGGAGCAAATTTGGAATTAAACCTAAAGTTTGGGTTTTTTTTTGAGACAAAAAAAAGTTTGAGGCAAATTTGGGACTTAACCTAAAGTTTGTGATTTTTTTGGGAATTCACTCCTTAAAAAAGTGAACCAAATAAAACTTTAAGAACTAAATTAAACATTGGGGAGAGTTTTAAAAATTATCGATGAAGTTGTCCCCCGTTCTTTTCCAAATGAATTCGTTAAGTTCGACCAATAAACATTATCGTAATACTACATTCACGATCCGAATTTGAAATACTTTGATTATTTTTCACTTTTACTTAAATAATACGACAAGTTTCAAGCTCTAAAAACTCGGAAGAAGTATGTTCGTTAGGTAAAATATGATTGGGTTTAGGTTTGTCCTTGTCATTGTAAAGCGAGTTAAGTAAACCTGCTGTTGGATTCTGTCGAAAACAAAGAGAGGATTAGGTTGGGCGGAGGTAGGAAGGAAAAATCATGAAGTCACTAATTCAAGTCAAGTAAATAAAACAAAAATGAATAAATTAATAACATTTTCATCATTTTGCGAAAATATTTATATATAAATTGTTATCGATAACAAAAATATTTTTTATTGACTAATTATTTCAAGCGACCAATTTTAGAAAAATATTTTCAAGATCATTCATTTTTGGAAAAAAACCACAAAAAATCCCAAACTATGCCACTCATTCTACATTTACTCCCGAACTTTTTTTTTCGATAACCCAAAACCCAAACTATGCTTTTTTATGACATATTTTACCTAATATATTTTAGTCTATGGGTATTTTCATTTTTTTTTCATTTTTTTTTTTTTTTTTTTCTTTCCGACGAGGGCAACCCTCGCCGGGTGAGACGCCGAGTGAGCATTGCCCGGGACCCTTCACGGACGGTGGAGGCGATGCTTGCCCGACATCAAGGGAGAAACGTCGCCGCAACACCGACAAGGGTCTCCCAGCGATCCGGCGGGGTCGCCTTGGCCATCCGACGAAGGTCACATTCATCGAAAGGGAAAAAAAAAAAAAAGAAAAAAGATTTAAAATGCCCATGAACTAAAAGTACATCGAGGTAAATGCCACAAAAAAGATAGTTTAAGGTTTTGATATTACAAAAAAAAATTCAAGGTAAATATGTCATATGTGGCATAGTTTGGGGTTTTGGTGGTTTTTTTCCTTCATTTTTTGCGAAACAAACCGAGAACGACTCTGCCGCTCCCATGTCAACATTTCACCGGAAAAAGTATGTCGAATACCAATCAAAATGCGTCGATTCCATAATAATGAATGTTCACCGCATTTGATGAGTTCAATGATGTTATCGCAAGTGCGCGTAAGTGCAGTGACTATAAATGGTATTCCGAACAAATACGTAGATTATCATTTTAAACAAATAATGTTACGAACTTGTTTTTCAATATCTCACATATTTTAAAAGTTTTCGTTCAAAATATTAAAGGAAAAAAAATATAGATATACATTCAATATATATCCACTTATCTTGCTAATAGAGAGAAGGGGTACGTAAATTCTGAACATAGGCTGTTGCAAAATACCAAATATATACGCGCGGAAATTATAAAAAATGTTGAATTCATTCCAAATCTATGAATTTCTCCATCTTAGATATATATATATTAAAAGATTATTCAGGATAAAATCCTTGATCCTAAAAAAAAATTTGACTAAACTAATTTCATGCAATTGCTATTAATCAATTAATCACCATGTCGGTTCATCATGATAGAATCCATACACAACCCGGTTCATCCCCCGCATCGTCCCCCACCGAAAACGACCAGAAACCCGGTTCACTTCCGCCCCCATAACCATTTCCACCATCCCTGCCCCCCCGCTACACCACCGCCTCGCCCTCCCCTCCGCCGCCGCCGCCTCGTCCTCCTCCGCCGCCGCTGGACCTCTGCGTCGACCTGCGCCACCGCCTCCGCCTCCTTCATGTCCTTCCTCGATGAATTCCAAGCAGGTGAGCGCCCAAACCCCGGATTCGCCCCTTCCGTTCGCTTCTTTCTCATCGCTCCCGGCGAAACCCCAGTTTTGTTTTGTTCCCGGCGCCGGCGATTCGCGAGCCGTGAAATGGGTTTTGCTTTCATTTCTTTTCGTTTGGGCGAGAATTGAAGCGCGGCGCTGCTGACTAAATGGAACGGACCCCCTTTTTCTTGTGCAGCAGACCTCGAGGCGTTGCCTAACATACTGCAGAAGAAGTACGCGCTGTTGCGTGATCTCGATAAGAGTTTAGAGGGTACGGTCAATCATCATTTGCTCGGTCACATTCTTTTTTTGATTGTTGTGGCAGGTGGGATTGTTGGGTTTCTTGTGGAGGTCTTCTGAAGTGAGAACCTTCGAACCTAAGGCTTAAAAATGATTGCTTATGTTGCTTGGGATGATTAGTGAATTGAAAATGTTTTCATTGTTGACAACAATTTTATGTCTAAACATTTCCTTGTTCATTCATTTTTATGAGCGATACGAGCGATCGTTTTTAGGAAAATGATTTATGGATGGTTCATTTTCTGCGAAACAAAGGGAGCCTAAGCGGCTGTTGTGGTTGTCGGGGTCAAAGCTTAAATTTTGAATTATCGGAAAGACCGTTGGGAAAATGCAATGGAGTTGTTACTGTCATTAGCTGTCGGTGGCAGCTGAGATAAGTGGAAATGAGAAACTTCAAATGAGGAATCGAAGGGCTTTCTTTATCCTTATGTCTCTGATGTTATTTTGTTGGCGAATTGTAGAGTGTCATTTTTATTTGGAATACACTTGACACATCCATTTTCGTCGTACACAATCTTTAGGACTAGGGGCTTATGTCATCGCACGAAATAGATAGTTTAATTGTCAACTTTTATGATTTTGTGAGGTATTATGTGACCTTCTCCTTTTCTTTTCTGAATATGATCAGACCTCAAAAGACAGAATGAGCAACGTTGTGAGCAAGAAATTGAGGAAATTAAGCAGGGACGTAAGTCAGGTAACACGTTCTCAGATGAAGCGCTAGATGAGCAAAAACATAGCATAAGGATTGCCGATGAGAAGGTTGCTTTGGCTGTCCATGCGTATGATTTGGTATATAACAGTTTTTAGCCTTTGTTTGTTCAAATGATGCTGCTCGTTTTGCTTTTGATTTGGCACAATGACTATTTTTGAATAACTTTTGGTGTTCATGCTTCCAGTAGGTTTCTTAGTTATTAATTTTAGGTTTTTTTCCAGAGATACAAGTTATTCATTTCATTTTTACCTACTTCCTTCGGTATGCGTACTTTTGTTGCATAGCAGTAATATTTGCATTTTTCTGGATATAAACACCTCGCGATCTGAGAGTATCAAAGCTGATTAGGTAACAGGACAAAGCACACGCACCGATGATTCGGATATTAGTATCTTGATAGGATGGCAAACATTAAGGCTGCGTTTTCTCTCATGCCGGAACGAATATGCTAATATTTGCATGGTTGGGAGAGGGAATTCATTCATGAGTCATCTCTTCACATGCCAATGAAGTGACAATCAAGCATTAGCCACGAGATTGGGGGAAGAAAAGAAGAAGCATAAGCCATGAGCAGAAATTTAGTCAAATGTTACATTGTGCTCTGGAGAGCTCATGGCTAAGGGTTGCTGCCTTCATTGCATATATACTTATCCAAATCAAGAATTCAACTCGTCTGCATGGCAATGAAGAGAGTGCAGCAAGCTTGAACTATGAGTGGAAAAATGTTGATAATATCCACATTATGCTTTGGAGAGGTCCATATTCACATAAAGTTTCATGTCTAAGGATTGCTGTCTTCATGGCATACCTATTGCTTGTAATAGTTTGTTTTCAAGTTTATGGTGTCGTGTTGGATTTGATTTTTGTGATGTCTTTTAAAAAAATTGGAGACTAATTGTGATTTGTTTAACTTTTATCAAAATTGAACGTCTTTAATTGGCTAAACAGTCATCATATCTAGTCATTTTATTATTGCCCTTTGTCTGGCTTTGAAGTTGTCTGACTTTTAAGTTTTTGTTCCTTGAAATCTTGCTAACCATGTATATGCTCAACCCAAATCAGGTAGATACACACATACAACAGTTGGATCAATATCTGAAAAAGTTTAATGAGGAGCTCCGACGTGGTACTTTAATTTGCTCTTGCTCCTGTTTTATCCTTTTCTATTAATACATTTTCCAAGGTTTTTACCTGAAAGCTTCTACTTTTTCAACTATATGCTTGTTGCTTTTGTCTTGAACTGAATATCTTTTTAATGCACCTACTGATGGCTGCAGATAAAGAGAGTGTTCCTCCGGAGGGGATATCTAGTTCCAGTGTTGATGCTCCTGCAAAGTCTGGCAGGGGCAGCGAATCCGGTAGAGGAGGACGCAAGAAGTATCATTCTTTACTATATATTTTTTTTTCGTTGACTCTGGAAGTTGTGGGGTATATGCTCTGTCATTTTCTGTCTCATGACTGCTATTAAGCTCCTCGCTCCCCTGCAACGCATGCACAGTAACAAGCACACGCGCACTCGCAACCACAAGATGTTACCCTGGAGGGCAGGGGGATGAGAGAGAGAGAGAGAGAGAGAGAGAGAGAGAGAGAGAATTGAAGTTATCAGCTGGAATAGTTATGGTGCTGGGAATGCAGCGTTGGAGAACCCCTTATATGAAAAGGGAATGCCTTATGCATGAAGAGGACTAAGTAGTAATGTGAAAAGCACAGATTTGATGGAAAATACCTAGTTAGGATCTGTATCTCCCATATTGATTTGCATTGGTGTTGGTGGATGCACAAAGAACTAATCATTATTGGTAGTTCGCTTGAACCCTATGAAGTCAGAACATAATTTGCATAAATTGAAGCTAAAATTTTAGGCTTTACCATGGACTTTGGTGTCTGTCTCACCCAATACAGCCATACTGACACTATTTGTACATTATGCCTCATCCTTGTAAAGCGGCCTAAGCACTTGAATGAGTTGAAATGGAACTTTGTTTCTGTATGTCGTCTCCCATGCTAGTCTTTGAGGGTGAGCTAAGTGCAATGGTAAGGTTATCCACTTGTGACCAGGAGGTCACGGATTTGAGGTGTGAGACAGCCTGTTGCCAAAAAGCAACACAAAGGCTACATACCATTGCTGAAGGTCACATATGCGGAGCCTTTTGCAGGAGGATGCCCTTTATGTCTCCTATGCTTGTTGAATGAGAAAATTGGCTGGGAGTTTTAGGCCATCATAATCCTGATATTGTATTCATCTGATGGAACTGCTAATGAAAGTTGAGATTGGAACAAGATGGAAATACACTGTTCTGAGCATCATGAAGATCAATCTTTTTTTTTTATCAGATGAATCTGTTGTACTAATTGCAGTGTTTTAATAGCTTTCATGATAGTTCTTTATGAGAAAATTGTTTGTGGTAAATCTTCATCTGCACATGTCTGAGCTAGGTAGGCATGGTCAGCAATGAGAAGTGACCTTGTTTATGATGGCCATTTACTTGCACAGGACTCGCCTTGCTACTCAAGCAGCAACAGAAGCCACTAATGCAGCTTCCACAAATCCTCCCGGTATGGAGTTGGATATACCCATAGACCCTAATGAGCCCACGTACTGTTTTTGCAACCAAGTTAGCTTTGGGGAAATGGTTGCGTGCGACAATCCCGACGTATGGCATCGAGCTTCTGATTATGTTTCAGTTTTGCTTCCTCCTGCTAGTTATATCCACTATCTAGTACCTGGAAGACTTGTGGTCTTCGGAATATCTTATGTGCTTTCTTCTTCTTTCATAGTGCAAGATAGAGTGGTTCCATTATGGCTGCGTCGGACTGAAAGATGTGCGAAAGGAAAATGGTATTGTTCAGACTGCGCAGGTATGAAGAGACGCAGGAAAGGACGGTGATGATGGCAATGATGAAGAGCTTCTATCCAATGTAATTTAGGATTTGTACATTCTGTACTAAAATCTTTAGCTGTTGCCTGTAGCTGTGGCTTTAGTTGGATGAAAATGAATCCTAACCTTGTTCTCACATTTAAAAATGCTTGTCTGAGCAATACTAGCAGACCTCGTTGTACCTTTTACCAGTGCAAAAACCAAATTTTTAACAGAAAAACCAGCTACCTTTCTCGGGTCATTCGAAGACTTTGTTCGTAAGCAACAAGAAGTACAAGAGTCCATACAATCTTATATATGAAAAACGAAAATGAGAAAGAAAATTCTATGATCTTTGTTAGTGCTTTTCAGCTAAATTTGATGAACATCTCTCTTTTTGCCCTGAAGTAGTCCAAGGTTCTCTCATATTCTGGAAGGCTTGACTTGATCACTGAAACTTGCTTAAAGTTCTCCATCCAATCATGCAAAAGAGGGAATGTTTCGGCCTTCACAAACTTCACTCCTACTATGTCTTCCATGACCGGCAAGGTGTGGATGATCCATCCCAAGGCGATGTCCGCGAGCGACACCTCCTCGCCTCCGAAGAACTTTTTGTTTCCCCCGAGGCCGTACTCTTCTATTGTTTTGAAGGTGTCCAAGGTGAAGTTCATGGCTTTTTCTTGGTTTTCTCCGACGTTGCGAAAGAAATCCATCATGGGTATAGACTGCAACAAGAGAATAGCGCGGATTTTGTCAAAGAAAGCACAAAAATTGAAGATCTGATTCTTATGGAAAGACTAAGTTCATAGCATCGATCGTATCTATCTTTACCTTCTCATCAATGAACTTAGCCCAGAATCGGACCACGGCCCTCTCGTGAGCATCTCGCGGAAGAAGCGGATTCTGCGCCCATCTCTCGTCGATGTACTCGACGATCACCATGGACTCTGCGACCGCTTTTCCGTTATGAACGAGCACGGGGAGCTTCTGGTGAACCGGATTGTATTGCACCAGCGACTCGCTCTTGCAGACGATATCTTCGGCCACGTACCCGTAGCTCAGACCCTTCAATTGGAGAGCCCAGATGACTCTCTGGGTGAAGGGACTCGACCATAGTCCATGTAGCGTCAGATCAGCCGCCATCGATGATGAGGAAGAGCTCCAAATTCACAGGCTATGTTGTGTTTTGCTTGACGCATGAAATTGACCTTAAATACAGGAACAAATTGCTCGCTTTTCAGAGTTCATGTACGTGGGAATCTTGAAAGGTATGAGAAGAAAGGTCAAATTTTTGCAATTGCCGATCAAGAAAAGTCCATGTGATGTCTCACGTGGTCAAAATTGGATGGTTAAAGTTGGTCTCTTTCAGTTAATTTGGTCATTGTATATTCGGCCCGAATTCAACCCGATGAAAATAATTTTGACTGGCTCTTCTTTAACGGTAGGAATATGCATTAAAATTGTGTTTGTGATGCACTTTGTCGTGATTTGTCTTGTCAAATTACATGTCTTGTTGTCAAATCACTTTATATATCTACAAGTTCAGAATGATTTTAGCATACACTGGGCAATTTTTTCAGCGAGATAATTATCTAATCAATCTCAAAGTTATTATACAGATGTCAATTCAATCGCAAAATTTTCAAATTTTGCCAATGTAATTCTAAATCTCTACATGAAATTCAATGTACATCTTCAGGCCAATTTGTGGATTGCCACGTCAATAACTTTTGGCAGCAATTGGTCAGAAGGATTAAATTAGAATTTCGCACTGGTTTTTAAGATTACATTGATAAAATTGGAAAGTTTAGTAGTACCGGATTGAAAATTTTTTTCTATTAACAGCCCTTTCTTATTTGTAAAAGACAAAATTTTCGCTCTATGTTGGTAGTCACCCAACTATTTACCTTACTTCTTATTTCTTTTGTTTGAGTAAGTCGCTATTGTTGTATTTTTTTCAAACCTTTGACTGCCTTTGCACCCCGCCTCTTCTATCACTGAATAGTCGTTTAGGAGCCTTAGCTTGTAATCCGAGCCGTTTCTCTCTCTCTCTCGATGAGGCTCATCTCCCATCGTCTCACTTCAGAGGTCATATGTAGTATTCAGAGTTTCGTCTTCTATCGCTTGAATTGCCTTACTCCGCCATGAAAACTTAACGAAGTTGTCCTATAGTACTCGGATGATCATTTCTAAGTTATAGGCCGCAATATTTTTAGCAAAAAAGAAAAGAAAAAAAAAACTGCAACACAATACACATTCCTACCGTTTCTTTTTGTGCAAAACATTCATCATTTTGCCCCTCAATTGGCTCGAAAAAATTGATCTCGCCTTTCGAATTTTGACTTTTGGTGACATTCTCACGAAAAGATTAAAGCAAACCATTGAAATGAAAAACTACATATATCCATTGTAGGAATTCACAGCATGTTATATGAGAATTGCCATACATATGGTGTGGGGGGCGGATTTCGCCAATTTCGGCATAGCCCATAAAGATTTAGGGTGAGTTGTAATGTTTATGTAAGAACTTAGGTCTAATTCATAAATTCAAGAAAAACATATAAAAATAGGGATAAATAGAAGGGATAATTACACAAAATATCCCCCGAACTTTCGGTCAATATGCAATGTGATCCCCGGATTTTCAATTTGTTCAATATGATTTCTGAATTTTAACCTAAATATGCAGCGTGTAGTTTATGAACTTTTAATTCGCTCAATGTGATCTTTAAATCTTTAGTAAATATTCAATCCGCTTATTGAATTATGATAAACTTGTCATTGGATTATCTAATTCTTAAAAAATTAAAAATTCAGGGTCACATTGCAGATCGAGAAAAAGTTTAGCAATCATTTGCGCCATGTTTTCCTGAATAAAAAAAAGCGACAGATTATTCAATTCCACACCCAGAAAAGGCAGATTTCAAACGGCCGGTACAGTTACCAAACTTAACCACCGGTTGATGTCGTCGCGTGGTATACCGTACCGTATACTCATCGTATTATTACAATCAATGTCCCCCCAAAAAAAGGAAAAAAAAAATCGAAAAGAAAGCAAAAAAAAAAACCCGAAAAAAAAGAAGAAGAAGAAAGGAAGAACAAGAAGAGGGAGATCTGCAATTGCAACTCTCGAATTTCGCAATTCCTCCCTCCGACGACGACGGCGGCGGCGGCGGCGGCAGCGGCGGCGATTCTCTCCCCACCAGATCGGAAACCATTTCTTCCCCCGAATTCTAGGGCTTCTCCTTCTCCTTCGTCTCCTTCTTCTCGTTCGATCCGATTTCGAATTGTTCATCGTCTTCCGGTAATCTCAGAGATTCCGCCGTTTCTGGTGCATGCCCCGTTCTGGTCCCGTCGGTCTCGGTTTCATTGCGATTGGCTGGCGGACGCGGTTGCCGGAGCCGCCGAGGAGCGGTTTTTGCGGAGCTTTCGGTTCGGTGGTGCTGCGGCGGCGGGGGGGCGGTCTGAGGGGGAATCGGGATTGGGTGGTTGGTTGTTTTGAATGTGCCTCGTTAGGGTTCACGGATTCGTCGGTTTCGGATGGCCTCTGCCCAGGTGCTGCCGAGCTCGCGGAAGCAGGAGCATCTGGAAGCTGGCAAGCGCCGGGTAAATTTTTGGGGACGCGGATTTCTTCGGGGATTTCCGATCTTTTTGTTCGGTTTTTGGATTTCTGTACCTTTCTTGAACGTTTGCATCACTGTGATTGCGCGAGGATGCGATGATTTTTCGATCTTGTTTCACAAAGTGTGGCTGTTTGAATCATTGATCCGTGCCTTGTCGATTTGGCTGATTAGACTTTAGAGTGAGAGAGTGTTGTTCCTGCTGAATTATTTGACCCGAAGGATTTTTTGAAGTCATTCTGCTGCAAAGAGGGAAAAAAATGGTTTCTTCATGCATCCCTTTTGCCTTCTTCCTTCATATGTTTTGCTGGGCAACTTAATGTTAGCTGATTTTGCAGCCTCGTGTGTTTATAGTAAACGCTTTCACTTGTTTGACTTGACTGGAATTTATGTATTCCCCAACAAGAGGCATTTTTGGATGTTCTGACTTTTTAGCAACCTAGGGTTGGAAAAAGAGGTTTCATAAGGGTGCTCTTACCAAGAGAATTCTTTTTTTTTTTTTCCGGGATGATAAACAAGATCCCGGAAAGAAGCTTTTCTCTCTGAGGTTTTTTGTAAACGTCACGGACTTTCTGGAACATCTATCTGTACTAAATGACATGTTTTGAACTTATTGCACTTACTGTGTTTTAATTTCAAGCATGAATGTTTTTTAATGTGAACTTAACTTTCTCAGCTAGAAGAATTCCGCAAGAAAAAGGCTGCAGATCGAGCGAAAAAGGCCGCTAGTAACCAAATTAATGCTTCTGATGGTGGCCCTAATGAGAAAAAATCACTAGATGCTGAAGTTGTGCGACTTGCAGATTCTGACGCTGTCAGATCGTCTAATATACCTGGTGGAGTTGATAATCAGCCCTTTGCTGCAGAGAATAACGATGATGCAAAACCATTTCAGTTTTCCCAGAGAAGCAGGGAAAGTTCTGTCAGCGACGTTCATTCCTTACCGGAGTTTTCAGTGGGTGTAAATGATGCATTCTCTAACTATCCAGCACAAACAATGGGAGAATACCAAGAACGTGAGGGCTATGGAGGCTTGGCGTCTAATGGACCGATTGGCTATAACTACGGCCAAGAGAATAATCACATGAAAAGTGATTATGGAATGTATGCTGCAACTTCTGGGTTTACATCTGACCAGTCTGATGCTTTATTCACACAAGCCAGTCAGGAGATTGGTCGCAGTTCTGGCCGCTCTAGTTTCCATGGGAAGGAAGAATCCCTGATGAAAGAAAATAGTGGGAGCTCAAATGACTTTTTATTTGCAAATCCTGGTTCTTCTGTTGTAACAAATAGCTCTCCCCAGAATTCAGGCAGCTTTGTTTCACCAAATAATCCCAGTAATGCCAACATATTGCCTGCTGCACATACAAGTTCAATATACAATGAAGGTATTCTCTTTCTGTTGTTTTATATTTGAATGTTACTGATAGGCACTTTCAACTGTCATGCATACATCACGAGAAAAAAATCCGACACTGTTTTGTACTTTCGTCTCACAGACTCTGTGCAACCAGCTACCGACATGAAATGGTCTCCTGCTGGGAGTGGGTTGAGAGTGTTTGATACGGCACGCTTCACTGGTTCTAAGGCATCTGATTTTCAAGAAAGGAAACTTGGTAGCATCTTCAACGAGTTGCCTAGTACAGAAAGTGCAACTTCTCAGATATCTGGCCATTCTTCATCTGATTTCAATTCGGATTTAAATAGTTCCTCAAACAATATTTCTCTATATTCGACAGTTAGTGAATCACATCCACAAAGATCGCGCCCGTCCTTTCTTGATTCTCTTAATGTAACTAGATCTTCACCATCACTTCCTTCCAAAAGCGTTGAACCAGAGGAGCCTGTCATGAGAAATAGCTTAAATTTTGGCAGCATTGATGCTGGAAATTCAAACCCTTTCCGTCATACAAATGATGGGAATGTAGGGCCTTTCTTCAAACTGAGAACATCGCCTGGACCTGATGTACCCATGCATTCCATTAGTTCTTCACCTTTTGCATTTAATTTAGAAAGCCGTACTGGTGAGCAAAGCATCGAGAGCAAGCCCGAGTTTTATACCTCTAAACAGAATGAAGATTTTGCTGCATTGGAACAGGTAATGTTGTAGATTGCTCAAATTTGTTGGATTCCATGATTCAGTTCCCATCTGAGGTGCGGAAATGTGAACAACAAAACTGATTGTAGCTAAGTTTCGATCACTTGTTTGACAACATTTTGGCGATCAGGCATCCCAAATTGATATGAATCAATGTCTAACCTCTCGTGGTCTTTAGGTTTAATGTACTCTAATGGTTTATGTTTGGTTTTCTCTTTTTTGTTACAAAAAGAAAGTTTTCTTGTGTTGTGTTCTCAATTCTAGAAAAAAAGGCATTTAGCAGTTGTTTCAAAGAAGATGATGACTTGTCCTTGTCCCAATAACTAGTAGATGTTGACAAAGCATGTTTTGGTTTCCTATTTCTTGTCCATTTTTAATATTTTATGTGCCACGAATTAAGAAAATTGTTTGATAGATAAATCCTCTCCAAGGCATGTCAGTATCTTAAGAAGTACAATTCACCTCTATTATTTGTCCTATTCAGTTTCACTATTTGCTTGTTGCTGACCATATGTTGAATGTAATTCGTATTGCGGTGTGTCTTTTTCAGCAGACTATCTGTGAATTTTTCATACCAGTGCTAGTTTACTGTTAAAATTATACTTATGCGTCTCTAGTTAGGAATAATGAGAATCTATTGCTGGAAGTGTAATATGTATGTGTATAGATGATTTATAACTTCAAATGTTAAAACCATAGAACATAGTTTTAACTGAACTCCCCTTGATCATCAGCCATTTGATCGTCCAATATCATTCCCCATCTTATTATGCTGTGTGTTTGCTTTTTCACATGGGTTTGTGTCACCCGGAAATGATTATCAAAACACTTACCAAATACTTAAATTCAATCTAATTTAAGTTATGATCACTTCTTTATAGGATTATAATTCACAAGTCTAAATAAATTTAAGGGTAGGAGTTTAATGCGATGAAGCATGGTAAACCCCCTCCCCTCTATTTTATCTATTATCCTGGGGAGAGAGAAGGGGCGGGGGGCGGGGGGTTGGATGGAGAAACTACTAGGATGCTACTAGAGAGAGGGTGAAAAGGGATAAAAGGTCATTAAAATATCGGTCCAGCTCTAGCATAAGGTAGATACTTGTGTCAAGACTAAAATCATTGCATTGGCATATTATGTCCTATAAGAGCCATGAGTTTTAAACTGAACTTAGTCTTAAATTGAACTCCCTTGATCATCTGGCATATGCACACCTTATAATCTGGTGTTTTGTATTTGTTCTTTAAGAGAGATCTGGGGAATTACTTCACAGTGTTGCCACACTTCTTTTGTATGTACTTTTGTCTTACATCTTTGTAAGGTTTTATTGATATGAATCATCTCGAGCCTTGGACTAGTTGCAATTTTTGCAAGATGATGGATGGTTTTAGGTTGTGAAGATAGTATGAATCCAGTGATGTAGTGACTGCTGCTTGGGTTACTTGACTTTGTGTCAGGTGGCTTGTTGCTTGTTTTATTTATTATCTAATTTTCTGGTACTTTGTTGTTTATCAATGTTTATTTATCTTCCTGTACCTTTGTCTTCCTATTTACTCACATAATTCAGAACAGTTGTCAATATCATTTTTCTTTCTGCATTTTTTAATGTGTTTTTGGTATCACATGCTGGGTCACTTCATGTTGACAAACTTCAGCAAAAAACAAAAAATGGCATGAACCTGGACTAAGATATTGCTTGTGAGAACTTGACAATATGTTAACAGTTAACCTGTCAAGTTGCATGCCTAGACTTTTTAAGGTGGCATTTCTCTTGACTAGGTTATGTTTCCATTATTTCTGCCTATAAAAAATTTAGAAAGAAGAATTGAAAGAATGTGTCAAAATTTCTTAATTTATATAGTTGAGGATATCTGCTTTTGAATAGAGTGAAGGAAGGAGAGAGTTTTCAGACGTCAGGCTTTTGCATGAACACGCAAAACCATGGAATGTAACAAGTGATTGGAAAAGTTCATTTTTTCTTTTGTTAGGATAAATACTTATTTGAATTTAATTAATGTGATACCTTTTACCTATTCAATGCAGCATATTGAAGATTTGACGCAAGAAAAATTTTCCTTGCAACGAGCTCTCGAGGCTTCAAGGGCTTTGGCAGAGTCCTTAGCAGCCGACAATTCTTCTTTGACAGACAGTTACAACCAACAGGTTCTCTTAAATAGCAGTGATAAATATATCAATTCTTACCACTTTGATGCTTATGTGTCTTCTTGTTTGGTTATTTCTTGGTAGTTTACTATTTTCTGCAATATTTATTTTTTTCTAATGTTGATAGTTGGCCTATGGCATGTTAGGATTTTATTGCAACGGGAAGAGACAAGTGTTAAAGATGTATTAAGTAATCTCATTTGATTTTCCTTTGGTCTCTTTAAGTGCGAAAGGAAGAGAAAAAAGGAAAGCGAGGGGGGGGGGGGGGGTGATAGAATTAGTTACGACTTAAAGATCTATATCTTGGATTTGCTAAAGTTTAGGATCTTGACGATGCTCTTTGCTTACACCATGCCAAATAGGTGTAGGATAAAATAATGAAGATACATTTTTACATTCATGGACATCTTGGTATGCTATACGAATAATGTATATGTGAAACAATCAACTGATATGAAAATGAAGATTAGCTTGGTGACAAAGGCACTTGGCCTTTCTGGCGAATGGAAAATAACAAATTTAAATCGCAAGCCCTTTGCTTTTTTATAGTTGCTTAGTACATTTCCTAATTTGTGTGGGAAAGTGGAGTTAAACATGTACTGATTTGTTGGGATATTAAGCTGAGAGTTCTTATTAAATGCTTGGTTGTATAATTGTGATGACTGCTTAATTGAGTGCTAATTGTCTGGTGCTCTACTAGCTAATCTACAAGGTGTCACATTTGAGGAACTGTTTCATTCTTCTCCTTCTTAAAACATGATGCTTGATGTTTTAAATTATGGTGAGTTTGATTGATTTGTTATTTTGTGTTCTTTCTTGTATGCCAGAGAAGTGTTGTCAACCAACTAAAAGCTGATATGGAACAGTTACAGGAGGAGATTAATGCACGACTGGTAGGGACCCGTATTTTTGTCCTTTGTTTGCTGTTACAAAAAATCTGTCATTAGTATTTCTTTTGCGTAATTTAAGTTTCTGTAAAGTTATGTACTTCTACACTTACACAATGCCATGATTCAAAAGTTTACTGGTTGTTGACTTTTATCATGCATTAATTGCATGTACATGTGATGCCTGATGTTGATTTGATTTCAGCCATAACGTAGATAGGAATGCTGTTGAAGGTGATTTGGTTTGATGTGTTATCTTAATAGGAGATGATGAATCTCATTGATTCAGTATAGGCCCGCAGTGAGCTAATAGAAAAACTGAGAAGAGCATAAAAGAAATGGATATCAGCGTCGTTTCTAATCCATGACACAGTTTGTAAGGATTCACATGAACAGCACTTCTCTGTAACTTAATCATGCAAAGGAGGCTATCTCTCTATCTCAATACATCAACTCCTGTCGCATAACTTGTCAGACATGTATAATTTATGTTTCTAAAAAAATTCTTGTGGATGTGCATGTGCATGCGATTTAAAATGCCAGCGATCTTGCAAGTCAACCTTAAAAACATGCACTTGCGAGTGTTGCTGACATCCTGCAGTTTTTTTTGGTGAAGGTATCTTGAGCCAGAGTGAGCTATAACTGGACTTTTGATAACTTGTTGGGTCGAATATGGACTTTAGGAAGAGATGCATGCCTCCGACAGGATTTTCTTTGACTGTAGGGTTTGTCAATGGTAATCAAGAGGGGTGACAAAAACCTATGTGTTGCAGATATGTTGCAACATGCAATTATGTATATACCCGACTTACATTTCACTTTAGAAATGGTTCAGCTAATGACCTGTTATTTCACTGTGGAAGTCCTCAGTGAAGTAACTATTTATGGTTGTCCTCAGTTACATTTCTGAATGGTTTACTGATGATAGTCATATCAAGTGAACATTGTGGTTTTGACTGTTATATTGTTTGAGATAATTATTTTTACATTGGCAAGGGAAAGTTCACTGTAGAGCACCAAAGGGGTGATACTCATATAATTAAAAAAGGAGCTCAAAGAAGAGCTCGTTTACCAAAGAAAGCATTTGCAACTCTTCCACTAACCAAAGGTGTTAGATTTTGAACTAGTCAAAATAAATAACAATAAATTTAAAACTCCTTTTCCCTGAATGCATATATTCTCATCTCAGCACGTTGGATTACTTTTTGAAGGACCGGCAAAGAGTACTATTACTGGCATATAACTCGTCGACTCTTAGAAATTCCATTACTCTGGACTCAATTTATTTTTTTCTTGCTGTGTTTATTTACTCACTTACTGTTTTTATATGGTTGCCCAACTATCCGTAGACCAGGCAGTTTCGTTGCATAATTCTCTGCTAATATTTCCAATGTTATGGCTGATTCACGAGCAACTTCTCTTCATGCATTTGCTAGGTGGAGCTTGAGGCTATCAAACATGAATATACCAATGCACAATTAGAATGTAATGCAGCTGATGAACGGGCCAAAGTATTGGCTTCTGAAGTTATTGGCTTAGAAGAGAAGGTAAGATGCTTGCAGTGGAAGCAAATTTCCTCCCAATCGTTATTTGGTATCAGAAGTGTCTAGTATGAGCTTAATTATTTTTTTACCTTCGATAAGATAAGCCACGAGACATTTGGAGGATTTATATTTTACTTAAAGCATGTATCCAAAAAGAAGTGTAAAATGTAGCAGTTGAGAAGAGTGGTTTTCTTTTCACTAGTAGACCTATTTTTTTCCTCTAAATCTTTTACGATATATCTTCGTACTTGCTGTCAAGACATTATAGTGATTTTGCTTGCTACATTAATATTTCAGGTAATTCGCGCGTACTTAGCAAATTTTGATCTAAGTGGGCCATCTTTTTTCCCCCCTCTGAATTGATGAAAATTTTAATGTGTTGTGACAGTATTTGTGCTAATGATATGATACATAGTCGATAATTAGATTGAATTGCATTTTCTTACCATGTGAATGGCAGTTTCTTGTTGAATGTACATGCCTTTCCGTGTGTTTGGTTACCCCTCAATGAATATATTTCTTAACTGATTGTAGGCTCTCAGGTTGAGGTCCAGTGAGTTAAAGCTGGAAAGGCAAATGGAAAATTTACAAGCAGATATTTCTGCCTACAAGTATGCATCACTTTCATGCACACAACGGCAATTTTTTTAATTACATCTGCATGCTTGAATTGCTGATTTGTCCTGCGAAAACTTTTTTTTTAGCTTTTCCTTATTCTAAGAAGTGTACTTTAAGGATGTCTGCAATTGTTGCCGGACGAGGTGAACATTTGTCTATCAAGTCTTATGCGCGTAACTCTGGCTATCATTTAAAATGTTTATGAGCTATCAAATTGACATTTCCAGTGCATGTTCTGAGAGAGGGAGGGAGGGAGGGAGGGAGGGAGGGAGAGCAGGAGAGAGAGATAATTTGAAGCTATTCATGGGGTTAGCTAACTGCCAGCTTCTTTTTAAGTCAACCATGGGGATGTCTTGCAAAGGATGGTGGTCCATAAGCTGATTAGTGAATACTTTGTGATTGCATTTTCATTGATGGTGGAGTTCTCTCTAATTCCGTAATATAGTTCTCTCTGTTGGCTGCAATTCCATCGTTTGAGTCACTCAAAAATAACCTGATGATTTAATTGATGACTGCAGTGTTGTACTGTTTTGCTAATTTCTGATCTTCGGGTTATAGTGTATGGTTTAAAAATAACACTGAAAACTGACTTATCACAAGATGTTTAGGATATATTTCATTTGAAGAAAGCTTAGTTATGCTAGAGGGGTCACGGTGTTGAGATATTCTTGTAGGAGTTGTCAAGTTGTCAAGGCAGAATGGGTTTTGTAAAATTTCCTGAGAGGTCACGGTTAAATTTTTATTAAAGTTTAAGCTAATACATGAAGGCGTATTAAATATTTAAATGTTGCAACTCTCCCCTTCAGGCATAGGTTTGGACTGAGATTGAAGTGTGTGAAATAACTATAGAGAGGAAAATAAGTGGCTTCAAAAGTTGTGAACGCATGACCTCTTGCTTTGTGCTATTTTAAATTTTGCGGGGCTTCCAACTGTTCTGAAAGCTTAAATTGTTATACGAAGACATTTAAAATTTAAAT
Source organism: Syzygium grande (assembly GCA_024733475.1). Lineage (NCBI taxonomy): Eukaryota > Viridiplantae > Streptophyta > Magnoliopsida > Myrtales > Myrtaceae > Syzygium > Syzygium grande. The sequence continues at coordinate 24,196,561 of JAMXDD010000005.1, forward strand.
GTTGCAGTGTGCGTCTTTCTGAAAAGAATGCCAATTCTAATGGTCATAATTGCTGATTATGCAATCAAAAATCAGCAAGAAGACTCGTGGTTGGACCAACTTGATGAGAGCTCTGTGCATAGCAATTATTAGTTCTCCTGTGAGAAACGGGAGATGCTCGAAAATGTTTTATCTCTTTCTTGGGTTGATTTGAGGGAAGATATATGCTATTTATTGGAGTTGATACCTGCGTGCATTATCTTAATAATGATTGATTATTTTGACTGTAGCTGTTATTAATGCGATGCAGAAAGAAAGTATCTAGCCTAGAAAAAGATCGTCAGGACCTCCAGTCCACCGTTAGTGCTCTTCAAGAAGGTATGTGTTGACTATGTGTCAATCTATTTGATATGTTTATGTAATAATATTAGTTTTTTATTTATATTAGCATGCTAACATCCTCTATCAAGAAGGCAATTGATGAAAAAAAACTAAAATCTGGGGATCCAAGATGGATATACTCCCTTTGGTCAAGTCAACCTCATCAACAACAATTTACAGCTTCAAATAAGAAAACGTATTATTTTCAGTTAGAATAATTACTATGCCTAGACTTCCTTTAGAACCTAAATGGAAATATATCTTTTCTTCCAATATATATTTTTTGAATACGATTTTGCTTTCATGCTGGATTTTGTTGTTCTTATTCCTGATGGTATATGAAAGATGAATCTTCCACTTACTTGGGAAAGCGATTTAGTGGTACATGACGAAATTTTGGAACTCACGCTGGACCGTAATAGTGGCCCACTTATAAGTAAACCAGAAGCTTAGTGTAATGAGTAAAAACGCATTAAAAGGAAGACTAATCAATGTCGGTACTTATAGGAATAAGAAGTTTTATCGTGGCATAGGGGTGATGTGGGTACATTTCTAAATTTTTAGTTGTTAAAAGGTACCCTAAAGGATAAGCCAATAAGTTCAGTGAGGCTACATGAATATAACACGCATTGAAATCTCACAGACAAACGGTATGCACACGTCTTCTCACGTCTAAACCAGAATAAGAACAACACATCGAAGAGGCCAAGGGGATCCTCGAACGTGAAATAAATCTAGAGCAAAAAGGCTGAAGCTCAGTGTGCTTGATTTATAGGTGGTGGTTTTTTCTCAAAGTAGTTCCTAATTTCCTGTGTTTATTATAATGTAGGCAACATAAAAGAGTTCTAATGGATCTAACAGTTGCACCTGATCTGCCTGTTAATTGTGTATTCGTCATCTTTCTGCTAATATCCATTATGTTTGGTACAGAAAAGAAGCTTTTGCAGTCAAAGTTACGGAAAGCTTCAGCTGGTAGGGTTTCTGGTGATTTAAGCAAGAGCGTTGCCAGTAGTAGAAAAGACATATCCACCTCAACTGATGACCTTGGTAAGGGTGGTCCTCTGATTTTCTTATGCTACTATTAAATGTCCACATATAACTATTTCTTTCCGGGGGAGGAGAGACAACTGATTTTCTATGTGTGGTACGCTCGCAAGCGAGAGAGTTGAGTTGTCCACTTTGACTTTTCATTCTGGCCTCTCTCCCACGTTGGTTTCATCATGAAAAGGTTGTTGATGTACATGGAATCAAATAATTTCGAATTGCTCTATGTAGAGTTTAGCCTTAAATATTACTGAATTCGTCCACATTCTATTGAATTTGTTGTAAGTGCAGATGTTATCTCAGAAAGTCCCATACAGCATACAGAACATGACAGGTCTCTCTCTGGCTTTGATACATCTAGTCCCCTGTTGTCTGAAGATGTTCAGTTAAATATCGAAGCTTCGTCTGTATATATACCTGCTGATCAGATGAGAATGATCGTAAACATCAATACAGTAATATCAGAGGTATAAACTTCTCTAGTCCTTATTGTCAACTTCCAGGTTTCTTGCCCTTGACTTAGTCTTTTGTTTAAGATTTTCACTTACACCTCTTGGCTCTTGTGAGTTATTGGTATCTGTTAACTGTGGGTTATTAATGTGATATTGCTCTTTGCAGTTAGCATTAGAGAAAGAAGAGTTACTGAAGGCGTTGGCGTCTGAAACATCCGAAAATACCAAACTTAAGGTAGTTTTGTCTGACTTGTATCATCTGTAATCCCACTTCAGTCTGTCTTGATAACAATCTTACTGCAGAGTTTCCAGGTTATCCTGGGTCAGCAGTCGCTCATTCTCTTCCTCTACTTGGAAGGCTTAGTGCCCATGTGAAGGAATGCACTAGTTCTGTCAATAAGACTTCACTTGTTATTTGATATAGTTTTTAAAGGTTTGACCTCAAATAGATATCCATTGATGGACTCTGTGTCTTTTGTTTGTTCAACCTAATAATGAAGTTTTGCAACTTCAGAATCTAGTATGTTGAGAATTTAGATGGTGCATGCGTAATAACATGCCCTATTATGCTGCATCTTTCTGTTACAAAGTCGTGCTCACAATCATTAGTGTTTTTTTATGACACGGCACTTCATCTTTTTCAACCAGATGAGTTGAATTTTTTTCCTTATGGAATATGATGCCTCATGTGTCCCCCGTATTGAAAATTGAATTCTAATTCTTTGTTTTTTTTATCTTGTGTGACTGAAGGCCTTGAATGAAGAGTTATCTCGCAAACTCGAAATCCAGACTCAGAGATTAGAACTTTTGACTGCTCAGAGCATGGTCCATGACAACCTGCCATCAACCAAACTATCTGATTTTCACAATATGCAAGAGAATACTGCATATGCAGATGAGGGCGATGAGGTACTCCGTGTGTGTGTGTGTGCGCGCACGCGCACGTGCCTGCGTGCGTGCCTGCATGTGTGCATGTGCATGTGCGTGCGTGTGCGTGCGTGCGTGCGTGCATGTGTGTGAAGCGTGTGCAAGTGGGTGTGGGTGCAGGGTTGGTATACCTGTTTTTGTGTGCATTTCTGTGAGCATGTGTGCCCATAATGATATGGACACCTTTGTGTGTCATCACTTGTAATTAATGGCACTAAAATAAGAGAAATTCCAAATGATATCCTGCCTATTCAAGATAAACATCCCGTTTGCCTATGACGTCCTCATCTAATTTCCTTCTGGTCTTGTCCAGGTTAATAAAAATTGTCACTTTCTAGCAAGTTGGTTTTTAGTCTTCAAAATTTGATTTTTGATATATTCCTCTTTCGGAGATTTTTATTTAGATTATAATGTTATTCAATTGGTTATACTTTAAAAAAAACAGTTCCTGTTTTGTATAATCTGAACTATAAGTCTTCATTCCTTCTTATGTCTCTTCTAATATTTCCTTCGGTTCTAGGACTATTAGGTTCACCGAATATTTCTATGTCTAGCCTCTTCAAATAATTTAATTGGACTTTCCTTGCAAGTTAAGGGTTCTAAACTTTTGACATGAGAAATGGAGTGCTGTGGGAAGTAGGTGGATAGACTTTTCTGCACTAAAAACAGAGAGAGAGAGAGAGAGAGAGAGAGAGAGAGAGAGAGAGAGAGAGAAAGAAGGTGGATAGGTTTTAGTATTTATTCTCAGGATTTAGGACGATTGCGAGATATCTGCTGAGCTAACCTCTATTTTGCTTTCTAGGTTGTCGAGAGGGTGTTGGGATGGATAATGAAGCTTTTCCTTGGGGGGCCTTCAAGAAGAAGAACCAGCAAGCTCCTTTGATACCTGGATGCGAGGATCCCTTTGATGACGAAACTGTAGGAACCCGAGCAGCGTCTCTCTTTTGGCAATTCATCGCGGGCCGTTTTCTGTATATCCGAGTCGTTAATACAATACATTCTTTATGGTGAGCAAAAGGCCTTCCAAATAGCTAGGCCAATTCGGTTTTCATTTAATTTGTTTTTTCTTTTGGGCATTGGTCAAGAGAGAAATTCTTTCTTTGTGCTCTGTTGGGCTATCAAAATTTTGGTGGGAGAAAGCATTCGGCATTGAAACATTGAATGGGGATATAGAGTCAAAACTGGGAATAATGTATCAATTCTGTTGTCTTATAATAGTCTGCAGCCCATTTTTGCGACATGTGGGTCGTATAGCTTTGGGGTCATAATTTCAGGAAATGAGATATGAAGTTTGCCGGAGATCTGCAGATTTCTCTCTTTTATTGTACTTTTCTTTTTATGTCTTGCAAGAGCAACCGCCGGTGCATGATCGATCCTTTACCGTTTATCAACTTGGTTAAAGAGAAACCTGCATAGTTTCCAGTTTTTTCCACGAGGAAATTTGACATTATCCTGCAAAAATCATTATGCTCGCTGCATTTGGTCTGACATATGATAAAATAGGATAAGAAATATGCGGGGATTTTTTATATCATATATCTTGTTTGGCAGGTGATTTAGACACGACCAATATTAGGGTTGAATGAACAGTATAATGTTTATAACGAAAGGGAGAAAAACCTTTTGTTTACGGTGGACCCAAATAACCGACCGCCTGTGGGGGTTGCATTTCCGACGGCAACCTCTATGCTTGGCGACCACCGCGACGGGAGTTGACCTGACCATGGTGGCCATCGCTGGGTGGTTGCCGGAGCATGATGACGATGGTCTGATGTTGAGAAAGGTAAACTCTTAGGCGAGAACCGTCTCACGGTCGCCTGAAAAATGCGATCATTGAGCAGTGCTCCATGGCTCGTGGTCAGACATGCTAAGATCTACCCGATAATTGCGTGCAATTGAGAGAGGGAACTCTTTAAGCAACCACCACACCAGGGTCGCCTGAGGTTGGCGTCCAGGGCGAAGGTGGTCGATGGCAGCGCCATGGCGGCGTAGTTGAGTAGGGGAGTAGAAACGAATGACCTGTATATTGCGTCCTCTTATATGGAAAATCAAAATCTAGTACATAAGATACAGAAAGTATCAATGTTAATAACAGCATAAGTCACTCTGGCTTTGGATAATTTATTATAATTTGATTTTGAAGTACAAGAGAGATTTAAGTTTTGTTTATTTCGCGGAAAATAAATAATATAGAAATATTTACTAAAAATAATTAATTATATCATTTATGATTAAATGAAGAATAATTTTATCGTTTGCAAAAATATTTAGACAAAAATTATTGTCAATAATTTTAAAAATATTTATTAAATCATTTTTTAAAAATAAATGGACCCTTAACGTAGATTTGTGTCAATTGCATTGACGCTAGAAAATCACCCCATTTATTTTATTTTGGAAAAATGACACAAATGATTATTGAATTGTGGTCAAATATGCAATGTGATCTATAAATTTTAAATTTTTTCAATGTGGTCGTTGAACTTTAGTCTAATGTGCAATGTAGCCCTTGAACTTTCAATTTATTCAATGCGATCATTGAAATTTTGATGCATGTTCAATATAGTCTTAAACTATATAACATGAACTTGAATCAATAAAAAGATAACATTGAACATTTTCAAATAGTCCAGAAATTAAATTGAATATATACCAAAATTTTATAGATCGTATTAGACAAATTAAAAGTTCAACGACGACATTACACATTAGATCAAAATTCATAAACTATTTATTAGGGATGATCGGTTTCCAATCCGGTCCGATTCCCGAGCGGTCCAGTGAAATCGGTCCAGGAAGATCAAGCTCTGACAACCAGGATCAAGGGAAATACGGTGATGGGTTTTACGTCAGACAATGACGAGAGCACATGAACTTTGGATCCGCCTGCATTTCCATTCTCCGAAGCATCTGCACCCAAAAAGAAAAAGAGAATAAAAGGTCAAAACTTTACCGATAACAAACACCAAAAAAGTAAAAAAAAAAAAAGAAAAAAAAGAAAGGCAAAGACCATAGGATATGTCACCGAATTTCTCGTCAGTAGAAGAGCCGTGGCAAGAATCTATGGGCGCCAATGGGACCGAGGGCCAAGCGCATTTGCCGTGCATTTTAAAAAAAAAAAAAAATAAGAAATGGAAAATTTAGATTATTAGGTTTATATTTAAAAATGTAAAAAATAAAAATACAAATGAATCCGGCCTTCCTTGGAAATCGGAAACCGGACCGACACCCAAGACCGGATCGGTCCGGTTCGGACGGTCCCCGATTCCATCGGTCCGTCTTGTCATCCGCGTCGTTATCCGTTTTGCTCTTACCCGCTAAAAAAGCTAACCGTGCCGTCATGCAGAGGAAAATATCTTATGCCTGTGGCTCTCGCGCGCGCTCTCTCTCTCTCTCTCTCTCTCTCGTCGAGCTTCTACGGAGTGACCGCTTGCTCGAACGCCGGCGACGGCGACGGCGACGGCGACGGCGATGTCGATATCTCCTGCGATCACCGCTCTCTCCTGGCTCTCCCCTTCTCTCTCCGTTCGCTCCTCCTCCTCCTCCTCCTCCGAAGGTACTTACTTCCCCCTTCCAAGCTTCCCAAAACTTTCTCTTCTCTCCGAACGATGCGCGGGGGAGACGTCGGTCATTCTCAGTTTCCTCTTCCAGAGACGAGGTCCGGCTCGGCGCCGGCGAAGCTGAGATCCGACTGGCGGGAGCGGTCCAGGCCCATCCCTCCGGGAGGCACTTATCCCGCCAAAGACCATTGCAGGTGAGCCCGAGCTCGATGCGCTCTTTTCTTTGCCTCGGTTTCGAACGCGAGGGACGGTTTCGATGAGCTCGCGTCTTTCGGGTTTTGATTTTTGTTTTGTTTTGTTTTGTTTTGTTTTTTTTTAATGGTTTCGACCAGCCGGTGCGGGTTGTGCGACACGTACTACATAGCGCACGTGAAGAGCGCCTGCGCCTTCCTCGGAGATGGCATGTCTAAGATCGAGGTAAGTCGTTTTTGGTTGTTTGGATTTTGTCCGAATAGAGAAATGGTGCTGCTCTTTTCAGAATTGTTGGGTCGAGATTAGTGGGCGCTTAATATGCTGTGAAATTTTGATTGATGAGGTTCTTATCCGTTAGGTAGATGGATCCCATCTCCTTTTGTATCTCCTAAAGTGCGGAGCTTGATTATTTTGTGTATCGAATGTAGGAACTCGAGCCTCGTGTCCACGGTAGGGGGAGGAAGACAGATTCCTTGGACGAGACATATCTAGGGGTCTACGATGATCTGTTGTATGCTCGAAAAACTCAGCCTGTGGAAGGTATATCTTTGCGAATTTTATAACTGATGTCTGTGGTTTTTAGTTCCATATGGCATTTTTGGGTCAAGAAGTGGCTAGGCACACTATTGATTCCAAAAGGACACTGGATTTGCTGCTGTCTATTTAGCATACTTATTTGTGTCAATGGCAACGGTAGAGGTTTAGGCTAATTAGGAATGCTGAAACAGTTGACGAGAGATTGGTTGTCCAAGTTGAATATCTCGCTTACTGTTATAATCCTTGCAACTTGATGATGGGTCTTTGTCATTGCTTCCCATTCTTGGTTTTTGTCTGATAGGCAATTGTCGTGTATCTGAGGATTTTGTCGTTAATTTTTGCTTCTGCCGTATTCTTTTGTCACTAACAGTGTATGAGATGGAGGAATTCAAAGAAGAGGAGGGTTGAGTATGGAAGTGAAGCAGATGGTTTTTCCTTACTTATTTAAGCGAGTGAAAGTGGAGTAGACAATTAGGAGGGAGAATAAATCCTTCGGGCCGGTTACTTTATTCTCTCCATAAGTAGAGAAAGTTTAAGCAACTTGACAATTTTTGGACAAATTTTTTCCCATGATGATCTTTGAATTGCCTCTCTTAATTTTTTTGGCATTTGAACAGCAAGGGTTTGTTTAGGAGATCCTTTGAAAAGCACTTCTTTACTTTCTCTCCAAGTTTTACTTTCCTACCAAAATGAAAAGAAGAACCAAAAAGAAAATGAAAATTTTTTTAATGACTCTGAAGGTCAATTTTAACATGTTTGCAAAGTTCTAGGGGTTGAAGCACAATTTTGAATGCTAGAGGAAACAGCGTAAGCCTCTGGTTGACTGCTTTTGTTGCTTCAGCTAAATGATGTCGTGGTAATGCCTCGATTAAACGCCCTGAGATTCAGTTTCACCCTCTTGAGTTTGGGTAATAATACAATTATTTGTACGAAAAATAAGTTATGGTACTTTATGTCTCGTAGCAACTTCTATTTATTTTCATTCCACCATTAGCAACTTCCATGCCAGCGAAATATCATTTTTTGTCTTTTCTCGGTTTTAATCACTCCTTTCATGTAATGGTTTGTGTTTGGAGCTAGGACTTAAGCTGAGACATAGTCTCCAAGAAACCTAGTCCTGGTTGCCATGACATTTTGTAAACCATATATTGTGATACTTCTTGCCTTGTAAATCTAAATGCCTTATCAGCAATGCAAAACATGGCTGAGTTGGGCATTCTTGCAATCTTTTTGACAAGGGTTATTTAGGATAACAAATGCATCAGCCATTACAGAATATTAAAAAAACTAATCTTTCTGTATATATTTTGCTGGGCGGTAGGAGCGCAGTGGACTGGGGTTGTGACAACAATAGCCATGGAAATGCTTAAATCAGGCAGGGTGGAGGCTGTCATTTGTGTGCAGAGGTAACATTTTGTTCCAATCATTGATGGCTATCTATCTGCTTGTTGACCTTCTAAAGCCCATTTTTAACGTGTTTAACACGATTTTTATGTTCTCCCTAATATCAGTGATCCAGATGACAGGCTTTCTCCAAGGCCTGTTTTGGCAAGGTCTGTTTGTAGACTGTTTTTCTGATTCATAATTTATTGGTTGGATTTCCCCTTTCATGTGTTTCTGGATGCCATATTTGCCTTTTCTTTCTGTCATTACTTTCTTTGTACAGGACACCTGAAGAAGTTCTAGCTGCCAAAGGTGTTAAGCCAACATTGTCTCCTAATCTGAATACTCTTGCTCTTGTCGAGGTTAGTATTTTTGCCTTTCAGTGCAAAATAGTTACCAACCATGCACATGCTTTCTGTTTTCCCCCTTTCAATTAACATAGCTGCTGTTCTCAGAGAAGCACATCCTCCTCCTTTCGTTCTGTCCATAATGTCAAGCTTAAAGATACAAGATGCTAATGATGCGCCTCAATGTATTAGACCTGGAGCTTGGTTGTTAAAAATAAGAGTCAGTGGAAATTTTGATGTTGACCGTGCTTTTTGGAAACACTGGCCGGAAGTGAAATTTAGTTGTTGGTCAATACGGTGGTTGCAAAGTTAAAATACATTTACCAAGTCCTCCTTAGGATGGTTAGGTTTTCAGTAATATCGTGGGAAGTGCCTGCATTAAGGTTTTAGAGATCGGTACATATAGGCTGTTGTGTAATGGAACTGTCAGAGGCCAATATCTCAACGGCAATGAAATTTAAAGTGCCCGCAAGGCCCATAACAGCTTTCATTAATGTGGCACCGACACTGTAAGGGGTCATTTCTGAATGGACAGAGCCCTATACTTGTATCTAACATTATGATCTTTCCAATTTCCTAATTTTTAAGATCAAGCTGACATTGTTCATCTTTCTTTTTTTATTTGCAAGAGTCAAGAGATAGCTGAACATTTTAAAACTAAAACTCCAGTAGCAGCCAGCAACCTGCCATTCTGGATCTTCAGTGGTTGAGAATTTCAGCTGAATGTAATGAGATAGTCTCTGTCATGGAATTAGGTCATGATTCCACGTGAATGAGACTGAAATAATTTGACATGCCAGCTTTTGATTATGTTCTGAGGAAATACTGTTATAGTCCATGCAAGCAAAAATTAAAGGAAGAGTCTCTTATTGAAGAGCTAATCTTCATTCCTAAATCCTAACATGATACTTTCAGTGATGCTGTGACATTATTTCTTTGTGCTGCTGTGAAAGGAAGATTAGAATCTAATCAGTTAGAGATAATTATATGGCAATTTGCTGGCTGGTGTATAGGCACTGGTTATCCTTATTCGCATATTACATCTGATTCGTTGACTGCTCTGTCTATGAGATTTACATTCCGTTACTGAATGATTCAGTAGATTATCTGAAACATTTTCATTCTATAATAGTTTTAACTGACAGAATCACAATTTTATCCATTAAACAGGCCGCTGGTGTGAAGCGTCTCCTTTTTTGTGGTGTGGGTTGTCAAGTGCAAGGTTTGATTTGTATTATTGCTTGATAGTTGCTAGATTCTGTCTTTATTACATTGTAACTGGTATTATTGTAATGCAGATTGATTTCTTAAACTGCAGCCTTAAGATCTGTGGAGCACCACCTAAACTTGGACAAACTGTATGTACTGGGCACAAATTGTGGTAAGCAGTGAAAGCTCTCTTTGTTCTATGCTTCTGTCAAGGTTCTACTTTGAAGTTTATTAAAACTGAAATGCTGTGTCAAATTCTTTGTGACATCTCACTATCTTGCAGTGTATGTTACTAATTTGGGTGAAGTAGCCCATTCATTTAAAAAAAGGGATAAGTGCATTACAAGTCCTAAAACTTGTCATAAAAGTGCAGTTGGGTCCTAAAACTTGCAAAAAGTTCATTTGAGTCCTAAAACTTGTCAAAATGGTTCATTTGAGTCCTAAAGTTAACACCGTTAGATTTACTAACGGAAAACGCTGACGTGTCATTTTTTATTATTTTTCTTGAGACACGTGGCGTCACGTCAGCAAAAATAAAAAAAAAAAAAAAAATAGAAAAAGCTGTAAAAAACCAAAAAAAAACCAAAAAAAAAAACAGGCTGGTGGCCAAGCCAGGTGGTTAACCACAGCCACCGGGAACGACCGGTGGAGGTTGCTTGGGCTGTGGCGGTGGTCGCCGGGCTTGGCCACTACCGGTTCTGTTTTTTTTTCCTTTTTTTTTTTGTTTTTTACAGCTTTTTCTATTTCTATTTTTATTTTTGCTGACATGGCGCCACGTGTATCAAGAAAAATAATAAAAAATGACACGTCAGCGTTTTCCGTTAGTAAATCTAACGGTGTTAACTTTAGGACTCAAATGAACTATTTTGACAAGTTTTAGGACTCAAATGAACTTTTTGCAAGTTTTAGGACTTAAATGCACTTTTGTGACAAGTTTTAGGACTTGTGGCGCACTTGTCCCTAAAAAAAAATTATTACTTCTTTTACCTGGTCTCCCGCGATGCCGTATTTTAAGAGGCTTGTACATATATAAAGTTGTCGTGTTTTATCTCTACGTGTCATCAAAATATGTTGGAATTTTTCTACACTATTTGTGGACATATCGATTCTGTCAGCACTGACAGATCTGAATGACAGTGGATAATGGAACTCGAGAAGGTCTAGATAAGTTTTTGAAGGCTGCAAGCAGTGAACCCGAAACAGTGCTTCATTACGAGTTTATGCAAGATTACAAGGTTTGCATGGAACTGTTCCACCTTTTCTAATGCCTTTCCTGTTTGTCTCTGAATGAATTCAACAATCAATTAGTAGCATTGAGGATTTATTTAGGTCTTATCCTCATCAGAATGTACCGTGATAGACATAATCTTGAGATTTCTTGGCTTTATCCATACTTGGCTGCAGGTGTGGGCCTAATGAACTACTCATAGCTTAATGTCCAGGACAGCCGCTTGCATGCTCTTTTCTTGGTTCCGTTCCTTTAATTGTGTCACTCAAAAGAACGACAGATTGTATAGCTTGAATACTTGCCTTAAAACAGTTAGTTAAATTATCAGTTTTTGAAAAAGAACTCAAAGTAGTGAGAAAAATTGGCAAGGGTTGCTTTTAGATCTCAAGCCTGGCGCTAACAACCACATGACATTACTTTGGTTCATAGTTTGTTTATCGCAAATACATGGAATCTCTGTGGCACTGATAGAAAATGCATTTTTCTGAATAAAATGTTTCCTAAAAGCCTGTGGCATACTCTGTGTGAGTGTGATCGATGCAGATGCACTACCAGTTCCATTTCTTGTAAAGCATCTAGGTATCTGATGATCGGTTATTTTCTGGTAGGTCCATTTGAAGCATCTGGATGGTCATATTGAAGAGGTAGTGTGGTCTGTATGCTTCCAGCTTATCCTGGCTTTTATGAATCAAGCTGCTTCATCCTCTCATCAGTGTTTAATGAACAGGTCCCTTATTTTTGCCTACCAGCAAACGACTTGGTTGATGTTATTGCTCCTTCTTGCTATAGGTAATGATTCTGGTGCTTTATTTTCTCATACTGCACCTTCAAGTGTATTCTAGTCACACTGTGACATGCCACTAAAATTGCTATCCTGTCTGAACTGGGCCAAGTGGCCCTTCAAGAGCAGGACTGCATTCTTTTTGATTTGCTTACAGTTTCTCTATCAATTATTTTTCGGTTGCATGATCGTTTAAATGTGTTGAATGTTGCGATTACTTATGCTCTTACAATGTGATTTGTGTTCTAACTTTAGATGTTTCTCATGTCTTACAGCTGCTTTGACTATACAAATGCTTTAGCGGTGAGTTTTCCTCCACCTGCTCTTATGCAAGTTTGTTTAGTAGATGCTAATTTTGACTGCTTACAGTATCATCTGCATTTTCTTTTTGGTGATTTGGATATTCCTTTATGCCCAGTCAAACAACCATTGGGCATGAAGTTCTATCAACATCTCTAAACGGGACCTGTAGTTTCTATCTCATGGAGTCTAGTAGCTGGTAACTTAATATGGTCAAACAAACGATGGCTAACAGTTGTTGTTTAATGAATAGTGGTACGGTGAGGCTTTTTGGTTATACTTCATGGAAGCCCCTTTGTGCTAGCGATATGGTGTTTGGTGTAATGCATTCTGACTCTTCTTTCTAACTTCCAGGACCTTGTGGTTGGTTACATGGGTGTGCCCAAATACTCTGGAATCAGCATGACACAGCATCCGCAGTATATCACAGTGAGGTAACTGTAGTTACCTTGGATCATGATCATTCTACAGTGATGTTTTCTCGATGTCTGGCTGACACATGCAGCATGAAAAACATTGCTAAAGAATTGTTATTCGTTATGCTCCCTGGAAAAATTGCAGAAATGAACGTGGAAGGGAAATGCTCGGATTGGTAGAAGATCTTTTAGAGATTACACCTACAACTAGCAGTGTATGCTCTCTGCTCTGTATTCTTTGGGTTTTTCACAAATAGAATAGCAATTTGACTCCAGTAGATACTACTTTAGGGAGTTCGACAACCATTTGTCATGGAGACTGTCAAGGCAGATGACCAAGCAAAGCTGGGTATGTATGCCTCTCTCTCTCTCTCTCTCTCTCTCTCTCTCTCTCTCTCTCTCTCTAAAGGAGGATGAGATTTCAATAAAATGAACTGGATATTTCCTTTTCTTTTGGGCACTTTTTAATTTTTTTATGGCAATGTGTGTCAAGTGTCCTTAGTTATTTTTTTGCTGAATACTTTCACTGGCTCGATCAGCAGCTGCACATTAAGTTCTATGGAATGTCCAAATCTTTTTGTTTTTTTTCTCTGTCAAGGGATCTCTCTGTATCTTCTGGATTTTCAGTCTTAGACAACTAAGTTATATTTTACCTTTCTCAGGGAAAGGGCCTGCTCAACCTGCCCCGAAGTTTGTTGGGAACTTGCTAGCATTCATTCTAAATTTGGTATAGAGAACTCTTCTATTCTTCACTACATGAATAATTAAGCTGAATCTAAGTATGAATCTTATATTTCGCTGTGTTGATCCAGATTGGCCCGAAAGGTTTAGAATTCGCTCGATATTCACTTGATTACCATACGATTCGCAACTACTTACATGTGAATCGCGCCTGGGGAAAGCAAAGGTATGCTTTTTACGTTCGCAGCTAACCTCACCTGATTATAGTTTACCTCGTTTTCTGATTCAGTGGCTTTATGAATGTAGAGCGAGTGCACATATGCCCTCCTATGCGAAAAAGATTGTGGACATGTACAACCGGAAAGGGGAAATCGATGAGATGCTTAGTCAGAAGTAATCCTCATGAGTAATATTTATGGAGGCAGATTTGCAATTCATGGCCGTCAAATTTTCTGCATCACATACATTCGACACTTCAGATCAAGTCTATTAATGGCGGCGGTTCGGGAGAAAGTACATGTCCTGCGCTTTCAAGGAGAGGGTTCTCTAGGTTCATGTTATCTAAGTACAGAAGGCTTGAGCATTGAAAAGCAAGGTGGTTTGATTTATGAGAAAATGAAAAGCTCTCTCCAATTTACCATTGCATTAATTGTGCTTGCGCTACCGTGCATTGAATAAGCCGCTCTCTAGGTAACAAGGTCTCTGTGCTCGTGTCTCCGAGTTATCAAAAAGGAAACAATTTATTTTACCATTGCGGTTCCTAGATGTAGCGGGCGAATTGCGGGATTGCAATTGAGATCCGATATGATAAGTGGAGATCGGATAAGGGAAATGGCTGAGTAAAGAACGTATCGCGAGTTCGAGTATGAGTTTTTGTTGCAAATTAGGGTTATGATCGTGCATGAAGCAGAGAGATGAGAGGGTGATCAACCAACTTTTACAATTTATGGGGAGAAGGTTGCGGCATTTGATGATTCTCATGCAGCGATTTTGGGTGTCGTTAAATCACGGGAAAATTTCAATTGCCATCCTCAACTTTTGCGCAAACAAATCAATTTGCATCGTCGCTTTGGAGAGTCAACAGTTCGCGTCTCGAGTTTTGTTATTGGATTTTAACTTGCTCCTCCCACTCCTGATCCTTTGCGCTTATCTATCAAATTCGCTATTATCTTTCTCAAATTTCCGTCATCACCTTCTTCTTCCCACTCTCTTAAGAAAACACTAAAACTCCAAACTCCAAAATGCGATATATTACCAAACATTTATTTGTTTCAAACTTTCATCTTGTATTCATTTTATTTGAAATTATGTTAGAAAGAGAAGGATTTTCTTTTTGGTTCACTATCGATGTAAAAAATAGTTTACTCACTATATTGGACATACCGAGATATTCATGTACAAAATTAACTCCAAACATACATGTAGCTCATCAACGGTTTGTGTGAGTACATTTCTATACTGACAATGGATCTAATAGTAATTTTAAAGGAAAATAAATTTTATCAAAGTAATACATCGATACTTTGAAGGGTTGCTTATTTCATTTCGTGAATAAGTACATAACTAATTTTTTTTTCCTAAGATTCCAAAAAAGGAAACAACCGTTGGGATCAAGTTTCCTATTATTCTCCAACGCCAAGTTCACATTCCGAAACAGCCAAATTCATATTAGGAAATAAGAATCCAAGATAACAGATATTATCTAATATCCAAAAAATCAGATTAAGAAAAAAAAAATCACCCCGTCCATGAAAAACGAGAGGTATCACTCCTTTTTATTTGAACTCTAAGAAGGAACCACCACTTCAATAGCGTCTCTTAAATCGTTGTTCTCTCTCTCTCTCCCTGTCTGTGTCTGATCATCGTTCGTTGTGTTCCATCCAGAATGGGTCTGGCTTTGACCCCTCCTCCTTCTCAATCTCCATTGTTGATGCTTCCTCTCGACAAGGATGACCATGGTCATGGCGGTCGTTTCTTCAGTATCAAGGACAAGACCGCCCTTGCCCTCTGCGGCTTTCCGGAGACCTTCTCAGACAGCCTCTGCGTCGGATCTTCACACGGCTGGCTCATCCTCTTGGACAAGGAGTCGGAGCCTTATCTCCTCGACCCGCTTCTGGGCTGCAGGGTCCTCCGCCTCCCTCCCATTGAGACTTTCCCCTTGCGTGCTCCAAGTGCTTCGGAGCGACGACGATGACGGCGGCAGCTGCGGTTTGGCCGCCTTTTACGAGACGATCCATCTGGGGTGTTGGCGGAGCACCACCCTACTTCCTCTCCTAACGCTGCGTGACTATATCATCTCGAAAGCAGTGTTATCAGCAAACCCTAATGATGATGACAAGGGCAAGAGTTGCTGGGTCGTCGTGATCTTTGGTAGTGAGTCGAAGCTTGCATTTTGCGGCTGCAAAGACTTCGGCGGAGGCGGCGCATGGACCGAGCTAACTGGTAATCGTGCTCCTTATAGCGATGTCATATTCTACGATGGCACGCTCCTTGCCCTTAGCAACGACGGATTCGTCGAAGCATGGGACTTTAATAGGGATTGCCCCATGAAAATCATGGAGATTAAGTCGTCCTTCCCGCGGAAATCGGCCGAGGCAGCACGTGCTCTCAGGAAAGTTTGTTTCACGAGCTCATATTTAGTCGAGGCGGCAGGTGAGATTTTGCTTCTGGTGAGATTCACGGGGTATTTCGTGAATAGACACGGTGTCCCGGTCGAAGAAGATTACCTGCTGACAGACGAGGACACACACCCCTTGGTTTGTCCCTATAGAACCTTGTATTTCCATGTTTACTTGCTGGACAGGAACATCGACGAGTGGGTGGGGTTGGACTCGATTGGCGACTGGGCTGTGTTTGTGGGCAGGAGCCACTCGAGATCGGTGTCGGTCCGGGACTCCCCAGAGTTCGAGGCAAACTCAGTGTTCTTCACGGACGATAACTGGGATCCAGTGGAGCACGACGTCTTGTACGGCGGGCACGACATGGGGGTGTATAGCTTACAAAGCGGGAAAGTGAAGGAGATTTGCGAACTGGATTCGGACAAGATCGAGCCTCCTCCGTTTTGGGTTTTTCCGTCTGATTATAGTTCCAAGCGAGGGTGATGGAAACGTCGTTCATATGTCTCAAGCTTTTGACTAGGGTTTGCCAATGAGAATTTCTCTGTTTGTGCCAGTGTATGGTGCTTTGGGAATGATGATGTTGTCGCCTACTATTTTGACAGCGAAGGAGTTGCAAATATTAAGTCTTGGTATCGTTTCAATGTTTGCATTAGATTTTTTTTTTTTGACTTTTTTGAATTCTATGATTGCTGAATGTAATCTTACAAAGAATAAATTTAAGAAAATCCATGATTTGGGCAGCTTTAATTTTTCCATTTGTACTCCTTAATACATCAAAAAGTGTCTTAATGGAGAATCTTGGGAGATGTGGTGTATACGCTCTACTAATTCACTCATCGATTTTAAGTGTCACAATAGATACAATGTAATCTATCTAAATATGATGTGAATTCCATTTACTTTATTGATAAATTGAAAATACCAAACATTTGTGTGGCATTATTCAATACGTGGGCTTATCTTAATATTATGAACTTTAAAAATGGAATATAAATATATATTTATCTATATATATAATTTTGACCGAGGTAATGTACTCCACAAACGGACTAGAATCCCCAATAGCATCTCTTTTATTAGATTTACGAGTAAATTAACTCGTTTTAATGCATCTGTATGATTCGCTTAGATTGAGATACATGAAATAAACATGTATATTTTAGTTTTAACTTTATAAAGGCTCCAAGCATGTACTTTCCGTGTGAGATTAACAGATTTAATGGACCAACATGAGTTTATAAGTTTATACATTGTTTATGATGCCGTCGTCGTGATTTATCTGAATTTGCAGAGGATCATGAACTATATATATAAAGCTCAAAAGATCTACTATACTTGCACTTTACATTCAAAGGGATATTTTGGTCCATATTAGACTCGTCATGAGTAGTCATGTTGTATTAAGTTCCTTTTTTTTTTTTTTCATTACATGTGCATAATTTTTTTAAATGTTCTCTCTAAATAATGGGTATGCAATCAATATTTTAATCTAACTTTTTTCATAGGTGAAATTGAGCGATATATATCTATATCATTAAATTGATGAGTCGATCTAATGTTCATGCGGCTTTAACATAATCCATCTACATTTTCAAGTTTACATAGAGTCGCCCCTGTATGCATTCGAAATCAATGCATCCTTGAATTCTTAGACAGTTTAAGTTTCATAATAGGTCCAATTATAGCCGGGCCGAGATCTCGCGCACATAATTTTGGATTTCGTCACCTCGCTTTACCTAATGTAGCCCTCTTCTTGGATACGAATCTTCATTTTTTTTTTTCAATTTCATAATGTTAAAGATCAACCTGACATTACCCAACTTTAATTTGGTGGTTGGCATGATGATATTGTGGACTACGATTTTGACAGTTAAGGAGTTGCAGACATTAAGTCCTAGTCTCTTTACAATGTTAGCATTATATATATATCTTTTACTTTTCCGAAAACTATGATATGCTCAATGTAATCTTACAAAAAATAAATTGAAGAAAATGCATGAATTGGGCAGCTTTATTTTCCAATTCATACAACTTAATACATCAAACAGTGTCTTAATGGAGAATCTTGGGAGCCGTGGTGAATACGCTCTACTAATTGACTAATCGATTTTAAGTGTCACGGTTGTCATTTGTTAAGTACGTAATTATGATTCGATTTATTATTATTATTTTAATCAAATGATATTTTTCTTAAAACTTTGCGGGCAAATTTTCATTGAGCAAAGTGAACACTTACCTCTTCGTGGAATTAACACGTGGCAATTTATAAATGAAAAGCACAAAAAACTTGCACTTCACTATAGTTAGAACTAAAACGGTATCCGCGGTTATTGTCGTAGTTTAACACACATGCGCATCAATCAATGTCTTGTATCATAATTTACAATTAAAGAGAAGTACATAATTGAAGTTGATGTATTTGAATTTAACCCATGGAATTGCTTAGTGATTCAAGGAGAAACTTAATTGTGGTTTAAAGCACGACACGTGTTGGATATCGCATACCATCAAGTATAAAATATAAAACATTTAGGTCACCAACATAAACAAATTTATATTTGGCGCCTCGCTAATTTCTTTGTAGTTGTGGTGAAAAATTTTGTCTTAGAATGTCTTACAAAGTAGCGTTGCAATCCCCAGATTTTAATTATCTCTTTTGACTAAAATTTGCAAAGATAGATGAAGAAAAAATGTCTTGAATTATTTTAGTTATGATTCTCAAACATTAATATCTATCGATTTATGTTTGATTGATTTTAATTATGAAAAAAATGATAAAAATAAATAAATATTGGAATGCATAATCTATCCATCTAATTTGGAGTTAATTTTCAAAAAAAAAGGTGTCCTCGTACATGAATAATACTCATACTGCAAATTATAGCTTATTTTCATACTTGCAGAGATGAATAAATATCCACCGACATCTTTTTTCCTGCTTGTTTCCTATTTATGTTAATGGGGTCTTTTTCTTTTTTCTAAGACTCCAAAATAGGGAACAACTCTTAACGATCATGTTTCTTATTAATCTCCAACGCCAACGTTTCACGATCTGAAACAGTCAATTTCATATTAGGAAATAAAAATCCAAGTTAACAAATATTATATGTATCATCTAATATTCAAAAATCAGATTAAGGAAAAAAGACAAATCAACCAGTTTATTTTACGTGCACCCTTCATGCAACACTTTCATCGTCATAGTAACTCTACATAAGAACTTAGTGCTTCAAAAAATCTTTCTTTTGTCTATAAGATCGTTTGAAACAAATTAGATCGTCACCTCGTGTAGATACGCGTTGTTTGGTTTTTGGGCATTCTAGTTGAGTGGAGCTATATTTTCTTTACTTTTGTAAAACCTATGACTTGATGAAATAGTGATTCTAATGGTGCTATCGTTTAATTATTAATTATGATATATATATATTGAACTTACTATAACATTTTTGTTGCATAAAACGGGATTGAGTATTTCCTTACCTTTTGGCTATTCGAGAATGATTTGAGAAATGTATAGTGATTGATGAAATGATTTATATCTATATAGTATTGTGGATTATTTGAGAATAATTGTTTGGTGCTTAATATGGCTATGAACCCGAGTAGGAGTTTCGGGGTATGCATACAGGTTTATGATATCCTTTTGGGCCAAGCCATTGGTTTTGTAGGTGGAGACCTTGCTAAGGGGGGTTCTTCGTCGACTTGTTACAATGGGTTATGTTGTGACCATAATTTGATATTGAGCAAAAGATCGGTCAATGGATAGACCATCCACATTTATATGTGAATTGTTGAGATTGATCAATGGACTGGACTATTGAAGTTCGTTATGATATTATTGATTTAACGAATGTTTTCACACACACACACACGGTTATGTTAAAGTGATATAACTCATTTTTATCTTCTATGTGTATTACATACTGAAATTGAGATAAATGAGTTTTGATATTGTGTTGTAAAGTGCGTAATGAATGCTCGATTTGCTTAAAAGAGATATGCACTATTCATGTAGCCGTAGTCGCTTCACCACCCTCCTTCCCAGTCTTTTCAAGTTCCTCGATTAGTGGCCATAGAGCAAGAGTGATTTTGACGGGTTGGGAGTTGATTCTCTGAGTTGTTTGAGGTTGTGTCCTTCAAGTGGAAAACAGCCGTATCATACCCTTATCCCTATAGGTTTCGGGGTGTGACACACACCCTTTGGTCTATCTCTACATAACCCTGTATTTCCATATTTACGTGCTAGACATAAATAGCGAGGAGTGGGTAGGGTTGGACTCGATCGGCAACCAGGCTGTGTTTGTGGGCAGAGCCACTCAAAGTCGATGTCGGCTTTGGGCCTTTCCAAACCTCAAGGCAAACTCAGTGTAATTTACGGACGATAACTGGGACCTAGCGGAGCAAGACGATTTGTACGGTGGGGCACGACATGGAGTGTGTATAGATTACAGAGCGGGAAGGTGAGGGAGACTTGCGAATTGGTTTCGAACAAGATCGAGCCTCCTCCGTTTTGGGTTTTCTCATTTGATTGTCGTCCCAAGTGAGGATGATGCAAAAACACATTGTTCATGTGTCACATGCATTTGTCTACGGTTTGTCAGTGAGAATTTCTCTATTGATGCGAGAGTTTGGTGCTTGGATGATGATACTGTCTACCATTATATGTCCCATTGGTATTTGACAGTGAAAATGTTGCACATATTAAGTCATGTTCTCTTTCCAATATTAGCATTAGATTTTTTTTTTTGAACTTTTTCTGAATTCCATGATATGCCCAATGCAATCTCTCACAAAAAATAAACTTACAAAAAATGCGCGAGTTGGGCAGCTTTAATTGTACGAATTCATACAAGTTAATACATCATACAGCGTCTTGATGGAGAATCTTGGGAAATGCAGTGTATATGCTCCACTAATTCACTAATTGATTTTAAGTGTCATAATAGATACAACGTATTATCTAAATTTAAGAGTTAATATCATGGAAAACTCCAAAGTGGTGCACCTGTGATAATTTTACTTTAAATTAATTTTTTAATCACAAAAAAATCATAAACTGGTACACTTGTGATAAATTTACTTTCCGTTAAATTGGATTAATACCACGAAAAACTATAAATTGAAAAACATGTGATAAACGATGGGTAAAACTCTTAATTGGTACATCCGTCAACTGTCACGTGTCATCCAACTCAAAAATTTGACAGTAAAATTTAACGGAAACTAACGGATGATAAATTTATCACAAGCGCACCAGTTTTGGGTTTTTCATGGTATTAACCCTAAATTTAATGTGGATTTCATTTGCTCTATTGATAAATTGAAAATACCAAACATATATTTGGCATTATTCAATGTGTAAGCTTATTTTAGAATTATGAACTTTGAAAATGGAATCTATCTAAATTTTTTACTAATGTAATGTACTCCACGAATGGACTAGAATTCCCAATTGCATCTCTTTTATTAGATTTATGAGCAGATTCACTGATTTTAATACATCCGTATGATTCGCTTAGATTGGGATACTTAAATTTAGCACGTATAGTTTAGTTAACTTTATAACGTCTCCAAGTTATATTTTCCGTGTGAGCTTAACAGATTAAATGGATCAACGTGAGTTTATAAGTTTTATATTTTCTTTATGATGCCTTCATCTTAATTTATCTGAATTCATAGATGGCCATGAACCATATAGACGAGCTCGAAAGATCTACTATATTTGCACCTTACATTAAAAGGGGTAATTTTGTCCATATTAGACTCGACACGAGTCGATTCTGTCGTATCAAGTTTCTTTTTCATTATATTTACATAATTTTTCGAATGCTATCTTAATAATGGATATGCAATCCATAATCAATCGAACCTCTTTCATTGACAAACTCGAGCAGACCTATATCTCTACATTCTACACCATTGAGTTGATGAGCCTATCTAAAGCTCATGAGGGTCGAATATAACCCATTGACATTTTCAAGTTCACATAGAGTCGCCACTCTAAGCTTTCGAAATCAATGCCATCTTCGAATTCTTTGGCAGTTGGTATCGATTCAATTCATGGGTCCCACTTATCGCTTCGTCACGTAAAAAAAAATATATAAAAACAAACGTTGCTTTCATTATTCGACCCCATTTATTTCGGAAGGTTAAAAATATGCGAATTATAGCATTATTTTTATTACGTGATACTGAGAATCTTTTATCTTTGGAAGAGAACACGACAAAAACAAAAGCGGCCAAATTCCTGACTTACGGTTTTGCTCGAGGGCGATGGTTCCCTGCGGCCGGCAGTCGCATTATACTGCGGCCCATTTGATTTAGTATTTGAAATGAACATTAAAGCTTTAAAATTTCTTGATCAAATGCAAATACGTTTGGTAAATTTTTTTGGAGCATTTTAGAGAAATATAATTGCATTTCCAAATGACTCTAAAGGCCTTTAAACCAAGGCAGGTCCGGAGGTACTTTGGTAAGTTGTATTTTGGAAATGCAAATTTACCGTTCATTGCACTATTCACAGATCGCTCATTGCACTATTCATCTTCTTTTCATCATCATCTTTTCATCATCTTTTCCAAGCGAGGGTCCGGCAATAGCGATCTCACCTAAGCGCGACCCAAAGCGGGGTCGCTTGGGTCATGCAAGCAGCAACCCCGCTGGGGGTCGTTGGACCATAGGCATCGCTTGGTTGGGCGACACAGTAACGCTGAGTCACGCAACCTCAGGCCGCCTCCCCTGAGGTCACGCGAGGCTGGCCGACGATCAGATCCGTCGTCGGCGGTTGGCCGACCGTGATCTCGCCGGCGATGGTGGCTGAGCTCCACCCCAAGCTTTTTTTTTTTTTTTTTTTTTAAATATCAGCACAAGTCCTTTGCAAGATATAGTTTTTACCAAACGGTATTTAGGTTAAAGTTGCTTTCAAATGTGATTTTAAAATATACTTACTAAACATTACTTGTATTTTGAAAAACTCTTTTAGCCCAAAGGCCTTTGCATTTTACCAAAAGCATTTTCCCAAAGTCGAACCAAACGGGCCCGTAGTCCGCCCTCTCCGCAGAGCGGACGAAGCAGCGGCATTGGTGATTGATGCAGAGTCCACAGT
This sequence comes from Syzygium grande, assembly GCA_024733475.1. Lineage (NCBI taxonomy): Eukaryota > Viridiplantae > Streptophyta > Magnoliopsida > Myrtales > Myrtaceae > Syzygium > Syzygium grande. Next base: position 24,219,701 of record JAMXDD010000005.1, read on the forward strand.
CCTGATCGCATCCGAAGTCGCAATCGTGGTTGATGTTGCATTCATGGAACTGGTAGCCCACCGAAGACGGTACACCTGCCCACACCAGAACGAGCACCAGAGCCAACTTGGACGATCGTCTCTCCATAATTTGGGATTGGGTTAATACAGCGAAAAAATCTCCACAAAAACTCTAAAATCGGTACACTTATAATAAATTTATCCTCCATTAAATTAGAATAATATTACGAAAAATCAGAAATTGATAAACATGTGACAAACGGAAAGATAAAACTCCAAACCGGTACACCCATTAACTCCAACTCAATAATTTAACGGTAAAATTTAATGAAAACTAACATGGAATAAATTTGTTAAAGGTATACCAGTTCTAATTATTTCGTAATATTAACCCTTAAAATTTCTAGTGTTCTCTCCCAAAGGTGTGATCCATCGAGCGCTCGAATGTAGCTTGTGCTAAGGCCAAGTCTCCGACTTGAATTTCGTCACCATGCCTTAGCTCATGGAACGGTCTCCGTCGATTCTTGCTTTAGCTCATCCCAAATTGTTCATGTGGGCACGGCCCCATTGGATTCCGTCGTACTTGGTCCGCCACCGTTACTTGGTATCGCCCGACGGATACACGGCCGCCATGGCTAACCCTGGTTTGCTTCGAGCGCGGGCGCACCGCCCCCGAAAGTGTTGCCCCCCCACATCGCAACAGGGAATTCTCAAATTGTTTAGCATACCGAACACCGGAATAAGGTCATGCAATCCCTCCAACGATACTGGGTCACTCCTCCGACGACGTCATGCACGATGCCCCTAAAGCCTACCGAGGCCGTTCACTCTGGACTCCAGGTCCTCGATCCATCCGCGATCTTTGGTCGCTCGCGTGTAGACCACGGTTCGCCGCCTCTTACCTCACTCGACCTCGAGCTCGAACACCGAAGGCCACGGCCCTGATCGGTGGCCTTGGTCCCAAAAGCCTGCCGACGTGCAGCATCCTCAAGGACCCGAGCAGCAGCACGCCTATTCATTCGAGCGCGCAGCCTCCGGGGGAGTCGTGGGCGCATCCGCGGTTCGGCGATTACCATCCAAAATCACTTTGTAGGAGAATCTAAAGGCGAAGCACGCCTAGAAAGATCTACTCATTTCACTAAGCCCAAAAATGGACATCACCAAGTACAAAACTAAACTTTTTTTCGGCAAAGGGAGCCTTATAGGCAATCACGAGAGGATACGTCGGAGCAGGTACACATTCCATCGTCCCCGCTAAAAATGAATTCCTGGAAAGAGGGAGAGAAAGGAAACAACAAACCGGATCTAACCCCGAATATACAACGACCCGGTTCGCGATCGAACCGGCCGTGGACAACGTGCCCGGTCCGACCGGGTCCGACCGGACATCCGGACTGGAGCACGCCGAGCGCGTGGCACCCAGGCCGAGGTAAGGACCCGTCCTTCTCGGTGGAACCACAGTCGGAAGTTTAAGCTCAGGAGCTCCTCCTCCTTCGCCTTCTTCACCTTCCTCCATCCTCCTCCATCCTCCCCCCTGCAGACCCGCCATTGTTTCCGCCTGCAGCTCCCATCTTGGGCGGAGGTTTCGAAGGAAACCCAGTTCCAGAATCTGTCCCCAGTTGCCTCTTCATGCCCAGCATTTCTCTCACTCTGTACCCACCTGAAGTTTGATGGACTCCTCCCTCGTTCCCTTCCAAGACCTCAACCTCCTCCCCGACCCTCCCACCACCACCTCCTCCTCCTCCGCCCCCGCCGCCGCCACCGCCCACCTCGTCACACCCAAAGTCGAGCCCAAGACCGAGCCACTCGACGACCCACCGCCGCCACCCACCCAACAACCTCAACCGCCACCGCCACCTCAGCAACATCAGCCTCAGCAAGCTCAGCAGCAGGAGCCGCAGCATTTTCCCGAGGAGCCCCCGTCGCCGCCGGGGGAGGACAGCCTCTACACCGAGTTCCACCGCGTGTCCGAGCTCTTCCGCAACGCCTTCGCCAAGGGCGGCCGCAGGTGCGGCGGAGACGTCGACGTGCTCGATCCCGACTCGCGGGCCATCGTGCCCTTCAACCCGCAGGCGAACAATCAGCTCTCCGTCGTGGTCAAGCCCAGGATCAGCTACAAGCGCTCGTCGGAGCTCGTCAGGGTGACCGATCTCGGGCTCGAAGACGAGAGGTACTTCCGGGATCTGGTCCGCCGGACCCGCATGACGTTCGACGGGGTGCGCATTCTCTCGATGGCCGGCGAGAGCGGCGGCAAGAGAGTGAGAGGCGACTTGATCGCTGCTTCTCTCATGAGGAATCGCGGGTTGTGGCTAAATCGGGACAAGAGGATTGTTGGGTCAATCCCTGGGATTTGTGTGGGCGACATCTTCTTTTATAGGATGGAGTTGATGGTGCTTGGATTACACGGTCAGACTCAAGCTGGTATCGATTACTTGCCAGCTAGTCAGAGCTCCAATGGTGAGCCCATCGCCACCAGTGTTATTGTGTCGGGTGGGTATGAGGATGATGAGGATAGTGGGGATGTGATTATATACACCGGTCATGGAGGGCAAGATAAGTTCAACAGGCAATGTGTGCACCAGAAGTTGGAAGGCGGAAACCTGGCGCTGGAGAGGAGCATGCGCTATGGAATCGAGTTGAGGGTCATCAGAGGGATTAGATATGAAGGCGGGATGACGAGCAAGGTTTATGTGTATGACGGGTTGTATAGGATTATGGACTGTTGGTTCGATGTGGGTAAGTCCGGTTTCGGCGTTTTCAAGTACAAGCTGGTGAGAATTGAGGGCCAACCAGAAATGGGTAGTGTGATGATGAGGCTTGCTAAGAGTCTTAGGACTAGTCCATTGTCGGTAAGGCCGGCTGGGTACTTGAGTCTTGATATGTCGATGAAGAAGGAGAATGTGCCGGTGCTTCTGTTCAATGATATCGACACCGATAATGAGCCGCTGTATTATGAATACCTAGTCAGGTCTGTGTACCCCCCTTTTGTTCACCACCAGAATGGAAATGGTACTGGGTGTGAATGCATATCCGGTTGCGCAGAAGGTTGCTTTTGTTTTTTGAAGAATGGGGGTGAGTTTCTTTATGATCAAAATGGGCTTCTTTTGAAAGGGAAGCCGATTATTTTCGAGTGTGGAGCCTTCTGCAAGTGCCCTCCGACCTGTCGGAATCGAGCAACGCAAAGAGGGTTGAAGCATAGGTTTGAGATATTTAGGTCGAGAGAGACGGGTTGGGGTGTGAGGTCCTTGAATTTGATACAAGCTGGTGCTTTCGTTTGCGAATATGCAGGGGTTGTGCTCACCAGAGACCAGGCCCAAATTTTCGCAATGAATGGTGATACACTGATTTATCCCAGTAGGTTTCCTGAGAAATGGGAAGAATGGGGTGATTTATCGCAGATTTTTCCTGACTATGTACGCTCTCTATACCCCTCAACTCCTCCTCTGGATTTCGCAATGGATGTGTCCAAAATGAGGAATGTTGCTTGTTACATTAGCCACAGTACGAAGCCCAATGTACTAGTGCAGCGTGTACTATATGATCACAACAATATCTCCTTCCCTCACCTAATGTTGTTCTCGATGGAGAATATTCCTCCTTTGACGGAGCTGAGCCTGGATTATGGGGTGTCTGATGAATGGACGGGAAAGCCTCTGCTGTTGACCGAAGGATCTGGGTGATCTAAGTGGATTTAGGATATTCTAACATGTACATAGGTTTTGGCGGATTTATGCATGTATTAGCACAGCTGCACAGTTCTGAGGCTCTTACACAGTGAGGTAATCTATCTTAAGAGTTACATGTTCATTTATACATGTGAAGCTTGCTCAAAAACCTCATTTTTATTTTACACCTTGGTTAGATTTGTTCTAACACTGGGTCAGGCTCTCGTGTGGGTGTATGTCTTATCTTTTCCTTATTAAAGCACAGCAGTGTTGTCCTGATGCCTAGAATTGAGAATAGAACCTTTATGATACACATTCTGCCATGCCTAAAGTTTGGCTTTACAGTACTCTCCTTAAACGTCATCTGAGGATCTTGGTGATTTGGTATCTTTAAGTAAGGTTACTATGAACACTGTCTGTCTTCATTAGTGGGAAGAAAACTGCTTTGTAATTTCGGTTCAGTGGCATTGAGAATTTCGAGGCTTAGAATCCCGAAGAGGATCCTATTTCTGGACTTGTAATTCATTTTACGAGGAAGCCTAACCCAAAAGCTTGATTTGATAGGTGGAGTGGAAGTACATGAATGCAAGGCCCATTGAAACTTGTAAACATATAATACGGGATACTTTAACTCTCTTGTGAAGCTTAATATACAAATCAGATGGTACTTGTAAATAAAATGAGAGTGCCGAGTCCACTGACCTTGAGATGCATCTCTGTTAGTTGATGATTCCACAAGGCATAGGAGGTCCTAGAAGAAACAGTAAATTTGCTAATTCTTTTAACTCGTGAAAAAAAGGGTGTTCTTCAGAATGTTTTGTCTGCCTTGGGCTTTGAGACTAGTGAGTGTTCCTTGAACGGTGTCATTTGGATGTCTTTTTATAGTTCACCTTTGTGGTAAAACGTAACACAACAATACCTGGGTACTTGCTTTATATCTGAGATGCTTGCCTCTTTATTAGATGATAAACAAACATTCATTTGAGGGTCCATTTGTTGGATGAAGCAAAGGTTAGTAACTAGAAATGGTGAAATCTTTTTTGGCCAGTGCTTCTGCTGTTGCTTTTTTTTTTTTTTTTTTTTTTGGGATATAGCCCACTTCAATACATGCATCTAGAACAACCTTAGGCAGGCAACTTAGACTTTGGCACTGCAGGCAAAATTGCACTTTGAACGTGGGTCAAGTTAATATATTGTCAATTGTGATCATTGGTAACGACTATTATGTTGCCGCTCTCTGAACTTGAGTAGTGATTAGCTGAGTGGGAGGAATGCTCAAATCTACATTGGGGAATGAGAGTTCTTACTTGAACGGAGTTTCACTTGGGGAGTAGGAGTTCTTCTATGGGCCAATGGGATTGAAAGTTGTTGGACTACAATAGTATTTCATTTTCTTCTGGCCTGCATCTCGGGTGAACGAACCTAGTTTAGCAGATCAGGGGCATTGTGTACTTCTAAGCATTTTATTGTTTCTCGAATGTTATGCACTATAGCCTGTACATGCTTTTTACGAGGCTAAGAAGCTTATTGATCACTGTTGTTGCTGTGTTTAGTATGGTTAGCTTCTCATCCTTTTGGCTAAGATCAACTGTTTACTTAAGTTGGCTTTTTGTAGCTTCCATGTAACGTTAGATATGTACTCCATAAATCTCCTCTTTCATCTCATATTTTGATGATGCCCGTGTCACATACTGACATGAATTGTATTGTCTGCGATTCCGTGAGTCTAGACCTGGCTCTCAAGTTTTGCCTCAGACAATACTAGCAGTGGAAACAAAGTCGTGGAAGTCAAAAACTAAAGAAAAAGGACTTCCTGCGATATACACATTCTCGGCTTTTTGCTGTCCTTTTTTTGTCGCAAGATCGAAGTCGACATTAGATTCACAGAGAAGAGTTTATCTTTGCTGGACTGCAGACCGGGTGCATCAGGCACGTGCTCCCTCTCGGATCAATGTCTGTCTGCATACATCACTTGGTCGGATGGTGATCAGGTACCTGATGCACCGCGCTCCGGGTCCGCGCGAGTTTCAGGTGGCGAGGATGACGATCTTCTCACGTTGGGACTCAGCTTAGGTGTGCTCATGCTCGAAGGACCTTATTAACTTTTAATTTGTTGCGTCTGTTGTTATGTTTCTCTCTTTTCTGGTGGACTTTTGGGGGGGATTAATCGCTTGCGCTTCCAATGATGCTCGTGTGTATGTATATATCTGAAATATAGTATATGATGTACAGTCCCGATTGCATCTGATACCCGCGGCATATGACGGGAAAGTCTAGTGTTTGATACTTTAGTTAATAGGGCAATGGAAAAACTTAGCTTGCTTTTATCTCAAAGATTGTGACTGTGAAGTGCAGGAGCTCTCTAGGATGGCGAAGCAAACATCGTTGTCGATGGTATGCGATTTTTCGGTTTAGTAAGGGAAGGAAGGAAGGATGGTCCATATACGTCAATGTTTGCAGAACCTTGATGCACATTTTTCGTGTCCTTTGCTTCTCCAAAGGGATTCTTTGGACTTGGTTTTTCCCATTGAAATCCAAATTGGTTTAAAACTATATCAAATCTTTAATGACTACGAAACGATTCGTAGGATGCTACTTTGCTTCTCCTTTTCGCTTCCTTTCCGTAGGAAAGGAAGACGAACGTACCGGTCAAGCAACGTGCGATCGCGCAACTTCAAAGCAGCAACATTTTCGAACGTGTTCCTGCGAAATGTGTCCCGGAAGTTGGATTACGAACCCAGGGTTTGTTTCAAACATTGTTTTTGGAAAAATTGGTTTCCGACTTTGCGGTGTTCGGAAGATGGAAAATTAATTGATGTGAGGAAAATATTTTCTATGGATTAAAAACAAATTTAGATTATGGGAAATTATTTCCCTTTCTAGTAAGGAGGAAATCACTTTTCCTAAACTATCAAATAAATGAAAATTGACCATTTTTCTTGAAAATGATTTTCATGGAAAATATATATATTTTTTATCATGAAGGTTTTGGTGAAACAGACGCACCCATTAGCCCTTTCAGATTCCTTTTTCCTCTGTGAAGGCAATGAATGCCTAGAGGCTTTCCTAGGGAAAATAACCAAAAAAAAAAAAAAAAAAAGGCCTACATCTATTCTACAAATACCAATTCACTCTTAAATATTTTAATTTGGTCAATTTACTCTTAGAGTTTTTAAAAATTTACCAATATAATTTAGCTGGAAATTTGTTTTACTCGACAAGATCAGCACTAACTTGGATAATTTTCGTAATTTTTAATTTTTTTTTCCATTGTGGTCGGTGACCCTCGTCCAACTCGGCGATGGTGTTGCCGACCTTGCCCACGGCCAGAGTGGGTTGCTAGCTACCCTCCCAACCAAAATGCAAATAAAATAAAATAAAAAATTCGCAAATATAAAAAATTGCAAAAATTATTCAAATTAATGCCGGTCGTACCATATTAGCCATGTCACGTAAGACGGTCGATGTCCACGCTAGCGATTTTCAATCAAAATTGGGTTGAAGGACTGCATCAGCAAACTATCAAAAGGTTTAAGACTGGATCGATCAAATCAAAAATATTATAACTAATTTGACATCCTTACAATATGACTTTTTTGATAATTTTCCCTACACTCTAACTATTGGACAAGCTTCTTGAACCGTGAACGTTCACCCGTTCGCTCGGTTGTCCGGTGGACGGCTTCACAGCCTTCGTGCCGTCTTATGTGCAGATGAGCTTGTTCTCATTGCCCTAACAACTGCACGTTTGACTTTTAGTAAGTGGCACCTCTTGCAAGGGAGTCCAATAAGTTTATGATTTTATAGTTTGTTTGACCATTTGCATAATGACTAGGAATTGATAAGTCCGTTATGTCTCCTTGATAGACGTTGGAGTTGTTCGTTGAAGCATTTGAAGCAGGAATTTACCAAAAGAGCACAAGCATATGAAGATGAAAAGTGGGAATAGGTTCTAAATATGTTAGAGAGGGATAAATTCGCAAGTTTGGTATGTTGGACATATAAAAATAGTTGGGAAATACCTAACTATCTTTAATACCTGATTTAACGTTTAATTTAGGAAAAAAATCACCAAAAATCCCAAACTTTGTCATCTGTGACATATTTACCCTGAACTTTTTTTGTGACACCAAAAATCCCAAATTATCTATCTGTGACGCATTTACCCCAATGTACTTGATCCATGGGCATTTTAAATTTTTTGCTTTTTTCTTTTTTTTTTTTTTTTTTTTCCTTTCCAACGAGGGCAAGCCTTGCCGACGTCAGGCGAGGGTCGCCGCCCTCACCTGAGTCGGGCAAGGGCCGCCCTCGCTCACCCTTGCTCGACGCTGGCAAGGGCCGCTTTCACGAGATCCGGCGAGGACCCCCTCTCTGGATCCGGCAAGGGCCGCCCTCGCCCGACGCCGAGGAGGGCCCTCCTTGCCGGAAAGGAAAAAAAAGGGAAAAAAAAAGAAAAAGCAAAAAAAGAAGAAAATGTCTATGGACTAAAGTATATTGGGATAAATGTGTCACAAATAGCATAGTTTGGGATTTTTGATATTACAAAAAAAAATCAGAATAAATGTGTCACATGTGGTAAAGTTTGGGGTTTTTGATAATTTTTTCCCTTTAATTTAATATCACTCGAGCTAGTGTTGTTAGAATTTTTGGGAAAAAGAATTTGAGGTTGAAATCTTCCTTCGAATTTGCCTTAGAAGTCAAGATTTTTCGGCTTGATTTTCCTCGAAGAGATATACCATTTTCGAACCATTGTCCCTACAAAGAAATTAACCACGTCTAACAAAAATGTCTAATCACGATGAGAGATCAGCAAATAAAGTTTGCGGGCGCCTTTCGGCCCCATCAGATTGAGTCTCGTTAAGATTATTTTCGCTTCATGCAATAGAGACGTACTGATTTCCTATTCGAGTCCATATTTTATACGAACTCGGTTTAGACGAATGTGTGATTTAATCAATGAAAAAATGGATAGTGCACCATAAAATAATACAAGAAATAATAAATCATAGGGGTGAAATTATAGGCATAAATATTATTCTTGTTGGAGATGAAAATTTCGTATTTATCGTTGATCGCAAAAAGGTGAATAAACAAATTTCGAGCGCAATTTATATCGTTAATAAACAAATTCATATGTGTATCATTATGATTTATGACTCCTATAATAGCAAAAACTAAAATGGTGGTTCGACTCATTTAGCAGTAAGTAAATTGCTTTCGCTAAAACCACTTCCTAAAAAGACTCAAAAGTTATAATTAACGTCTTCCTGAAAAGACTAAAAGCGATATTAAAAGGGATATTTAGTTCTCCTTCTCGACATGCGCGTAGTGTGTACGCGAAATTTGGAGCACAAATTGAAGACAACTGTTCATTTCCGGAGGAGAACTTGCAATAATCCTCAACAAAATTTGTAATTGGATCTTTGAAGGTTTAAAGCACTAAAACCGTCAAAACTGTCTTAAATTGATCGATTTCAAAGTAGGTCAATTCCAGTCTGAATCACACCGAGATCGATACGAAAGACCGATAAATTGATCGATTTCAAAGTAGATCAATTTCAGTCTGAATCGCACTAAAATCGATACGAAAGACTGATAAATGAAATCTATAGGATTTTTGGATAGTGGCTCAATAAGGCTTATATCGTTAGTAGGTTGAGAGGGCACCTAAGCGGTTCAAGCCTAAGGTCATTTCTTATCGCTTTTGGTGAGCAAACGCCATGGAGGCAGTAAATTGTCGAATCAAATTCAATACACAAATCAAATTCGATTAAAAATAAAAATAAAAATATTTTTATTATCCATGAAAATCATTATTGATAATAAAAATATTGTTATCTTTGAAAAATCCATCTAATTGACCTTTTATTTTCTCAGCACTTTCAAAGTTGGTGATTATATTTCGTTATATAGATTACGCTATTTTTATGCGAGAAGTTTATAATTTCTAATGAACAGAATTCCGATAATTTTTTTCCTTAATTTGTGTGAACGTAAATAACACTTAACTCTCCTTGAAAAGGAAAAAGAAAAACCAGCAGATGCAAATTACCAAAAATAAAATAAGCATAATTAACGAGACAAGAGAACTAAATATACAACAGCTGCAAACCATAGACTAACAAAATGCAAAAACCTCCACCGATTTTTTTTTTTTTATAATTTACAAAACCATGAAAGAGGAAAATAAAAGGAAACGAAAACATGAACATACGTCTCCCACGGCTCTAACCATGGATGATGACATACACGTGCATGTCCGAGATAGAAAAGGAGGGCATTGTCATCGCATTCCTAGACGACCGAACCGGCCGTCGGGCCGCCCTTGTAAGGCTCGGCGGCGGCGGCGGCGGCGGCGGCGCTGCCGTTGCCGTAAGGGGTGTCTCGGTAGCCCGGGCCGAAGCGGCTGTTGAAGAGGCCGGCGTGGAGCAGCAGCACGTACAGGAGCTGAGTGAAGGTCAGTATGATTATGAACGCCTCCAGCACTCTCAGCCTCCACCCTCTGTGCCCTCCCACGTTTATTTCCTTGCATGCCAACCTGAATTTAGCAAAACACAACAATGAACGAGAACACATGAACACGTTGTTAATGGGTGCATCATTCAAGCTTTGATTTTTCTGCGAGTGCTCGGAAGCGGTAGACGATTATATTGCTGTTTACCCGAAGGCGAGGGCGGTGATGGCCCACGCGATAAGCGCGGAGGACGCGGCCGCAGCGAGGCTGTCATTCCTCCAAGCTCTGATGTGGCTCGCACCGGCGAGCTTCGAGATGATCCCAACGACGCTGGCCAGGAGCGCGAAGATGAGGAAGAACATCGTCGCGCCGTTGCCTCCGAAACCTGAATTAGTCAGGCAATCCCTTTCAGCATATAAACGATTAATAAAGTCACGCAATGCTAAATTTTACGAAGCTTGACGTGTGTTATATATGATATGGACGCACTGGGGTGACCGGTTTGGCCGTTGATGAGGTGGTTGAGGCACCAACTCGCGAAGCCGACCACGATGAGGTACATGACCAGGTTAAGAAACAGCAATGGCCCTGCTACGTTCCTTCCCCCTGCCGCCATTTTTGCTCCCTCCCTCTGTCTCTCTCTCTCTCTCTCTCTCTCTCTCAATCTCGTTGCAGAAGAAGCTGGTGTTTGTCTGTGTAATATGTGTTGTGGGCTTGGGTGGTCTTCCCGCACGAAGGGTTTGTCTTTGCTCTTTCACAGGCAGTGAGGGATGAAGATAAGGATAAATACAAAAGCATCGGATGGGATGGGGGGCAACATATAAAGAAGAAGGAGAAGAAGAAGGAGAAGATATGCGTCAAAGGCGGTGCCTTTGTGGAGCTTTGCTCGTGCTTACAGGTGTGGAGGCCACTTGTCACCTGTCAGCTTCATTCTTGCAGAGTGGTGGTGGCGCATCCGCATCGTGTGCGGAGACGACAATGTCCGAGATGGTCCCAGGTTTGGCTGCTGCTGAAGACAAAAAGTTTCTCTCACATCGGTCGTGCATTATCTGCTCCTTGACATGATGTGTGAAAATGACAGAAAAGGCATAAATTGCTGTCACTGATGGTATTTTTCGAGTGTTGGGAGTATGGGACTTTGGCAAAAGATGTCGTGCGGTGTTATCCAGCGCATGACATCGTTTTTAACGGTACGATCAATGCCAATATGTAAAACTGCATTTTCATATAAGAAGAATAGTGTTATTACACTGTAGCATAGAAATGGTTCTTTTTATAATTAAAAAAATGAGACGAGCACTCAAAACTATCGTAGAGTTTTCATTTGCTACGAAATATCTAGATTGAGGCGTAGTTACTCCGCACCATGCGTGACTCAAGATCAAAAGCACACAAGCCTGTCTGCTACGGAATATCCAGATTGAGGCATGGTTATTCCGCACCATTCGTGACTTAAGCTCAAAAGCACACAAGCCTGTGACTGCATCAATTCCACCAAAAGTTTTCTTGCGCGAGATATGTGACTGCATCAACTCCACCAAAAGTTTTCTTGCGCGAGATATATTGCGATTAGGCAATGCTGACGTGACATTTGGATATACGCTCTACCATTTTGAACAGCCACAATTGGTTTTAGGAAACATAAGGAATTACCCGACGGTTTTGATTCCTCGAGGAGAAATGCATTGCTGTATATATGTCCGGCACTTCAACAAAAGGGAAGACAAGCCAATCTCTTAAATGACGATGTTTGGCTGAAAACTACTGTGTGGCAGCATATGAACTCATTAATTGAATAGTCATTTGATAACTTATTCATCATAACAAATATTCCATCATGACACACCGTGATCGTCTATGAGATATGTTTCCATAATTTGTTCTCGAGTACCCAAGAGATCTCTAAAGTTTTAAACCAAACCCACTTCATTTTGTCATGTCGATAAGATAACCACATGGTTTCCCGCTTCCACGCTGAACAATCGCCTTCTGGGCATGTTGCTGGTCATGCCGAATTTTGCAACCGTAACATATTTCCACAGATGAATAGGAAATTAACGATCCAGTGTATGATGCAACGTTGTTATGTTGACCTCAATGCAGTTTAATCGCTTTGCTCTTTTCCCCTATGTGAAGCAAACCTGGGCTCTCATGGACTAAGGATCAGTAAGTGAGCCAAGTGAGCACAAATTTCTTTGCCAATTCAATTGAGCCATGGAAGGCTACAGACAGTGCATATATCCCTGCATCAGCCAAACGTAGCAATTACTAACAAGAGCACCCATCAAACTAACGAGGGAATAAGAATTAGTCGTAATGTTCCGAATTAGGTCAACTGTATAGGCAATAGAAATCCACGGGCAGAGGAGACCAGGCTTCACTGCATTGCCATCAAACACAGCAACAATGCCACTTAAACAGGTTAGTTGAACTTCTTCAGTGAAGAACGGAGAGAATATTTGCTTCTCCCTCATTTCTTTCTCCTTTTAAAACATTCTTGGCAAAGCACAAGCATAACAAGATGTTCAGCTTTGGTTGTGAGAGTACATTAACAAACAAACGATGAACTGAAACAAGATAAGAAAAGAAAAGATGTGACGGAATCGTGCTGCAAAAGGACATTCTCATTATTTCGAGGCTAATATGTTCAACTTAACAAAAGAGAACTTATGAAACAAGAACTCTCAAACAATATGAAAAAGCAGCATTAGGAAGTCAGGAGGAGGGAGTCCATGTATATCAGGTCCAGACAAACCCCACGAAAAGCAATAAGTCTTGAAAACCGGAAATAATGCAGATAAGAATTACAAGCGCAATGAAATATCAATTGGAGCATGGAGAATATATTTAGGCAATGATACCACGGTAAAAAATCCAACCCATAAACTATTAGGAGGACTGCAGAGTCCATGTCTATCAGGTCTAGACAAACCCCACAAAAAGAGATGATCATTGAAAACGGGAAATAATGCAGATAAGAATTACGAGTGCAATGAAATATCAATTGGAGCATGGAGAATATATTTAGGCAATGATACCAGGGCAAAAAATCCAATCTAAAAACTAAACTAGTAGGTACTATACATAAATAAGGCCTGTTCTGTAAACAAGCAATGTGTGATACTTAGACATGCAACGTAACAACATTTTTGCAATAATCTGTGAAAGTACATAAACATCATTAAAAAGAAAAATTCATACTCTAGCATTTATATCGTGGTTTCCATGGACACATGGTGATCAAAGTCAATAAAATTTTGGAGATGGCACCTATCCTCTGCAAAAAGCACCTTATTTGGGGATTCTATACTCCTGCAGTAATCTTTTTTCCAGCAATCACGATGCGTTGAGCTTCTTTTCGAGCATTTTGGCCCGTCGAAGAGCATCCAAGGCCTCAGCTTGCTTTCCGGCTCGTTTCAAGTTCACAGCTTTCACTTTTTCAGCCTTTATTTGTTCTTCCAGACGAATACTGTCTTGGCCAGAGTTCTCTATGCTTTGAGGATTGTGCTTCACAGGTTCGGGTTTTTTAGGTTCCCGTGATACCATACTAGAATCATCTATTCCAATTGCCTTCAAGGCAGACAAAAGTTCAGGATCAAGAAGATCCTCAATGACCACATCATCCACACCATCTTCAGAAGATTTACCAGAATCATGAGAAGCAGACTCCTCCAGTTGAGCCTCAAGAGTCTTGGCTAAATCAAGCTCAGCTTCAGCATCTGTAATCCGACCCTCTTTTCGCAGCTTCAAGGCCTGTCTTTTGTGCCTGAGGGACTCCTGTTGAATTTTGAAGCGCTCACGACTGGATAATGGTTTAGGAGTCACTTTTGATGTATCCTCCTCCTTTAATTCCATGGGAGGAATGGTTGATGAGGATATTGACATACTGGGCTGGGGTTTGTCTTCTTCGAGACTCTTCTCCAGCTGCTTTGCCTGCTTGAGTTCCTCCTTGGCTTCTGCTAATTTCCCTTCTCGTTTCAAGGCAACTGCTTTCTTCTTGTGAATCAAAATCTCTTGTTGAATCGAAACTTGGCCTTTCTGATGAAGTGCTTCACCAACATTTGTTTCATTGACCTGCGATTGCTTGTTTGCACGTGTCTCTTTTCTTTCCATTAAAGCTTCATCTTTGCTTGTCCTGTCTTCATGAGCACTCCTCAGGACACCTGGTTGAATCAGGGGAATATCATGAGATGACTGGGAAACGGAACATGGCCTGTCTTCTAGTTTTTCAGCCAATACTTGCGAGTTTCTCCAATCACTGCCAGTTAGCAAATCCATCATGTCAACAGAATCGACAACTTTAGAACTGGAAGCAGCTCCTTTAGCTGTCAAATCACCTTGGGCAAAATTATGGGAGCCAATTAATTCGTCATCATACTCAGATGCTTCAGGTCTCCAAAAATATGACTTTTCAGGGGAAGTATCAGCTCTGTTAGTTCTTGTTCTCTCTAAGTTTATCGGTCCAACATTTAGACTCGATGCTTTTTGGGTAGACCCCCCACTTACTCTGACGAATTATCCAGATTTCCATGTTCGTCATGCCCAATTGAAGAACTTGAGCTCTCAGGATTCCACTTTTCAGAGGCACCAAGCTGAGGTCCTTTTGGAAGCTCCAATTCCTCGATTTCCATTTCTAATGCCTTTGCCATCCTTAAAGTTTCCTCAGCCTCTTCCAGTTTTCCTTTACGTCTAAGGTCAAGCGCTCTTCTTTTTAATCCCAATAGCTCCCTCTGGATTTTAGCCTTCGTTCTTGGGGCTGAAGTGGAAACAACAGATGAGGATTCAATTGTAGATTCGGTGACTGATTGAAGTGTACCGTCTGTGATTTGCTTGGAAGCTACTTCTTGCACCTTTGCCGGTTCAGGTGCTTCATCTTTCCAGCCCAAATCCTCCAACATTGATAGAAGTGATGGATCAAGTAAATCACTTTCTGTCACATCCTCTTCATGTTCAGCATTGACTGAACTCTCAATAGACGTTTTGACTTTATTATTTTCGAGCTTAGCATGCTGTGTGTTAAATTTGTTCTTCGATGCTTCCATCTCTGAAATCTGAGCCTCTAATGTATTTGCCATTTTCAGCACTTCCTCTGCCTCCTCATGTTTACCTTCACGTCTCAGAGCAAGAGCTTTCCTTTTAACACCCAGGAGCTCCCTCTGAACTTCAGCTTTACTTCTCCGAGGCACCCCATCAAGTGAACTACGAATGCCTTGTGTGACAAACGATTCGTTGACAAGAGTAGAAGCATTCCAATCTTGTTTGTGACCGAAAGCCTTGATTTTCGAAGGATTCTCAGCAGATAGTGTTCCTCTATCGAAAGGAATTGATTGTGTTGCTAGTTCTGTATCGTAATCTTCAGCCCAGCCTAAGGATTTCAAAGTAGCAGCCATTTCCGGGTCTGCCATATCCTCGTCTGTGACTTCAAAGTTGCTATCCTCGTCAAGATTGCCAGCAACACCTATAAGGTCGTCCAAACGAAAATTGTGTTGTTTATGCTGAGGAAGATTTTCTTGCTTGTCATCATCCATGCTTCGAACTAAAGCTGACAACTCATCATCAGAATCTTCTGCCTCAGCCAAAAGTTCCTGCTCTTCAACCTGCTTTTCTAATACTTTAGCTTTCTTCAATTCTTCCTTGGCTTCAGCAAGCTTCCCTTCACGCTTCAACATAAGAGCTCGTCTCTTGTGAGCAGTTATTTGAGACTTGTCTATGCCTTGCTTAGTCTTGCCATCATTAGGCTTCTGAGGCAATTCTCCAATAAGAGCTGACAGTTCACCCTCCACAGTCGTGCTTGTAGGCTTTTTATCTTCATTGTGAAGATCCATCTCAGACCATCCCAATTCTCTGAGCTCAGAAAGAAGGTCATCCTTTCCCTTATCGTTGCCCACTTGGGGCTTCTTTTCTCGGCCAGGTTCTGCAGAGATCCTTTTCTCAGCAGGCAAAACCTTTCTACGGCTTTTCCTTAATGCAATCTCTAAAGCATCAGCCTGCCTCTCCAGTTCCTTCCCCCTCTTAAAGGCCTTCAAGGCCTCCTCAGGTTTGCCTTCTCCCTTCAGAATTTTGTACTTCTTTTTCAAATCGACAGCTTGCTGACGCAATTCCTCAGGGGTAGCAGATCCTGTCTCTCTCTGGAAAATTAGAAATAAAGAGGCCCATCAACGACGTGCTTAAGGTGTTAGCAGAAGCGATATAGTTCAATAGCAAGAGATGTGCCAACGTATATTAGT